>CM032898.1:12832128-13549628 GCA_019176425.1 Megalops atlanticus | reverse complement strand
GTGAGAAGAAACCTCTTGTACATTACAAGAAACCTCTTGTAATGCCAACAGTGTCTTATTACAAGAGGTGTGTTTGAAACATAGAAAGTGACAACACAGAACCTCTACAGTACAGGGCTTTTGCGATGGTATACTAGGCAGAATACTGTAAACACCTGTGCCTTGCTACCTTCTGCTGCTTCCTGTTAAAGTCCTTAATGACACTCTCCCCCAAGAGTTAATTCAGACCTCCTTCAGCCATCCAATTTCACCTTGCGTCCGAGCTGACCCCTGACCCCGTTACCATGGAAATGGCGAATCAATGCTCCCTGACCAAAGAAAAATGTCACGGACCTTCGTCTGTGTCACAAACAACGAGGACAGGGAAGAGACCAAATCAAACACGAAGTCATGGCAGAAGACCCTCTGTTCGATGGCCACACAGAGCTGTTGGCCTCTCATTTACTGGCCGTACACAGCCATTGCACAGAAAGATGAACAGTCCGTAAGTATCTTAATTAAAGCAAGCTGCATGTGAAGAGGTGTGCAATTCTCTACTGCAGAGAAGAGTCATGGACTGTGTGTCCTAACCCTGCTATTTATGGAAATGTATTTGGATTGCAAGGCATCGTTTGCAAATGTATGTTCAGGAAAACAAATGCATTCCTTCTGAACGCATAATGGTTTCACGTGGCTCATTTAATATGGATTTGCATTGGCTTGTCCCAAAGGATTCCATCACTTCAGGCAACTGACATTTAATCCATAATACTTGTAAGTGGACTGTAATGTAATGTCATAAATAGGGTGAGCAAATGTAGCAAAACTCCTGAAAGGACGTGCCACTTTCTAACTGTTAGAGTACATCACGTGTCTACTCTCACGTGTCACGTCTACTCTCCAAAAACTGCATTGCACGGTAACTGCACAAACGCTGTTGCCACATTTGACGTGAGTATTGTGTGATTAATCTGTAGAAAGGGGATCCTGGGAGACCAGGAGGCTGGCTCCAGAATGGATCGGTTCTGACCTGAGTGACGAGAAGCGGGCCTGACGGCAGGCACCGGGACGGCGGTGGCCGGGATGGGCACGGGGACGCCGGGGTGCCAGCTCCGGTGGCGCTTTTTGGGTGGGCCTGAGCTCATGGTGGAGGATGCTGGGGGGGTACAAAAAGAGGAAGACTGAATTCGGAGACCACTGATAATCCAGTCACCACACAGTTGTTAGCACTACTAAATTACAGCGATAAAACTTAAAAGCACTTTTGTAGAGAGGATGCTTAAAAACACACAACAGCACCTTAATATTGTAAAATGTAATGTATTATTTTTCAAAATTTCATTATGTCAAAATAATTTATCAAAATTATTTTGATATATTTATCAAAAAAATGTATTATTTCTTAATTTTTCACAAGTAAGAAAGGAACATCTTCTGGTTTTCATTATATATTTGAAATGCATCTATAATTCATCAGGGCTATGAATATCAAAGACAGAATCACTTCAGACAGGTGAGTGGCTTGCTCACGAGTAGCTCCTGAAACACTGCCACAGAGCAAAAGTGTTGCCACAACATTATTTGTCGGTGTTATGAAGCTGCAGAACTCACCGGTGTTGAGCTCTCCTGGATCGGACGTCCGGTATCCCGGGCTCTGAGTGGGTGGCTGGGTCTCGGTGGGAGGGGCCAGGGAGGGGCTTGCCAAGCCAACTCGCCCGCCATTGGTTAAGGCATTGCTCAGGCCATTAACTCGCACGGCAGTGGGGACTGGAGTTCAACCACAAACACACAATAATCAGCCCTTTACCTCCCCTCTCATTTAACTATTCTACTGCAACGGCGACAGAGTCGTTCATTCTGAACATCTTGAAGGCCATGATTCAATTCTAAAATTCAATAAACAAGACAGGCATTTCTCAGTTACAAACTGCAAATGAATCCATGCTGGTATCGAATACCAAGCTTTCAGCTGCACCAAAACAGAGCACAAAAGAAACTAATGAGGAAACGAGAAAATGTTGAGGAAGAGTGAACCATTGATTACCTTTCTGAGACCAGCTATCGATAGTCAATATATCTGAACAGCGATTGGTGGGGTGTATTCACACATTCACACTCACAGGGCACCTGCGACTCGACCGTGCAGATCTGTTTGGACTGCCTCCGCCGTCAATCTTGTTATCTTGCAAATGGGCTAAAAGTCTCCACGGCAATCGCGCCCCGCAAACTCATTATGCCGCAGTGCTTTTTTTCCCTTGCTATTGATGTCTTTGTCTTTGTTGCCAGGCAGTATAGGCAGCTAATCCTAATGACCTCCACCCCCCACAATCCCTGCGCATAGCCAGGTAACCCCCCTAACCCCCTGCTACAATGGCAGCTGCAGCTATCTAAATAAATACACAATGAATACATTTCAATTTCAAAATACATTCAGTATTAAATCAATGAAAGCCTTCCATATATAGTATGTTACATGTATATGGAGTAAAAGGACAATACATTTTACAATGCATGTAGATAATACAGCACATGTTGATAAAGCATAACCTACTACATATATAAATATACTTCTGTATGAGCATGAGTATGAATTTTTAGTGTGGAAAGAACACTGACTTCTCAGTGGTGAAACTGACAATTCATTATTTTCTGAATAACTGACATGATTGTGACAGGAAATCATTTTGTGCTGGAAGTCACTCCAGATGAGAGCATTTGCTAAGTGAATGTAATGTAATAGACTGTATTGTAATGTAATGTAATGACAGTACAGCGCTGGTGTTTTGACCCAGGTCTGGACCAAACCCCATTACTTATGTTTTGTGCAAAAGCACAAGGGACAAGGCAAAGTGGGAAGCCCCTGGGGCAGGTTAACCTCCACGAACACAGAGCACATGCAGTGAATGACAGGATATGAGTGTGGACGTAGGCGGGGGGGGGGTCATCCCAAAGTCAAGGAAAAGACTTGAACCTATTGGCAGGGTCTTGGTCCCCTGGGGAAGGGTCAAGGCCGCGGGCTTGGGGAGGCTGCGCTCTTTGGCGGGGTCCTGACCTCCGCACGGGCCGCCGGCAGCGGTGGACTGGGTCCAGGTCGGAGGAGAGTCTGTGGGCCCGCAAAGAAGGGGGGGTCATTTTCAAAATTAATCCCTGAGCTCAAACCAAAATACAGAATTACCCTACAGGACCACAGAAAATACTGGTCAACCTGGCCTAAACTTGTGATATGTTTATGTGGGGTCAGTAAGACCAACTGAGTGTAAGTTCATTCTCAGCATAGTTACTGCATAAGAAGTAACTTTGTTTTAACATATACATTGCTAAATCTAAACAATTTTGTTACATACTGCAACAGTAAAGTCACAGTTACAGTAAAGTTAAAAGGGACTCCTTTCTTTCACCAAAGACAAAAGGGCCCATTTAAAACAGTTGAGCTAAACACAATTCAAAGCCGCTGATAGCAGCCTTATCCCTCGCTTCAGGGACACTCCTGTCTCCTGGAGCGCAGATGCCGCCCTTCACTGCCTCTCACTTCCTTTGTCCTGAGAACGCTGTTTAGTAAACATGGCTAAGCTTCCTGCCAGATGTCGGCCAGGACGGAGTGGGGCTCCTTATCCAGGTCTTTTTGTGCTCAATCTCTGTCCTTCCTGACTGAGCGCGACTGCGCTCGGTCGGAACCAGAATGTTTGGCCCGGGGGTCATTTGATAACGAGCCGTTTCATACCAGCGGAGCATGAGAGGGCATCTGCCTGGTCCAGCACGCCCAACACCAGGCTCCAGTACAGTACCAGTCAAAAGTTTGGACACACCTGATTAAGATAATTGGAAGCATGCATTCAAAGACATTTTGATCAAAAGACTTATGCTTAAATGGTTGAAATTTGTTTATTAGACAAATTTAAATAGTGAAGTTGATGCCTATGTATGAATTTCTTTCCAAAAATTTTTAAATATTTTTTGGCTACTTTGAAGATATTAGGGTTAGGGTTAGGGGTTTGATTTGTTTAACACTTTTTTGGTCACTTTATGACTCCATTTTTGTTTTTTCATAGTTTTAATGTCTTTATTATTGTAAAATGTGAAAAATAGTAAACATAAACAATAAAAGTTGTGTCCAAACTTTTGACTGGTACAGTATGCACTAAGCCTCTTCTATCACAGTGATGGCTAAAGGCCTGAGTCACAAAAGTGAGACATTTAGCACTTACACATGCTACTCTTCTGTAAATCTCCTTCGACGAGGGCAAATACATAATACACAAATAACAATAATGTATATATATGGGTGTACATGACTGAGAAACATCTACTTAATCAGCAAATTTGCTATAAGTTGCAAATGGATATTAGCTGTAGTTTCAGAACCGTTAGCTCTGAGAAATGGTAAGATGGATACAATGTTATCAGGGCATTAAAGTGAGAGAAAGTGACCAACCCAAAGGTCATTTTAACATTGCTTATCTCTTTAGAGTGGCCCACAATTTTGCAGATATTAACTGTAATGTGAATGTGAATGGGATTTTAACTGCGAATGTAACAGCAACCTTGAGAAACAGCCTTAGTTAGACCGTGCCCCCAGGCACTGATGGAGGATAAGACAGCACAGCATTAATCACAGCCATGGCAACGGTCACAAGCGTTGTCACCGAGGGTCACATGACTCCCTGGTAACCCACCTGAGTGGGAGTAGGGGTAGGAGCTGTGGCCATTAGTGACGCCATTGTCCTTGCTGCCTGGGGACGGAGAGGAATTGGCCTTCGATGAGGAAACAGTGCTGGGGGACTGCTTTGTTTTACAGTCTAATGGGGGGAAGAACAAGCACCATATCAATGCCTTTACTTCACTGTTCTACTTTCTCTACACCATCTGTCTTTAACTGACCTCTTCCATCGTGTTGTCTCTCGAGCAGTATGAATGTTTTCATACTGTTCAAGAGACGCCACAAATTAGAGAATTTGAAAATGTTATGCAAATTATTCTTGTAAAATTACATTTTTTATTCAAAGACTGAAGAACACTTTTCATTCTTTCAAAGGTCAATCTGCTTTGCTCAACAATGGAGTCAATGCCCTAATCTATGCCTTGACTTGCTTTTGTTAATCAACAAGGCAATGGTGTGAAGCAGGCGTTCTAGAAGGACAGCCCTTGAGTCACCTTTCCAGCAGATGAGGGGTCCTTTACACAGAGCACCTTCAGAGTTCTGCACCAGGTAGTATTTTAAGTGCTTCTGCTTCTTGGGCTGTGTGGCCAGCTTCAGGTTGATGTGGTTTGAGAACTCTGTGAAATAACGGAACCCCTTCTCCCCGCAGCCGACACAATTACCTGAAAATCCTGGAGGGAGTCAGAGAAAAGCGACTTTGTCATGGCATGTTAAATACAATGGGAACAATGCACGGCCTAATGCAAGCAAGTGAGAGTGATACTTGGAGAACACACAGAGGCAAAACTCTTTTCTGTCACAGACACAAACAGTATACCCCCATGCAATGGAAGCCTCAAAAGATGACACCACAAAATAAACAATGTGTAATTTTGTGACACTCCAATTAAAGCAACAATGGAGTCTGTACTGAGGCTTCATAGTTACATTCAGAGGAGGAACCACAGCTGTCCAGTTTAATAGTTGAAATTAACTAATTAATTAATTAATTAAGTTCTTGTTTAATTTGAACTTTTAAACACTTTTAGTTTGGCAGTTGTCAGTCAGACAAGTCCATAAATCAAATTTTACAGTCCTGTGTTTACTTCCACAAAAAAAGATTTACTGTTGAGCTTGTAACATTTTCAGCCAAATGCACTAAATCTTGATAACAGCAAAGAAAAAATTACTCCAATAAATCTCGCAATGTGAACATTTTCTTTAATGTAAAACATGCAGCACAGAATGTTCCTGTTCAAAGAGCAAGCTGAGCCGCAAATTAACTAGAATTCTCAGTGAGGAGGCAGGCTCCTTGTAAAAAGAAAAAAAAGAACAACTGATGCATTCAAAGTGATTCCAGCATCAGCTTTAATGAGGACAGCCTATGACTGTAAAAACTAGAATACTCCTAAGAACCATGATAGGAGTCGTCAAGTTACGCATAGGTTCTGCCCTGTCCGTCCCTACGACCAGGCACTGACCTAAAAGTGCATTTTTCCCATTGTCGTCGGGCAGAAATCGCCTGTCCACAGAGCAGACCAGTATGTGCCCGGGGATGCTGGGCGACTTGGCGCCAACCAGCTCGAACCCAGCCGGGACTTCAATCTGCTCCGTCCCTATGGAGACCAGCCGGAGGTCCTTACCGGCCTGGCAGAACCCTGACAATACAGAGCCAAGTCAGGGCAACGGTGTCACAGCAAAGCTGGACAATTCTTACTCTATAGCTATGATGATGATGAAGGTGATGATGATGGTGGTGTCATTGTTATGATTCACCTTTTCAGCAAAGGCCATGTGCCTCAGTGAAATACAGTGTTTAAATTTTATACATAAATAAATGCAAAAACATATAGATCAATGGCAGAAATGGGTAATTACAAATAGTTGTATGTAGTTGTAACATACATAATGTGTATGAAAACTATAGAATGCCATAATCATTAAAGATTAATCCTGAAAGCTCCTCTCCAGTTTGGACCTTCATGGTCCCTGGCTTGCTGTGTTTGAGGGTGTTGCTGAATGCAGGGTTCAACACAGCTGTGCCGGCTCTGATAAGACTGCGTGGTTAAACCCCCGCTTACCCACCATTAAAAACAAAACCAGTTCAGGAAAAAAACTGCTGTATGTTGGGTGAATGGGTGAAAACTGTGTTGAAGCAGTGGTGCATTATGGGATAGATAGCGTACCGTCCATGGTGCAGGAGCCGTCGGGGGCAGGGCCCTGCAGGTAAGGGATGGGGGTGCTGCTGGTGTCCGAGGCGTCCCCGTCCTCCATGTCCTCCTCGCTCTTGGTGCTGGTGTTGGACGCCTGGCTGGTGACCTGCTCCTGGCCTGTCCTCTCAGAGTACTGCAGGGAGATTTCCATCCTGGGCTTCTGATCTGTGAGAGGTAAACCCAAAAAAATTACAGCCCATTCCCTTCTGCCACAAAGCCACAGTAGCCACAGAAAGGATGAAAACCAGCATATCCATGAATGTATACCACAAAGACCTTTTATTCAGTGTCAGATGTAATCATTCTTTTTTTCCTGAGCACTTTTAATAAAGCAATACAATTGCACTGTTTATTTTCACGTGCATTGTGCATACTTTACACGCATCTATTGACCGGTGTGTTTCTGTGATGATCTATGGTCAATTGTAAGGGTATGGGTTCTGTGATCTAGCAACTGATGTATGGTAGCATACTTGGCTTCCCTTATCTGGTCAGGTTGTGGTTGGGCTTGAATAGTGTTATGGTCACACTCACTGATCTGTGAGTGTTGTTAGCCTGGTCTGACACTTTTGCTCACTCAACTTGAATGGATACACTTATGTTCTCTTGTGCTGGAAGTGGCTCTGGATACGAGCATCTGCTAAATGAATGTAATGTAATGCAATGTAATTTACAGTGACACCGCCTGCAAGGAGGCGGTGTTTCGGCGCGTCAGGCCTACCCTCGGGGCTCCCGGGGCAGTGCTGGGGCTCCAGGTAGAGCTGAGTGAAGAAGGGCCGGGGGGCGGCGCTGCTGGAGCGCAGTGAGGCCTCGATCGAGTTGTGCAGCGCCTCCTCGAAGCGGGCCGACTTCAGCTGCCCTGCGTACGAATTCCCCATTATCTGCCCGGAGCCGGGGAGGAAGCAGAGTGCGGAGTCAGTCAAAACACAGAACCTGGCGGGAGGGGGAGGCCGTCGACCCGCCCCTCTGGGGCTCGGTCACAACCGTGACAAGTTTATGTAAAGCGCCTAAAGACTGACGTCCGGTCTGAAAAACCTGCTGGAAGCGAAGGAATGTAGATAGGTGTGGAGGAGAGGTTCCGGGTGGTCAGGGACGCAACCTTTGGAACAGCTGAAACAAAAACCTCTTCTGTTTGGGCAACAGGACATGCCTATAATCCACCCGCTAATATCAATTAGGCTAATGCTAACAAAAGAAATTATGAAAATGAAGTCCATGTCAGGCCTTTAACTTCAGACTTCACAAATGCTTTCATGGTGACTTTAAACCAATTTTCCACTTGGATCTTGTTGCACTGACTGGGAATATATGGTAGTTGCACCAAAAGCTCTGCCCAATGAACACATTTTCAATAGGTGAAACACGTTGGAAATTTCTGGCTACTTTAAAAGCAGAAGATATTACATCCTCACGAATCGGGGGGAAAAAACCATTAGAGCGCTACCTTATGCAGTCAAATATGGTCTGGCGCTGAAATCAGTACTGCACTTGTCCTTGAGCTAAATTTGGCATGCGGCTGTGCAATCAGCAGGAATCAGTGACAGACTATGCTATGCCACGGATTTAGTCTGTTAAAACTTCAGCCTTTGAGTGGTTGCCAAACCGTCTTTGTTCCTTCTAGCTTTCTATGTACCCTCCCAGCACACGTTGTTCCAACATCAGCATGCGTAATGTTACCATGGTGAATAATTCAGAGCCACAGTGTTTGGCAATTATACATGGAGGGTTCAGTAAAAGGTTCATATCTGCGGTATCGTTCGCCTGGCTGATTTTATTTTTCACATACATATTCAAATCATTCGACAACATTGAAGATGAAAAAGAACAAAAATATTCCATTCCATTCCATCTGCCATTACACATTTTAGCACTCAGCTTATAAAAACACCTCAAAAACCAATGCAGATGTGGGAGCTTCAGTCTGAAACCACTTTAGAAAAAAGAGGCACCTCTCATGTATCAATACATCGTTCACTTTTAAGAGGGCTATCAAATGTACCTCAGAAGCCACAGCACTGTGTTCTTAGCAAGCTTTTAATGATCTGACTGACTTTATAAAGTGGCCAAACCAAGACCAGTGCTTAGTGAATACAGACCTGCAGGTACATAACCAGTTTCAGGAAACAAACTTAGAAGAAAGCAACATCCAATGCACATAAAATATTATCACTGTAAATGTTCTTTGTCCAGCAAGCACCTTGTTTTTTTCCACATCAAATTCCACATTTTTTTCCTGCACTGCTCTTTCTTCTACAATCAGAATGATTTTTATTATACATATTGATTATTGCTTTGATCTGGCAGCAAAACATTAAAGGTGTCTTTCAGAAATCATGATGACTGGCCCTGATCAGTGATATACAGATATTGATAGTGATTTACACATGCAAGCTGATGGCACAGACATGGGATTTAGTCTCAGATCAGGGCTAATGCGCTTGTTTGAAGTACTGTCCCCTAAAAGCAATACACCCAAACAGAACTGTACTCATTGGTTGTTTTAGCATGTTGTATACTTGCTGCTTTGACTACAAAACTCTACTGTCAAATGGAATTATAGATAGCTAGCAATGCTTAGGAAATGCACTGATCTAATCACAGGTGCCACTTTCAAAAGTAGGTAACATAAATTTTAACTTATTTAACTTAGCATCTGCCTCATCTGAAGTGGACAATAGTGATCAATCTATTGAGTAACAGCTGCTGTTGTGGAGAGAGGAAACAGGCACTGGTATCATTTGGTAGTTTGGCAGTTTACTCATGTTGGCTACACTGCATGATATGATATGTTGTACTACACCGGTCTGAGGTGGGGGAGTTTGCTGTGGGGCAGATCTGCACACAATGAGATAAAGAGAATTGGGGAATTTGGACTGCCCACTCCAATTTGGCAAGGTCACCTCCTCAAGGTAGTGTAACACACAACCTGGGGTCTGCTGTGTATCTTCACCCTTCTAGGACACTACAGCACCCAGTTGGCTGTAACTGTAGCTGTCCACACCCAATGTAGTTGTCATTGTAGCGCTGCAGCCATTTGCTATGGAGATCAACAATGAAGGAACGGTCTGACCCCCTCTGGGGTCCCTGTTCTGACCATGCCTGGGCAAGTCCCCGGGTGAGATTTGGGAGGACACATCTCCGCAGATCAATGCTGGCCAGCCAGAGGAGCGCCTGCATCATCAGCTCTGTGCCGATAAGAAGGACCAGCACGCAGATGGAGACATCAGATTCCCGGGGGGCATTCCTGCTCCTCGCAAGAGAGTAATCTCTGGTCCGAGAATCACCACAGAGAGCTGAAGACACAAATCTGCTTCTGCCACACAAGGCCCCAGATTAACCCTTTCTACCTCTGCTTTGATGGAGATAAGCTGCTTAACATAACGTGGGTGACAGTGTTTCTTTTTTCCACCAACCAGAGGCAGAGGGACAGAGGTGGGGGAAGAGAGGGACCTTCTGAGGTGTTTAGATGCCCTCCTGCCTGAGGAGAAGGCCTCAAATATTGCCACCCCCACACCAGAGAGTCTGTTCCCCTGGAATTCAGTTCCCCTGTTGTTCAGAAAGTTATCATCATCTCCAAAGTGAGAGAAAAGGGCACAAGGAGCGGAGGTTCGTCACCTCGCTACGCTCAGACACCTCTCCCTCGCTGTCCTGTCAGTGAGGTCTGTTTACCTCCTCCGTGCCATGTCTGCGCCCCCAGCAACAAAGCCTCCCCATATGAGCAGGCCTCCCCCGGGTCAAACCCCACTGCAGAGAAGCCGTAACTCACCACAGCTGATATAAAACCATTCAGGACCGGGACTTTGAAAAAGGTCTCCCCATTTATGGGAACCCTCTCAGTTTCCATTTGAGGCTGAAAAATAGCAGCGTTTTCAAACGAGCTCTCTGTTTCCAGTCAGATTTGGCGGCTGATTGTGCTTCAAAGATCTTTGAAAGCCCTTTTGTCAAAAGGCCTTTAGGCTCTCGTGAGGAAGAGATTGCTGCCCCATATTGCTAATGCTGTATACATGTAGTCTGTTTCACTGGGGCAAAGACTCTCATCAATTTTTGTGGAACTCTTGACTTTTTTTCTCAAATCTGAACGAACAAATGAAAACCCCTCAAACCCCTCGGCTCTCTCCCCAAGCGCCACTCATTAGGACACCTTCCCCTATGTGCCCTCATTCACTGCTGCCTATCCAGAGTGTGAGAGACAAGGGGTCTCAGATTCGGTTACCTCGTGATGTTCCCCTCAGGTCCAATGGAACATGTTCACCTCTGCCCCCTGCTGGTGAGTCTGAGGCCACGGTCCAGTTCAGCTGTGCCGCCTTGCTCAGCAGCTGCGCTCTAACATCTGGGAAGGGAGGACAACAAATGGCAACAGTCAGAACCTGGCAGACACTGCAATCTGTACACAGCGTCCACACAGTCATACGAGACATTCCCACAACTCCCAATCCAGAAGAATCTGACACCAACACAGACTGGGCTTTCTCTGCATTTGTATTAACAGAAAAAAAACAACACATTGCCCAAAACAAGGCCATAAAGGGGTTACTAAAATGATAATAAAGAAATGAATGATTCAAAATGTGTGGTGTAAGTGATTACCAAAATATAGCTAAATGCATTCTGGGATACAGCAGAATGCACACTTTCCACTGTACCTGCTTTTGGAAAGGAGTACAATGTGTATTAAAATCTGAGGTACATTATTTAATGTGGAAAGCTTTCAGGTAGTGGAAAAATTATATTCAGTCATGTGAAAGAAATCAATGCTTGTGAAAACGGTTCACACAATCCCACGGCATATGATGACAGGTTGAAAAACGCATCACAGTATACCACTGACCCTGGGGAACCATCCTTAAAGCTCACTGCTACATGGGGGACAATCATCATTGCTACGCCTACATTTGAATGACAAGGAGAGATTGACTACTTATATGTCAACCGCAGGAGATTGAGATCAGTGTGTCTACACTGCGCAATGTTTGGCCATGCTGAAACCTGCAAAGCCTGGTAAATCGTATTACGGCCACTGACTGACAGAGGTCTGAACCCTATCCCACCAAACATGTTGAACCACTCGTATGCTAATCTGACCGGGGACAGCATCTGCTCTGAGTCAATAAGCATAAACTGGAAGCTCTTAAATCCCTCCTTTGCTTTGACCATATACAGCATCAGATTACCCAGTGAATGATTACCCAAAGCTGATTGAGCTAATCAAACAGCCACAACTGAATACAGGAGGTGAGAGAGGGGACACACGGCGGGTCTCTCCAGAAGCCGAGCATGACTGCCTGAGAGCTGCTGAGGTTTAAACACTAAAAGTGTTCAGATTAGTTCCAAAATGAATAGAGGTTACCAAACAAAGTCCCCTGGTCTGCACCGTGGAGTGCTTCAAATGGTTTTGCTGAAACCCTGCGAGTGTCTTTGCTCGGGGTGCTGGCTGGATGGAGTAGTTGGGCCGTGTGAGAGAACAGGGAGGAAGAGCTGGAATTTAGGCAACCACTCGGGTGTTGAATTCAGGGGTTTCCGGGCCCACGCCTCAAACTCAGCCATCACAGGAATGGCATGTGGGTAGAACCCAAAGCAGAGAATACCTATGCAAAGTCAGCCATAGGTTAAGAACCAGAGGGCAGGCTTAGGCCTGGATTCACCCAACTAAGGAGAGGGAAACTGGCTGAAGCCTGACACACATATTGCAATTGCTGGAAATCCCAGGTAAATGTACTACTAGTGCCAATTCAAATTCAACACCACACAAATTTGGTGATTAAAGAATCATGTCATCATAATGTTGGGACACGGAACATCACAGGCTGTTTCTATCACACTATTTCAATCTTTCGCTCGACTTGTCGTGTTTCTGTTGTTCATAGTGTTTGCGTTTTATCACCCGGCTCTGTGCTTCTCTCATTTTCGCTACAGTTCTATGGGAAACATGAACAGCTGACAGAAAGCAGCTTTTCACAAGTTATGTCATTCAATGGTTATTTTTCATTGGCTCTTTGCAGCTCCTCACTAATGAAGCCCAGCACTGAAACAGGAAAGGACAAACGTACCATGACTGCCTAATATCCACTTGCAGCTCATAATGCACTTTTTAAAGAGCAGTTTCTGTCACTGGTAGGACCTGACACGCTACACAACACAAGGCGTTAAGCTGAGGCAGAATTTCAGAATGCTCCCTTTAGGCTCAGAAGGACAAAAAAGCTCAACAGAGGCTGAAATCAGAATGTGTTTACTAGGCATTTGCCTAATTACCGTGTTGACAGAGGGCTTTGTCTTCCAGCAGAGGGAACTATGGGTCGTGGCCACATTGTCTTATTTTCCTCTCTGACTTCCTCCAGTCTACACAATACCTTTTCACAAATTTCAGTGTAAAACCTGGGTAACAATTAAACAGGAGTTTGAACATTTGATTGTTGAACCTGCTGATGGCAATGAATAGTTGATAAAAATTAAAAAATGAGTTTTTTTTTTCCTTTTGGGGATTAATGCTATTTTTGTATCAGTCTGTTCAACTGTATTTCAATTTCAATTTGATTTCATTTCTATTTCAGCTCTGCACAATGCCCACACATGCAAATTGAATGCATAAAGGTTCTTACACATCTGTATCCCTGATATCAAAGTGCCCCGATTCTGTAACTTAGCAACATGGGCTATTTTTGTCAGATCTGCATTCCCTAATTTAGTGCATTTCTCCTGGGTTGTAGGCAGTTTGAACAATTTGTTCAACATTTATGTTAATTTGAGCAAATTAAATGTCTTCCCTGCATGACTTCAGGCCAAAATGCAATCAAAACCTGTTTTTTCACATTAACATCTCACTAGATATTTGTCTGTAGTCTTAGCATTACAGTCACAGAGGACTCTCTTTTCAAATAAGTCAAATCTTAACACAAAACCTAGGCTGGTATTTGGTATACCCACAGTCAATGTTGGGATATACCATGTGTCTGGTAACATCATTCTTATGAGCTTTTCAGTTTTTTTTACCAAAAGGACTGAGCAAACACAACGATTTTTATCATATAATTTCCTCCCTCAGAGATGAATTTTCCATTCTCTGGCCCTAACCTGAATTCTCTCTCTGAAACACGGGAAATTGATTTTTGATTAGGAGAGCTCTCTCTCCCCCACTCTCTCTTTCTCTCTTCCTCCTTCACCCACCCATTTTGTTACCCCCCCGACCAACATTTCTACTTGTTAAAAACAGATTGAACTCCCATTGCCAGCTGGTACATACATATTCCTCATTTAATATATCCCTGAACCCAACATTAAAAGGATTTAATAGAATGTAATGTATATGGACTTAAGAAACACACACACACACACACACACACACACACACACACACACACACAGAAACGTCACCGCAAGGAAAGGGTTGATGCATGAAATGCAAGCGTTACTACAGGTCATTGCCCCGAGGACCTTGACAAACGCATCCACAAACACATCGAATCAGCGTATTGATCCGCAAAGGCCCGAATGTAGCACATGACCCTGTGCTCTTGATCTCTGCTCTGACTATCGCTGCTGATGCCGCAATTTATCTTGATGGCCCTCCGGTCTCATCAAAGCGGCGGCGGGCCCACCATTAGCCGCTGCGGAGGTGGAAATATAACACCCATTCATCAGGCGCGATTTCAAAGTCCCATTAGCTTCAGAGCACGCCGGCAATGGCCTGACCATCAGGATGGTTTTGCATGAGAGTGAGCAGACAGTAGTGGGAGCCAAGGCGTAGCAGGGAGGGGGGGGAAGGGAAGGCTTGTTGGTGCAAAAGGAAAAAAAAAAGAGTAAATGTCCTCAAACCAGGCGCTAAAAGCCCTGTGCCATTAATATCACAGGAGAACAAATACACTTTGAGCCTGTGTGTTCTTACCTTCTGAGAGCTTCCATGAACTTCCTCCTGAGAACTCATCCAGTTAAAAACCCAGTTAAAAACTCCAGACCCAGCAAACCAAGAGTGAAATCCAACAGAATGATGTTCAAGCCATGCAGTTCATTGCGAGTGTTTGGTCCCTGGTGGGGGTGACCAGGAAGAAAAAAACAGACCCAAGCAGAAAAAGGCTTCAGTTTGGTGTAAATGGGCTTACACGGCCTGACTAGATCCAGCTACCAGCTCCTTCTCCATGGTCCTCCTCAGTTCTGACAGCAAGCTCCTGTTCTCTGTTCAGCAAGACACCTCCCTCCCCAACTGCTATACTGCTCTGTCTCTCTCTGGCTCTCTCTCTCACGCACACACCCTTCCCCCGAACTCAACCCCCCTCCCCCAGTTCTGCCATTTGCTCTGTGGGGGGGGAGCGCACATGGGGGTCATCCATCTTGGCCCTGCTGACTCCCTGCAGTGACAGATGCTCTTGTAGGACCGTGCTGTTCTGGCAGCTTGAACACAGTCGCACATGGACCGCGGTACACAGACTGCAACCGCCCCCCCTCACCCCCAAACACACACCCCATTCCACACCCAGCAGGCCCTGGGGCAGGGGCTAGTGTCCAGCCCCCCACTCCACAATACCCGAAAAAAGCACCTACTATCTGCCAACTCATCCTCTCTCCTTGCCCCCCCTGCAATTTTATTGGGGCTAGTTTAAAGAGAAGGCACTCCCTGGTCACACAGGGGACTCTCTCGGGGGGGAGCGGAATGCGGGGTCAAAGCGTGCGCCTCGTCTCCTGGGCCGAGCGGATCTCCACGTCTGGGAGCCTCCTGCCTCCTGTCACCAAGAGAACCAGCTCGCAGAGAGTTTACTCCGGCCGTAAACCGCGCTTCGATGGTCACATCTGGCCCAAACAGCTCATCTTGAACACATCACAGATGGATGAGTGGAGATACGCCGCAGCTCCTCGTTGAAATGCTTGCCTGGTAATGCGGATGCTGCTTTCCAGCAAGAAAAACACCAAGAGACCCCAGTGAATACGCACTTATTTCTAAGATTGTGTTTGTGGAGCCCTGGGTACACGGGCCAATGTACTTTTCATTTTCAAATGTTATTCGGCAGCCCCGAACACTGATGACTAAGCAAATGAACTCTCGCTCGATTAGCGGCTGCCCGCGGGAGGAGGGAGCAGATCTGCGCTACCAGTAAATAACATGCTCGACCCGAACGCCGGCCCCAGCCGATGCGCGATGTTCTCGCAACGTTTCTGTGATGTTGTGACAACGTCTTAGGAGCATTGTGACAGCACTACACACATGGAAGGAGAAGCAGACAAACTCCCTACAAAATAGGGTTTGTGCATGACTTGGGAGGGATACATTTACACATCAAGCAGTCAAATAATCCCGGTCACCAAAGCGACCTAGATCCTGTTTTGACTGTGGGTTAATAGTGGGCTCTGCTCATTATCGACAATGTCCTTGTGCGCAGAAAAAGATATCAGACAGGAAAAGGCCATGCGCACACAATACATCACACAGGCCTACTGCCTGGCTTCACTGGAGAAATAAGAAATGAACCAATGATCATAGTCTTTTTGTTTTTTTGGCTACTTTTTAGACCCCTGAAAAGGCTTCTCCTTGCCCAATACCACAAGTAACACCCAAAGCCAAAGTCTGGTCCCGCACATTGAGGTATCACTTGACAGAGAAGGCCCTCAGGAATGCTGGAGTGATGCAAACCAAGAATTTGTCATGTAAACAAAGGAGGGTCAGAGTCAACATGCAGGAACGCCAATTCGGCAGCACTGTCCAATTGCCTCAGCCACTCTGCAAAAAACACACATGACCTCGTGCCAAGTACACACAGCATGGTCTCAGCCCTGATTTGGTTCTTTCCGTCACCCTTGTGACTTTGTTACACATTCACCAGGGCCCTAGATTGTGTAGTGCGCGGAAGGTCTGTCGAGCCACAATGCAGGGTTTCGTGCCAGCGCCTGACAAACTCCAAGTGCATATTGAGGGGTCATGAAATTTTCACCCATCCCTCCTCAGTGTTGGGTTTCACAACCAGTGAGTGACTGCCAATGGCCAATGTAAAAATAAGTATTCAATAACACAGTGTGCCAACAAAAAACAGCCTGTTCTGTTTAAGCTGTGACCATTTTCTCTGGAACGACGGACGCGGAAAATGAGTTATTTCTGGAGCTACAGCAAAAGAATAACAAGTAGGGCTGGCCAGAGGAGGGAGAAAAGGCATTGCTTCAAAGTACGTGTTGTGAAGTGACCTGCAGAGGCACAAACCATGCTACACTTTGTGGGAGAACAGGGTGAGAACTCTGACATTGCATCCATTATCTCAAATTTGAAACTCATTAAAATCTCACATAAGAAAAACACAACATGTTACTGCAGCCTCATGGGTAGCCCTTCGTCAGAGAGAGTAGTCTCATTTGATTCTTTATTTACTTGGCTGGCAGATTCCCTTGCGTAGGGTGACTGACATAGGCATATATAATAATACATACTATCTTGCTATCTAGCTGCGTTATGTTCTGAACACCATCATGCATCCTTGTACTGTAGTAATTCTAGGCCCACTTCCTTCCCATTGTTCATGATCATACTGATCCTAGCACTGCTTCCACTCTGTCATTTTCCACTGTACTGAGCATTGGCTCTGAACGTTCCCAAATAGCAGGAGGGACCTCATCCGCTTTGCATCTGAGAAAAGACTCACCATGTGATGGGAACTGACCTCCCCCTAGTCTCCCTTCTGAATTCAAAGGCCACTGGAATGCTGGTTTGTCTCCCCAAGCTAGGTTCCCTTTAGCAGCTAACTTTCCTGAACAGAGAGGTGTTGCCTCACATCTGCTTGTGACTCCCCTTTTATTTCACATGATACAATACATTCACGGGGTCAGGGCTGTTAAAAAACCTATATCAGCTTTAATCAAGTCCATGGCTACAATCAATGAAAACTTCAAACAATCCACCCATTAGAAAACACAGCAAAAGTGTTCACACTCAGTTAACGTACCCTACCAGTAGCACAGGGCTTAGAGTCTATTTAACAGGGAGGAGGAGGATGCTGTTGAGCATCAAACTGTCTCACTAGATTGAGAGGTGGGTTGAGTGTGAGAGAGGGAAAGATCCAGAAGAAACCTGCTGGGGTCTGGAGCTTTGCCAGGGACTTCCGACACAGTTTTGAGCAATCACTCCAAACCTTCAACTCACCCAATAATTAATGATTAACCGCTGCAGATATGCTTCAAAGGCAGAGAGCCATGAATGCAAATTAATCATAAAGTGCAACATTTACTTCCACAAAGACCCTTGTGCAAAAGAAGAGTAATTCAAGAAATCTGTTTTTCCAGTGGGAGGGGGCTAAAAAAACTGCAATGAACTGCAATGAAAAATGAGCACCAGGTGGGTGAGAGGGGACAGGGGGGGGCAAAAAACACTGCTTATCTAAACACTGAAGCTCTTCCAGTCGAGCGGAGAGGCCCGTGTGCCAGCATCGAGGGAAAGATGACCGGAAACTGAGGCGGCATGAGTGTCTTCTGCAGAAAATCAAGCTTCCAGCTCTCCGATCTGCTGATTTCCTTATGAAAGCCCCCGGGACTGCCTGCTGGGCCCTGAAGTGCAAATCGCCGCTGACGCGGGGCCATTGAGGCCGTCCGTCGAGCCGCAGAAACAAAAGGCCAAATTCCCGCTGAATGCCATTGCTGACATCGGCAGCAGAGACCCCGGGCTGGGCCGAGACGTCCTGGGGCTAGATTAGTCCCAGGACTGTGAGGGGTGGGAGGTGGGAGGGGCCAGGGGAGGGGCCTGAGGGAGACAAAAGGAGTATTTGGGCAGATGAAGAAGTCATCATCATTAAGCCACTGGGGGTTTACTGTCCAGTTATAAAACTCATTTTAAAAGTGTGTGTGTGTGGGGAGGGGGGAGGGATTTCAAAGGGCACCGGGCTCGGAGGCAGGCAGGTCGTTCGGGGATTGCGAGGCCAATCCATTACGAACTGGCCCGGCCTTTGTGTGCAAACGTGGATGACTGAACTGCTGACCTTGCTATACACCCCACCAATGGGGATGGGTTTAAGGGCAAGGCATTTAACCTTAAACTAAATCCTGGTCTTAGACAAAGGTCAGGATAATCTATTAACAAAGGCTCCTGAACAGCCCCTCATTAGATTCCTCCCGAACCAATTCCAGAAGTTAAAAAAAAAAAAAAAAAAACATTCCTCAGTCTCATCTACTTTCTATACTGAAGAGCCTCTAGGCACTTTCATTAATTAGAGACAATTTAACAGGCTGGAGTGAAACATTTTTTTTGTTTTGGTATAAACAATCCAAAATGATATTGTGTTTTAACTGTAAAATTTTGACCATTATTCAGTTAATTAAGACAGCAGCTTGAACTTGATAGGAGCGCATAGTTTCTTGGGCATTTCAAAATGTTAGTTTTGAGGAATTTCCCAATGTCAAATAGAACGTTTCATGTACAATAGGAAAACCCAGTCAAAATGATATGTGTATTTTGTTAAAACTCTTCAATAAATGCAGTAACAAAATTATTTTTGCCAAATATTGGCAAATACTGGATTTAAAAAAAATTAAAAGTTGGATTAAAAATGGAAAAAGAAACAAATTGAAGGTCCATTTATAAGAATGCAAATGCAACAGTTTTCAGTGGGCTATTGCACACAGGAAGAGGACCTTATACGAGAACCAGTCTTGGCATTTTGCCATACATACAAATGATCACTTCATTCAGTGGTACAATTTCTGTTCTGTTAAAAGAACTGCATTTTAATTCATTTCAAGTGCAGTATAAGCTGCCAAGTTTTCAATTGACTCTGACTGTCAGCTGCAATTGAAAAGCTGAATTTTATTGCTCTGATTTAAGTCTAACAATTAGGAAAACAATAACTCACTCAATTAGACAAGTTCAATTCACTTCACAAACTATTAAGTGCATTTTTTATTCAATCTGTTGCAATATGCTTGCATTTTGACTGAAGCCAATACCTTAAATGAGGCAAGTTCTTTTTAATAAAAACTAAAAAAAAGACTTTATCTGAATTTTAGGATGCAATTTCATTATAGGTCAGTATTCTGTACTCTTTGTCCATTAAACCACAGAGTAAGTACTATTATGGCTAAGTGCTTTGAAAAAACAGTTCAGAGTGATCATCATCCACCATCTGCATGTAGAACTGAATCCTGGTCTACCATTGCTGGTTCAGCAAGATGACTCACTGGATTTTTGCAACAGATGGGGAAACAACCCCCAAATCAACCACCCACCCCTCAACCCCTATCACCACAACCACACACTCACACCACACACAAACACACACAGTCAAACACTCACACAACACCCACACACACACACACACACACACACACACACACGCAAACACACACACACCACATACTGTCAAACACTCACACCACACACACACACACACACACACACACACACACACACACACACACACACACACACACACACACACACACACACACACACACCACACACTGTCAAACACTCATTGCACCCAAAGTAACGCTCCTTTCCTGCCTGTCTGCCAGGGTCTGTCAGTCACTGCTCTCTCGGGCGTCCAGAGTGCCCTCTCTGCTCTGTGTTGGGTTAACCTCTGGGCCTCCCGGGCCGTGTCAGAGCAGCGGGGTCACTGTGACCTTGCCAGCTTCCAGCCATCCTGCCACTGCTGATGCAGGAGCCAATTACAGGCCTATCTGAGGGGCCTCTGCGGACGGGTGTAATATTACTGGGCCAGGGCCATCTTCACAAGGGCTTATCACCACTCGCCGGAGAGCCAAAGAGGCTCTTTATCTGCGTCCCGCTGTAAGGTAGCTAATGAGTTACAGTCAAGGTGTGAGCGAGACAGGTGGTAGCAGTGTGTGGCCGTCCGGGCACATCGAATACCAAAGCAATTCTATTTCGGTCTCTCGACCTCTTTAGAAAGCGCTTTCAAAAACAGTACATTTAAATGCCCTAGCACATGTGATATGGACCTGTGTTCACCCTTGCTCTGCTAAATAAAATGGGACACTGTTGAATGCTCTCTGTTTGTATAAGCCTAGGCGTGTTTGTCTGTGTGTGTTGCCAAATGCAACCTCCCGTCTGAGGAAAATCTAATAGCAAAGCTATAGCCTCCTCCTCATTCACCCGCACTGATTTCCTGTGCCTCTTTTTGGAACCCCTGTGACTCCTTTTGCTGTTCAAGAGTGAAGATACTTTGAATTCAGTGGATTACAAACACATGTACACGTATGACTTTGTTAGCCACACACAACTCATTTTCATTTGATTAACGGAGATAACAGCCCTCAACACCTGTTCAACTGTCAGTTCTTATTAGACACCATTAGATAATGTGCAGTCTATGCCTTTACCTAAGGCACGTTTCCTATTTTCAGTTTGCTTTACCCATGTATACAGCTGAATGGTGCAATGAAGGGTGACACAGAGTGCTGGGCTCCGGGTTCGAGTTCAGCGTTCCCACAATGGCTCCACACGGCTTCAGTCTCTTGCAGCCACTAACTGGCAGATGACCTGACCCCCCGCACCCCCCACCCACCCCCATTTTATTGGTCAGTTCGCCCCCTCTCTCCACAAGTGGACTTGGCTGAGGCGGGGAGGGGGGCTCTTTAAATGGCCCTTTAGGCAGGCCTATTTGTCACGGGTGTAAAAAGGGGAGTTTTAAAGCCGCGTTTAATGTGAGCCCCATATTATGAAAACACTGCATCTTATCGGGTGACGGGGGGCAGCCAGGGGTCAAGATCGGCTCCCGTGGCCTGGACCCGGCGCGCTCGCCCACCCTGTCATGTGACACGGGAACGAGCGCTCAAAAGGCCTGCAGCACACCGCACATCCGCCAAACCAAAGCTCTTGAGAGACAGTTCACTAATGATGGCCCTGATTTTAACAATATGCACCACAATCACGTGACAGGGGAGAAACCCCGCAAAACAGTCATGCGGTGACAGAACAACTGGTTTAGTTGACAGAACAACACACCATTGATTATAATGGAATGTGACTATTTTTTTAACAGCCAGCATCACCCATTGGTGCGGAAGGCACGCAAGAGCAAAATCAATCACGCAAATCAATCTAAGGTGGAATTAGATCAATGTAGCTGCCAGCTAATCAAAGCCCCTCTAAAATCTCAGTTACTCAAGAATTTGGTGTGTGTGTGTGTGACTTTGTGTGTGTGTGTGTGTGTATGTGTATAAAACAGTGTTCCCTCCTGAAGGTTTGTTGGTTTGTAGTTAGGGATTATCCGAACATTTGCTGGACTGGACTCAGATCTTTATTATAATGAGGCTCTCATTACAATCCCACAGTATTATTGCAGCAGAGGCACTCCCCTTTGGAGCGAACCATGCACCCAGCAAGCAATTACCCCTAAAAGGAGCCCTCCATTCCTCTCAGCCCTCCAAGGGAACGCGCTGAATGGAAAAGTACGGGTGACCTGACGCGTCAAACAATGAGGGTCCCTCTTGGTCAGGGTAGGGATCTCCCCTTCCCTGCCCCCACTTCCTGCTGGGGTGGGCCCATATATCCATCATCCCCCTCTTCCTGACCCAGGATGCCTTTGCCACATCAGCACGGCCAACTGACAGCGGGCCCGCCCCTCTCTGACTGATTAGACCCCCGTCACCCCCGGCGACAAAGCCAGTGCTTCTAATCCCATTTTGTCCCACTATGGCAGCTGCCCTCCTGGCTGGTCATCATACTTCCTTTTGTCCTTTACAGTAAATGGCAGATCACCAACAAATTGGTCACTGAAGATTCTTGCCCGGGTAAACTTGGCCAGGTTCGAAAGCCATGTTCATTAATCTAATCTACGGTTCTGCTGGGACTCCAAAATGTCATTCTTCACTGGTTTTTAAAAATATCCAGTTTTGTTCCATTGCGGTCATATGTGATTATTGATGTATTAGGCGGAAAACCAAATGTGCCTTTAAGGAAAACCTTCTGAAATCGGCAGAACCAAGCCTGACAGCCCATTCATTTTCACAGAACTACATGACAGAGCTTCCCATGTGCAGGACCAGAGGCTTATGCAAAGGGCTTTTTACCAAGCAAAAAACCTTGAGGATTAAAACCCTGCCCTTCCCTGCCCTTCCCAGGTAAATATTTGACCTGGCATTGTTCAGAGTTGTGTGCTAGGAGACTGGATGGCCGCTGCAACCAGGGGGAACTCAGATAAAACAGATAAGTGAAATCATTACTGGAAGAGCTTTATGGCAGCCCAGGACAGAGCTGGTATGGAGATGGAAGAGCATGCTATAGACTAGGCACATTCTTTGCTAAATAGAAGATAGAGATACTGTTAAAAGCTCCAGGTGGTGAACACTCAGCTCCGCAATGGAATACCTCCTTGACAGTTTTGTTGCAGGGGGGAATTTCACTTTTTCAACACATTTCTCCACCCTTGAGAGCCCACCAGGGCCCGTTTTGAAGCCTCTGCTTGCTTAAGTGTTAACAGTTATTCCAATCTGAAAGATTTTGAGAACATCAGTGATGCTTCTAAATGTCATAAAAGTCACAAAACCAATGGAGTGACCAAGCGCATACATTTCTGAAGCAGAACTACTTATAACACAAGAAGATGACACAACACAACAATCGCCATGCCAGACAAATAATAAACAAATTTAAAAAATCACAATCAAGATATTTAGTTGTAGGCCTGTGACTTGTTTCAGTTAGCATAAATTTAATGCAGCTATTCAGTTTAAGCACTGCCAGTTCAGAAAGGTCAGTTGAGCTACCATCCTCCTTACTAATTCATTGGTAGCACATTGTTAATATTTAGCCATAGGACAATAAGCTTTCAGCAATGACAGTGTTGTTGACAACCGGCAAATAGATTTTTGCTGCAAATTAGGAAGCTAAAATTGTTTACAACTGAAATGAATTCTGTATGCTTTTTTAGCAATGAAGTATTTTGTTACTGTAATTCACACTGTTTAAATTTTCCTTTCAAGCTTTACACTAGTCTATAGCACTAGCTTTACAACTTTTAATCTCAGTGAGCCATTTAATATACTTTTCATTCAAACATCCATCCACTTGGTTTTCGAATTGCAGATGTGACCTGTGCGGATGTTGCACAGTTTTGACAGGGCTTTCATTTTCCTTTTACGACTTCCATTCAATTACAGCCATCCATTGTGCGTTTCCCTTTACAGGTTCTCATTTCAGCTTAGCGCTAACTATGCTCACTAATTGAGCCTCGACAAGCCTGCAAGCAGATCAGGCTTGAGCGCCGAGCTCTGACGCTCCCCAGGGCTCTGGAAAGCCCTGCACTCCGCTGACCCGTTTCTGCAGGATCAGCGCGAAGGAGAGCCGTAACGTCGCAGCAACGCTAGGAGAACGTTGCGCCGGGGCCCGCGTTGTGGGGCTAGATAGTAGTAGGTCAGTAAGTAGGTCAAATTGACCGGCAAGTGGAGGGACGAAGAGAAGGACGCTCCGAAACTAAGAGAACACAGTAACATAATCATTTTCCACTCCTTACAATAGAGGCCTGAGAATAGCTAAGAATAAAAGTACTGCATTGTGTACAGAAGGTATAAAACAGCTCCAGGTTACCACTGTCTACTCAAGCCCCTAAAACACTGTCATAGTGCGTAGATTTCTATGTCCACCTATGTCCACATGCGAAGGAGACCAGGTGCCGTTCCCCAGTTTAAGAAAGGAAACAAAAAAAACACATCATGGAAGATAACTTGACTAAATTGTCTTGCAACACACATTTAAAGACAATCAGCTAGCAACAATGACAGTTATTCTCACCCCATAAGAAGCACAGAATTCACACTGCCAGGAATGCCAGTCCTCCCCAAATGATGATGAAACTGTACAATGTTGCAAGTGAAGCCAGTCACAGTTTTAGTTACTGCCTTGAAGAGCAATCCTTACGCGCAGCTTTGCTTCCAGTTCTTCTACTTGCTATCATCACTGCCATCAATCACACAGACCGCACTGAGAACAGTGGCTAATGTTCTCGCGACGTTAATGTGGCATTGTAGCTTTGCCGTGCAGCTACCACACCACATTACAGCCTCCTGGGTCCTCTGCCCAGGAAATGAATGGGTGTGAACACGGCAGAACTAGAAGTCAGAGCGTTCTGTGCACCGAGCACGCAAGAGAACACACAGGCTTATCTGAAGGGGTCGTGCCGTACTGAACGACCACTATTTCAATCAGGATGTGTGAGTGCTTGCATCTTCTGTGGAGCATGACATGGAGCTAATCTCAAAGCACGAGCTGTGCTCTGTCTAATCAGAGCTGTCATCTTTGGCTGCATATCATGTCCCTCACTTGCGTGAGCGTGCGTGTGTGTGTGTGTGTGTAAATTTGTGTGTGTATTACAGAGTGTGCGTCTGTGTGCGTGACAAAGAGACAGAACGTGCGTGTTTGTGACAGAGGGAGAAAGTGTGTGTGTGGGTATGACAGAATGAGAGAGACAGAGTGCAAGAGGGGGTATGTTTTGTGTGAGCGTGTGTGTGTGCATCTTTGCGTTTTAGGCACGCTTCCACGCGTGTGCGTGTGACAGGAGAGAGCGCGCGTGAGAATTCACGCTTGCATGCGAGCCTCAGAGAGAGTATAGACTGACATCCCCGAGCCTGACCTCTCTCTGGATAGGAGGCGGCGCTGGAGGTTCAGAGAGCCAGGTCACAGTGACCTTGTACAGGCTGTGACGGCCCCCGGCAGACCGCACAGACAGTGTCTCCCCCCCGCTGCCCCCCCCCCCGGCTCTGGCACTGCAGAGCTGTGCTGACCTTGGTCTGCAGGATACGGAGCGAGCCAACATCTCAAACGAGCGAGGAGCAGACAACAGCTGCAGTATCACCACAGCCGCGCTGCTGCACTGAAAGAATGTCTGTGTTCAGGTTGAGACAATACTACAGCCTGGGTTTAGAGAGCAGGTCAAATTACTTTATGGCTGAAGACAGTGACAAGGACACTCCACCAGTTCAACCACAAAACCCAGAGCACTGCACATGGCACTAGATTCATTAGATTAACAAAGGTCACCACTGCTTGCTGCTATCTGTATAGTCCTTTGTCCTACATATGACAATTTTGAATTTCAACATAAGGACTTCCAAAAAACACAAACAGGGGAAAACAGCTCTGCCCTGTCACCAGGATTAGATGTGCAGGTAATGCCATCGTCGCATTGTACAGTACATGCTGTGGGCAACAGCCAATGCTCTCACGGCATCAAAGTGTCTTTGTAGCTTTTTGACACAGCCGCCACAATGTTACAGCCTGGGTGCTCTGTCCTAGGAAGTGAATGCAAACAGATTTTAAAATGCACCAGAACTACAAGGCTAAGTACATAAGGGCACACGGTCTAATCTGCAGAGGCCGTGCTGTACTGAACGACCCCTGTTTCAATGAGACGTGTGAGTGTTTGTGTCTTCGCTGGCTGCGGAGAATGACACGAGCTGTCTCAAAGCACAGGCCGTGCTCTGCCCAATCAGAGCTGTCCTGTTCGGCTGCATGTCATGTTCACCGCGCACCGACTGGCGTCTCAGAGCAGAGTTCTCACTCCTGTTGCTGGTTTCAAGGTTTACGGTTCTTTAACTCGGGGGGGATACCTGCTTTAACTTGTAATGACCTCCACCACGGTGTTCACTGGTGATTCTTCCATCAAAAGGATGAATAAGTAAGTAAATAAATGAATTAGATGGGCATAGGTGAAGGCCAGGACAGCATGTACCGAACCACAACGGAAAGTGGCACGAGGGCACGAACTGCATCCGGAACCTCAGTCACTTAATAACCTGCTGAGAATAACGAATAATGAAGCCCTGGATACTTTGTTAGATGGAGAGCACCTTCATCCAAACGTGAACACAGGACAGAAACGCTGCTGGTAAACTGGATAAAGCCGTAAATCCGACACTCCTAGGCTAGCAAAGTAGAATTTTAAACAGGGCCTTTCAATTTGAAAAGCATGTTTCTATGTATGTATCTATGTATCTAATGCAGTGGGTATTGGGACATCTAAGGATTACATTTTCTACTCTGCAAGAACAGATGACTGTATGCTCTTAATTTAAAGGATAAGAAGCCAAAACAGCAGAACAAACAAAACGGAAGGCATTTCGCATCACTATAGAGGGATTTTATTCTGTACAACAGGATCTGGTGTAGGCCTGGTTCAGTTTCACTGCCAAAAATGCAGAACTGGCAACCCGCTGACCAGCAACAGCATCCCATCCCTCATTTCGACAAACACAACCCCTCAGGCAGAGCCTTCATCACCCCACCCTCGGTTCCGGTCAGGCTGGACGATTCCAGGCAATGCCAGATAAGATCCGTTCCGTTCACTTAGAACCAACATTTCTGCCTTGATCTTTGACCCCCCCCTCCCCTCTCCAACTTTGAAAGACAGCAAATTCCAGCTGTGTCGGGCAAGGGCGTCTATCCCCACGCGTCAGCGCAGGAGATAGCCAGCAGGGGAAGAGGATGCACGTCTGTCATCGTCACGCTCTCAGCTTCCACTGCCTGCTGAGAGGAGGCCGGCCGGGGGGGAGGAACACAACTCCAGCCCCAGGCTTCTTGGCAGGGTGTAGGCCACATGCTACCTCCAAACAGCCCTGGACTTTCAGGTTTGTGTGTGGGGAGGGGGTGCTCCACATTCTCACAAGACCTGTGCATCACAAAGCTGCTGTCAATGTCCAGTGCTTACAGGGGCATGGACCAGAAGAGCCAGGTGTCAAGGTAGTGGGCACATTGTGAACACAGAGAACTATGTATCATATACATTGTGTTCATTACACAATCTATGCGTAATAATGTAATATATAATAATATATATGGTAATAAATGTAATGTTCTCTGTTGTTTTAATTTTGTTTGTGCTATTTTTTTTCTCCATTGTGCCTTCTAACACAAGCTAATTATCTGGTGTGGCTCCTCACAAGACCTGCAAGGGTTTCTTACGTCACCTGCACGCATTGGTATTTTCCTTTTTTGACTTTACCATTTCTCACGTGTGAACAAAACTGGCCTTTCAGATGGCCCATCCAACTATGGTACAGTGGAGTTTCTGCCATTAAACTGTTAACTGGCTACAGGTAATCCACAGCCATGAGCCTCACCCACAGAATAGCATAGAATGAATTCTGTACTCTCTTGATAAAACCGGCCTGCAAAGCAGACAAAACAGGAGCTAAAATCTTCTATCTTTTCTACTTTACTAACACTTCCAAATCAAGAAAGACAGACAGAGAAAAGGAAAAAGACTGAGAGAGAGAGAGAGAGAGAAAGAGAGACAGACAGAGAGAGAGGGAAAGAGAGACTGACTGCGGCCTAAGAGTCAAGTTCACGGCTCGCGGCGCGTCCACCCTCTGAATCTCACCACACGCGAGGCGCCTCTGGCTGAGTCACAGCCCCGTGTGGTGGTGCACACACACACACACACACACACACACGCTCTAAAGCCGCCTCCTCTGAGAGGCCGCGCGGCCGCATTCAGTCACGCAGGGAGGTCAGGGATCATTACTCTCGTGTCAGTGTCAATTGTACAGCTCACCACACCTATCCAGCTCCCAGGATCAAGCCATTATTTCCCGTGTCATGCTCTGACAGAAAGAACTTCATCAAATGTTGAATCATCAAATGTGTGTGTGAGTGTGTGTGTATATATGTATATATATATATGTGCGAAGGCATGTGTATATATATATGTATATAGACACACACACACACACACATATATATATACACATATATATATACATATACACAAGTACACATATACACACACACTCACACACACACACGTATGCATACAGGAAAACAGCAACACCACTAAGCTTGCACTAACATATTGGCAGAAAACAACACAAAGGAGCAGCAACGACTATATTAATTGGAAATTAAACATGATTAGCTCTCATAACACTTTGAAATGAATGCTGTTTCCCAATCAAGCTGGTCTTTTGATACACACACCAGCGATTTTTCATCTGTT
This sequence comes from Megalops atlanticus, assembly GCA_019176425.1. Classification (NCBI taxonomy): domain Eukaryota; kingdom Metazoa; phylum Chordata; class Actinopteri; order Elopiformes; family Megalopidae; genus Megalops; species Megalops atlanticus. The sequence goes on along the minus strand of CM032898.1, from coordinate 13,520,895 downwards.
GCACTGGTAATTTGCACTAAGGACTACACACACAGCAAAACCGAAACAAAGACACAACTGCTGATCTTAAAGCTCTTTGGAGGAGAGGTCCCGCCTCCGGCCAAATGATCAATGCACACAAAAGGAGAGGGGTCGCCGAACTTTGACCTCCCTGTTTAGGAGCCGGCAGGGGCAGCCCCTGTGAAATTAGCTGTAGGGATCTTACTGTGTAGCTGCCATTAAATTCGGCCGCTGCACAACCCCCGAACCCTCCCACCACACACACACACAAACACACACACACACCAACAATGACCTATACAGGACAAGGGCACCCTTTCATTCCTGGTCTTCTCCTTTTACACACCCCTCTGTATTTCTCATCCTCTCCTCCTTCATCCTCCTTTTCCCCCCTCTCTCACGGTCCCGCCACTCTTCTTCTCTCTTTCTCTTAATCTCTCCCTCCCCCTTTATGTCCCTGCCATATTCATCCCTCTCTGTCCCTCTGTCCTCTTTCTCCCAGTTTTCCCCTGTCTGTCATGCGCTTGTGTGATTGCCCTTGTCTAGGATCACCTCAGTCAGCCTCTGAACTCCACTGCTGAGACACGTGAGGCTTCCCTGCACAGTCCTGGGATCAGTTGTGACGGCAGAGATGGCCGCAGGTTAAATGCCTGGGAAAAAGCATAATGCACACAGAAATTCAGCAGCAGGAGCAATCCAATAATACATATATCTCCATCTCAACACATCAGTCTGTCCATCCAATTTTTCTCCATGTATATGAACCATTTCATGAACTATATGTACTGCACAAGACAGCACAGGACAAGGGCACTTATCTGGAGCATTATTCAATCCATCAGCGCCAATGCCCAAAGATGCAAAGCTTTTAGCTCAAGAGTGCCCATGACAGCAGCTGCAGATCCATTTAAGTTATGCCTTATTCTTTTATGCTGGACAGAGAAAAAATAATTTTTCTGGGAATGTGCGGGAACATGTACCAATGAGGGCCATGGTAACATGAACGTAATACGTTTCAGAACTTCAGGTCCGCAGCCTTCTGCATTTTGATGAAAACACTCAGATTCAATTTAGTGCACAACAAAAAGGAGTAGCACTTGTCCATGTGACCCGGTGTGCTACTACTATAAATACATTAAAATACCTTACTGCATTCATTCAGCTTGTGTGGCAGTTTTCACATGGGCCTACCTGTTCACAAAATGCATCCCATCAATTTTTTCCAAATAAACCATGATAGAACAAGAAAATAATGACTGATTATGACTGATGGCAGTGTGTATTGTATTTCTTTTCATACCCTGTGTGCTGGATTATTCTACATCGAGGGAGTACATCAAACCCTGTTCTGAGGTTTCGCAACAGCAGTCATTTTAAAAGTTCAAACGATAAAACCTTCAGTTTTCAGTACATGATTTGGGTCTCTAAACTGCCATCTATGGGGTTTTCTGCATGTACCAAAACACCTGCAATTATGTTTCATGCTTAACTCACAATCAGCTCACGTATACTGTAGTCTAAATTTAGCTTACATTCAGCTTGTACCGTGTACATTACTGCATTGTGTCTATATGTAACTGTTCATATGGTATTGTTATATATTGTACATCATGTATGTTCATGTATAAATAACTATTGGAGAGAGACGTGTATTTTTCTGGTCATTATGGTAAGATACATGTAGATCTAGACCATCATCCCAGATGTCTCTTTCAGTTTTGCTATTGCCATATTCATAAATCAAAACGACACAATGGCTTAAAGAGGGACAGAAGATTTTTTGAGTGCAACTGGGGGGGATCATAAAAAGCCCTAAATGTCAGTGAGCCATGCAGGGGGTTTAAATTCCTTTGTTCCCAGCTCTGGACCCGACCGCAGGGCCTATTTCGCTCTGAGCCTCTCGCTTTGACCTCTCCTTCACTCAGGTCAGCGGAGGAGGGTGGGCCGGGAAGGGGGGGGGGGGTGCTGGGGCGACATTCGCCCGCGTTTCGTCGGCTTGCAAGCGACACGTGCGCGAACGTGACCTTCACACCCTGACCCCCCACTCGCCTCTCGCGCCTGTCCGTCGCCTCCCTCGGAAATCCACCCCCCCAACTCCCCGCGTCTCTGCCGACCCGTCCGTAATGACCCCCGCGTGGCACAAAGCTGCTCAGGAAGTGCAGGGGCACCGGGGCAGGAGCTGGAGACCCCCGTGGGTCACTGCGCCACCTCATCAAAGTCTCCATACGCCAGGGGCCAAGCTGTTACATCCTGATTTGGGGTTGGGTATAAGGGCGGGGGGGGAGTGGCGGAGGGCAAAGGCGTAGCTGTACAGCCAGCAGACGAGGGCTAACACTACAGGTACTCCTCCCTGTGAATCCAGCAAGGACAATCCTCCTCTCTCACTTCATAAATGCTGCGCACCAACAACCTCTGACAAAAACATTAATGAATAATTAATAAATAAAAAATAAGGACAACATTTTAACTGGCTGAAACAGGTGTATTACATCTTTTCAAACATGTAAAGATTTCTTTTCAAACAACTTCAAAATAATACAAAATAATACAATTTCAATGAGTTACAATTTTTCAATTCACAATTTCTCTAAATAGATGGAATATGCAATGTAATGTAATTTCATGCATGTGTTACTCAGTGTATTTTAATTATACAATATATGCGGCAACCTAGTTTAAAAACATACAGCATAATACGTTTATATTTACAGTTGTGAAATTTTTTTAACAATTACAAAAATATTTCTTACATTTGTAAGAAATATTTTTGTAAAAGGATCAATTCAGCTTTTTAATTGCTTAAAAGGAAGAATTCATCTACCCCTTTCTCAAGATGTCTGACCATATGAAGACAGGAACCATGATCTACACCATTCAAAGAACCAAGTCATAAGTGAAATCAAATCTCAGATTAGAAAATATGCAGCATGTATTTCAGAAACCTCCACAGTTTAAACAAAACACCAGTTAAACTCATGATAACACACTAGTCGCACATGAGAAGCTTGGAAATGATTTTTTCTCACTTTTTAATGTTAAACTATAAAGTGAAAAAAACACAATAAATTGAGTAAAAAATTAATGGATCACTCTGACATTCAATTTAGTGCAATTTATTGCCTTTCAGATAGTATATGTCTGTAACCCTGACAAACTACAGCATTTTCTAGGATATGAAAGATGTTATATAAACCTAAACTGTTTATGGTAAATGTGAGAAGATGTACAGTAAAACCTTTTATAATGTATACTTTATGTCCATGACTCCAGCCCCAGTTTTAAAAGGAGAGGCTCGAAGTTGTCTCTGGAGAGCCTCGTCTCCTGACCCCGAGATGTGTCAAATTTCAGTTTGATGATGTCAAAATAATGGCCCCAGATTTCAGGGGGGCCAAAACTGTCTCCTCATATCCACCACCATCTGTACACTGCTTTAGTGGCCCTGCTCGGGCCTTCTGACCCCCACCAGCCTCTGTCTACAGCTCAGCACAGCGCAGGGGGAGACAGAACTCGAGGTAATCACTCATCCCAGCTGTCATCAAAGGGGCCCATTCAAACGGAGGCCTATTGACCACCTTCATTTACAGCTTTCCAGTGTTTGATGCAGCACTGGACACTTGGCTAATTGGGTTGTTCCAACAATCATTTTCAAGGCGAGACAAAAAAAGAGCTGAACTTAATGCTGATGTCTAGGCAAGCTGAACAGGATTGATTTTTTTCTGTTTTATGGCTTTCTCATTTAAAAATTCACCCAGAGCACTTTGTCAGGAAAATGGAACCTACAGAAAGTGTTTGGTCAGATGTCCCTGACATTTGTACGCCTGCAATTTACTGAGGCATTAATCTGGTATGTGCTTGCTGTGTACAAGTTTATCATACTATACAAGTTTATTTTATCTTACGCATTTTTTCATTAAGATTTTCAAATCTCAGACTTCAAGCCTTAACTAAATGTACACAAAAACAGATTATGTTATGCAGTACAGTTATGCAGTATATTACACTTTCCTTAATATATAAAAAACAACCAGAGGTAAAAGTACAATGACCTGAGGAAAGAGTGGGATTTCCACACTGTAAAAGCTGAATGGGCATTTGTATCTGATCATTCATTACTAATTCACACAACACAACACAAGGAACAGAGTGCAATGTTCTCACTGTACCCAGTCAGTGACATCCTATCACAACGTAGCTTTCTGCAACTCCGGAGGAACAATCTGGCATTTGCCAAATCACTGTCCACCTTCTTATCTCATTCACATTCTGCTTCCTGAATGTGCACCGCTGGCACAATGGGTCGCGGGCCACAGGATTAAAAGCATCAAGCAGCACCATTGTTTGGCCACAGTAAATAAGAGTGCCACCTGTCACCTAATCTTACAGATTGACTTTGACGCGTGACAAGGAAGGGGAACTCTTCTGACCATTTGGGGTGGGAGGAGGTCACCCAAAAAAAAAAAAGAGAAGCTCAGTATAAAGATGTTTCAATGCAGCAGCAAGCACAGGGATTGGCCACGGGACAATTGAGCTGGGAGCTGGAGGCTCAGTGGTCAATTGCCGGTGTCACAATGCTGAATGGGCCAGATTGACCCACAGAGGCTTACAAGAGAAAGTTGGTCAGAGAAGAGGAGAAAAGAAGAAAGAGGGGTGTCCTTTAAGACTGCGGTGAGGAACCTGTCCCCTGGCATCTCCCCCAGATTAACTCCCAATTTTTTCCTGGGGACAAAGACCACCTCTCATGAAGCCTTACCCCCTAGCCCCCCCCCCCATGGTGCCAGATGGCCTTAGCACCAGGCCTCCATCCCCTCCCACCATGAGAGACACTATTGCACACTCTTGGTGATCTGGCCACGTGGCGGGCCCTATTACCCGAGTCAATCAATCCGGGTCCAATCAAAACGCAGGATTTGCCCTAATCACAGTGTAAAAACCAATTGCTGCTAGTCCACACAAACTCCATTTGCAAACTCCATTTGCACTGTAAATCTAACAACAGGGTAATAATCCCACCGGGTTTCTAATTAACAAGTAGCCAACGGCTTTGCTTTTAGCCCTTGAAAGAGAAATTTATGTTAAAGACATAAAATATTCTTGTCAAGGTGAGCATAAAATGCCTTTTAATGTGTGTTTTAATGTGTTTTACTTTGAAAAGTTTGCAAATGAGGTTGTTTTCTGTTTTAACAATTAAACTTGTGAAACTTTTCAATGAGCAAGAAATTTTCAGTGGATCTGAATGTTATTCACTATCGACCACAAGTTATAATGTTTCACAGCATCTTGAACTGAAATTGGACTAGGGTTCCTTTTTTCGCTGTAGGTCAATCTAAAAAATTCTTTCTCCATTTGGAATTTTGGCTGCATCTGCCTGGGAGGGGATGACTCACTGTTAGGTCTACATCTGCACAAATCCATGACTGCCTGAGGGGAAAAACAAGTTCCTAACTTGTTCTCCATGGCGGCCCCTTTATTATGACAAAACAAAACCCATATTTGGCCTCAATTAGCCATTACTGAGCAGACAGGGGTTTTCTTTTGGTGTCCACGAGGGCCAAAACATACTAGGATTTCACTCTTGTCAGAATTTTCACCATACATTCAGTATGGCTCATATAAGCACAGGAATGAGAAGCAAACAAATGTTGTTATGTAGCTTCATCACTTTGGTCAGTGGTAATTGAAGCAATAAAATTCAAGGATAAACCTTCACCTCTGCATCTACAGTGACTGCGCTGGGCCATTTGCTGCCTTCTGAAGACAGGAAAACTAACGCTATGGTGTGGAAAGCAATGAGCATGGACATGTGACTGTTGAAAGCTAAGAGAAGGCATGGGTGTTTCACCTCCTTCTGCCCTTCCGTGAGACCCATTCACCTCCAAAATGAATCAGCTGATCCCCTTTCAGATTCCATTTACAGCCCTAATTACTGCGGGCTTCAGTGTTGAATGCATTTGTGTACAGAAGCCATTGGTGCAAGATTTCTAAGGCATTTTTCTTCACTCTGGGCAGTAAGACCGTTTCGGCTCCGTTTTGGCTGTGTCATGCAGAGATCCCAAACAAAGATGGGGAGCTGGGGAGGGGGGGTGGGATGGCAGAGGAATGCTACCAAAAACAGTCCCTTCCACCTCAGGGAAAAAGAGCCACTGAAAGATGGAGATGAACGTCCAGCTGAGATAAGGATCTTGTCCAGACAGACTGGTTTGTGAACTTACCGCTTTACTCGTGCCTCAGAATGCCCATGGGCATGCACGACTTCTGTAAGAGATTACTTCTGCTGGTGATCTTGTGCTGCCATTGAAAGTGACCACTCCCACATTACCTTAGGTTGCCTCCCCTTTAAGTTTCCCTTGGCCACCCACTTTTACTTGGCCTGTCTGCACCAGTCAATGAGATCACACCATTTTCCATTCTGGTTACACTCCCCACCCCCATCCTAATGTACTTCTTGCCATTTGCCAGTGGTCACATCACTATGGCCTTTAATAATTCAGTAGCTATAATGGCCTGGGCCAGAATATTTTCCAAATTCTTAGGAGGCAGCAGGAAAGTTCTAAAAGATTGTTAGTTTGTTGGTTACCTTTCTGCTCACAAATCCATAAAGCAGAAACTGTTAAAACCTTTGCTTCTGTTTTTGACCACGTTTCTCAGCCAATGCCCTCCTAAGGCTTATCTTTAGCCTTGTCTGTTTCCTCGGATGCAAAGGTATTTTAAAAGCCTACGTAAGAAATTGTGGGCAAAATTTCAAAGGAATAAATAATGAAATAATGGGTACTGATCCCCAGAATGATTCAAAAACAGGACACATCCCAAGATCCTCATTCATTATGTAGTTATATTGAGTAATAAGGGTGGAAATATGAAACTTTGACATAGGACACTAAGTAAGCTGTTGACCGCTGGCTCTTGACACAACGTAAGATTCTGCAAGCATCTCACAAAACTGTGTTTGCTTCCATTTCACAGCTAACTTGCAACCTTTACATAGTTTAAACAAAACACAAACTGGTTCACCAAGGCCATTGTTCAACATTCAGGACAGACTACAACAATCACACAAATACATTTAAGCAGTTCCGTTCCTCCAAGTGACACTTTTGTGAGCTAAACGAAACGCCTATGTCCCCTTGGTTGAAAATCAGACTCCTCTTTTACACAGAACAGCCTTTCAAAGAGAATTCCATGGGCTGTTAATTCATTTAAGTGCACTGCCAGTGAGAAGGAAAGCAATATGAGGCTTCACTCAGTCATTCCAGCTACTCAAGAGTGCATTCAGGCATATCCCTCAACAAAATATTTATTGATTAGGTCTTCTTACATGCCTATCACACAGTGGGACAGTCTTTATACCCCATTGGCACTCGGAGCAGGAGGGAGAAGGAGCAGATAGGTATTGTGGCAGTCCATCTGCCCCACACTCGAGACCACTCCACCAAGCCCCTCTTAGTCTCTTATCAGCGCACGGGGGGTCTGCTCCACTGTCCATAGACTCAGTGAAGGAGGCCTGGCAGCATCTGAACCCCCCACCGCACTGCCAGATGTCACATACATCTCTCATATTACCAGGCAATGGTTGGACCACACTCTGCTATTGTGATTCATCACCACACACATACACATACACACACGTATAAGAGCACACAGAGACACGTGTGTAAGTGCACACACAGACACATGTGTAGGTTCACACACAGACACATGTGTAAGCACACACACATATATACACATACATAGACACATCTGCAAGCGCACTCACACATGGTCATGTTTGTACGTGCTCAAACACAAACAAACGTACACTAGAACTGTGCTCAACTCGGTGTGCTCAGTTGTTCTTTATTTTTAACGGCAGCCTCTGAAAAACAATCAATGAAGGCCAGCCAACCCCCTTAACTAGGCCTACGTAAAAATATATTGGGTTCAAAATGACGTTTGTTAAAGTACACTGAATGAATTCAGTGTTCCCTCTTTTTTGTCTTTGGATTGAGAAATAATCGGTCAATGCGTTTGCAATCAACTACTCACGAAACAGACCTGCAATACTATTAACTAAATATATTAGTCGATTAAACTGAATTAGCTGAAAGCCAATGATCTGAACTAACGAAAATATAACGATAAGATATGACAATAAAGTAACTAACATTTTGTGGTCTGTTCAACAATAACATTCGTTTAAGACGGTTCTGCAGCTTGCTAGGCTACCTTGAATACATTTAACAGACCGATGCATAAGATCACAACATGACCGCTTTTAAAGGTGCTGCAAACGACAACTGTTTAAAGACGAAAAACTGGACGGTACAGTTAGAAAGCGCTACTGGACCAGAACAATCGCAGACCAGTTTAGCGATCGGGATCATTATCCGGAGTGGTCGGAATCGCTCGCAAGATCGGTCCGGACGACAACATTTTACAACACCCCGTGTAAACAAGACGCAAACCGCAAAACAAAACAACAAGAGGTGACACCAACATTCAAATTATCTTCCACTAAAATATAAACTTCATAGACCGTACTCCAAGAATCGCTAGTATTTCAAGTATTTACATTCCGACCATGACACTGCAGTCATACTGGCCGAGTCACGGAGCTAAATTTACATTAAAATATAGGAAGCAGAGAAAAACGAACCGTATCGAAGCGTAGAGTAGAGGGGAAAACTCACGTTTTTCGGTTGACAAAGCCTTGAAGTTTTTTGTCCTCTAAATAAAATAAGAACAACAGTCTTAAAAGGCGGTCTTGTGCCGTTGGTCAGCTTCTACCTGAGTGATGCTGTTGCACTTGTCTCTGTTCGCAAGCTTCAGATGTCAGGATCGGCTAGATGGGGAGTTTCAGCTTTACGTCACTCAGCCTCACTGTAAGCGCTGGTTGGCTATAACACCGTAAAACGAAAAAACGCAACCTTTGGCGAATTGCACCCTAAAATAAATTCTTGTTGACCGTGCTAAAGAATCAAAGAATAATGCTAAAATAACATGAGCATAGGCTACTTTGAACACGATCATGGAAGTCATCCAGTCAGACTTTAAGATTACAAAAAATTTAAGTGTTAAACATACCGTATATTATTGTATCTTGAAAGAGTAATAGGTCAACACAATTCTGCCCAACCATCCAAAAAAATGAATAATACCTGTAAAAAAGGCCTACTACTGGTCACTTAAACATAGCAGCGAGGAACCCCAGCTGTTTTGCCTTATAAAGAAAAAAAATGTGTTGTTAAAACACAGACCTTCTAGAAATGGATTTGATCTTTTAATATTGTACATATTTTATTGTGAACTGTCAAAACTGTGGTTTTAATCTTAAGGATCGCATTTGCTCAAAACGTAATTTTAATAGCACATAAACGTCTTTGGCAGGCGATCTGAATGTATGATTTGTTGTTAAATGCTTGTATGAAACAAAACTATCATCTGTATCATCTGTACTACACGCATAAATGTAGGCCTACAAATCATTATTCCTACAGCCAAGCACACACAAAAAGACCACATGAAGCTGGGGTAATGAGGAGAGAAAGAAAATGCATGTGCATGGGTTGGTAGATTCCTTTTCTTTACTGCTGAACGTAAACTAGATTCAATGTAATGAAGGAGCAGTATTGCCTGTCTGTGAGCAACTCTCATCTGTAAATAAAAGCAATGGTATGAACACAGCCTAGACAGGGGATGACTGACTATATTCAGTGTATAATTAATTGTTGAAATGATCATATTGAGTCAGGGCATTTAATTCAAATATAGGTGGCCATTTCACATGAATAATTTTCTCCCACCAATTTAATTGCTCGCACATTTATTTAGATTTGGGTAAAGGCAATAAGGTGAAGGCAATAATACATCTGAGTGGTGAGACACTACCTTTTAAATTTAGAATTGTGATTCATGTTGCCCCACAAAACGTTGTTTGGTATTAAATGAATGGATAAAGATTACAGATCACTGATCATTGACGGAAGAAATATGAGTATCACAAATAAAGTGGAACCCAAAATTATTTTATTTGGTAGAAACTTTGCTATTTTCCTCCTGTCATAGCCTGTATGGATTACTGAGCACACTGAAGCACCAAGGCAGCTGTCCCCATGGTTACGGTAGACCACAAGTACCAGGACAACAAAACTCCTGCAGAAAGCATGCTTCAGCCCTCGACTGTTGCTGGAGACCACCAATAATTGATACGGGTTAATCAGCTTACTTCACTGACAACTAAACAGCTTGCTATCAAAGTAATAGAATTGCTGGCATTACAACAAATATACACACCTACAGCACACACACACATGCACACACACACGTATATAACAACAACAGTAATACTCCCCAGAGCATGGATTGAGTTTTATGACAAGATATAGAGCCTAAACCTAAAAAAACACCTGTAAAATCGGAATACACTTAAAAACACCACATACAGCCATGTAAAGCCCCAAGTTATAATCTGGGAAGAACAACTGAGTACATCAACAGTTTCCTTCATACACATGAGAAAGTTATATTTTGTGAAGGCAAAGTTCACGGACACCATGCTATAATTGTAGGGTTGCCATCAATCTGTGTGTGAGAATACATGTTGGTGAGTAGCGCCCCCTGTTGGAGACCTTGGTACAGGGTTGCATTGGTATGATCCTGTCAGGTTGTCCCTCGGTGTACGGACTGCATGTTCTTGTCTGATAGACTTTTGTTGCAGGAGGATAACAGCGTGTGACTACAGCACAAATATTTGCGACTTTGATTCAAATCAAATATATAAACAACATTTACAGGAGGATTTCACTAATAATCATGACAAGCATTTTTTTTTATTTCATATAAAACTGTACAGTATAATGCAAACACCAGTAGGCTAATAGCAAAAACTGCGAACTTTGAGAATAAAAGAAAAAAAAAAACAAGGCTGGAGTCATGACACATGATTGGTTTCTTCGGGTCACGTTCTCTTCACTCCCTGTTGACCAATTCTAACTACGTTCGTCAGGTAGTCATTCAAGTCATACACACCCAAAGTGACCGACAACTTTTGAAACCACGACTTGGACATTTTTTAACAATAGATCTGGCGTTGGTCAGATTTTAGGCATGATGTCAATATCCTGTACCTTCCATAACCTTGTATCAGGTTTGGATAAGCATCCTGCCGTTATTACATAAATTTCTAAAAAATAAATTGTAAAAAGGAAAAATGAACTATATACAGTACATGCCCACATACAGAAGAGTGCATGACTGCGAAACCAGCCTTTTGTTTACAGCAATTCAACAATGAACTGGCTAATGAAACTTAAAGTAAAATAAATAAATAAATAAAATAAAAAAATAAAAAAAGGCTTACCAAAGTGCAAAGTGAAGCACATATTTGAAATAGAGCAAAACAATAAGTACTCATAATACTGCGAGCAAACAGTCCTAAAAAGATTATTACACTGTTAAGAAAAAAAAATAATAATAATGAAAGCGGCACAGTAAAAAATCAATACACATTCAAAGTATTCATTCAAGGATTCATTAATCACTGCAAATTACCAAGGGAATCACTGAATAATAAGATTAATTGAGCCTCTCACTTGAATTATGTATTAGCTTTAAAGCCCATCGGCCACCGTTTAAAAATCCCTTAAACGGAAGGTTAATTTACTGTAGGATTTTCAGTGGTCATTCCGATTATTTACGGCGAGTTTACTGCCTTTGCATATAGCCTAGTATATAAACACGTGTTGTTCTCAGATTTGTGGAGGTAGCCTTTGACAATAATACATTCATACAATAATGTGAAATAATTCAACCAACGTTCCACGACGGTTTAAAATCTAATGACATAGCCTACTGAGGTTTTCAGTGTTAATGACTACATTTCTCTACAAGGCTTTAAATCCGGAAAATAAGTGACTTTCTTTGTGGCTCATGTAGAATACATACTGTGATGAAAGAACTAAGAACCACAAACGATGCATTCCCATTACGTTAGGTTTTGCGATATTGTTGCCACGGAGAAGCAACATTCCATGTGGTAAAATATTGAATTCTGTGGGCATGCGTTCTATGTGGATACTTTTACAATACTACCTTCTTTTAAATATATTTCAACATTAATGTGATTCATTGATTTAAAACGATCGTTACTCATTTATTTACTTCCTCTTAATGCATCTTTCAAGTAACAGAAAACGTATCCGCCATAAAGGCACGTCATCAGCAGAGTTCCTGTTCTTTCATGAGCGGATTGAACACCAAGACAAAGTAATGACAGGTGACCCACTGATTGATCGTTTTAAATCAATAAATTATGTGACAAAGGGATATACGTAAAAGGAAGTGCTGGTGCCATTTGCTAAGCTTCACAAAGTGAAGCAGGCTGCAAAAAGTCATACAAAAATAGAATAGCGGCAAATCACCAGGCCTGGGTGGAATATGACAACAAGCCATCAAAGAGGACCTAAAAACACAGAGAGCAGTGCTATATCAGCTAATTGGACAGATCTGGGGTGATGCAAGAGTTTCCAAGTGACCAGAAAGAGGGCCGCCACATAAAAAGTTACCAAAAAAGGTAGTCAACAACTAACAAAGCCCTGCGTTACTGTCAGTACCAGGGAAAGTCCAGAGAAGGATCATTTTAGAAAAACTAAAGAAGCATTGCCTAAACTCATTAGAGACAAACAAGCAGGCCTCAGAAAAAGACAGAACCTGTATGCACTACAGAGCAACACTAGTTATTAAAGTTGAGCAGTTGGAGCAATCTTACTACCTCACATCCAGTCACTGTCAAAGGCACTTGATTGTTGGGGTGTGACAATACATTAATTCGCATTCATGTATCCAAACAAAAGCAACGAGAAGGCTGTATTGACACTGCACCTGAGAACCAGTCCACACCATTACATTGATTGATATATTTATTTTTAATCACTTTAATGTAGCAATGAAACTAGAGCGCTTGCAACAATCATAGTTATCTTTGGAGATTGTATTATTTCAATGCCATTGAAAGAACTAATACAAGAACTAATACTTGTATAAAACTTGTATCATGCTGTATAGTATCACATCAAAGTGAATTCTTATAGATATTCCGAAATACCATATCTTTGCTCAGGTATCAATATTGTTGTTAAGCCACAAGTTTATACCTTTGTTTGACGGCCTAGACTGAAACACACCATTGAGACTCGTATAAAGCAAAGAGGATGCATTCAGTAGGTACAGTGGTGTGTTGCAGTCATTGACCGATTCGTGGCAGCCACAGGGCTAAGATGGGCACTTTCATGGCAGGGCTGGGTCACGAAATAAGAAAATTCCACTGTGGATAAAGACAAGGACCTTGATGATGGCACTGTCCTGACGTCACATACAGTACACACCGACAGGTGCAGTGCAAGGCCTCTCAACTGGCAACAGCATATGCTGAGACAGGGCTTGCCATCAACAGATATATAACCAAGGTCACCGCCTCCGCCTCATATCCAATGTAAAATAACAGCTCACAGTACGAATGAATCAGGTGTTAATTTTTTTATTCTATTTAAAAACTTTTTTTGCTGTGGACCTCTGACAATGACGCTGATAAATTCTGGCTCCTGCTTTTGGTCACATCAGCTCCCTCTGCTATGTTGATTAGCCAGAGGCATGCAGTATTTTAAGAAACCTGAACCATGTGGTGAGGACAGCATGGTAAAGCTCTCCCTGTCTGCCAACTAGAATGCTAGAATGGTGCAAGATGAGATTTTTCAGTTCAGGTGTTGGACCATGCACCGACTTGCACATGAACTGATGAAGAAGCTGAGAAAAAGCTCACGAGAAGCTGAGAAGACTCTGGGGGTACGCACTCAGGAAATGATTAGGAGCCTTTGTTAAAAGACTCAGTAAACATCATCCCCATGTTAGCATTGCCTTGCATTGTGAGGATGACCTAACTCATGTTCAAGATATCCAGTTAAGTGTAGTCCTCCAACACAGGCTTTGTCTTCATATATGTGCCGTTATCACACATTTAACTGAGCAATCTATGACCCTATTAGATGGAAGGCTGGCTGCGCTCAATACATAGTCAGCTGCTTTTATTTTCAGTTTTGCCACATATCACAATATTCTACTGTAAAATAAAGGTATAAAAAGTATGTTTTTATAATAAAAGTATGTAACAGCTGCACAGCAGCATGTCTCTATCTGTATCTATTTATCTATCCGTAAGTACTGCATTATCCTTAAAATAATGCTTGGTGTGCAATGAAACACTGAGATGCATTGTTGCTCAAATCGTGATAAGTAATTGTGCTGCCATCTAGTGGAGATTTTACACTATATCGTAATCAGTCAATTTAGCTTTGCAATATTATGTAGAATATGACCCCTATCAAATTAAACATCAAAGATGCAAAACATTAACAAAGGAATGCTTCTGTTGTGATTTTTAAGTGTCTGAAATGAACTAAGTATGCATCTGAGAGTTGTTCACAACGTGGTTTCCCAGCGAAAATGGAGAATAAAGACCTTTATTCAAACAAGGTGTCTGTAATTGAGAGACAATAGAATCCTCATTTTCTCAGGGTATTGCCATAACACCCTCGTTTCCACGTGACAGCCAACTCAAGTGAAACAATAGAAACTCCTATCTTAGCAAGGAATAAATGTCTGCTTTGTGTGGGTGGGAAAAGACACACTGAGAAACAACATGCCCACCTCTACTGTCTCCTCAAGTCTCAGAAATCCAAGTTGTCATTTCATCCAACAGATTAACTGGCTGGATTCATACACATTATCACTATACAGAGGGAATGTCAACAGTCACAATGATTGCGATAAATAATCCATTGGCACAACCTGATAACACATCTATAAATATACACACCCACACCGCTGGCACCATGCATGTCTGGTATGTGAAAGGAAATACAAAAAAAAAAATTGCTTGGTATGTCCAAGGGAACATGTTAACTGAGTTTTACTTTCACATCAAGAGGTGCCATTTAAAAATTCAGACCAATGACCAACAAACTATCATAGAATAAACCATTAAAAAAAATCCAAAAAAACAAATCCAACTCTCAAACACTATGGTATACTATCTATAAACGAGTAAAATATACAGTAACATGATTTTCTGTGGGACTGAGAATGGGCAGGCTTTGTAAATTTTCCAAAAAAATATATATATATATATATATATATATATATATATATATATATATATATATAGGGGAAAGCAAGAATAGAATAGAATTTAATAGGATTTTTTCCTTATATTTATTTATTTATCAATTTATGTGCAGTTTGCCACCATCAGGGTGAATGCAAGCAGAAGTCTATGTGTGATGCATCTCTAAAAGAAGGCTCTTGCACACATGGGCATTGTGGACATGGGGAATTATTCCCGAACTTTCAGACTTTTTCAGTCATCGTTAACAGTGCAAATTGTTCTGGAATGTAACATGTCATGTTGCAGCTGTATACAAGGTATGTGCAAGACTACAACCAATCCATGAGAAATTGGCTAAACTAACAGTACAACAATCCTTTCACTTCTGTAGAATTAGATGGGTGTCTAAAACGATCTGACATAAACTCCCTTAAAACCCACAGAGATAACTGGTTCAATCTGTCTCTGACACCAAAGCAATTTCAGGGACGAGTTTGGGGATTAAATTTGAGCCATCCACACTGCAGGCGCATTGCCCAAAGGTCCATAGCGCATAACATGTTGAAAGCCTTAATCCCATAAATTTCTGTAAAACAAAATGCCTACAGTGCCAATGTGCCAGGTCTCAATGATACCCACTCATGAGCCATGCCTATAGGCCCTACGCAGTACTTATCAGATAGATAACAAAAAGATAAACGGAAACCGTGTTGGTTTATAACTATGAGAAATAAACAGCAATTTCACAATTGGAATACCAAAGGGGACAGCTCATCTGACTAGCACACTTAAGACAACCACAACATTAGCCAGCCATGAATAAAGCAAATATGAAATGTCGTTTAAAAATAGGGTACACCATCACGGGTCATATTTTCTCCGAATCACCCGCGTTATCCAGAAATCCCAATAGTGTGTTTGTTTTCAATTTTTGTTTGACAGTATACTTAATCTGGATGTAATGTTGTTAAAACCCTGGGATATGCCATCTGGCGACAATTTGATCATCTAGAAATTTTACGATCGGTCGGTAGCCCTTGCTATTTCATCACGAAATCTCAAAATACTCAAACGACATATCGTGATATCGCACCCGAAATGATGGTCAAATCCATCAACTGTTGCAAAGTTTGCATTACTTCTGTATATTTCAATAGGCTTTTGCCATCGCAGGGAGCGCTCAAACCCCGCGAATAGTTCTAGTGCTGACTCCCCGCCACCGAAAAGGCGCAGTTTTTCCGCACTGTTCACCCCCCTCCGTACGAGATCTGTTGCTAGCTAGTTTGGTAGGCGCCTGCGCAGTCTTTGCAGATTCGATGTCTGCTTCTCCGGTTGTTTGAACAGGAAGGCGGACATGTTTGTCGGGCAGGCAGGAGGAACTCGGGCACCTTGTGCTTTTCGAAGAAGATCGAGTTAAAGCTGATTTATCCTCGCAGAATCCGCGGGATCCGACGCGCCTGCAATGACCGCAGCCTTCGGACTTTGAAAATGAGAGGTGTAACGTGTACGGACGGCGGGGAAATGCTTTATCGCGACTGTGTTTCAAACTGATCGAATTTGGGAGCTGAAGTTTTTTTCGCCACTTCTACCTTGCAGCTGTCAGACCCGTTTGGCTTTTTTTTCTTTCCGCAAGGCCCCTCGATATGGATACAGGCCTGGAGTAATGTAGCGAGCTATTGGTAGTTGCTTTTATGAGTAATGTAACGCGGACATTTTATTTTTTAAAACATTTAACACACTTAGGCTATGGCTCCATCTGTAAAGGGAAGCTGAGCTAACTATCTGTTGCTGCATTTCATTTTCTTTTGTGTGTGTATGTGGCTGAAGTTGTCAATCAAACTTAGCTAGCTAGCAATCCTGGAGAAACAACAAGAAGAAAAAAGTGGACTGGGTAATTTCTTAAAATGTGGCTTTCCGTCACCCGGGATCTCGTTAAAGGTTGTCTTGAGTGTGAAAAACTCATAAGACATAAACTGTTTCTTTGATCGGTTAGCTTTAACTTCTAAGAAGGCGACTGTTTACTGCCAAGCAAACGCGAGGGAAGTAGCTAGCTAGCCAGCTAGCAAGATTTTTTTTAATACACAGCGGCGTGGAGCTCGACTTGACAGCAAAAATGTCTGCTGGAGAAAGTTTGGAGGCTCGATTTGAAAAAATCGATGCCATGCTGAAGGATCCCAAATCAGAAATCAATACTGATTGCTTACTGGTAAGTTTGTCTTTGCTCTGTTTAAGTTAAACGTATATGAGCAGTTTGTGTTTATTATAACTAATGGGTGTTTGTCGTTGGTGGGTGCTGTTAATAGAAAACTAGCCGACACCACAAAGTTGAAGGGAAAATTAGTTAGCCAGCAAGTAGATATTTAGCTAGCGAACTTTGGTAGCCAAACGTTTTGGTTAGCGAGATTGGGAATAGCTGTATTGCAGCATAAATGCTAACTAGCTAAGTGGAATACAGGTCTGTCTTCGTTCAAACACTCAACAAGCAAGCTATTAGTAACTGCTTAACTTAGTTAGCTAATTAACGTAAAAGACGCGCAAAACAGCCACGAATGCAGATATTTTAAGTATAATGGGTATCTATAAAGAATACAAAAACATTTCAGTTGCATTTGCATTAGCCAACTCGGTTGCTGTCTGACTTTTGCGAGTGCAGGCTTTCTAATTAAACCGCTAATAAGCCAGCACTTTTAATGAAATTTAAGAGCAAAATTACTTCTATAGTTGAACAGAAAACGGGTCAACCGACGAAATCGAGCAAGGTCACAGTTACCACACATTAGCTAGCTAGACCTAGTTATGTCAAAGCGGAGGCATCCGAAACGTAGGTCGCTAAGTAGGCAGCTATTTGCTTAAACGAGCCTCCTCTCAAGGTTAGCTAATAGCCACTTAGCCTGCTGGCTAGCTGTTTTAAACGGCAAGTGGCTAGCTAGCCACACACGTGAGATTGATCGACGTTTTCACGTTGGGGTAGCTGGCGGCTCTTCCCCGCTATCATGTGAACGCAGTCTCCCCCGGGGGAACATTTTAGTGCATCACGACAATTTAGCGTCACTTATTTCTTCCCTCATGCGTGTGGGACAGCACTTTCCCACAAACTCTTTGGGACGTTATATTAGTCAGGAAATCGAATCTCTTCACATTACTTCCTTCCCAAAATGATTGTTTCAGCTGGGGAATGTACCTTCTTTTGCACTGTCAACTTGAATTGCGTTTTGAACAATGTAATGCAGTCTCATTAAGTTAACTCCGCCACCTATCGTGTGCGTAGTTACAAAACGTGTAGCTTCTATATCTATATATGGGAAAGAAATGGCGGGGCCAAGTTCATCGTACGGTGCATAGGGTGCAGTGTTTGAGGGCTTATCTGAAAAACTGCCAGTCTTCATGAGAACAGTCTTGTTCATTTTTCTGTTTGCAAAGTGACTCAACTGTCGTGCTTCGTTGAACATTTTTTAAGCAGGATAAAACACGTTAGTTGACGGGTGCTTGTGTGGTGTGGAGCCACAAACAAGTATGCAAGGCCCGAGCGCTAACTGAATCTTTTGGTGAGCTGCAATTTGAGCAAAATAGCACCTCTATGCTGCAGTGATATAATCTTGGAAAATGGTATTCAAGCCACACTTTCAAGTGTCTGTGTCAGATTTTATAGGGCGTTTCAGTGGAAAATTCCAGGAGCCATATTCTGTCTCTTCTCTTTCCACAATTAAGCTTTTTTCAGCATTTCAGGGGAATCCTAATTTACACAACAGAAACCTACAGTGTGTTGAGGTTCAGATAACATTTGTAGTGAAGATAGTGTTTGGTCACACATCATTTTGGTGTGAATTAAAAGGCAGTATTTAAGGTAGTGATGAGATCTTGAATTGAGGTTTCATGCGGGGAGTTTAAATCCCAGTGAAGGTAATGCAGCCCCTCGAGCTATTGTGCTAAAACTTGGTTTTTCTCAATCTTTTCAGCGAGTTGCAAAAGGTGTTAACAGTTTTTGCTTTGTAAGTCAAACTGGACTGTGGGTCTGTTAATCAAAGTGTTCAGTAAGCTAACTGGTTAACAGTGCTGTTGGTATGCTGTTGGTGTGGGCTGTTTTTTAAAAGCCTCATGCACCTTTCCCATGGGATAGATAGGCAGTCTCAAAATGTTCTGTGGTGGTGGGCCCACCACAGTAAAAAAAATGACTTGACTGCGTAGAAGGCCAGAGTGTTACCATATGAGAGTGGCATGCTGGGAGTGAAGCGGCCCTTCAGAGGCCGTGAGGCCGTGTTGCCTGCCGTGAGTTCATTTCCCCCCGTTTTGCCTCTCCCCCCGGCCTCCGCTTGCGCCCCTCATTACTCACAACCCGGCTATGTCTCCGTCTGTCGAGCCGCGACGCCTAACCTCAGAGGAACACGCCTGGCGGCTAGACTGAGACCGCACTGTTGTG
The DNA here is from genome assembly GCA_019176425.1 of Megalops atlanticus. Taxonomy (NCBI): domain Eukaryota; kingdom Metazoa; phylum Chordata; class Actinopteri; order Elopiformes; family Megalopidae; genus Megalops; species Megalops atlanticus. The sequence goes on along the minus strand of CM032898.1, from coordinate 13,501,348 downwards.
CTAAATACAAACACGGGGCATGGGGGTGTGCTTTAGATTCAGTTACCTGTTGTGAACCCTGGTTGGTTTTTGTGAGCACGGTCCTCTTGACCCCTTGTTGTGGTCGGCGTCAGAAGACACAGCGGCCTAAACGCCGGTCTGTCACATGCCCGCCAGTGCTTGGAGGAAGTGTGGGAGACTCGGGTGGTGAGTCCTCTATTGTGCTCTCCTCGCTGTTCTAACCATTCTGTGTTATTGACAGATCTTTATCAGGCTCTCTATGCACTTTAGTATGACACCGCTGTCTCTTTTGAGGGCATCTGTGCATATTCAATGCTGCTATGCTAAAGTGACTCTCATGTGGTTATTTTAATGCCTGTTTTCAGCATGATGCTGTGTCACTATGTTACTGACTGGTTTATACCTGTGTTCTTGATGCTCTTGCTTCTTTTGTGACATGCCTTTATGGCGTCCCATAGTGGGTTGCCTTAATTGATTTGGCAGGTCACTCACACGGAATAAGGGAACAATGATCATTCTGTTGCATCCAGGCGTGAGTGCTGCGGCTTCCCTTTCCTGAAATCTCCTCTAAGCTCCTCCCACCAGACGTAATGAGGATGACAGAAGCCCAGTCAGAAGAGTCAAATAGGTTTTGACTTTGTGGAGAGGGTGTGTCTCGTTTTTTTTAATGTGCATTAAATGGTAAGGTCACGGTCCACGGAGGGCTGGTGTCCTATGACAAGTGTAGGTGATACTTAGAAGCGTATATATGAGACTCCCTTCACTTAGTGTCTGCATTTTTACGCAGGGAAAAGTTAAGACAGGAAACCCAAATTGTCCTCTGTCCACAATGACATAATCTTCCAAAATACAAACGCTGGAATGCTAGTACTACGGCTCTTAAAAGCATCAGAGCTGTTTTTAATGGCACCAGAAGTGGAAATAAGTGTTTTGTTCCTCTGTGGAAAAAAGGGGAACTGCAATATGAAACTAGTGCAGATCTGGGCTATGAAGTTTCAGATGAGTGCTAAGCGCTTTTTAATATGCCAGAGAAAGTGTGGCAGGGCAGTATGCATCACGGCCAGTGGTCTTTTTTTCCTGGTATGAGTCTCGCCAGTGGGAGAGACGGAACACGTGCCTCTTTAAATGAGGGTCATAAACTCTGCGTTAAATCATAGCTCTCCTGCTATGCCCACGGAATCCTCACTTTTTAAAAACGCATCAAATGCAAGCTGCGCCAGGGCTTGATGAAAACCCTGCTTTCATCTTTGGATGGAGCGCGGCATTCTGGGAACCGCGTCGGGCCCGGGCCTATTCACTGGGCCAGTCCCATTTCCTGCTGCAGTGGACCCAGAAAAGATGAAAGTAAAACAATGTCTTTTTAAACCTTTAATAGCTCTGTTCTGTGGCTTTATCTGCTGGAGAAGCATAGTTTAGATGTTTCTCCTATGTGGTGTTTGTGGTGGGAGTGAGCAGCGCTTGTTGAGAAGCGCTCACACTTTTTGTGGGTCTAAAGGGTTAAGTCACATTTCTCCCTCCAGGGCACTGAGATGGCCGCTCCTTATTCCACACGATTGCAGCTTTCACAAGCCCTCAGTAAGTCTGACGGAAATGTTGTGATTGCGACTGCAAGTAAGAACAATCTAAATCTTTAGCGCCCCCCTCCTCCCCTCCACTCCTTATAAAGACAACTGGGAGTTTCGTTGATTTGCTGACACTAGGCCTGTTTGGAAACGGTCCAGCCGTGACATTTAAGAGAGATAAAGGAATGCGGTATAAGATACAGGAATCCAAACAAACGGAAAAAGCACTCAGTAGAGCAGTTTGGATTATGTAATGGCACGGTCACTTTCCCGCTGTTTCACAGGAAAGCCCTCAGTCCCGTCCAGAGTTTATTCGATACTTACAAATGTTGCGTTTTTGTGCAAGGAGCACTTGCCAAGATATGCTTTCTTAACCTGTCTCTTCAGATAAGGCATTTTTAAAGGAGAGGGGAGGGAGGCACAAACGTATCGTTTCCCCCCAGCAGTTCTCCATTAATCTGATTAGGGTATGCACAACTGCAGCATTAAGGTGTCCAAAAGAAATGACCGCATTTCTATGCTTATCATCCTTAAAATAGTGGTAAGGAGCAGGACTTGTAACTGAAAGGTTGCCAGGTTCGATTCCCCGCTGGTGCACTGCTGTTGTATCCTTGGGAAAGGTACTTAACCTACAATTGCCTTAGTAAAATATCCAGCTGTATAAATGGGTAACGTGTATAAATTGTAACGTATGTAAGTGGCTCTGGATAAGAGCGTCTGTTAAATGCCAATAATGTAATGAAATGTAACGTGGCCCAAATCAAACACAAAGGAGGAGTCCCATCCCGTCCCCGTCCCTGTCCCGCAACTTTGTCATAGAGCCCCTGTTTCTTTGCTACCCTGGCTTCAAGGCCAGACCTTTACAAAAGCCCCCCTTTTTGTGTGGCCGACCTTGAGGTCCCGCCTGGGCACACGGGGTCCTCTCCCGCTGCCTCTCCTGAGCCTCGCCGTGCGGGCCGCACATCGGAGGCCGCCGAAAACACAGGCGTCTTGTTGTCTTTCGCGAGTTCCACTCCGATCGATGAATGGAGGCCTTTGCCTTATCCTCAGCCCCCTTTCCTCTACTCCGCCCACCGCGTAATAAAATTCCATTCCGATCAAATAAGCTCTTGTCTGCGCCTTTGCCCAGCGCCTACTCCGCCGTTTGAAAATGGCCATCTCTGTGTTCCCCGGCCTCGCCGGCGGCACACGGAGAATGGCAACATGGGAGTTCTGCGAGAGGGCAAAGTGTGTACTTAACACATTAACTAAATTGCTATGGAAAGTTGCCTTCGCCTTTCCAGTGTGTCTGAGGGCCCCGCTTCAACACAGAGGGTGGAATTACGCAGCGAAAAAGTTCTGCCCCAGCGGCTTCAGCCCCTCAGCCAGAAATGCCAATTTGGAGTGATTTTGGGGGTGTCTGTTTTTGTGAGCTTGTTGTCTCTTCCGGCTATGTGCGGAAACGCATTTTAATCAGACTTCTTTTGAAGGGCGAGTAGAGTTCTGCTTTGAGTGAACAGTCGTCATGTTTGCAGTGAGATGCTGTGAATGTTGGTTTTGTGCAGGCAGAGAAATTCTACAGTACCTTGAGTGATAGTGGTGTGAGTAGTATGGTCAGAGGGGAGGTGTCTTAAGATGGGCCGGCCATTCCAACCAAACCTTCGTACCTCAGACATGAGGAGTGAGGGGCTCCCTAACCAGTCCACTGTCACCCACAGCTTGGTCACCTTCTGCATGAGGCCTCTGACAGAGATAAGAGCCGCTGTGCCTGTTTTGTTGATTTGAGCGGGAAAAAGCCCCCTGTATCTGAATGTTTTCCTCTGGTGGCTGGCTTTGGGAGGGGGCGTCTCTGCTTAGTTAACACACACACACACACACACACACACACACACACACACACACACACACACACACACACACACACAGCTAGCTTTGCTTGCAGAAAGATGTGGGCCTCTTCAGTCTGCGAGGCCCTTTGTCTTTGAGTAACTTCGAGTCACACGTGTTACATTTTTTTTCCATTTCACACCCAGTATTTTTTTATGTTCATTTAGACTTTCAAGCTCAGAACGTTCAAAGAAACATCTAAAATCAACAACACTTTGTGATTCATTTAAACTTATTCACGACTCAAGGTTAAGGACAAAGCGCATCATGTTTTGATTGAATAGAGGTCTTCAGACGTGACTTTGTCATTCCTGACTGGACAGTCAACACCTTCAGACAGCAGCTCTGAGCTTGTGTAGGATGAGCTTGCGTGTAGGTGTGCGTGTATATGTGTGCTGCACATTGACCCCAGCCGAAGCAGTCTCCAGCACAGTCACCCCTAAGGCCATTTGCTGCACAAGTTGATCTCTGTAGCAGGGGCGGAGCCACTTTGAAGTTAAAAAGGGGGCAGGGGGCCAATTAAATGTTCTCACGGATATGCGGTTTCCGGATTTCTCCGAGGCAGCCGAGGCCACCTCACCTGCTTCATCACACTCTCCCCAGATCCAGATCCCCCCTCAGTCCCAGTTGACGGCCTGCTTTTGGACGATATGCGAAAAGCGAGTCAAGAAGAGACAGACCAAGCCATGGATACCCCAGCAGCCATCACAGCGAGTGAAGCACTGAGGCGAGCAGCAGAAAAATTTGTTGACGCTGCCTCATCTTTGTGTTTGACGCAAAAAGATAATTGTTGTAGATTCCTTAGTCCATGAGTCAATGTCTTGAACTGATTCCTGTGCTATTACACATGTACCCCAGAAATGCAATCGCTGGTTTTATTACCAGCACAATTATGGTATTTTTCCACTGATAATATCCGGGAGTATTTTTAGGCCCGCGCTCGGCCGCAGTCTGCGTTTTCAACCCCTGGCACGCCGTCCCGTTCGAGCTGCGGACGCCGCTGGCCACGTTCCATCGTCCCGGAGACGGTGACAGGCCGATCTGGCCTGCACCTTCCACTCGGGGCCCGGCCCCCTGACGCGGGGGCCACAGATTTGGCTGGAGCTTATCTCTCCCCAGGAAAAAAGCACCCAGTTAGGGAGCACTCAGGTCCCGCCCGCAGCGTCAGTAGGGTCGTCTCCAGCGCCCCGCCCCGGGCCAGCTCCCCTGAGCCCCCCACGCAGGCGCGGTCCCCCCTGGAGCTCTGGTCGGAAAGTCCCCGCCAGCGATCAAGGGATCGCCATTTTGTATGAGAGCGCGCCTGCAGCCTCCCCACTCTGGACCTGATCATCTGAGCGCCGCTCCCAGATCTCCCACGGCAGATCTCCACGGAAACCTCTCAGCAGGTCCCCGTGGAAACGCAGCGACTCATACCGAGGGGAGGAGCACGGATCCCGGAGCAGAAAGGATTCTCCAGAATGAGATTTTTTTTTGTGTGTCTGGAAATTAAATAGAAATGTTATATTTATAAATCCTAATTGCTAGTCGCCAGGGACGTAATCACATGGTTGGTGAAGGCGATTCTGGGCCCGGCGTAATGCAATAGTGGAATTGATTTGTTGGAACTTGCCTGGTATGGGCTGTGAGATAGGAGAGGCTCCTGGCAGTGCCTTTGTTGTTCACAAGGCACCCTCTATTTTCCTCAAACACGGTTCCTCTTCTCACAGCGTCGCTTTTCGTCTCTCCGCGCTCACACCCCATGCTGGGAAATATGCTTTTTTATCGATCGCTTCATTCAGCAGGTTTCCAGTCATGACATAGGGGCAAATTTAAGTTAAAGTTCCCGTTTTCTCTGAGATGTAAAGACATTTTTTTTTCTCCGATAGGAGAACCAAATTGTTGACGTAAGCTGGCAGGGTGTTGGACTGAATGCTGTGAAGGTTGCAGGCCGATGTCATGTGATCATAGTGTTCCTCCTCAGTAGGCTATTTAGAATGAGAAGTTCAGGTTGTGGTGGAAAAGGGAGGGGCGTTTATGACCTGCCCATACAGGGGGTCTTTAAGGTATGAAATAAAGGCTATCACCAGTTTGTAGGTCAGTCACTGCCATTCATACTCTGACCCAGTCCCCTCATATGGATTTTAATACCCCAAAGCATTTAGAAACGTGGGAGCTATGGCTGTAGTTCTATATGACTTTAGGGACAGTGAAAGATGAGCAGTGGACAAAAGTTATGCCATGCAGCTGTGGACAAAGCATACTGCCATTAAACAAAACAGCAGTGCTCAAGAGAAGAGTAAAATCTGCCAAATTCTAGCAATTCAGATGGTTATTTTTTTTAAAGCAATTTTAAAAGCATTATTTCAGGGCTGCACTAAATGCAGTTTTGTTTAAAGACACACATTCAGAAGCAGGATTCCACAACTGTCATTTTACAACTGGGGGGAATGCCAAGTGCTGGAATTGGATTGTTTTGCCATCATTAGAGCATCATTGGGGGGGGGGCGACGTGCCAGCATCACAGTATAATACGTGAGAGAGCTTTCGGCAGCTCTGGTGGAGAAGCGCTGGTGTTTTTGTGCGGTCACGAGGGGAGAGGGGAAACTGCAGCAGGGACTCGGAGGTCCGCGCTCAGAGGCCTCTGGGTAATCTGGCGATCTCGCATACCGATGTGCGCGCAGGCTCAGAGAAAGGAAACTCTGAGCATGGTGGGCGGGGGAGTGCACAGCTGGGTGGAGGGGCACTGGGCCACCGATGCTGCCAAGGATGATGGGGTTCAAGAGTCAGTCGGGGCCGAAATATTTTTGCCCAATATTTGGCAACGTAATCCGGTCTCCTCGGACACAAGCGTGAGAATTGGCTTATGAGCTCGATTCCGTACAGCGACGGTGAGAAAGCTAACAGTAAGCGTGGCGTTAACCGAGTCCACCGTCTGTCATCCGAATTCCACCCAGCCCATCGGCGGTAAACCGCGCCGGTCAGCTGTTTACTCTCACTCTGTCACATTTTTAGCCATTAGGACAACAATGGACGGGGCTATTCATAGCCCAGCATTCCCCGACTCACTGAGCATGTGCAGGAATGCAGACTGAACAATCCGGCCATCTGAGATGTTTTGCTTCCCTCCATTTTAAACTTACTATGCTTCCTGTTTTTTACCCTTTAATCTCTTTTCCTTCGCGTCCCGTCCTCTTTGTCTTTTTGAGCTGGAACCTTTCGGCTGTTATATTGCATCCGCGACCGGTACAGGTTACCAGAGGTGGACGTAAAAGCATTACGACGGCCCATCCTATTTACAGACAGGGTTTCCCACTCCTCAGAAGGACCTCAGGGCCTGGTAGGGCTGGAGAGTCTTTGGCCTGCTGGGAACCCCTGAATGCTTTTGGATTGGAAAAGCTCAATTAAATCTTGATATTTAATTAAAGCTCAATTAAATCATTGACGTCTGGTCCGTTTATGACAGCGTTTCTCACCAGGCCCTCATAAGGAAATGGAATGTCCATTTTGTGTTTTGTTTTTTTTTTTAGTATGGGCAGCAGCTTGTGTTTTTTACAGTTCACAGCCTCCTCTTCCTTATATGTTGGTAGTCTCTGCTTCTGTGTAGGCATGATGCCATGTATGAGTTTGACCCAAGTGCAGTTGAGGGACAGCACTAGACAGCTTGCCATCAAAAGGAGGTGAAACATTTCAGTTGGGGCAGGGTCGAGTAAGCGGCCACTGCTCTGAGGCTCAGACAGAAGGCACAAGATTACCCAGAATTCAGTGTTCTGGAGCAGCGTGTAACAAGTCTTGCCCGCACAAGGCGCTCGTAAAAGGAGTGGCCTCGCGGAGAGTGCTGGATGTTCCTGTACCCGCTGCGTGCTGCAACGATGCCCTGGTAGCAGGCCGGGAGAGGCCTGGTAAATTTCCTCTCACCCCCATGCCCAGGTCTAAAACCGTGCTGCGGCCCTGTGTGCCCCACCTCAACCCTTATTTATCCCTCCAGGCCCCTTGCCCCTGGGATGGGAGGCAGATATTTCAGGCCCAAACCCTGCTGAAAACGCATAAAAATCACATTTTTCGCGTGTTCCTAAAAAGTCAGCTAAGGATGAGGAGCGGAGAAGGGAAAGTGTGTCCTGAATATCAGGTTTCTCCCTCTCCCGACGGTCCCGGTGAAAGCGGTCTCCGCGGACGCTGGGAACAGAAGGCCTGCTTTGTGCGCGGTCAGAGACGCGTCACCGTGATGTCAGGACGCGGGGGTGAGGGGACGGACTCAATGGTGGCTTTGTGCCGGAGGGCCGGCCGTGCCTTCGGGGAGGTGGTGGTAGGAAGCGTGAGGGATAAACACGCCGAGGCTGCACCGTCTGCTCGCTCCTGCACAGAGAAGATGCGGCTGCCGGCGGAAAGTGTAACTTCTCTGTTCCGGGGAGAAAAAGTTCCCTGCATTTCAGTGCTGCTCAGTGCAAAGAGTTACACTTCTTAAATTTGCTCTTTCTGTGAATTACATTTACAGTACATCCAGACCGACTTACTTTAGCTTACGTATACATACTTCAATACTTTTAGCATATTATCCATTTATACAGCTGAATAATTACTGAGGCAGTTGTGAGTTACGTACCTTGTCCAAGGGTACAGAAGCAGTGCCTTAATGGGGAATTGAGCCAGCAACCTTTTGGTAAAGAGCCCTGCTCCTTACCACTGTGCTACACTGCCATTGCTTTCTGTCTTTGGTGTGTGGACCTGTGGGGGAGTCCTCTGTAGTGTACTCTGCCACCAAGGCCAGTGCATTTTGTAGCCATACACGGTGGTGGCAGAACAGCTGTATTGGAACACACGCCCTGCCCCCCCAGACAGTAAAACTTGACAGTGTTTTGATCGTTACAGTAGCAAAAATGCCAGATGGCAGCATTGGATGTCTCGCAGTGGTTCATGTTACCCACACGCAGTTCAGCAGCTCGTCAGAGAAACACTGCTGAGGTGAGCGCTGTCTGTCTTCCTGTGCACATAAACATCTCAGAGATTACCTTTGTTCCCTTCGCTTCCAGACTGTAACTGTATACCCCATTGGGCTCCTGCCAGTCTTTTCTCTCTGTCTCAACGCTGACATGTGTTTGGGGAAAGCCCTTGCGTGCCACCCTCTGGCATGGGCTCTGGCTTCTCTGGCGGGAAGTCCACAGCCATTGGCCGAAATGGCCGCTGGCCCGGAATGCCATTGGGCGATGGGCGCAGCCACCTCTACCTATCGTCCAGTCGCTTAACAGCTAAGCGGTGGCAGCTGCCCAGCTAATTATGCCCCTGTGTGTTTGCACCATGCTGGGAGATGAAACAGCCGACGGCCAGGCAGCCGCCGAAAATACATCCATGTGAAACGGTGCCTCGGTGGCCCTGCCGCATCTGGCCGGAGCCCGGGATCTGTGGCTGGTCTTGGCAGCGACCCGCTATCAGGCCGCAATGCTGCGAAATAGCTGGGAGTCTGTAACCGCCAGCTCCATATAAGGGAGGCAGATTTGCCGCGCAATTAACTCCAACAAACTTGGGTTATTTTTTAAGTTTGGGGTGGGGGGGTGTTTGTTTTCACTGTCCTCTTTGTGCCAATGCGTCAGCAGAGAAGGGATCAAAGGACAAAGTTTGGCAACCTTTGTTTGGCGAAAGAGCTCTGAAAATGTCCTCAGCATAAGGAGTCTTTGTGTTCTGTCACCGGTCTGATTGTCCAGTACATGCACAGTCCGTGTCTCTGAGTGTTTGCAGTTGACTTTGCAGCACTCGTTTGGCTGTCAGATTTTGTGGCCCAGACTGTTTCCCTGTTTCTTGGAGTAATAGCCTATGTTATGTTGGACGTATCTAGCTCCCCTCCCCACCCCACCCCCCCAGCCAAATGCTTGGTGTTTTGTAAAGTCTGAGATGTCCAGACGTTCTCAGAGATTAGACCTCATCATTTCATGAGTCTCCGAGCCCCGGCGGGCATGTCATTTAAAGCTGTGGATTATAGAAGTATGTTACACGCCGGTATCCGCACAGGCTGGCCGTCTGTAGCAGAACGGAGACGGCCACCAGATTGGAACCAAGGCCGTAGAGAGGGACTGGCCAACTCTGCAGGCCAGCCACAGTGATGCCTCTGACTGTAATGAGGGGAAAAAGGGGGGAGGAAGACTGACATATCCTTTAACCTTTTCCTCTTTATTTATTATTTTTAAATTTTATTTTTTTAACAAAACTCTGCCCCAGTAAAGTCTCTAAACTGAGGACCTAATCTTCACATTCTTTTCCTCCTGGAACAAAACAAGGCCTCTACTCTCCGGTCTTTCTGTTGGAGTTAATAAAGTTCAGAGGCAGTGTTGCAGAAACAGGGCATCGAGAGAAGGAGAGGGAACCGGAGATAACGAGAGAGAGAGAGAGAGAGAGTAGGAGGAGGAGGAGGAGAGCAGTGGTGGCTAAGGAAGTGCCCCTCTCTGATAAGCACCCTTCCAGCCTCAGTGTGGAGTCAGATCAGGCTGCATCTCCGCTGCCATAGCAGTTAGTCAGGTTTGGCCCGTCGTCACAAATAGAACATGGCATCCCACCATCCTTTTGTCCTGAAACGATCGGCCTTGACCGTGTGACGTGGAACCCTGTCGCTTCAGATCCCAGGGACTAGGGAAGGAAGACGTTGATGGTGCTGAAGTTTTACAGAATTTTTTTTCCCCCTCAATGAGCTTGGGCTTGAACAAAAACATCCAAACCCCAAGCGTGTATTAACAAGATGAAACATGTAGGCGAAGAGTTGTTGGTGACGTTGACTTACACAGCTCGATTTTGTTTTTCAGTTGTGTTATAATAAACTGCCTTTGCATCTATACTGCTGTTCACCCAGACTTATTGTGTGATGTAATGTGTAGGTTTCTGTGTTAAGCGTCCTCCACATGAATAAGAGAGATGTTATAACCACATAAGTGGCAAAGAGTCCACTGTGAGTAAAGAGATGTGTCTTGATGTGGCCTGTGATCGTAGCCCGAGGTCAGCGGACTTTTCCAGAAGGTTCAGGGAACGTGGGAGTGGAGCCTGTGTTCACTGGATCTCACCACGTGGTCACACTCACGTCCACCTTGTGGTCATTGCCTCTGAGCGTAATGGGACAGTAGGCTGCCGGACGTTGTCGGGGGTGCATTCCCCTCGGTTCACCTCCTGCTGTGGGCGGTGTTTGGGGATTGGGGTGGGGGGTGGTGTCCGTCTGCCCCTAACATGGACCCTGCCTCCATCTGCTCCTGGACAGACGGGGGCCGCCTGCTTCAAATCAGGGGACAGATTAAATCAAGCCTGTGACTCGCCCGCTAATCACAGATCGCAGACTGCTTGCAAACCAGTGACTGGCCAGCCTCGCTTTCTAAGGAAAACACGCAACCTCTGGAGAACCGCACGTCTAGTGCCTTTTTATGTTGGGGTTATGACCTTGTTAAATTTGCAAGTTCCAAATTATTTTTGGGGAAGAAAATGTTGGTAACCTGTTTACTGCAGTGTTAATTTGCGAAACGGGCCTAACTGAATATTCTAACCAGCAGAAGCTGTTGTCATAAGCAAACGTAGCACTAGGCTTAGGTGAGCAGGAAGTAGACTAATGAGGAAAGACTTCAGAGTGGGGGTGTGTTGTGATATTTAAAAGCTGTTTTATGTTTTTTGGTTTATTTGTATGTCTGTGTAAGTTTATTCTCCTAAATTGTGTAGCGACACTCAGAGAAAGTTTGCAGCAGTTAGTACTGGAACAGCAGCTATTACCCTGAATAAAACAAACAACCAGGATACAAATCTACAGTGTTTATGCTCTAACTTCCGTTATCTCTGGGAGGGGACCACAAGCCTTGATGACCGAAAGCGGTTATCCACCTTCCCCGCTGCCCGTCTCGTGACTTGAAACCCAGGGGACCCTCTACCAACCCAAGCCCCAAGCCCCACCCTCGGTACCTGTCCCGCAGCAGTAAAGCTGTGAGCCAATGGGAGGCGGCCCCTGCCAGACGAGCCCCTCCACGCTGGAGCCGGAGAGTGATACACCTACAATCCCGCAGCTCCTTACATCACCAGCAGCCTCATTACCCTGCCTCCTCACTCGATCCCTGTTCTACAGCCTGGGAGGAGAGGGGAGGAAGGAGAGGGGGGGACTTGGCTGTGGTAGCAAAGGCACAGATCCAAACAGGTTAATTACAGTTAAAGGCACAGCAACACCTCGCCTGCCCTGAACAGCCTTATTCAGCGCAGCCCCGAGACGCTTCACATGAAGAAATATCCATTTCTAGAGGCTGTCGGCTAAAACGTGCCAAAACCCAACCCTGTTCGTGTTGCTGCTTTTTCATACTTGCTATTAATCTTCACGGATTCAGCATGAATTAAACTGCTGCATGTGTGCAGACTTTGTGTAGCTAAAAAAATACTGCTCAGCCAATGTATGGAGTTACCTCAATAACTCAGATGGCAACATGTCTGTTAGGTATGTTGAATGGATCGTTGGCAAATATAGTAATTGCATTCATTCATTATTTTTTCAATGGTAGCTCACTGTAAGACAGCAAAAGATGACTGTTTCTGATAAGGTGCAAAAAGCTAAGTGTTAGTGGTATTGAGATCAGAATAAAGATGCGGAGGAAAGGAAGTCTGTCACAGGCAGTCTGTCTGTGTAGGGGAGGCTGGAGGGTGCACATAAAGTGAATCTAAACACCAGAGTGGGACTCATTCTGTTTTGGGTATTTAATTTGAGTAGGTGCAGGCACGTTGAGGAGCCAGAAGTCAGTGTGACGAGAGAGGCCGTTTTATCGGAAATCCGGGGAGCACTTTCCCTGCATGCGGCCACGCTCGTGCTCCACGGATTAGCAGAACATTTCCCACTGTGGGGTAGATCAAAATGCTGTTACCAGGAAGCCTTAGCATATGCGCTTAAGCCCAGATAGTAGCACTGTTTAACTGCTATATAGATCGTTTGCCTTCTTGCACTTAAGTAGAGCTGAACCTTGCAAGAGCTGAAGGACTCGTAGTCCATGTTGGCTTGCCTGTTGGATATGAGCTGAAATACCAGCTCAGAACACCCGTTACATTTCATGCCCAACACATCTCAGGTGCTCGCTGGTGCAGCCAGGAAATACAGCGCAACGACTGGGCTCTGTAACAGTATCGCTGCAGAGTTTGCTGACACAGACCCTGGGCTCTGGACGGACGATCCAGCTGCCTGCTCTGGCTGAAACAGCAGGCCCCTGCAGCTGGTAAAGTCAGAAGTGAGTCAGGAGGCAGCTATGAAGGGGAGTCATGGCGGGAAAACGAGGCCCTGAAGTACAAGAACCGCAGTCCAAGTTACTGCAACCGAGACTCCCGCCGTCTCGGCCGGCCCCTCTTCTGAAACCCTGACTTCCCTCTCGACGGGCCTGGCTCCCACTGAAATCTCTCCCCCTCTCAGGGCCTGCTTCACCAACTGCCCTGTGACGTCTGTTTTTTTTTTTTTTTTTTTTTTTTTAAGTCCCTTCTACGGTTTGGACTTCCGCGTGTTTCAGCCGAGATATAATACAGCGCTCATTGTATGGATGTGAAAAGCCAGGACTCAGGCCTGCTAATTGAAAACAGAGATCACTTTGTGACTTAGGACTCAGGCCTTTTTTTTTTTCTTCCCTTTTTTTTCCCCCCACGTCTCCTCGGGAACTTGTTTGGCCGCATACTTAAAATAGCTCTCTGACGTGTGCCGTCCTGTTGAGGAATGCAGCTGTGGCCGTCCGGAGCGCTCTGCGGCAGGAAGTTATGCAAACGTGCGTTTCCAAGCGCAGGGCCCGGGCCGTGTGATTACGCGCCTCTCTCCGCGGGCTCGCAGGGGCGGCCGAACCCAACACCCGACCTGGCCTCCTCTTCCTCACCTGGGCACGGTCATCCTCACATCTCTCCTCTCCCGGTCCCTTTTTTGCTTCAAGAGAGCTGGGCTCACTCTGGATATATTCAGGAGGAGAAGTGGTGCAACATCTACCTGCGACTGGGGACCGCCCTTGTGATTTTTCCCTAGCCAATCAAGACTCTGCAATCTGCATAGCGCCCCCTACTGCCCGTTTCGCGAAGAATTGTGCTGATTTGTCCGAATTGTCCGATTTTTCAATTAGCAGGCCTGAGTCCTCTCTGAACCCCTCCGAGGCATTCACTGTAGGTAGCCGCACTGTCTTGCCTGGCCTGCTCCCCCCGTCATCATCTCTCTAATTCCTCACTGCCCCCGCCCCCCCGCTCCCTCCCTCCCTCCCTCTGCGCTCTCTCTCCCTCCCTCTCCCTCCGCTCTCCCTCTCCCTCCTGCACACTTCGCTGAGCCCCAGGCATCCCAGTTATCTTATTTTCCATTCTCCCGAATGGGACCGCGCTCCTGAAGATTTTCGCACTTAATCCACGACCGGCTGGCTTCCCTGAGCGATTCCGCCGCGGAGAGAGAGGGGGGGAGGGGGACGCAGGCGCTTGTGCAGCACACGCCCCACCCTCTGCCTCCGGTCATCCCCCGAGGAAAAAGTCACCGGGACAGCGGGGGAGGAGAGGGGTGTTCTCTGCGCTCCATCTGATAACTGAACACACCTCTGTCCTGTGCAGAGGCTGATTCAGTGTATACCACAGTATGAGTATTCCTAATTATCCCCATATTCTGGCCTAAATGTTCGGTTGCTCCTCAGCCTTCTAATACCTGATGCCGCTAGGATGTGATATTTATTTTACATGTAGTGTTGTGATGTATTTTGGATTCTGTGTTCAAGGGACTGTTGTGTTGTAGTGGTATACTTGGCTTCCGTCAGATTGCACAAGTTGACTTGTGGTGGGGTTTGAATGGTGTCATGCTCACACTCACTGGTCTGTGAGTGTTGTTAGCCTGGTCTGACACTGTTGCTTGTTTAAATGGAATGGATACACTTCTGTCCTATTGTGCTACATGTTTCTGTGGAGAACAACATCTGTTAAATGTAATGTAAATGTTGGGCCTTTGTAAGATTAAGCAGTGGCAGAGCATCGCGTGACTGGAATGCAGCATTTGCCTATAGAAGTTTCCTCCCCCTCGGCAGACTAAAACCAGGGACAAAGGCTCTGCCCCCTCATCTGAACTTCATGTGGCATTTTGGATCCCCGCAGCTGATCCTAGATCAGCGCCCGCTGACTTAAAAACGCACCCCCACGCCCGCACCCCTCATTTAATTTCCATGATGGAAAAAACTTTTGAGCGGTTCTCATTTTCATGATGAGGTGGTGGTAGTTTTTCCAGCAGGTCCTTTCAAGCACCGCGTGGCCCTGGGGCTGTTTTCTCTGGATGCTAATCGCTTTTCCCTGCCTTCTCACCTGTCACTGCAAAACCAGCAAAAGGCCCTGTGAAGTTTTGCAGGCATCTACATGGGTTCAAGAACAGAGACACAGCAGAAATGGTTTTGTTTTGGTTTTGTCCTCTGAAACTTGAAAGTGTTGAAAGTGAATGTTAATATACCTGTGGTGTTTTTTTATGGGGCGGGGAAAGGTGCAGGGCCCGTCTCCGAAAGGTTGCCGGTTCGATTCCTTGCTGGGGCACTGCTGCTGTACCCTTGGGCAAGGTACTTAACCCACAGTTGCCTCAGTAAATATACAGCTGTTTAAATGGATAAAACTAAAACCTGTGCAAGTCACTCTGGTTTAGAGCATCTGCTAAATGACTGTAATGTAATGTAACTGAGCATGGAAAGAGTTGATGGCTGACTTGAGGATCCACTCATTGTGAAAGTCCACTGTAGGCATTGGGACGTTGGGACAGCGAACAGCATCACAGAGGATGGATAAACTCCTCGTCTGCCACCACACCGGCATGCGGCATGTGGAGGACGTTGCCAAGGAGCCGCTCCGTCATCGTCTCCGCCCCCTGCACCTCGCGAGCCGCTCCATTGGGTGATGCGGCTGTCACTCACCCGCCCGCGTCTGCCTGCTTTGCGGGTGACGTCTGGGGGATTAACCGTGGATTAGGCTCAATCCTGCCTGCTACTCCCTGGCAGAGGAGACGTGCCTAACGTTCAGCTCAGCCTGTGTGTTACTGTGTTTACGGGCAGGCAAACTTCTTCAGATCTTGCGCACACATCGCGTGGTGTGTAGCTGGGTGGTGGTGTGACAGTTAATTTCATCGTTTCAGTCACAATAGCTGCCAGGTGGGATGTTTCTCTTCATGAGTCAGCAGTGACCTTTTGTTTCATCCTTTTGGCGAAACCGTGTTGTTACTGTCAGCCAGGAAAGGTCTTTGGTGATTAGCATGTAGCCTAACATTACTTTCACTCCAGGTCTGCTCTCGTTTCACTCTTAAATAATGACAGGACTCTTAGTACTGTGTGGCATCTCTCCTTTTGCCCTCGCTTTATGTGCTCTCCAAAGGGTGTCATTCTTCCAATGTCAGAACCTGAATCTGGTACAACCCTGAACCTTTGATTTCACATGCAGACGCCACTGTGATTTCACCAACTGGGCAGCTGGAGACTTGAACACTTTCCGCAGGAGCTAAGCAAGGGCAGTCTTATTGGTGTAGATAGTATTGTAAACTTTTATTTTGTCATCCAAACGAGACACGGAAACTTAAGTTACCTGGCTAACCACAGGTGAAAGGAAAATGTAACATGCTGTCAGCAGCCTGTGTCCTTTTTGTTCAAGTAGGTTGTTAGCCATTTGTTATATAAATTCAAAGCTTTTCAGTCTCCCCAGACTGGTGTGACCCAGTGATGATGTATTATAAAATTGATGATGTAAAATGAGATGGAAACACTGGGAAAAGCAGAACCCTGCCATCTTTCTGGTTTACAGTTTCATGGTCCTGGTGGGGCCTGGGTTTGTGTCACACAGCGGAAAAGGAGAAGCATGTAGATCAGGAAGTGGCTGTCACTGTTTCATTTACATTTTACATTTATTCATTTGGCAGTCTCTTTTATCCAAAGCGACTTACGAGGCAGAGTACAACACAAGCAAAAAGCCATCGGAGGATGCGACAGTGTTAGTGCTGCATGACCAAGTTTCAGTAGTTAGCCATACAAGGTACAAGCTAGAACCTTGTCAAGCTAGCTGTTAAAACTAGACCGATGTCTTTGTTATTTGGGCTCCAGTAACAACATCTGTGCAATGCATATTGGCTTGCCAATTATTTCCATGTGAACAACATTAACATTTTTTGGGGGAAAACGATTCAAATGAACAATAATTAAAGATCATATTTTTATTTATTACAACCTCAGTACATGGAACTCGCACATAAAAGACCTAATATAAAACACATTGGTGGGAAAGTCTGAACTATTTTACAATGCTTCAAATAGGAGTAAACTAACTTGAAATATGGAGTACACCAACCCACAAATCAACAGGAACATATTATTATCAAGGGGAAGATATTACAGGGTATCAAAGTTCAAATTGCTGTTTTCTTTAACTCCAGTACTTCCTTTTCAGAAGCAGGAGATTATAATGGAGGAAGCTCTGTTTGTCTGCAGCTTCACCACTGAGGGAGTCTCAGATGTGATGGCAGGTGTAAATTGGAGAAAGGTTGTATGTGTCCCATTTCAGTGGACCCTAGTTGATGTTGGCTTGTACTTGCATTTCATAATCTAACTTCTGTCTTTTCTGTTATGTGGCTTGAGATGACAGTAGAATAGCTATGGTGTTATCTGTTAGGGGAATCGGTTGTTGCCTTTCCTGTGCCTGATGTAAACTGCATTAGAGACAGCAGTGGGTGGGACTGCATGTCCGTCACTGAATGTCCGTCACTCGTCACCATGGCATTTCACCGTGCCAACCGCTCATTGTAGCTGCATACAAGCAGAGAGAACAGACAGTAGGTTTGATGAGCACTGTAGTGAACTGAACATACAGGAGTACTGATTGGTGGATGTCATACACCAGTCATAGTATGTACATCAATAAAATACCTTACAGGTAAATCCAGTATAAATTGAAGTTCACATTGTAGGATTGTCATTGTTCATGTGCTTGGCTGGTGTGCGCAAAAGGGGAATGCCATGATGTAATGTTTGCATAATTCTTCAGTAATTGACGGTAAGTAAAGTGGAACCGTTGAAGGCACGAGACGACATTTTTCAGGATTTTTTGTGTGACAATAATCTGCCAAGGCCCAGGGCCGTGATCGCCAAAGTCTGACCTGCCCTAAAGAAGCGTTTATCGTTTCATCTGCGCTCTGGGTGGGACAGGCCAACCAGCATCTACTCACCGTAGTCTGTGCCTGACTTTCATTGTCAAAACGTTGTGGTGCCAAAAATGGTCTGTGCTCCTGAGAAGCACCACAGTGCAAGAAGTATGCCAGAAATGCTTGCAGAGAGGCAGGGCGCGTTGCTTTGTACACTGTGTGTGGTAGGGAATCATTTCACAGTTCACATACCGATCTGTGTGCTTAAATGGAGCTCTCCTCTGAATGCAGTGCGTGCTTTTTTCCCTTTTACCATGGTAAGGCAGGTTTCATTAAGCAAACACTGCCTCCATTGAGCCTGGCTGAAGCCTTCAGCTGCGTGTCAACACTGCCAGCTTTCAGGAACTGGATTTGGTCGTTAAAAAAAAAAAAGAAACAGGAAGTGACCTGATGTGACCAATTGTCACGCTGAGTCACAAACCGCAGTAATGAAGAGCAATCATGGGGCATTGTGGAATATTGCCTACATCCCTAAGGTTTTATGTTCATATCCCAAGAGGGGAAATGCTATTGTATCTCAATTTCTCCATCAAGATCCATCTATCCAGAGGCTTTCATGAAGCGTGAGATGTTATGCTAAGTGATGCAAGTAGATATCCGTTATGGCATTTTTGAGAGAGTACATAGCAGTGCATTGCAATTGTTTTGTTTTAGAAATGCAGTAACAATACTACTTTGCTTAGAATGATTTGTTATTATAAAATATTTGGACGCGCTATCAGAGTCACATCGGATTCTCCCCCCGTAAGAATTCGCTGCTCGGAAGAATGGGATCGGTCTGGAGGAGTTGGGTTATGACGGGGCAGAGCCTCATGATAATCAATCAGCTTGGCTGGAGTGGACGAGACGGGTGGATTAGGGGTGTTACACACAGGAAGCGGAGCGGGATGCCCCACGGATACCGGCCACCCGTGTTTGTGTACGTCCACCCTGTCATTCTTTTTCTTTCTTTCTCTTTTCCCTTTCTCCCCTTTCCCCGGCTCTCTGAAAAAGCTGGCAGGGATCTGTGTGAGCCTGCTCTTTCCGCCTCTCCCAGATCCTCTTTGGCCGTGGCGTCCGTCCCCGCCGCTCGCGGGGCCCTCAGTGTAAACACGGGGCCGAGCGGGACGCCGGCCAGCGGCTGGCCTTCCGCGTCGCTCCGCCTCACGGCCCGGCCGTCGCTCGCTTACAGACAGATTTCCTAACAGTCGGACATGGAGCGCTGGTGCTTACCCAGAGGCCTGTACATTTTACATTACAAACATTATTGGCATTTAGCAGGCGCTCTTATCCAGAGCGGCTTACTTCAGTTACAGGTTTTTACAATGTTACAGCTGGATGTTTGAGGCAACTCTAAGTTAAGCACCTTGCCCAAGGGTACAGCAGCAGTGCCCCCGTGGGGAATTGAACTGGCAAACCTTTTGGTTACGAACCCTCGTCCTTAACCGCTATGCTACACTGCGGCAGCATAACGGTATCAGGCTTGCATCGCTCTGGCTCAACCGTGGCCTGGACGGTTTGCTTGCTGGTACTGGGACACAGAGGGCTGATGCTTACCAGAGGCCTGTGTATTTGTAACATAACGATACGGGATAGGCTCGCTAGAAACCATAGTTATTCCAACAGCGAATGGCGGAGAATGCTGGGTTTAGTGAAAGCAGAGGAGGCCGCCTGCGTCAGTCGGTCCGCGCATTGCTCGGGCGTTTCACATACTGCTAATGCAGATGTTTCTGCAGATGGCCCGTGGCTCTCGCTCTGGGAAGGGCCCGCCACGCCCGCGCAGAGCTCGGATGCAATGCATAGTTCCTCTCCCTGCAGTGCAGTCGGCATGCGCGCCCAGAAGCAGGGAACCGGTTTCGCGTTTCCATTTCTCTTAACAAGAATGCTGCGCCGTGATGTAAAAGGTGCTGAATTCCCCCTCTCACGCATGACTGATGAGCAGGCGCTTGATTTATAACCCCCTGCAAAGAGTCACCTTTGTCCTTTCCTGATCGTACGACACTTCAAAAAATGTAAGGTGGCTGTCGTAAACGGTAAAGGCCACTATATAGTTGATGCAAAGTGTTGTCATTGCCTACTGTCTCGGAGAGAACCTGCATTATCATCGAGTTCAGTGTACATAGCCATTGCCCATACACCATCGAGTGGAGAGTGACTGTTAACTGGTCATCTTTTTGGGACAAAGCCCTGCCCCTTTCCTGCCCTTTTAAAAATAAGAGGCAGAAGGAAGTTTTCTACATAGAGTGGCAATAAGCATAGCTAATTGAAATATCTTAGCAATGTTAAAATTAGAGAATTTGTCATTTAGCAACCAATGCTAACATTTGCGAGACAATCAAGTGTCAAGCTAATTATTAACTGTGACATTGGCTGTGCCACATCTAAATATTGGCAAGCTTTAATCAGTACTGAATTAGCACATCATGAAGTTCCTAGTAAACAGGGTAGCCAGCCAGTTAATCTGGCAAGCTAAATTAGCTTGCAATATCATTGCTTATAAGCAGGATGGGTAATTAGCTTGAAAGCTAGGTTTCTGTGTAGATAGTTACTCTTCTTTTGGGTCTGCACGCTTTACCCCCTGTTCGTTGCAGAGTTGTACCCTTCATTGAAAGGTGCAGGGTCTCAATGTTGCTGTGTCAGTGACATGAATGAGCTACATGTCAACAGAGTTGCAGGGTTACATGTCAACAGAGTTGCTGATGCTGGAAAGCACTCCATGCGAACGCGTATTAAAATCATCCTATCTGGCACGATATGGGCGTGCCAGCGTGTGTTTGTTTGAAGAACATGCCCACGGAAGCGAGACACTTCCTCCTGTAGAGGAAGTCCCAGCCGCTCCTGTCATACTTCTAGCTGCACGGAAAAAGGGTTGTGCAGCGCTGTGGGGGTTACGCAGTTCGGGATTCTGGCACGCAGTCTGAAGAGGCGTCTGTCACATGGTCCCACGCTTGGTGTGCCTCCTGCCGTTCCGGCGTTGTGTCCGGGGTTTCCCGAGACATGATACGACATTACATTACATTATTGGCATTTAACAGACACTCTTATCTTATCCAATGAAAGTCCTTCTGGATAAGAGCGTCTGCTAAATGTCATTAATGTAGTGTAATGTAATGTAATCCAGAGCGACTTACATCGGTTACAGTGTTTTTACAACCTTATCCATTTATACAGCTGGATATTTACCGAGGCGATTGTGGGTTAAGTACCTTGCCCAAGGGTACAGCAGCAGTGCCCTAGCGGGGAATCGAAATGGCAACGTTTCGGTTATGAGTCCAGCTCCTTAACCGCTATGCTACACTGCCGCCCGAGACGGGCGAGGGCTGGCGCACGGCTGAATTGGGAGGGAGGAGCGCTGAGGTTCTCCCCGTGACTCGTAACTGCACATCGTAGGGCTTGCCAAGTGCCTACGCTCGTGGCTTTCCCTTGAATAATAGCTCCTTATTCGTGTAGAGCTCTTTATTTGGGAACAGAACCTCAAACTGCTCTACGGGCCAAAAAAAGGAAAAGCAAATCAGAAATAAGTGCACCAAAAATGGTGGTAAAGATATGAGTAAAAGTGATGTTTAAAGTAAGACAAAAAATTAAAAATGTGGTTAAAAATGTATGGTAATGTACTTGGCTTTCCTTGTCTAGTCAGGTTGCACAAGTTAACACCATTCAAACCCTACCACAAGTTATGCTCACACTCACTGTTCTGGGAGTGGTGTTAGCCTGGTCTGACACTTACTTATTCAACTTTAATGGATACGCTTCTGTTCTACTGTGCCGGAAGTCGCGCCTGCTAAATTAATGTAATGTAATGTAAAAAGTAGAACAGCACAGAGGTACACCTGGATCTTAAGGCTGCAGTAAATTTGGAGACACTTTGGTGGCTAGTTTGACTGTTTCAGAGAGGGAACAGAAAGTGCGGGCCCCCACTGAGCAGTCAGTGCCTGGCTAGGAAGGGGATACTGGGACTGCAAGACCTTGGAGAGAATGGGGGCTCCTGACAGGACAGCAGCTCTCATAGGCAAGCCCAGCTAGTGGGAGTGATTTGTGCAGACACACACACACACACACAGCACCCTGGCCGTCCTGTTCGGTGCGAGCCGGAGCCGGTGCAAGCGTTTAGCAGGAAGCCCACCTATTAGGCAATTACAGTAATCGGGCCTGGAGAAGATAAAAAGCGTGGATGCAATTCTCCAGGTGGGGCCTGCCCTGCAATGCTCTCAGCAGGCAGATTGTTGTTTTTCTTCCCCCCTTCCACGATGAAGGAATGTGCTTATGTCATCCGAGGTGAAAGAATGGCCCCCCCACTGCGACCCTCCACCCTGGCTGGAATAAGGTGCTCCCGGTGGAGGCAGTGAGCGAACCATGAGTACAGAATCACATTTCTGTTGTTCTCAGTCCGTGGGACCTGCTACAGGGGAACACAGTGATACGGTAGCACTCATGACAGGAAATAAAAATGGTAGTTTAACTTCTGTGAAAAGGCAACAGCAACCATTCACACGCAAGATTACTAGGTGCATTCAAATGCGTTTTTTATAGATGGTTGTGGTAGAGGTGAGGAGGAAGCCAGTGTGGATCCGCAGACTGTGTTTGGTAAATGGGGTTGGAAAACATTGTTACGTTATTGGCATTTAGCAGACGCTCTTATTTAGAGCGACTTACATAGATTACAATTTTTTAATGTTATCTGTATGGATATTTACTGAGGCAGTTGTGGGTTCAGTACCTTGCCCAAGGGAACAACAGCAGTGCCTCAGCAGGGAATCGAACCGGCAACCTCTCGGTTATAAGTCCTCCTCCTTACCGCTATGCTACACTGCCGCCGTCCCGCCACTGCTTGTTTCGATGAACATTAATGAGATTGTGCTGTCTACAGTGCTGCTCCTGACATAAGCACAGGTTAGACCTGCCTGATAAAGAATTGCAGAAGTATCTGTTACATCTACAGGATAGCGTTTGCATCTGTACAAAAGATGCAGGTTTGGGCCTATACAAGATGCAGTATCTGCTTTTTGCATGCATTTGCCCAGCGCTTTGTATGACGACCTCCATTCCTGCACTGCATCTGGTGGAGCCCCCCAGGCAAGGGTGTTTTCAGGGTGCCCGTCCCTTTGAGGGCGCATCCCCCCCCCCCCGCCACATCAGCATTCTGGATCTTGGCATGCCCTCCGGCCCGTCACTCTCCACTCCCGGTCCTGCCACAGGCAGTTTATTTCAGAGCCCCGGCCTGCCGTCGCCCCGCCCCGGATCCGCCCCAGCGAGAGGCTCGCGAGCCTGGCGGGGCGGGTCAGCGTGCGGTCAGGGGGGCCGGTGGGTGTGGAGCGTGGTGGAGCTCCCCTGATTTACGGCCTCTCTCTCCAGAGAGACCCGTCTGTCCCCTCCTCTCTGCAGAAAGTGCTGACATGAGACCTGACTTGTGTAAAGCTACCCCTTTTGTAATTGTGTGTGTGTTGAGCAGCAGTGTGGCTTAGCGGTAAGGCACAGGGCTTGTAACCGAAAGGTTGCTGGTTCGATTCCCCAATGGGGCACTGCTTTTGTACCCTTGGGCAAGGTGCTTCACCCACAATTGCCTCAGCAAATATCCAGCTGTATAAATGGATCACATATAAAAATTAAGTCTGTTGCTATGGATAAAAGTGTCTGCTAAATGCCAGTAATGTAATGTGTATCACGCAGGGCGTTGCTACCTGACGTTTCCACCCCAGAAGCTTCTGTTACACCAAGAGGAACCTTATTTGCATTCAAACAAACAGCCTGGGTCAGCCCTACCCAATACGGCCTCTGTGATTTTGCATATGTTCTGTGTGCTGTCATTGAGAAAAGCAGCACAACACACGACAGCACTCTTTCTCACAAAGGGGACCTCTGTGTTGCTCAGTGTTGAAAAGCTGTTTATGGCAGACAAGTTCAGCATTGACCACACGGTGGTGTCTCCCTGGAACAATGGAGACACCACCTCTTTCTGAGCCAGTAAGGGCATTTCCAGAGACATTCTCATGGATATTGAGGGTTTTGACCACACATGCATGCTAGGATGATGTCTTTGAGGCACCTTGAATACAGAACATTCTAAAGGTTTTAAGCAGTTGAGCAGTAATTTGACCTTATCTTGATGATGTGGCACAATATCTTAATATGCTGACAGTTGCTGTTCTCTTCCCCCTGCCCTATTAGGTAGGGGCACCACAGAGTCTGTATTTACCAGCCCGAAATAGTCTTGGTCCCTGAAGACCGAGCAGTTTTACAAACAAAACAAAGCAGTTACGAAAATAGTTAACGATTACCAAAAAAAAAAAAAAAAGAAAATAGTGGGGGAAAACTGCTGCGTGCCCCTGTGCATTAATGTGGCTGCATAGAAGTGAAACTGATTAGGTATTACATACACATTACGCTGTGCTTGAATCTTCCTGAGAACCCACATTACCACATGTAGAACCCATGCAGGCCTTATGCTCTATACTAAGCTGACACAAATGTCACTGACGTGACAAGGTAGAAACCCAAGGTGATACCCTTCTCAGGAGAGCAGGCAAGTGCAACTTCCATTCCTGTATCAATATTATATGCAGCAGTCCAGGGCTGCATGAAAACTGCAGGCATGCAAGGGTGTAGAGGGAAGTAAATATACCCCTATTGCAAAGCCCATCAGTTTTTTTTTTTTTTTTTTTACCTTTGTTTATTTAGCAATTTGGCAAATGCTCTTCTGATCTAGTTCCAAGGCCACAGTGGCAAGATTTACAATGGCAAGATCTGCATTTTGCAAATACAGTAAGAGCTGCAAGAACCTAAAGTTCAAGTTCTTCAAAAGAAAATGTAGACAGAATTACATGCAAGTCTGGTACCCTAACCATTTCTGCTTCCAGAAAGATTTCCAAGCACCTTCTACAGTTCAAAACAAAGTTAAATCTGAGACTAAAACATCTACGGTTTAGGAAGACGCAGTGCTTTTTGATTTAAATGGTCATTTTGAAATATGAATGCATTTCTTTATAAATAGTTGGTTAGTGCTGTAATTGCCCTTTTGACATTTATATGACATTCAGTTTTACTTATGAGCGAACACATCTTGTGTTTGTCCTACAAATAAACATTTGTGGGCAAAGGCATTTGCATGTAATCATCCAATCAAATTGTCAGTTGTTTTTTAAAAGCCAGCTGTTCTTAAATCTAACCATTTTAAGCGAATAACGTATCATTCAAAATGTTCAGGCCCTGGCCACATCTGGGTTTCTAATCCTGAGGCTGTAAACGGCTGTAATGTTGTGTCATTCATCAAAATCCATCAGTATCCTTCATCAGATCAGTAATTAATCTGTTTAATGAATAACAAATGTTTACAGTGGCACTTCGCTCTGACCCGTTGTTTGAGATTAGAGGGAAATCTTGGCCCACCCACGGTCTGAGCCCGGGTTTGGGAATCGCTTTCAACCTAAACTTCACAGGATTCTGGCGAGCCAGGAAACAGTGACTTGTATTGAGACTGGATGAAAAGGACTGTGGGTAAATGCTGAATTTGTGTTGAACTCCTGGTGTTGGGGTTAAATGCCCTCTGGATCATTGTGTAATCTCCTGGGACCTCCGCCCACCACAGCTTTTTACATGGTTTGCCACAGCAGCTTGGAGCCTGTGCAGGTGCTATTGAGATGAATAAACGGCCTTGGTTTTGGGAGCCAGAAAAAATATATACAAACCGTACAATGCCAAAGTAACTGTTAATAATGAGTTAAAAGAAGAGTATGTTTTTCTTGGGAAATAACCTTCTTTAGGAGAAATGGGGTGATTTTTTGAGTGAGAAAATCTAGGTGTTTTTCCATTGAATCGAGCAATCTGTCACTTTTTGCTGTTCTTGGTAGCGTGATGTCAACAATAATGGCAGGGCTTAACATTAACGGTTACCCAGTTGTCCAAGGCAACCAGATTTCCAACCAAATAGCGTTAAACTGTGGCAACCATATTGTTCATTCAGGCAACCAGGAACCACTGACATTTCAAAGTGTCAAGGTCTGAAAGGTGTTCTCTTCCTCCGCGCTCCTGATGCCAGTTAACCTGGCGATCCAGCTGAACTCTTAGTTAGTCCTCCACTCCCTCAGGGCTGCACTGTTCCCAGGTAATCGGTCTTCCGCCACATCTTGGCAGCACTGTTCCTTGCCGCCTCGTCGAATCTTTCTGTGATTTTTCCTCCAGTGCAAATCAGAGATGTTTGCTCACGTGGACTCCCCGCCCCCCCCACCCTCTCACCCCCCACCCCTCCTCCTCCGAATGTTTTCTTTTCATCATTCCCCTCGCCTCCTCGCCCTCACTCCCCGCCCGGCGATTACGCTCCTTTGACAAGCTTGTTGAGAAACCTGCCGGCGACCGTGCTGTTTTTATTACTACTGCGAGGAGTATTTATTTACTCTACAGACGCCCTCTGCTTGCGTCTCTGTCGGCACGGTCGCGGCTTCTGCTTACTGAACACGGTTGCTACAACAGCTTAAGAAGAGGAATGGCTGCCTGCCGTCAGAGTGACTAATTACTTTGGTTTGAATGATTTTTTGTTATATAAGGTCCTGAGTCTTCTGAGTTTATTTTTTCATTGACCCCAGCTTGGTGACCAGGCTAGATATGTTGGTGCTACACTGTGATTTAGCGAAGAAAAGACATGGAGGCGCGTGGAGGGGTTTCTGTGAAGCAGGAACTGCGCAGTAGTTCAGTGCTGTTGATGGTGCAGAGCTCCATCCCTTACATAGGTACTGCTGCTGTTGCTGGGGGCAGAAGTTAGCTAAAATTGTTGATCCAGGACAAGGTTCCCCATCCACAACTCTAACCTTAACTTTTATAAACTGTACAGCAGAACTTGTCCTAGATCAGCACTTAGACAGCTTTGGCCTGCTGCTGTCACTAGAGGAAGAAGTTAGCTTTAAGTTCTGATCCAGGAGCAGCTTCACCAGCCAGAACTCTAACCCTAACTGTTCTAAGCTGAATAGCAGAACTTGTCCTAGGTCAGCACTTAAGGGCAGCTTGGTCCCGGAGTGCTGGTGTACTACCACCGTGGCCAGCTAAAGCAGCTGACAGGGCAGGTTGACATCTGGTTTTGTTCACCAGCTCTGCGGCCGCCTCCTCTGTCTGAAGGAAGCACCCTCCCCGCTGTCACTGACAGCGGTGACGTCTTCGGCTCGCACCTCTCGGCGCGTGTGTCACCCTCGAGGAGGAAGCGCACGGAGAAAGTGTGTGACACCATGAACGCATCAGCTTCCTGGTTACCCGTGCAGCTTGGGGGTGGGTGGGTTCCTGGTAGCGTCCTGCCAATGAACGCGGTTTTAGTGCCTTGCACCAGATTACAACCACAAAAACGAGAGGGGAAACATAAATAATTCAAAGAAAAAAAAAAGTTAGTTGATTCAGTGCAGTGCTGGGTTTTGCTTTATTTTATATTGTCCATCTGCACAGGCATGGATTGAACTAATAGCTTTTCTGCTTTTACGGTTTACTTTTGATGCCAGCCATTTATATTGTGCTTTTAGCAAACTGCCAAGCCCATGGTTATTTGAGTATTACCAGCCAGTGAGCCAGCTAGCTCAATTACGAACGAATCCATACATCTTCGATTGTAATCAATATATAATGCACTGTTAGCATGCTAGTAATCACATCCGAAAACAAGAACGCAGTTTTGGCCAGAGTTGCTACCCTTGATAAAATGTTTTCCCAAAACGCTGGTAAACAAATTACCGTTACTGTAAACCAATGGTGATGCTGTTGTGGTCAGCTTTACTGGAACCAGATTTGTTCCAGCTAAGCTTGTGTGTATAGGGACATGTTTGGGGGGTAATACATTTTTTTCCTAGTGTATTAATAGTTTACAGCTGGGATTATGTAGTGACAGAGTAAGCATGCAGAAGGTCACCAGTCACCGCAGTTTTGAGGTGGAAAGTCAATTTGTTGAATGCGCGTTAACAGGGTTGACTAAAACAAGGCCTCGGCGTTGCTGACATGCTTGTCATATTTCACCTCTAATTTGATTTCCCAGGCATTCCAGATTATCATGTTACCTGTCAGGTCCTTGAAAAGGCTCTCTAATTAAATCACTGCATAACTTGGATATGAAGTAACCAAGTTGGGGGGGGAAATATGTAGAACAATTTGTACTTTGCAAAGCACTGGAAAGCCTTCTCGGAGCAGGCTATCAAAGTGGAAGCGTTTTGGCTTTGTTCTCCCCTTCCTGTCCATCAAAGCACAGAAAGCTTTAGGCCCGTGACTCTTTTTCGGCAAAGGTTTCTGTGCAAACAGTTAGATGGAAACCCGGGGTCTCAGTTTTCCGTTGCTTTCACATGCTCTGTTGTGTTACACCAGTGACAAGCAACCATTGTAATATCAGCCATTGGAGAGGCCTGTTGTGGGAGTAAATTTTTTTTATTCATTTGCCAAACCGAGTGGATCTTTATAGCATTGTGAAAAACAGTTTCTGTTTGAAGATGGTTTTGGGCTATAAAGCTTAATATGTGTATTAGAACAATATGTGAGACGCTAAAAAAGGAATGTTTTTGGTTTTAACCCAGTCAGTCAAAACATTGATGGTGTTTGGTCTGTGTCTGTACCTGGATGAAGCTGACATTTGTTAATGATACCCAGCCTCACAGAACGCCTAAACCTAAGGCAGTCATAACCAGTGAAAAAGTATTAAACTGAATGACCTTTTCTTTTTCCTTGCCTAAATACACTTGACTTCTATGTAGATCGACAGATGCTAAAGCTATTAGCAGAAGTCTGTCATTGGTTAATATAATATGTGCAGTTAGCAAGGATTACAGGAGTTGAGTCGATTTTTGCCCGAGAGCTTTTGAAAAACAGTCATCAGGGTTAAAGCTTTCCTGTCAGTCTGTGTGGTGATGGAAAATGGTGGTTTGCCATAAGCTAATGTTCATTTTATTCAGTGATTTTTATGGGTGATGAGCATATGATCCCAGCTCTGCTTTTTTATTTCTCTGAAACAAAATAAGCAGTTCCTTTCACAGCCAGTGTTAAACGCTAGAAACCCAGGGGAAGTCTGTGGTCGGCCATAGTGGGCATATGTAGATCAGCCTAATATGAAAAACCTCATCTGGGCTGTGCTCTGCAACATTCAACTGAACACTTTCCCTGGGTTTTATTTTCTCCAAAACACCTTTGATGTCTTCTAAAATGGTGTATGCTGGATATGCTGTAAATGGATAATGTGAAATTTGTAACCTATGTAAGTTGTTTTTGATAAGAGCGCCTGCCAAATACCAATAAAGTAATGTAATGTATCCAGTAGCTTTCTCTAAAGCAACATGCTCTCTCTTTCCAGGACGGTTTGGATGCTCTGGTGTATGATTTGGACTTCCCGGCTCTGAGGAAGAACAAGAGCATCGACAACTTCTTGAATAGATGTGAGTATGGTGCGCAAACCCCCCACCCCCCCCAACCCCTCGCCTCAACAAAGACCCTTCACCGCCTGTCACCTCCTTCAGCTCTTAACAAGCCAAGCGGTCTGAGGCAGCCCTGGGGGGGGGGGTTGTGCATGGGGGGGCGGGTTTTTGGGTCACTGCTCCTATAGCGGCTGGGGTAGGGCCGTGTCTGCCGCCCAGTATTTCCAACAAAGGGGCTTTCACAGGACTGTGGGGTGACCCACATGGTGTCACATATGAGGATCCCCCGTGTCTTACTGTAACCCCCTCCCAACCCCCCCGGGCTGTCCGACCACCATTCTCCATGGGCTGCAGGACACGGCTAATTCATAACGCGGGAAGTGGGAAGGGGGTGTCTCCAAAACATGAACAAGTCCAGTAAGTAGTGTATTGAAACTTGGGTGGTTTTCATATACCACACACACATACACACAAACACAGGGACGGAATTGGCCACAGTTCTCTTCTGTGGGACTGTCGGCCAGTTTATGTTAGCTGCCGGTGTGCCAGAGTGGGCCCGTTTGTGCAGCGATGAACTCAATAGCAGCGTAACCGTTGATGTGTTCAATAGTCTGAAGCGTGCGTGCAGCAAGCAGCATTAATGGATTGGGTGTCCTGGAGATGCTGGCTACGCTAGCCCTACTGTTGCCTGGAGCAGGTTGCACTGCTTTCTTTGTGCATGATTCTGCTTTGACCCAGTATAGCTTTGCTCTACTTTGTAATGTTCACAGATTGATGAATAGGACTTGATCCCTTCCCCATTCATATTCAAATGTTTCATATTTTTTCCAGCCATGTATATGAGGCTTTGTATCTGAAAGACATGAAAAAAAATGTTCTGAGCTTTTTTTGAGGTGACATTAAAGATCATTTTAATGTCCTTGCCTGCATAAGGGGGGAAAAAAAGAATGTCACTGACTTCTGAAATGCTTTTAGTACTCTTTATTTTTGCTTTAGTCATGACCGCGGCTAGTGCAGCTATCAAGTGCTGTAAAAACCGTGCAGTAACTGGAAACGGCTTGTACATCAGCGTTCTCTCTTTAATGGCACTATATTTTTAGATCAATTGAACTTGGACGCCCCCCCAACCCCCCCGCCCCTCATTTTTTTTCCATGCATTCTTTTACCCAGTTGTGACCCATGCAGATCGAAAATAATCCTTTTCAGCTATGACCAAATTTGGCTGAATGTTATCTCCCCTCTGGGGAAGCAGAAATTGTTACACCAGATAAAGCCACCGCTGTGCCTGTGTAATTGTAACACATACCGAGTTTAAACACTCCTTTCAGCTGTGCAAGAGTCCATGTCGGGGGAGAGGACTGGTCTCCTTGTCTGCCACCTTCAAAGTTACATCCCTGTTTATGTGATAGAAGTGTAGAGTCCACAAGTATTTGGCTGGCTCTTAGC
Organism: Megalops atlanticus; assembly: GCA_019176425.1. Classification (NCBI taxonomy): domain Eukaryota; kingdom Metazoa; phylum Chordata; class Actinopteri; order Elopiformes; family Megalopidae; genus Megalops; species Megalops atlanticus. The sequence goes on along the minus strand of CM032898.1, from coordinate 13,471,013 downwards.
GGAGAACTGCTGGAGGGTTTGGTACATATTGAATTTAAACCTTAAAATATACTGACAAATATGTAGATTTTTTTTCTTTTTTCACATCAAGAACTATGCAGTTAAGTGATACTGGACAATCCTGAACCTTTTATATGGATGTTTTTAAAAGTATGTTACATTTGTCAGTTGGTGACAGTACTCCAAGACCAGTACCAGTACTCTGGTATTTTTCTTCTTTTTTTTTTTAAACGCTGTTGCATACATCATTCATTCAATACATTAAATTAATGCAACATTTATTTATTAAAAGATTTAATATTAACAGTGATTTTAAGAAGAACAGTCTTTAAGCTAGCTCATTGGAAGAAAACAACAACAGAAATTCAGCAACTCTGCTCAAAACAAGTTTTTTAATATCCAATATATGCAGCTATGTAGTGAGCTACTTCTGGCTTTTGTTAAAGCGTTCATGCTGCTAGCTTGTGAAAGTAAGTTATTTGCTTAAATGCACTGATACAGCACACTTTCAGACGGTATGCACATACACTTGTGCGGTATGTTTTCAGAGTATTGCGTAAATAGTTGAGCTGGTTGTTTAGCTTTGTGGAAAGAAATGCTGTCGGATGTCTAGAAATGTTTTCTTTACAAAATTTAAGTAAATGTCTTCATGGATTGTTTTGATTGCATTGCTTTCACTTTCTAAATTAAACATTGACGTATCCTTTTTTTTCCTGTATGGTAGAGAAAACATGTTTTTTTGCTTGTTTTTTAGGAAGATGCCAGGATGGTTGAGAGAACTAGTGTATGTGTTTTTTTTTTTTAAGATGAGGCCTATATTTTTTTGTTCCACACATCCTACCCACAAATTTGAAATATCTCTATAAAACACAGCTTTCCAACTCCACTTGCAAACCAAGCGTGGCTTATTTTCCTAGATATCTATTTTAGTCCCTTTCCATTCAGGATAACAGCTCCTCTGGGCTTTTTTTTACAGTGTTGGATAATGACTGAAAACAATGGTAAGCCGGGGTCTTCTCCGTTCCGCTGCCACGTCTCCCTGAATCAGATCCCCCCCAGTGCGTGACTCCTGAGTCACAGGGAAGCTCTGAGACCCTCAGGAGCAGTGTGCCGCGCTGATAAATAAATTGTCGAGGATGAGTTCACATGCATGTGAATTTCATCGAATGCATCTACGCTGTCAGATGCAGCCGTCAATTCGGGGACCATTTTTTCTCACGCTCGCGAGCCCACGCGTTCTTACCAGTCCAGTCCAGTCCAGTTCGTCCCGCGCATTCTCAAACAGTTGGACATTAGCTACTGAATGTCTGCTGCTGGGTGCAAATGGCGAGCTAGAAATGCACTTCATGTCACCTCCCAGGGTGACCCCAAGCCTGCCTCACACTGTGTTGTTACTGTACTGATCTCTCATCCCCACACTTTAGCTGCCTAGCGTAGCATTTTCCCTCCTTGACCTGATGGCCACAGCACTGCCTTTTGCATTTGCAGCGCTGGGCGTTTGTTCTGTTTTTGCACGTACCGTTGAAAGCCACAGCTGCAGTTTTGCGCTCAGGAATTGAACCCGGGACCCTCTGGTCCCAAGTCCACTTCCTTTAGCAACCGGTGCAGCAAGTGCAATTATTAAGTGAAAGTTGAGTCAGCAAAGATGGCTGCTTTCTGCAGCATTTAACCCCAAAAGGGAACTTGGTGATGTCACGCCTTCTGCGTTTTTGCCGTAAATGCCATTGCCTCTATTGGGTTGTTGCAGATTGTTCTGGTTTTTGAATAACACATTTAAATGATTTTTTGTTGTTTACAAAATGGTTTCACTAAACTCGAGGGCTACCAAATGCAGTGATTTTTTTTTGTAATCTGTGAAGAGCAAGTACTTTTTACGCTGAGTTTTTATACAAAGTTAAGGGCAACCTGAAATGTATCAGGATGGAATACCCCGCTGCTGGAAGCATTTGTGAACCATTATTGTGGGGTGATGCACTAAAAAAGGCCAATCCTGCAGCTGCTGCCATCTCATTCCTCCTCCTGTATCTCCCCCCTTCCAGATAAGGACACCATCAGCAAGATCCGGGACCTGCGTATGAAAGCTGAAGACTATGAGGTGGTGAAGGTCATCGGCAGGGGGGCGTTCGGAGAGGTGCAGCTGGTGAGTACAAGCCCCGCCCCTCCCGTGTAGCGACCAGAGAGACCTCTGTCCTTGTCCCGTAATGCCACCTCCTCAGAGTTTCCCTCACAGAGTTAAATAGCTGTGGGTATGTGAGCAGAGCCATGTAAATATTACAGCCCATCTGCTGAGTGTTGAGTGGTTTAAGATTAACCGGTAGAGTTGCTGTGGTTGGGGGGCGGGACACTCGACTTTGGCAGCCTTTCGCTCTGATTAAGAGGGCCACTGTTGTCAGATGCAGTTTGAAAGTGTCCTGTGTTCTGTTTTCCTCCAATAATAGCTTTCTCCCAGCATGGGGCATTTTTATGTTTCTCAGCTTTGGACAGTCAGGCTTTTGTAACCCAGGCAGGAGCCCTCACAGGCTGTGTTGCAGTAAAAGCAGCGAGTTGAATTGTAAGGGTGTGTTAATGAAATATACCATTCAGACCTGTTTATTAGCCAGGCCCAGAGTAATGCAGTTTGCTAGTTTCCATCCTTACACAGCTCACCCTCTAACACCCAAAATTTACCTCTTTCCTGTACCTCCACCGGCCCGGAGTCATTGTTGCAGAAGGGTGATGTGCCATTTTTACCACAAAACAAGCGGAACGTGTTTTGGGACGCCTCCCCACTTTGAGCAAAAGCTGAGATTTCTCAAACCCTCTTTTTGTTCTGAGATTAAACCTCTTTCCAGCAAATCTGTTGTTTAGCCTGGTCTGACACTCTCATTCAACTTGAATGGATACACTTATGTTTTGTTGTGCTGGGAGCCACTCTGGATAAGAGTGTCTGCTAAATGAATATAATGTAATGTGATGTAATTTCTCTTCCTGTCCAGGTGAGGCACAAAGCGACGAGGAAGGTGTACGCCATGAAGCTGCTCAGCAAGTTCGAGATGATCAAGCGCTCCGACTCCGCTTTCTTCTGGGAAGAGAGGGACATCATGGCCTTCGCCAACAGCGCCTGGGTGGTGCAGGTACCCCTCTCTCACATTCCCAAAGTCACGTTCTGCATCGAGGAAGCCTCAATCTGCCCTGGCAAGCAGGGCATGCGCTAAACCTGCGGAGCCTGCTCGGAAATTACATACCTGCTGCATTCAACCATATCAATGCGGCTGAATTAAACAAACATTCCACTGCTCCTAATTCTACATATCTCCAAAAAATGAACCAGGAACACAGTCTAAATGTGGCACGCACTATGCGTGCATTCCAAATATTCATGGAAAAGAGTATAAAACATGGGCACTTCTATGCAGCATGAAGGGAGTACAGCCTGTCTGCGCTTTTATAGGTGGTATTATTCCTGTAAGGAATCTGAGCGAGTTAAGATCAAAAGTGCTCAGCCGGGCCACGGTGCTAGCAGGAGGAAGTGTATGTCACATATGATTTAGGTTTGAGTCCGCTGCGCATTCTTACATAACCCTTTTTTCTTTTTTTTTTTTTTTTTTAAACTATTCAACCCTACCCTTCCTGCACGGGTCTCTTGTTATGGTGCAGAGGTTAAAAAAAAAAGCTTTCATAACTCTCTAAGCCTCTATCTTAGGTCTCGCGACATTAGGTATAAATCAAGAAGGGCGCGTTCGATTTCCAGATGCCGTTCCACGCGCCGTCTTTGAAGCGGGCGACCGCTGCTTTACGGCTCACCTGCCGAACAGGTAGAGGTGTGCTCTTGTTAATACCTCTGCCGGTCTCTTCCCTCCTCCCCCGCGCAGCTGTTCTACGCGTTCCAGGACGACCGCTACCTCTACATGGTGATGGAGTACATGCCCGGCGGCGACCTGGTCAACTTGATGAGCAACTACGACGTTCCCGAGAAGTGGGCCCGCTTCTACACCGCCGAGGTGGTGCTGGCGCTGGACGGGATCCACTCCATGGGCTTCATTCACAGGTACGGTCTACCCCTCCCCCACCGCCTCTCCATGCCTTTAGACTTGACTGGAAAAGAGGCGATTGGGCCAGCTGAAGGTGTGGACCAATGAGGCCACCATAGAATGTGCTGGAACAGTAACCGGCACTTTTCTGAGTGGAAGAGGCTGGCCTTAGTTTGAAGGATAAAGCTGAATTACAAATGAGCTGTTTTAATTATACATATGTATTTTGGCCTGTTTGCTTATCCCCCCCTCCCCTGTCATTGTCGTGGTGTCCTAGATGTGTGGTGTGCGCTCGCTAGCCTAAAGCACGGAATAATTTAACCAGCCAGGTTTCCATGGCCCAGGGTTCTGCTTGTTTCCCTGTAAAGACGCGAATGTGAGCATTATTGATCTGCTGTGATGACAGTACCCACCGCTGCCTTGCCTCCATCTGTGGAAACTGATGAGGGGGAGTAGCCCGTTTGGTTTCTCACAAAGCAGCTCCCCTGACGTCTCGCACGTCTGATATGACGCAGAAGACGGATTGCCCGCCTGCTGTGTTTGTTTAAATTGTGTCGGTTTTGCCTTTGGTTTTTCCCCCCTCCATTCGGAAATAACGCGCTGTTTGTTAATATCCCTCAATCCAAACACAATTACGGCGAAAAACGGGGTCAGCGGCGTCTTTGTGCTGTAGCACATCTCCCTTTCCTTTTGTTTGTTGTACGAAGGAACATCTATGAGCCGCATTCTGGTGGGAACTAATCTGTGTACAACGGGTTTGACAAACGCAAGGGTGTCTGTGTGTATTAACTTGCCCTTTTGTTTCGTGTCCGCCATCCAACCGGCGTTAACCAGAGAGATTCCAGCGGGAAGGAGTTTATATACTGTGGGTTTGAAAATGGTTAGGCGTGTGTGTGAGCCGTCTCTCAGCAGAAATAACACATATGCAGAGAATGAGCAAGGACTTGCTGTGGGAGTGTGTGTGTGTGTGTGTGTGTGTGTGTGTGTGTGTGTGAGTACGCCTTTTCTTTTTACAAATTCGGGAGAGTTTGGGGACACGGTCAGCCCCGCGCCCTCTCTGCGGTGTCACACAGCGTTCTCGTTGGCGTCCCGGCCCTCCGGTCTCGTCCCAACCTGAAGCAGCTTCAGAGCTCCTCTGTTGAACAGGCCGTAAAGTCAGCGTAAACAGTTTGGCTTCCTCCCTCTGCCCGCTCTCTCATGCTCGATAAATTTGCTTTGTTTTCATGCCCCGCCGTCCAGAGATGTGAAGCCGGATAACATGTTGCTCGACAAAGCAGGCCACTTGAAGCTGGCGGACTTCGGGACCTGCATGAAGATGAACAAGGTACGGCGACTAACACAGAAAGGTGGCATGCTAACACAGTTAACAGTACCAGTCAAAAGTTTGGACACAACTTCTATTCTTTATTTTTACTATTTTCCACATTTTGGAATAATTGTAAAGACATACAAACTATGATTTGACCAAAAAAATATGTTAAACATATCAGACTTGTCATATATTTTAGCATTTAAGCATAAGTCTCAAGATCAAAATGTTTTCCATTATCATAATCAGGTGTGTCCAACTTTAGACTGGTACTGTATTTGAATGGGTAATAGATAATGTGAAAATTTTTTAAAGTTTATTTTTCAAAAGGGATCTCCCTTGTGGGAATATCCTTCAAGTTACCTACATTTTGTGTGCAGTGAGTGCTAAATTTAAGTGATCTATACACAGTATTTCTCAGCTTGTAGTATTTCTGCACTTTCTATGAGTGTCCGTGGGTCTGCTGGAGGACTAACAGCCGTGTCTCTGTGTCTCAGGACGGGATGGTACGATGTGACACGGCCGTAGGGACCCCTGACTACATTTCGCCCGAGGTACTAAAGTCACAAGGGGGGGACGGTTACTACGGCAGAGAGTGTGACTGGTGGTCTGTGGGAGTCTTCCTCTACGAGATGCTTGTCGGTGAGTCCAATGCCTCTCTGAGCAGTTCATCGCAACTTGGCACCACTAAAGGCTTTTGTATTGAATAGTCATACATTTTCAGATAGGCCACTCAATAGAAATGTTTGTGTGAAAATGCATGAAAATCTATACAGACATTAAAACATATTGAACCGATGCGGTCGCAGTTACCCGTTATTGAGTGTCCCGCAGTGGTGTAATTCTCTGTGCTGTCATGCAGAAGGCAGGGGAATCAATCGTGTAATGTATCTTTTTCAAGCAATGCAGTGCCAGTGCGCTCTCTTTTATAGAACAGTGGTGTTCTGGACTGGAGATGCAACATGTTGAATCGTGATGAAATCACATATTGAGAACTGGGTGAAAGCCCGGAAGTGATGTAACAAGGCAGGGAGCTTCCAGTGAAAGTGTGTGTGCGCGTGTGTTTGTTTGTCTTGGCCCCCGTTCGCCTGCCCCTGCGTATTGTTCACGAGCGCAACTCGCCCGCAGGTGACACGCCCTTCTACGCCGACTCGCTGGTGGGGACCTACAGCAAGATCATGAACCACAAGAACGCCCTGACGTTCCCGGACGACAGCGAGATCTCCAAGGACGCCAAGAACCTCATCTGCGCCTTCCTGACCGACAGGTGAGGGCCATGAGGTCACAGGAAGCCGCTCCCGCTCCGGCTCCGTGTGGCATTTTGCCAGCGCCACACCCACAGGGAGAACCGAGCGTTCCAGCCCTGTGATAATGTGCGATCGACTAGCCAGGCACTGCCGTGGGGTTTCGCTTTCAGTGAATTTCATTCACTTTAATTTTCAGTAAACATCCGACTTCCTGAACAACTTAGAAGCAGAATATACAACAGATGTGTGTTGTATGTTAAATGTCGTATGAAGTACTCATCATTTCCCAGAGAATTCCCTAGATGCTCTTGAACAGTACAATCTGTTTATATTTACTATGTTTCCTTTTCCCAATGGCATATCGCTGGATGCAGGTTTCACTGTTAAAGAATATCATAATCTTCATTTGCGGAAGAGACCAACAAGCACCTAATTAACAATTGAATTTACAAGTGCTTCTATTAGCCAGTCCATGCAAGGAGATAACTGGAGTGAAGAAGAAGTGGGCTGAAAGCCAGATCTTGTTGTGCCCCTCGATGGCTGGGGACGCCCTCAGTCCACCCCTTAAGGCTCCGCTCTGTCCCCTGCTCCCAGGACATCAGTTAGTGTGGGACAAGGGGTTCCCAAACCACCACCCCTCACCGCGGCTCTCTGCTCCTCCCCCACAGGGAGGTGCGTCTGGGCCGCAACGGCGTCGACGAGATCAAGCGGCACCCCTTCTTCAAGAACGACCAGTGGACGTGGGAGAACATAAGGGAAAGTGAGTCAGAGCGCTCTCTCTCATTGTGGCTTTATGTTTCTCCAGCCATTGTTTTGCCCCAGGATGCTACCGCTAACGCATTGTGAAGGTTATTAGCTTGAGTGCCATCGGTTATGTCTAGTGGGTCAGAAGGTGAATTATCCAGGGTGAAGATGTAGCACAGGCTTGGTCTGCAGACTTTAAAACATCTTGATGAAACGGAGCACATTGTCACGTTAAGCTCCTGCACACCTGCATCGTCTGGGAGCCGGCAGATCGGATGCATTCATAGTCTTTTTACCGTGGCTAAATTGAAAATGTGAACCGGCGAATGTTACAGCAGTTTCTGGTTGAGATGATAGTCTGCGGGCAAGACTGTAGCCCCAGGGTGCAAGAACACTCTGTGATACATCAAACACAAAGCAGTGGCCTGAAGCGCATTTGGCTCCCTATTGTGATCTGTGCATTGACTCTCACAGTTTGAGTGCCGGGGTGGATTGTGTTCTTTGCCCCTTTGGTTTAGATGGAATTTCTCCTTAGGATGGGAGTGTGAGGATTGCTTCCTCTCCAGACACGTAGTCAGTGGCCGCGCCTCTGTCTGGCAGATGGAGCACATCACTCCCTTCTGGGCTAAACGCTTCACCCCGTTTGCCTCACTGACTGACCGCAGCCGGCGGTCTCACCTTACCGAAAGTGCGCCTGTCTTTTAACGGGAGGTGAAAGGAACGTGCGCAAGAATGCTGCCCACCAAAAATTGCAGCATTTAACAACCCTCCCCCCTTTGGGACAGGTTTAATTTCAGTTTTATTCTCTCTCCGAGTACATAAAAAAAATAGCTGCCAGCGGTGATTAAATGTGGTCCATGCGAAAGCGCAGGGGGTCTCCTTGTAAAACCGCACTCTAGATCTTGTTTGTATTTAGAGGCCGAGCAACAATGGTGAGTAAGGCACCAATCAGAAGGCCGATGTCACGGGTGGGACAGGCCTGTTGTCACGGTAGAATTTTGATGTCACAATAGAGGGAAACGAAGAAAAATGAATGGTGAAGAAAATAAGAATAATGGCTGCCGTATTTAAGGAGAACTGAGGCCGTCCTTCCTCCACCCCGAGCGAAATTGAAAAGAGAGGGGTGGGGAGGGACGGCGAGTTGCGGGAGGTGTGGGCGGGGGCCAGGGGATTTGCCGGAACGGGCAGAACCTAAGTGGGGCTAAGTCCGGCGGCTGTGGAGGGCCTTTATTGGGTTTGTGTGCATTGCTGCACAGGGCTGGAGTCAGCACTTTGGGCGTGTGCTGGAGGTCACAGCTCTGCTGCTGCTACGCTCCACAGCCAGCCCTCAAACTCCCACATTAGCTGCACACAGCCCGCGGTCACCAGAATATCTGCAGTGTCAACCAGCACAGCAGGGCTTGACAGCGAGGAACATTTCGCTCTGGCATACCAGAACAGAACAGTAAGCCTGTAATGTTAAAGCACTAAAGCACTGCACATGACAGATGCTAAAAGGAAGCTTTACTGGTTTGCTGGGGTTTTTTTCCATCCTTTGGTGGAGCTTAAAGTTTGAACGTGTCCCATCTCTTCCGCAGTTCCTCTATCAAGGCTGCATGGATGACTCAGAGTTATTATGAGTGCCGTTATGACCATGAGCGGTGTTCTGATTAGCTTCCGGTATTTATGTGATAGCCAGCAAAGTAGAAAGCTTACATTGGCGTAGTGGCAAGTATTACATGGTGCTAAACTTATCTCTGTAAGGAGTCCATCCTTCACTTATTTTCCATAAAGTTATAGCAATGACAGTTATAAAACAAAAGGCTTCACTTCGAATGGGTGACATTTCAAGGAGGCAGGAGGTTAGCACAGATTATGTTTTGCTCCACATTGCAGTTAGTCCTGCTGCAGAGTTTACAAACACTGGAAACGTGACCTGCATGCAGGTGTATTTGTCCTGGTTTATTTGTACAAAGGTCACACCCTGTTGGATACATTGACAGAGTGTCTCAGATAGCTAGCTATGAAACTGGCAGCTTGCACACTGGTTAAACAATAAAAGCGGAAGGGACACTTGCTATCATTGCCTACTCGATGAGCTATGTAGAAAAATGTATATAAATCATAAAATGAAGCTATGTAGCTGGTTTATTGCTAGAGCCTGTGAAGTATTAGTTAGACATGTACCTAGTTTGCCTGGTGGTGTTAGGAAACAGCCTAGCTACTTTTGAGAGGGAGAGCGTGGCATAATTGGGTTTATGTACATCTATCTGTACAGCAACAATATGTAGTCATAAATAAATGTGCTCTTACCTGATGTGAAATGCGCTCTGCAGACACAGGAATTTAATAATGCTTGTGATTGATTATTAATATATTAAGCTGTGTGTTAATAGCTTGCAGTCTGATACTACTAAGAAATGAGTCACTTCAGACAGCGAACAGTAAGAAGGTCAACATTCAGTTGGATATTTGCATATTTTTGCTGTGGTGGAATGTGGATTGGGAAAAGAGCTGAGTACCATGGCAGACCAGAGGTTTTCATCAGCTGGTGGTGGCCCTACAAGCCTCGACAGAGCTCCATGCCACCAGGCTAGCATTAAGGCTGAGCCCTGCACCTTTACTCATCGGTCACAGGAACGATGGGTCTTTAAGATAAAAAGGTCTGGGAGATTGCACTGCTTAAAATTCCATCGTATGATAATAGCTATGCGCTGGTTGGTTTGTTTGATGTGTGCTTTTGTGTATTTCAGTCGCATACCAGCATATTTGGCAGCTACAGTCTTCGCCATTAGCAGACAGCACACAAGTGGAGCTCATTTTAGTGGCTAGCTCAGAAACTCTTGGGGATCAGCGTCAAGACAGTGCGGTCAGCGGTGATGCCCGGTCTTCTGAGAAGCTTGTGAGAACGTTCCGTGGGATCCGGAGGTTGCCCCCTCCGGTCACTTCCCGCCCCGGGTCTCTGATCTCATTGGCTCTCGTTGCAGCCGCCGCCCCCGTGGTGCCGGAGCTGAGCAGCGACATCGACACCAGCAACTTCGACGACATCGAGGAGGACCGCGGCGACGAGGAGACCTTCCCCATACCAAAGGCCTTCGTGGGCAACCAGCTCCCCTTTGTGGGGTTCACCTACTACAGCAATCACCAGTAAGGGAGCACGTGTGGAGGATTGTGGGATATGAGGCTCCAGCATCGAAACTCTCTCTTAATTTGACACTCAGATGGGTTGTACAAATCCAGTAGTGTCATGAGTAGATGTCCACAGACAACAAAGTAAATCGGTAGAGCTTCTCTCATACACTTTATTATAGCGAAAGATGACAAATTCTTTTACAAAGATGTTTTAAGGATTGCCTGCGTTAGCTACCACCATCATGATAAATTGGCTGTTGTGGGTGTACAAATGTTATGTTATATCAGTAAAGTATACAGTTTAACGATGAAAGATTAAAGATATAACGGAAGCACGTTTCAGTTTGTGATGAATAGTTTCGAGCTGAAAGTTTCAGATCTAACCGAACGTTTCATTGAGTGATGAATGAGTTTCACATTCAGAGATTTAGCTGAAATAATACTTGAAAAACCTGGCTGTTTTTTTTTTTCCTTTTTTTCACAAAAACATACTCGGAAGACTTCAGTGATGAGCCTGTTTAACTGAAACAAAGTGTCTGTTTATTGTCTTATGTCGTTTATTTATTGTCTTGTTATTTATTGACTTTATGCTTTGCACCCTATGTTGTCCTTGTCTTGCACTGTCTAAGTGTAGCATCATTGGTCCCAGGGAAACGTCATTTCAGCCCTACTGTATACTTGTATATGGGTGTGCTGACAGTAAAGCTCTCTTGACTTGACTTGACATGAAGCAGAAAAGGTGACTGACCGATGTCCCCCCCCCACCCAGGTTTTCGCGTGGCTCCAGCACCAAGACGAGCGACAAGCGCAGCAGCTCCACCAAGGAGGACAAGAGCCACGTAAGTGCCGCTGGGGGCCGGAGGTGTCGCTCCGACGCGCCCCGCTGACGGCGAGGCGTCAGGCCGTCCCTCGGGGTAAGGGGCGGGTGGTGTTTTTCCTCAGAGCGGACGCCCGTGTCTGCCATGGCCGCTGTAAACATCACACGCTAGTGCCAGCGCTCCGCGGGTCAAACGCCCAGTTTCACTGGACGTCAGTCAGGCGGTTGTGTTTTATTTAGCGGAGCGCCTTTTTGAGATAAAATTGTGGGCTTCAGGGGAAATGATAACACAGGGCTCAATTCTGTGCTGGCCTACATACCAATAAAGGAAGTAGTCAGAAGCCCTGCTATTACAGGTGTAGAGACACTCAGTTGTTATAATACTGTGGAGACACACTGGTTGTTATAATACAATGATAATAGAAAGCCCGGCTCTGTGTAGCTCCGCATTCCAGCTGATTACGGGTCTCACTGCTCTTTTGTCTGGATGTCGTGTGCAGCTGGAGAACCTGCAGAAGAGGATCTACCAGCTGGAGGAGCAGCTCCACAGCGAGATGCAGCTGAAGGACGAGATGGAGCAGAAGTGCAGGTGCCAATCAACCGGCCGACCAATCAGACGCCCACATGCTCGCAGCATATTATTTATGGGGAAGGGTTTCCTGAGGGCTTGGTCACTTTTGTGGTTAGAGGATGTTATGACACTAACATGCTGTCAGAAGATCATGTGTCTGACTTGTCTTAGCGGAAAAGGTCAGGTGGTTAAACGTGACATGTAAATGAAACTAGAAGATTCGACCGTGCTCTGTTCAGAAAAAGGAAGCCTGCTGGTATAATGAAAGGTTCCCTTTATGGTGATTGATTTTTCTGAACTTCCTCAGCAGAATCATTTATAAATATAAAAGCTTGCAGTTTATATAGCATGTGTGCATTTCGGTGAGTGTAGGATTTCTTTCTGTGTGAAAATTGAATAAAAAAAAAAAACTCATTAATTTAAACTGCCAGATGACTGGAAAAGCCACACCCAAGACGCTCAATATTCTTGAGACTTTTCAGATAGTGTTGAATTATGTATGTTGTTGTTACACAGGGTTAATTACATAGCTTACATTTTACATGTCGTTCGTTTTCGTACAGCTTGGTATATACATGTTGTGAACCGTGCTCACTGTAGAGACCGTTCCACATCCTGGTTATAAACCTGTAGCCATCTGTTTACAAGTTCATGACCCAGTATGCGGAATTGCGAGCCTTTGACCTGGTGTCAGTCACAGGTTATGTCTAAAGATAGGCTGATGGGTTTAAGTGGGAAAGTTTCCCAAGCAAAGAAGGTCAGAGAGGTGACCGAGCACGAGGCTCAGTCAGAGAACCCAGCCTCCTGGGCCGAATCCAGCGCATTCGAGCACGCCGAACAGCAGAACGGCGGACATAACGCACGCAGGGTAGCATAGCGGTAAGGAGCGGGACTCTTAACGGTAACAAAAGGTTGTTGGTTCGATTCCCTGCTGGGGCACTGCTGCTGTACCCTTGGGTAAGATACTTAACCCACAATTGCCTCAGTAAATATCCAGCTGTATAAATGGATAACACAATAAATTCTAACCTATGTGAGTCGCTCTGGGTAAGAGTGTCTGCTAAATGATGATGATGGTGATGATCATCATGTAGATGCGGCTGCCAGCAGGCGAGAGCTTGACGAGGGGAAGGGGTCAGAGCAGGGCACGGCACGCTGGCCCGTCACCTCCCGAGACCCCACTTGAAAGGTTGTGGGTCAGCAATGGGCATTCCAATGTTCATTAACGCGCCTATGGGCTCTGGGGTGGTGGCTTCACCAAAGCGCTAAACATGAGTCATATCTAGGAGATGAACTGCGGTGTAGAGTATCAGTCACGCTAATTCATTTGGACATGGCATTATATTAATTTAGGAGGCACTCTTATCAAGAGCGACTTCCAGCACAAAAGAACACGTATCCAAAGAAAGAAGTGTATCCATTCAAGCTGAATGAGCAATAATGTCAGACCAGGCTAACAACACTCCCAGAAATTAAATACTTTGGGGTGTAGTTCTCGTGTACTAAAACATTGCAGTAGTTGCCAGCTGTAATGGGTTACAGAATGTATAGTCTATAAAATAAGTGTTATATTTCACACATCATAAGGGCATCTACTAATTAAGTGAATGACTATAGCAGTCTCCTCTGAGTCACAGCTGAAAGAGTCCATTTTTAATAATTATCAAAATATTTGAACTTTGAGACGAGTATAAACTTACATTAAGTTCTCTACTATAGATGAACCCCTCATAAGGATCTCATCACATCAGAGGAACTTCTTAATGGAGAATTTCCGCAGAGACACCCTAGATTGGCAATAGTCTTAAACTAAATAATGTAAACTGTATAGAGCTTGTGTATATACTTTAAGATGGGTTATAGAGGCCATTTGCCCAGCTGGGTTTTTCGGGGGACCCACCAACGCTTCATGTTTCCCATTTAACAAAAGTGGCCTTTCAGCTGTGTAAGAATGATACTGTGCTGTGTAAGAATACTCTCTCACACACACACATATGCGCATATGCACGCACACTCCTCTCAGACGTGTGTGAACATCCCAAACACAAGCCTCGAGCTGTGTGTTTGTCTTCCCTTTTAATGTGCGTTTCCAGGCGAACCCTAAAAAGCCCCTCGCGCCCACTAAAAATACACCGTGAGAGTGAGCGCGGGCAAGCGGCGGCCACTTGACACCAGCGTATGGCATTTATCACCATGTCAAAACACCGAGCGATTAACCACCTCTCTCCCCCCCCTCCCTCCAGGACCTCCAACACCAAGCTGGACAAGATCATGAAAGAGCTGGACGAGGAGGTAAGAGAGACACATCCAGACTGCTCTGCGCTTCATCAGCTGTCAGGTCGGAACGAGGGCCGTCTCCTCTGACAGAGATGCTCTCTTACAGTAATCCCATAATGCACTGCGGGTAGGGAGCTGGTCTTTTTCATAAATTTGACTCTGCTCCTTTGGAAAGGTGCAAGTCCGTGGGTGGCTCCCAAACTTAAGTGGAACAGCTTCACTGTCATATTTTAGTGTAAATATCCAGTTCAGTGTTTAGAATTCATTTTCAGTTTTTTGGTGGAAAAACTCAGTGGTAAAAAACTACGTATGACATGCTGAATTTGTTTTGGTTGATCACACCGAGCTCTCTGTTTCAGTCTGGTATAATCTTGGCATCGCAAAGACTGAGCTCTTAATGGAGATTGGCAAATGACTTTAAATGAATTAGCCTATGCAGACAGAGCCAAGGGAACGCTGTAAAAACTCTCTCCCTCCCTCCCTCTCTCTCTCTCTCTCTCGCTTTCTCACAGACGAACCTCCGAAAGAGCGTGGAGTCCACGGTGTCCCTTCTGGAGAAGGACAAACTCATGCTCCAGCACCGGACCGCAGAGTACCAAAGAAAGGCCGACCAGGAGGCCGAGAAGAGGCGCAACGTGGAGAACGAGGGTGAGGGGGGGGGGGTCCCGTCGGGCTTAAACGCCATCGTTCAACCGTCCCGCGTTTGAACGTTGCAGCTGTCTTTACGTTTCTGCCTCCATCTGCTTCTGATATCCCATACGCTCTTTTTATTGATCTCCCATCTGTCAGCGTTTGGATTTACTCCTGAGCTTTTCATTTCCCTAACACAGCGTATTACACTGCGGTGCGGGATTTGCAGAAACTGACTCTGAACGGATCAGACGATTAATACAAGTGGGCGAATGTCAATGTTTGCTCAACACGGGTGGTAGTGTTGGGTAGGACCAAATCAGGAACTTCATTCAGATTCCCATCTAGTTCTCTTCTGTAAGCGCCAAGGTTCTCAATCAGGGCAGCTTGTCCATGCATGTCTTTCCTGTTAGGTCAGCAGAATCCATATGTGCAGGTTTAAAACTCAGCATCTCACGCTGAGCTTCATTGGCCCTTAGACCCCTATGTCCTGTGGTCCAAACAGCTGTTGGCGGGATTATCAGCGGTTCAGGGCGGTTTGACCTCTGGGTCTGCCCCATCGCTAACTCCCCCCCGGCACTGACTGCCTGATTTAAAGCTAGTGGCCATCCCGCCACCGCGCTCTTCAACGTGGCTTAGGGGATCGCGCTAAGTGGATTCGCGCGCATTAAGTTGTTAAAGTGCCATGCCGGAGGCCCCCCGATCATAAACAGGGTATCAAAAAGTTAAATATTACACAGCTGTGATAAATTGCGTGTGAAAGTGTGCCGGGATTCAGAACGTCGCACCAGGTTATGGGGAGGATGGTCGTGACGGAACAGGACGGGGTGAGATGGGGGCGACGGCGTACTCATCCCGAATTCCCCCGTCTTCTCTCCAGTGTCCACCTTAAAGGAGCAGCTGGAGGACATGAAGAAGCTCAGCCAGAACTCACAGGCCTGTAACGACAAGATTGCACAGCTGCAGAAGCAGGTGAGGGCACCGACTGCTATCTTTACAACCCAGAGGAATTTCATCAGATGGCCCCTTATCTGTTAGTACAGTAGATTGTGTATGACCCGTGAAAATGGATGAGGTAATTTATAGATGATAAATATTGTAGGTCTGTTCATTGCTATTGCTGTACGTGTATATATACACATACAGACAGACAGACAGGCACACACACATATGATTTTTTTTTTTTTTTTTTGCCCACAGATGGTTTATATTATATTACTGTGGTTGTTGGTGCATTGTAATTTTTTTGTTCAGCTTTTGCATATGAAATTGGTTACACCACATCTCTGCTGCTGTGGAATCAAATGAATGGAAAGCATTTCTGTAGCCCTGCGTGGAAGGCTGTATTTATTTTTACTTTTACTATGGAAACCCTTAACAATTGGCACTGCCAGCCTGCGAAATTACGAAAACCGCCTGGCGGCCTGCATGTCGTTCCTCCTGTTTATTGTCCAGTTGTGGAACAGCGTCGCTCTTTGAAACAGCAGGGCCTTTATATGGATAAGAGGCGGTAATATTAATGTAAGACTGATTTCTCAGGGGCAGGGGGGTGGTGAATTTTGGAAGCCACCACCCAACATGGAGCCTGGTGTTAGTCGTGGGCCTCCTGGGTGTAGAAAGGGGAAGTGTGGGAGGGTGTGGGGAGGGTTCGGCCCAGGCTGGTTAATTAATAAACAGCAATGTGGGTGCGTTGTATGAAGCATTTGTATACATTTTGACCCAAACCCTTCCTGGGCATAAGATCAGCTGCCCTGCTAAGAAAGCAGCAGCTCGGCCGAGTATGAGGCAGGGGCTTGCGGTGAGCCCTGTAACACCGCCCCCGCCCTCTTTGACTGACAGCTGGAGGAGGCCAACGACCTGCTGCGGGCCGAGTCGGACACGGCGGCGCGCCTGCGCAAGAGCCAGGCGGAGATGGCCAAGAGCACCAGCCAGCTGGAGGGCCTGAACCGCGAACTGCAGGAGAAGTGCCGCGCCGCCGACAACGCCAAGCTGCAGATGGAGAAGGAGGTCTTCCAGCTGCAGGCCGCCCTCGACTCGGAGCGCCGCAAGTACAGCCAGGGCTCCGAGGAGATCCGCGAGCTGCAAGGTACCGCCTCATTACCTGCAGAGTGCTCTGTTAAAGCTTCCATTGTCCATTTTAACATTTAAATACTCAACATAATTAATCAACAGTCAAGATTTAAATAGCAGCATTAGCTTTACCTGCTAGTTTGTACCCTGCTTGGCCAACCGTTGAAACCTGGCAGTGCTTCTAATATTGTTGACTCCGTATGGTTTTTCGCTTGTGTTGTATTGCACCTCACTTGTAACTTGCTTTGGATAAAGGTGTCCGCCAAATGAATTAATGTAAATCCATGAGCATTTTGACAGTAATTCCGTTCTGAATTTGAACAATGCTGTTAACAATACTGTCAATGTTCAGAATGGAATTGCTCTCAAAATACGCAGGTTTGTTCAAAGGATTAATTTTGCACAGGGCAAGGAAATTTTAAATGCAGGGGGCGGACAGTTTCCTGGCAAGATATGAAGCCCAGGGTTTCATGAAAATATTTTGGAAATACTGTTTAAGTTTCAGTGAGGACATGTTGTCGAACCAAGAAAGTTGAGATGATCATAAAAACCTGTAGGCGTTTGGCAAAATAATGCTGAAATTTATGGGCTGAATATCTTCAGACTGCAAGACAATTGTGGGTGTTTAGAAATTTGGAATTTCTGCTTAAAGCATGGTTAATCGCACAGGGTGAGAAGTCTAAACGTGATTGGCTTGTTTCAGCCAGTGTTAACACTGGATCCGCAAAGATAAGGCCTGGGTGGTCACTTTTTTTGGGACACTTCTCTGGCAAAGGAACGATGTTTCGACCGTTTCTCCCCTCCCCCCCTTCGCAGCGCGAATCACAAGCCTGCAGGAGGACATAAAGAACCTGAAGACGAGCCTCTCCAAGGTGGAGGGAGAGAGGAAGCAGGCCCAGGAGCGCAGCAACAACCTGGAGAAGGTCCGCCGCCTCCGTCCCATCTAACCCCATTCACAAAACACTGCCAACCACTCATGCATGATTACCTAAACACCACCTACACCCGCTTTCCAAAGCAAATATATAACAGTTACATAATTATTTTACAGTGTAGAATATAATTATTTGTATATATGCAGTATATAGTATATTTGTATAAATACAGTATGAATATTTGTTTTACAGATTGTAAAATAGTCAAAACATCATCATTCAGCACGTATGTCAAATTGTATGTGTAACTGTTACTTGTGAGATTACAGGTATTTTTCGCATGTATAGTGAGTAAGTAAGAGAAAATGAATGAGGGAAGGTTTTGACAAATCTAGTGTGCCAGTCACATGCCAGCCCAGTCCTCAGAGGGTTTGTCTATACATGCTTGCCACTGCCAACCAAACAGTTAATGTTCTTAAAATCTAACGCTCATTACTTTTAAGGTGATTATAAAATTGGAGATTTGGAGGAAAATAATTTGTCACACATGAACTCTGTTAATTGTCCTGACAGGATTGGGCATATTAAGTGGATTGTGGTTTGACTCTGCTCATTTCGCATGGAAATCAATGGCAGGGGATTGAAATTAAATAGTGCTCCATTAGGATATGAATCACTTAAAGAGCTGCCAGATGTGGATAGGTGTTTAGAACACGTTTTTATCATTTGGGTCTGTTGCCTTCATTATGGGCTCAAACACTGACCATGTACAGCAAAGTTAATTTAAGTAGTGTCAATGCGAAATTGCTTATTTGCACAGCGAGTTTAAGCCTGTGGAATGGCTTGTAATGGCCCATTTGTAATGAGAATCTGGGATTCGTCAAGACCAAACACAACTGTGAGTGATTCATATAGCCTTGCTTATGGCACACGAAGATGGAGTCAACAGCCTGCTGTAGTCTTTGTGCTTCATTTGCTGGTTTTTCTCCGTACAGGAGAAGAACAACCTGGAGATCGAGCTGAACTACAAGCTGAAGACCCTGCAGCAGCGGCTGGACCAGGAGCAGACGGAGCACCGGGTCACCAAGGCCCAGCTCACCGACAAGTACGAGTCCATCGAGGAGGCCAAGTCAGCCGCCATGCACGGTACGTACGCCCAGGGCAACAGCAGGCTCTGCCCTCTATCCCTCTGCCTGGTGGCTGTGCAGAGCCACTCATAAAGGGAAAGATTCAGAGAGTGCACACCTAGTGGTCATGGAGTGACACTGCAGAAGTGTTCTGTGGGACCAAACCAAGCTGGTTAGATGTTGTGATAACATGGGGGTACATAGAGTGTCAGTCAAAAGTTTGGACACACTGGAATAAGATCATGGGAAAAATGCATTCAAAGACATTTTGAGCATTTGCACACAAATGCTTGACATTTGTTTCTTAGGTATCAACTTCACTGTTTATATTTCCAAAAAAATACTTTAATTTCAAAAAATATTTTTGGCTCCTTTGAAGAATCTAAAATAAGAGTTTTGATTTGTTTCACTTTTTTGGTCACTGCACAATTCCATTTGTGTTATTTCATACTTTTGATGTCTGTACTGTCATTCAAAAATGTGGAATATGGTAAAAGTAAAGAAAAACCCTTCTGTGAGCTGGTGTGTCCAAACCTTTGACTGGAACTGTTGCACTACATTACATGTGGTTAGTTTTCCTGGATAAGGCTGACTACTGAATGACCATGTATGAGCGGTAATGATTGTAATATAAACTCAGAGGTGTGGAGGGGGAGAGATGTGTGAGTGAAGCGTGTGTCTCTGTGGGCGCAGCCGTGGAGCAGAAGGTGTCGGAGGAGAGCGTGGCGCGCATGCGGGCGGAGGGCCGGGTGGTGGAGGTGGAGAAGCAGTGCTCCATGCTGGAGTTCGACCTCAAGCAGTCGGTGCAGAAGATGGAGCAGCTGATGAAGCAGAAGGAGCGGCTGGAGGACGAGGTCAGTCGGGCTGACCGCGGATCAGCCGGGCCGCGCCCGCGAGTTGTTTGGGAGGAGTATGAGGGTGGGGTTGGCTGATCCTGAATCAGTGCTTAGTTTGGATGTAACCTTCAGGGCCTGATATGAAAGTAATGTGGTGGAATTTGGCACATGTATTAGGGGTGGGGTTTTTATAGCGTATGTGGATGAGTATAAGTGTAGTCAATGTGATGAGTAATAGGTATATCAGGAGCTGCCTTGATTGTATTAGCGTATTAGCGACTAGATGTGTTGATAGTGGTTTTATAGCTTGCAGTAGTAGGCCAGGCGTGCAGATTCCAGGGGTGTTGAGCCATCTCTCCCTCCCCCCCTCTCCCCCAGGTGAAGGGACTGAGGGTGCAGCTGGAGCAGGAGTTGAACAAGCGCGTGCAGGCCCAGAACGAGCTCAAGACGTGGGCGGTGGAGGCGGACCGCCTGAAGGGCACGGAGAAGCAGCTGAAGCAGGAGATCAACGCCGCCCTGGAGAACAAGCGCTCCCTGGAGTTCCAGCTGGCTCAGCTCACCAAGTGAGTGTCCCTGCGCGACCGCGTTCCCCCGCCCAGCCAATAGGAGCCTCTTCTTTCCGACTGCGCTCATCTAGCCGACCAATGGGAAGCCGCCCGGTACTGACCAAGCTGACTGCTGGCCATACTTCCCTGGACACAGTGCTAGCTCACTTTAATGACCTGCAGTAGTACACTACATAGATCACACAAGCTCTGATTTGCATTTCGTTAATTCAGTCAGCTCCTCCAAGTTCACAGAGTTCTTTTATTTATTTGGAAGGCCACAGTGTTTAGCTTATTAACCTGGAGGATTTACTGGCCTGGTTGGCGGTGCCTCGTTCGGGATTTGGTTAAGACCCCTGGGTTACGTGGTCTGTGCCAGTTGGGGAACATTCCGATGACCTCACAGATTCCCGCCGGTCATTGTTGGAGCTTACCGCCCGACTCTGCCAAAAGCCGCCCCCGCCAGTGTTTACACTATGGGATTAAGGGTTGCCCCAAGTCTGGCCCTCCCCACCCACCGGTTTATCCCCCAGCATGGTTTGGCTGGGCGTGACATCACTTCCTGCCCAAAGGTCTTAAATGCCACGAGTGTGTGCTCTGAAGTCCCTGCGTTGCTGTATTAGCAGGCTGCTCTGTGGGATTTCTAATGAAGACCAGTGGTTCTTTTACATTAACCCAGGCCCCTTAAGTGATGTCATATCCAGCAAGCAAACAGTATGTTGGCCTGCACTTTAGGAAGCCACACCTGCATGTTTTGTTTGTGTTTTTGCTTTGTCATTTTAATCATATTTTAACCCTGAGCCTAAGAGGAAGTGTGCATGGGTGTATGTGGTCAGAGCTGTGACGAAACACCTCGGAACATTGCCGTAATGTCATCGCTTTGCCGCAACGTCTCCGCCGCACTGAGAGGTGCTGACCGTGACCACTGTGTTTCCCCCCCCCCCAGGCAGTACAGAGGGAACGAGGGGCAGATGAGGGAGCTGCAGGACCAGCTGGAGGCCGAACAGTACTTCTCTGTAAGTAGGACGCCCGTGGGGTCTCTCCCCCCTGCTGCCCAGAGAGCAGATCTGCCATGTACAGGGCCGTTCTGCTAATGAGCCTTAGAGGACACACAGCATTCTCCTCTGAAGAAGTGAAACCCAGGGAAAGAGCCTGGTTGGACATATCTTGCATTTAGAAATTAACTGAAGGGAATGTGCATGCATAGTATCTTAAGACAAGCTCTTGCCAGGGATTTCACTTCTAAGTGAAGTTAAATGAACATCAGTCTTTTGCTGATATTTACTGACACATTTATCTTTTATTTCTGTGGTAATTTTTCAGAGGATTACCACAGATGCTTTTTAAAAAAAACTATTAATGCTGTTGTCTGAAAAATTACCTCACCATGCTGTCCTTACTATTATTCTTCAATATGTATATATCTGTAGCTTGAATGTGTGTGTATCTGCAGTGCAGTTTAAGGAAAGTGTTTGGTTACACAAACTAAGGCCCTTGGAAATAACCATCACAAAGCTGATTGAATTCAAGGTGCAAGTATTTGAATAGCACATATTGTAAGCATTTATGTAGTCATTTCCACAAGCTGTAAATAGTATGAAGTCATGGCAGGGTATGTCACATTCCCAGTTTGTCCTAGGTTTCATTTCATACACGTCACTTCTTGCAATAAAACTTTTCCTAGAAGTGTTCAGATGGGGATCTCAAGCTGAAAAAGTATGCATACCCTTACAAATTATTATAGGTGGCTTAGTTTATTTTGAATTTTTTTTTTTTCTTACATTAATTCCGCAGGTGGTTTTGGCATGCATACGTGTGTGTGTGTATATGTGTACGTGTGCATGTGTACGTGTACATGAGTGTGCAACCATGTATGTGTGGGAGGAAAGAGAATTCGGCTTTTCTCACAGATGAATATTCAGGTATAAACTGCTCCCCCTGCTGGTGAGATCGCCACCTGCACCTGGTGGTGCCGTGCTTTTCTCGGAGGCTCAGAGCACAGGATCGCAGTGAATGTTGCTGCGCTTATGACCTCATCCTTGTCTGGACAAATGACTAGAGGGCAAATGACTCAAGGTGGTCATACTTTGGCTTTTTCATAGCATGTGAAAAAATCTGCGTTTACCACCTACGTGAATAGCATATGCAAGCGATTATGCGGCATTTTTAATCTGACGACACACTCGCAGAGCTTGGGCCCTGTTATTTTTTGTAGTCCATGTGACACAGAGAAGCTTGCTCTAACTACAGTATGGACGTCTGCTACACTCCCTCTTTAGCATGCTTAGCCGTGATTTTACTGAAATGTGTTCCTACAGTCGTATTTTTTTCCCCCAAAGCGTTCCAGCCGTATGGTTTAAAATAATTGATTTATCTTGTAGGAGTGTGGTCTGAGGGAGTGATTCTTTCCTCACTTTCTCTCCTGGGTCTGCTAACGTAGGAATGTCCAGCCATTCCCCCCATTCCATCAGTTTACAGCTCGCGCTCTTCCCACTGTTACAGCCTGCAATTATATTTCGTGTGCAAGCTCCATAGCAAAGCCCATCCTCAACAGACGGGAACGGAGGAGGGGGTCAGGATTTATTTAGCGTTTATTTGGGGCCCCTTTGGAAAAGCGTTATGTCTGTATTTTGAGAAAACTGTTATTTTTGTTCTTAAATCATTGAGCACAGCCCGATAGTTGAACACAAAGGACAGAATCTGCTCTGAAGTAAATGCATTGTTTGAAGGGTAAAGAGAGTTCTGGTTCGTTGTATGGAGTCCTCGCCCGCTAGCAGTTAGCATGCAGTCACCAATGTCGCCACAACCAGCTGCAAGATATTTGTTGTCCTCCTTGTGGACAGCTGCGGCTTATGAATGCTTTAATATGCGCATGTTTTATCTGTAGCTTATTTCAGAAACCCAAATGATGGATTTCGTCATTATGTTTTGTCAGTTAAATTATTATAAGTTCTACTTATACGTTGAAAGGGGGTGGACAGGGAACAGAGACTAGAAATTTAGGGTGTGTTTGTGCCCCAGTGCTGTGTAATGGTAACAAATTGATAACAGTGGGATGTAATTTATAGGTCAGCAGCTTGCTGGGAATGTGTTCCTGTCTCTGTAGCACGAAGGGGAGCTGTTTTTTCCCCCCCCTCATAGGCATCTGTAATTTTCAGAGGCAGCTGGCATTGTAGATTGCGGATTGAGGACATTGTCAGAGTGGCGGCTTTATTGCTCGTCTGGATATTCTTACTGGTCTGCTTTTCTAACTATCGATTTTTCTATTTTGTGATTGATAAATTAGTAAATGTTTTAAGTAAGTCACGGCTTTGGGAGACAAAGACCTGTCACCTATCAGCTGTACACAGCTGGCAGGGACATTGCTGTGCTGTCGGTGCTGTTGGCTTCCTGCTGTCTGTGTTGTCAAACCCTGATACTTGTTCATCAGTTGCAGTCAGGGAAGACTCTGTAAGGGAAGAAGCTTTACTCACATGGTAACCCCCAAATTACAGAATTGTTTCCCCTGTAACAGGTCTTTAGGGTCTTACTTCTGTCCTTAAGGGGAAATGCTATTGGCTGTGTGTTAAGTATTTATTAAATAGGTGTGTGTTTGCTAGCTTGCAGTAAGCTGATTGTGTTCACCGTTGAAAACAAAGTTGATTCTTCCCGCTGGAAGCGTGGCACAGGGAAGATTCTTCCGTAAATTCAGTTGCTTGCTTTGTTGTGGAGAAAAACTGAGTGTTACTCTGTTTTGGCTCGAACCCGTGCCCAGCTCCCTAGCGTCCGTCCCAGCTGTGCTCCACCCACATGTGTCCTCTGGCCAGGCGAATGGCTGCCCGCGGGCGATTCTGACCCACCCCGATCTCTCCGCAGACGCTGTACAAGACTCAGGTGAAGGAGCTGAAGGAGGAGATCGAGGAGAGGAACCGGCAGGTGCAGGAGGCGCAGAAGAAGGTGCAGGAGCTCCACAGCGAAAGGTAAGACCCCCGGGACCCTCCCTGCCCCCCCCCGGGGAGGACAGTCATCCTCGCCCCGCCAGTGCCCGCCCACGGTCTGAACCCCTGACCTTCTGCCCACAAGCGCTCAGAGGCCCGGCTGTCATTCGGCTGTGCCACCACCCCTCTAATTACCATCTCCACCGCTTGTAATTAGGGCACGCTGAAGGGGTGGGCGTGGGAGCGGCCTTTCCCATGTGACCTTCACTGGTCAGGCAGCCGATTGGCTGGGAAAGACAGCCAAGGTTTCTGGAGGATTTTGAAATGCTGCAGCACATTTGCCTAAATATCCCAAGCGTGCAAATAAGCAGCATGCAGCGCAGTCACGCGCCCTCAGTGTGTGTGTGTGTGTGTGTGTGTGTGTGTGTGTGTGTGTGTGTGTGTGTGTGTGTGTGTGTGCGCGTGTGTGTGCGTGTGTGTGTGCGCGTGTGTGTGCAAGTGTTTGCCTGCAAGCAAGCGCAGGCCATTGTCCTGTCCAGTTTGTGTGTGGATCATGCTCTGTGTGTGGGAATGGTTTGAGAATCCTCCTTTGTGTGCGTACATGGCTTGTTCTGATGGACCGTGTGTGTGTGTGTGTGTGTGTGCGTGCGTGTGCACACTCTGCAGGGACTCCCTGTCGGCGCAGCTTGACCTGACGGTGACGAAGGCGGAGTCGGAGCAGCTGGCCCGGGCCCTGCAGGAGGAGCAGTATTTTGAGCTCAGCCAGGAGAACAAGAAGGCCGCCACCCGCCACAAGCAGGAGATCAGCGAGAAGGACTCTACCATCGCCCGGGTACAGCGGCCAGCACTCCACACACAGCTGCCTTCCAGCGCTAAACTCTTAGTAGACTTTACAATAGTGTGAATTAAAGCAGTCCAGGCTTGAATTTTGCCCTTGTTCTGTGTTTTAAAAAAGTCAGTGTTGACATGAAAGTTGACACCCTGAAAATACTGCGTAGGTTGTAACCCAGAGAAGTCAATGTTCACATTGGTTAACACACTTGTTTGCCCACACACACTTGTCTCATTTGCTCCAGATGTTAGAGAATTATATGAGAAGTGTATTTTTGGTACTTTCCGTCAACAGACTCTTAAGATAAAATGTATTGACTTTAATATGGAAATTATTTATCCCAACTCATACAGAAAAACGGTATTACACCGTAGGTTTACTTTAAAGCACAGGAATTGAGATTTTTTCCGCTGCGTTTTGTCTGTGGCTTAGTTGCAGAGGAGGTGTGATATTACAGGTGTGATTTGAGGTGAAATATCTTGCTCAAAGGCACTATATTAGAGTCGGGGTGTTCTTGATCCAGCAGGCTTTTCTGCCTTTTCCTCTGTCCATTAACAAACTCTGCTCTCCCAGCTTGAGGAATCCAACAAAACCCTGACCAAAGACGTGGAGAACCTCACCAAGGAGAAGGCGGAGCTGGACGAGAAGCTGCGCATCCAGGGAGAAGGTAAAACGCCTGCCTCTTCCTCCTCCTCTCCGCCCGAGGAAAGCCGGCAGCGCCCTGACCTCTCTCCCTTTGACCTCTGACCCCCCCACAGAGTATGCCGCCCAGAAGGAAGAGATCACGAACAGTATCAAAGCCAGCTACGAGAAGGTGCTGAACACGGAGCGCACGCTCAAGACCCAGGTACGCCCAGTCAGAGGAGACAATCCAGTCGCTATACTGATCGAGTGTTGTTCGATACGAGTTCTGTTAGAGTTTAAACAGTGAACTGAAAGAACGCATATACACAGGGTTACATGATGTTCCAAGACAATGCAAACTCTGGCTGCAGAATATAACAAAGGTTCTGATATAAGCATTAGCATGTTTCGGAACATTGTGTTTTATCTCCTGGTATGTTCTAGCTGAACGATTGTGTGTCTGTGGCTGGGAATGTCTGGTGCAGTAAGACATGTTATAGGGGAAGGTGCTCATAAGCACATTTACATTTGTTTGTACATGGATCACAGGAATCACCCATCTGAAGGTGAAGGAGAGATGGAATCAATTTAGCTCAAATACTTACTTTTGCTCCCAACATTTACTGGCAGTGCTTAGCTCACACACAAAAAGACATTTTGATCCGCAAGTGTGGTCTGTTCTTTTTCTGCTCAAAGTAAAGAGCACTTATTTTTTCAATTAGGTTGAGGCACGATTCTGACTCAGTTTTGACCAGTATACTTCTGCAAGGCAGGAATGAGAGATTTTGGGTCATCTTTACTGTGGGTGGACTATTTTGGTTCTAAATACCAGGAGCATTGTCCTCTTGGTGTATTTGGTGGAGTTAAAGGACACAGAGCTATGGTTCTGTAGGAAGCGTAGGGCTGTAGGGTGCTTTGTAGTAGGTAGACCACTGGACCACGAGGCCATAGGCTCACATCCTGGACAGATGGTTGGCATTTCACCTTGGAAGAAGGCACTATACCATAATCCCTTTAGGTAGAACTCCAGCAGTATGAACAAATTCCTTTACAGGATGTGGAAAGCACATTGCAAATTCTCCCTCCCAATGAATAGAGCTTTCACACACATTCTGGCTATCAGTCATAATGCCCCCTCTCCTGCTTTACCCCCCCACTCTCCAGGCGGTGAACAAGCTGGCGGAGATCATGAACCGCAAGGACATGAAGCTGGACCAGAAGAAGAGGGGCAACACGGCCGACCTGCGCAAGAAGGAGAAGGAGAACCGCAAGCTGCAGCTGGAGCTCAACCAGGAGAAGGAGAAGTTCAACCACATGGCCATCAAGTACCAGAAGGAGCTTAGCGAGCTGCAGGCGGTGAGCTGGGAGGGGCGGGAACGCTGGGGCCAGGACAGGCGGCGCGGGATAGGCTAGGAAAGGGAAAACGGGGCGGGGCAAGGGGGTAGGAGAACAGTCATGGGCGTGTCAGGCCTTTGAAGACCCCATTACATTACATTACATTGCATTCATTTAGCAGATGCTCTTATCCAGAGCAGCTTTCAGCACAATAGAATGTGTATCCATTCAAATTGAATGAACAACAGTGTCAGATCAGGCTAACAACACTCTCAGACCAGTAGGCATAAGCATAACTGTGGGTGGCAGTGTAGCACAGTGGAAAGGAGCAGTACTCGTAAACCGAAAGGTTGCTGGTCCGACTCCCCGCTGGGGCGCTGCTGTTGTTGTACCCTTGTGCAAGGTACTTAACCCACAATTGCTGCAGTAAATATCCAGCTGTATAAATGGGTAACGTAAAAAAAAAATTGTAACCTATGTAAGTCAGTATGGATAAGAGCATCTGCTAAATGCCAGTAATGTAGTATAATAACACTTCAAGCCCTGAAACAAGTTCCCATCCTCAGCCCAACCAGACTAACATGTATGTGGCAGCACTGCAGCGGGACTGTGCACTAACAGGATGGGGGGGGTGTTGTTGTCTTTCGCCTCGTGCAGCAACTGGCGGAGGAGAGCCGGGAGCTGCAGATGCAGCTGGACAGCAAGGAGAGCGACATCGAGCAGCTGCGCGAGAAGCTCAACGACCTGCAGCTGCGCATGGACAACTCCAGCGTCACCAGCCTGCAGCCGGACGAGACGGATGGCAACATCGCAGGTACGCTCCCGCGCCCCGGGAGGGGGCGCGTAGCCCGAGCGGCAGACCCGACGAAGCGGGGAAAGGGGCGTAACATACCACCTCACTGTCACCTTCTGGCACAAGGCACTTTTAGATGGATCGAGTGCCTTTCTTGTGCAAATTAACAAGGAAGCTTCATTACATTACATTACATTACATGCATTTAGCAGACGCTCTTATCCAGAGCGACTTCCAGCACAATAGAACATAAGTGCATCCGTTCAAGTTGAATGGGCGACATATTTGAGCTCTGATTGGCTGGTCACTGCCTGTCCGTTTCCTGCCTGTTGCTGCTTCATTTCCGCAGTCACAGATGCAGTTTGTCAGAGTAACTCACATCCTGGCAATACAGATAGTAAGACAAACAAGCCTTCTATTTTAGAAATCAGATTGCCTTTGTAGAGCTCTTCCCTGACAGTTTAAACCTGATATATGTGGGGACGATTCAGAAATGGTCATAAAGAGACATTTGTATATTTTTCAGTAGACTTATTGAGCTTTTACTATGGAGAGAAAGTGCGGGATACATTGTTTTTGGTGGAAATGCAAAAATGTTTCTGCGCAGCAGTTCAGAAGAGCATCATGTGTAAGACCAGATCATACTGGATGCAAGAAATTCTTCCACCCACTTCAGTGCCAGATTATTATTTACACACTTTCTCCTCCTCCTTGTAAAATGGTAGTGTTATGTGCACAGAAACAGTGCTCAGCAGGTCTGGTTTAGTCATGTATAAATGGAGGGCCACCAGGGTAGATTATGACCACTGCTGTGTTTCCCTGTAAAGATCAGTATTTGGATACCATTAATCTCTATCCAGGGACACGACTACTCACCTACTCAAACCAACATTTGAAGTCACTTGTGTGTAGTTTGCCAAACAGAGGCATTTACTCTCATTTCGTGTTCAACCAGCTCGATAAAATTATTTCCAAAACATATCAGGAGAAGCGAATTGCTCAAAGTCAAATAGCACAACAGCAGTGGCCCGGCTGGGGTTTTGACTGGCTACAAAGCCTGTTTGCTAAACCCTGTTTGCTAACAGCATACGGCCAACCAAACGCTCAGGCAAAACTGTTGTTGACAGTGGAGTCCCTCCTACAACAGCTCAAGCTGTTTCTCTGTACACAGACGATGTTAACACAACTGACTTGAGCCGAGGTAATCGCACAACAGTGCACAATTCTGTAGAAGCGGGTCAGTACGGGTCAGGAGTCGTACGAGAGGGGTTAGCATTGTGTGGGAATCTCCCATGTGTCCCTCCCTCCCTCCCCCCATGCCGTCCCATACAGGGAACCCAGGTCGTCCCAAACCTGTGGGGACTTTTCTACCTGCCATCTTCAGCCCAGCGTTTAGTCCCTGTTGGTGTACATCTGAATGCTTCGGTGTCTCAGCGTGTTAAACTCCTCTCTCATCTCTTTATTTCCCCCATGTCCAGTTGGTTCTCCTTGCTCTCCTTATCTCTGTACCTTCTGTTCTTTTCCCTCTGTGAGTAACCTGGAGTCGGGGGTGGGTCCCCGTCGTGCCTGGCCTGTGTTACCGCGTGGCTGCGTCTACTCCTTTTTCTTTTTCTTTTTTTTTCCTCCTGCTTTTGAGTTCTGGTTTTGGTTCGGTTTGGAATGCATCCTCATATGAATTAGATGACACTTTTGGAGGCCGCCATTGAGCAGAAAGGGGAGGGGAAACAGTTAAATCATTTCATTGAGTGCTTTTTTATGCTCACTCCCATGGAAATGACTACTAAAATGATTGATGGTGGAATAAGGCTGTAAATCTTGTGTCCTCATTTGATTGGCACCCATTCTGTACAGAAACAAAAGGGGGAAATGCCAAAGGCACGCTTGCGGGCTAGTCCCTGACACAGAAATAGAAATACTAGAATGGTTCTGGTTGAAGGGAATGCCTGAGACTGTCCTACGGGATAGGAATCAATCAGAATCTTGGCTCGGGGTGCCGCGGACATGACGGCGTCGGGCAAATCAAAACAAAACATTCAACCAACCTGCTCCCCTTCCGTGTCTACGGTTACCACCTGGCTCCCTGGCACCTTTCAAAAGTGTCTGAAAACAGTCCAGCCTCACGTCTCCCAGAGTGCCCGGCGGGGCCCCCAGGGGGGTCCTTCTGGTGAGCGCACTTCGGGAGCTCATTTTCCCGTTCTGTCAGCATGATCACCGCGGAGAGAGAAGCCCTCTCTCCGTCCTCACGTCTGGAGCAGAGCCCGCGTGCTTCCCGTGTGGAGTTTATTTTGCCAGTATGTCTTGTGCCTCAGCATGCTTTTTGGGGAAAAAAGGTAACATTTTAACATCATGGCTGACAGTCCCCCATTAACTAATGTGTGATTCTCGCAGCCTGAAAGCCTCTCTGCTCGTAACGTTTAATCCTGGTCCAAGACTACAGACCTGCTGTATGTGTCGCCTCATGTATTTGTACCCTGGTCTAAAGAGCCTGAAGGAACAGCATGAGTGTTGAGGTGGTGGCTGCAATACATTCGTTAACAAGGACTGTGCTGCTGTCATTTTAAAGTGTAAAACCTTAAAAAAAGATTGTCAGACCATTGGAAGTGACATGGTTGTAACACATGACTTGATTTCCTTTTTTTCCCCTCCCCCAGCTGAGTTTGACCTCAGTTGTCAGTTGTTTGTAATCACTGCATGCCTTTTTTGGGGAGGGCGATCTGTGGATTTCCTCCTCGCTCACTGCGGATGTCTCTGTTCTCAGAATCCAGGCTTGAAGGCTGGCTATCGATACCCAATCGGGCGAACATAAAGCGATACGGCTGGAAGAAGCAGGTGAGTGTTGGACCAGCGCGCTAGTAGATAATGTTTTCATCGCTGTTCCTGGGGCCAAAGTTTTGAAACTGCAAACTCCCTCTGGTCTCTACCATCACTCATTTCTTCCCTCTTGTCTCTCAGTATGTCGTGGTCAGCAGCAAGAAGATTCTCTTCTACAATGACGAGCAGGACAAGGAGCAGTCCAATCCCTCCATGGTACTAGATATCGAGTAAGTGTCCGAGTGGGTTTTTGGTTCAGTGTCATTGGTGCAGAAGAGGGGGTGTGTGGGATGGGTTTTTGAAGCTTCATGATTGGTTCAAAGCAGCCAGCAACTTGACAGTCCCACCAATCAAAAAACCTTGCTGTAAACAGAAAGACTTGGTTCTGATCAGTGAGTCATAGAAAGTAGGTGGTAACTTATCTGCACTCACTGGTCTGTCAGCAAGTATGAGGCATCGATGGAGCTCTGCTGTTTGTCTGCATTTTCAGCTGTTTGTTTCCATTGTTTTTCTCGATCGCTCTGCGAGAGGGAGCCTCCCTTGAGAGTTTTAAGTTACGCGGCACCAAATGCCCTCTGCTGGCCGAAACCCAGACCCCAGTGCGATCAGGGGAATACCACGAGGCTTCTCTCAGCCTCTCAAACGCAGCACAGCCTGTCGAGCAGTTAAGATAAAGGCCTAGGCTGAATCTGTGACCCCCAGTCACCCCTGTCTCCTCACGAGTGGACGTTGTTTGGCGTCATCCTCGGTACCAGCGGTCTGCAGAGTGCTGTTACGGTTTCTGTGTTGACGTTAAGCGTTAATAACCCGAGGCTCTTTGTTCTCGGTTTGCTGTTAAGCTTTTGTGACCACCATAAAGCCCGTGGTTACTCTGTTACTCCGGGACTCTGTAAAAGGGGAACCCGCTACCCTCTCTGTTCTGGTAAACGTGGTTTCGCGCTGTTGCTGCGGCTGGCACATTTCAGTGAGATTTAAATGCTGAGAAAACTGACACGCAGGCTTTGCCAAGCAAATGCCGACCAGTCATGTTTTTGACGTTTTCCTCCGAGTGTGAGAACATGGCAGGGAATGAGGAGTCTGGCCACTTGCTTTATTTCTGCCCCTCACGCTCATAAATGTTCCTCTTCCACACAGCAAACTGTTCCACGTGCGTCCGGTGACACAGGGTGACGTGTACCGAGCCGAGACAGACGAGATACCGAGGATATTCCAGGTAAGGCTCACCTGTTTCTGTTAATGCTGGATTCAGTTAAGTCTGCTCTGCCTATTTCCAACTTCAAAATCATGTTTGAGATTAAACATATGCACTATGATACGCACACAATACAGAGACAAATGCCTACACATTCAAGAACATATATGAATGTATATGATGCCAGGATATTGAGCCCAATAAAGTGTGTGGGTAGAGTCCCTGTTTACATTGAATACAGTAATGTTTGGGCATTATCTAGTCATTTTATAAGTAGGTATCAAACTATGATCATGTTGCAGAATTTTTGTATGTCCTGCTCTGGTTCACGATGATCTTATTTTCAATACACTATGCAACAGCTATTTAGAGAAGCTGTATCCATGTAATTATTGTCCCATCAGTTGAAAATTGGACTAATGCAAGCTTTATGGACTGTCCTCAAACCATGTAAACAAAACACCTATTAGTGATTTTGTATCAGAGGTCTAGTTTCAGTTAAGAATAGGTATGCTGGAGGCAGCATTTCAGATATGTATTTGATAGACTGATCTTGCCTACAATTTTAATAAATGCACGCAGTGAATAGATACCTTATTTGGAAATGTACAGATTCTCCAGCTTTAAAAGTTCATGGAAACCCAAGTACAGGAAAGGATACAGGACCTCATGTCCTAGAGAGCAAGAGGGCTACTTTATCTCGTGCTTTATTTAGTACCTGCCAATTTATCCAAGTGGATGAGGTCACTGCTGGCAGGGTGAATTTGAGTATCTAAAGAGACTTGGTCAGTGCGTTAGGCGTGTTTACCCACCGCGATCTGGCACTTATCAAAGAACACTCCTTTCAAAAAGGTGGACACAGTGCATGATTAACTTCATAATGCAACTGAACAGTCATCTGTTGATAATGCTGCTGCGAAGCTGGTCTCCAGTGCTGCAAATACAACCGCTAATGGTCTAAAAAGTGAGAATTTCTGGTTTGTAGCATTTGGTAGCATTTCTGCTAAATGAATAAATGCAAATGTAAATTTGGCGCTGATCACGTGACAGTATTTGGTATGACTGTAACACTGTCTCAGGGCTAATTGTCTCATAGCGGGACACAGTGGAGAAATGGACAACATTCTTTAATTGGAACATTACAGTGTTATTTATTATATTACATTACATTGGATTGAATTCATTCAGCAGATGCTCTTCACCAGAGTGACTTCCAGCACAAATAATAGCAAACCATTTAGTAAAGGAACCTGTCTAAAACTGGCTTGGTGGCTTTCCATCTCTGCCATGTCTGATGTCGTTCCGTTTTGGTGATCCGTCTTGTTTTCGTCCGGCGCAGATCCTGTACGCCAACGAGGGCGAGTGCCGGAAGGAGGCGGACATGGAGTCGGTCCCCCAGGGCGACAAGACCAACTGCCTGCCCCACAAGGGCCACGAGTTCATCCCCACGCTCTACCACTTCCCCTCCAACTGCGAGGCCTGCGCCAAGCCGCTCTGGCACGTCTTCCGGCCCCCGCCGGCCCTGGAGTGCCGCCGCTGCCACGTCAAGTGCCACAAGGACCACCTGGACAAGAAGGAGGACGTCATCGCTCCCTGCAAAGGTACATGCCGCCCTCCGCCTGGGGGGCCCACAGGGGGATGCTCTACGGACTGCAGGTTCTGCCGCTGCCGGCTCAGAGCAGCCTCTCCGTGGAAGGCACCGCCAGATGCTACCTCAGAATCACTTCCGCGTTGTTAGTAGCGTTAGGGGCGGCAGTGTAGCATAGTGGTAAGGAGCAGGGCTTGTAACTGAAAGGTTGCTGGTTCGATTCCCCGCTAGGGCACTGCTGCTGTACCCTTGGGCGAGGTACTTATCCCACAATTAAATATCCAGCTGTATAAGCGAATAACAAAAACTGTAACTGTAAGTCGCTCTGGATAAGAACGTCTGCTAAATGACAGAAATGTAACATAGATGACAAGACGAGTTACCTGATGTTTCCTCTCCTATTCATAATTGGATACTATATAACTAGGCTGATCTGTAAAAGGCTGATTTTCTTAGTATTGCATTGGTTGCATTGATTTGTGTTCTGAGGTAGTTTGCTTTGTGAGACCCGTTAAAGATGCACTTGCAGAGAGTGGTGTATTGCATCGCGCTTGCTTCTTGACTAGCCAAGCGCAGTATCATGTTGGAGGCGGTGTTTTGAACAGCCTCCCTCTCTTCCCCCGACAGTGAACTACGACGTGACCTCGGCCCGGGACATGCTGCTGCTGGCCCTGACCCAGGAGGAGCAGAAGAAGTGGATCGGCCACCTGGGCAAGAAGATCCCCAAGACTCCGCCCTCGACCTTCACCAGGGCCTCGCCTCGTACCGTCTCCACCCGCTCCATCGCCAACCAGTCCTTCCGCAAGACGCCCAAAAACATCGCCGGCAAGCCCAGGTAGGCCCCGCCCCAACATGTCACACACCCCGCGCCCGTACAGACGCACGTCTGTAAAAGCGTTTGACCTCTAGGGTTTGACCAGGACTCATGGACAGAAAGTAAAGGTCATCTCACTTCCTCTCACCGACTGCAGTAGGCGCTGTAACCCTCTTCCTGGAGTTGTAGGGTTGTGTACTCTAAACCGTCCACCCAACAGAGGGAGAAATGGCTGTGCGGTTGAGTTAAAGTTGACCATAGATCCAACTCTGAGTGAAACCAAACACAGAAGCCAATGCAGCTTTCCTAAATATAGTTCCCAGCACCCCCGTCAGTCAGCCTGTTAATGCTGCAACCTCTGATTTCTGTCTCATTCAAACTTTCCAGCACCAGCTTGCATCACTTAGCAGGTCTATGTTCAAGGAACTGATGTGTCCAATTTTGGGGTGATGTATTCAACCTGCAAGGTTGAGGCCTTCTAGTTTCAATTGCCCAGTTCTGCTTGTACTCTGCCCTAATTGGGGATTGGTCAGCCCTGGCCACCAGGTAGTCATGTGACGTGCTGTTTGTCTCCTGTGTTGTAGCAAATCGCTGTCGGGCGTCCAGGCCGCAGACCCAACATCCAGCACGTGCTGACAGCAGCCGTTCCTCCAGACCTAAACAGCCAAAGCCTTTCTCTTAGAGGCCTCTTTTCTCGCTCCCCTGGGCTTCTCCCTTATTTGCTAACCGGTGGTGTGCTGGTGGTAGACTTTTAACAGTGAGGGAAGGTGACTTTGTCTTATTTCACATCTGAAAGTGGAACTGTCTGCAGCTTGTGAGGGCTTGTATAGGGGATAATTCTTTGCTGCCATCTGAACTCACTTTCACTTGAACCATCTCATCTGGGGGTTAGACTTTCATAAAAACCTCAACAATTACATTACGGAGTACAGCGCTTACTTTTGGGTAGTCACATTCTTTGATATTAGTTTAACAGTATTTGGATTTACAAATCTGCACATCCTTTATAAGTGCACTGTACTATAAGGTGTGGTCAGAGTGGTTAAACGGTACAATTTTAGTGTTGCGAAAAGGCGGAAGACAAAATTGGCACTGTCCTTATATCCTCCTTGGGTCTACAACCTTAAATGGTATACAGTCCCGGGAGTTTATATTTTGACATGCTTTATTAGGTGTTACCTACGCAGCAGACCTTTCAGTTGGAAAATTACAGCATTTATAAGGGCAGCAGTGCCGTGCAGTGGATAAGAAGCTGCTGTGATGACCAAATTCTGCATGAGCAGGACGCTTCACCCAAATACCCTGCTGTGTAAAGGGATTGTTTGTAAAATGCATGCTGTTGAGAGTGGCCCTGGAGTGGAGCATCTGTTAAGCAGATAGATCACAGTGATTAGCCCTGACCATCATGGAACAGTGGCCAACGTTTTGTTCTAGCACAGTGTACCTCATGGTATTTCTACAGTTAAGACGTTGTGTGAAGTTGAATAGTACTATGCTTGCTCCTAAAGTGACTTTCCGTGACACAGCATTCCCGCATTACTTGTTGCTTTATTTGAAGAGTTTAACTTTTGTCCTCTTGCGATCACTCAGATTTCACAGCATTACTGGTAGTTTTTCTACAAACCTTCAATCATTTGACTGTGAAATGCCTCACTGATTATTAGACTACTTGCCAGTCATTGCTGGAAAGACACATTCCTACACAAAATATTTAATACATATAAGCGCATTTTTTCCGTTCAAGGACCTACAGCCAGTATGACAGTCTTTCAGCCAAATTTGTTTTCCACAGATTTGGAGTCACAAAGTGACTAAGTAGTCTTGCATGTTAAGTTTTCATTTTCTCCATTATAAAATCCATATTAATAAAGAATTTCTGTGATATGAATGAAATGAATCTACCATGGTGTCATAATCTCAAATCCTAACAGGATAAGGAAGCACTGTGCCAGTAAGGTGAATCTGCATTGAAATTAGGCTCTGAAGTGCCATCTTTCCACTCAGCCCGTGGGCACGTTTCCACCTAACACAGTAACACTCTGAGACTAACTGATCGAGTAAGCGTCTCTTCCCCTTCACCAGACACCTGTTTCTCTCCTCTCTTCCAGCTAACCACCTACACCACTGGATTCTGTTGGGACTTTTATTTTGGTATTTTCCCCTCTCCAAGAACCTGACTATCTCCTGCAGCAATTGAAAATTTTTTAAAAAGTTTAAAAGTTTAAAAAATAGAGAGTAAATGAAAAGACTGGATCAGCGGTCGGAAGTGGGACTTGAATCCGCCCCCAAGGTGTCCCCATCCCCCCCCCCGTACTTCACGGTCATCAGGCCAGCCCCGCCCTCTCGGACCGAGGGTTCCATTGACCAGCCACACCTTCCGCTTCCATCTCTTCCGGCATGGGAGGCGGCCTCTCCAACGCTTTCGGAAACCAGGCTTCTCAAAGTGCGACTTCTTGCGAGGAAGTGGCTTGAAGCCATAGGTACACGTGTGGCTCCATATTAAGACATTGGGAGGGGTCGTTTGGGTTGGGTTGGTGGGGGGAGAAATTGAGGGACCTGGAGGGTAGGGTATGGGGGAAAGACCCAATCAGTAAGGAACGAGAGTGCATTCTGGGAGACTGCAGTCCCCCTGTTGCCCTGACATGGAAAATTAAGCTTGGGAGAAAAGCTCTATCAGTCGTCATTCGTATGACTCGGATGCCTTCGATTCCTGGACTCTAGCAGCCTTAATGTTCTCATTCACTTTGAAAAGAATGCAGCCCTCTGATATGGAATTAGTACAATTGCTGTGTTGTTTTTGGGTGGGGGGAGATTATTCGGTACTGAGCATTAGGTATTGAATATAGGGGGAGGAGTAAGCAGATCATCATTTAAATCTATGCATTTTTAATTATCATTATTGTTATATTATTTTGCGCCAAGCCATATGGATATCCCATTGTAATGGCATTAGGAGACCTAACAATTCAGAAAAACCATTGACTTTGAGTGTTTTTTTTTTTTTTTTTTTTTTGGGTACATTGTTTCTGTAATGTTATTTTTATTATTGTTATTGTTATTATTTTGTAATGTATTGCCTTACATTGATTCATAGATAAATGGTTGGAAAAAAAAACATTAAGTTAACAAAAAAAGAGAAAAACTGCACTGTTTGAATTGTAAATTATTGGTAGAACACTTAACAGGTGTAGCATTCGGCCCACCTAGTGCCTTAACTTTTTTGGATAATTTTACTTGCCATATCTGTTTGTGTAGAAATCTCCAAAAAAAAAACAAAGACAAACATCTTAACTATTATCTTTTTTTTAAGAGAGAAACTCTTTCACGTTTGGTTTTATCCGACACATTCCTCTGCGGTTAGGAGTCTGCGGGGCACGTAGTGACGTTAGCCGACCAACGACCGGCCTCCCCTCCAGGAGCCTGATCCCAGGAGGTGCCCATGGGGTGGTAGCGTGCCCTGACAAAAAGCAAGGCCTCCTGTTATATGCTCCGCTCGCGTTAGCGCCGGGACCCCCCCCTCCCCCAACACGGACCCGCGCTCCGCACCCCGGCCCGCAACAGGAGCCGCAAACCCGGCAAGAGACACGATCGACGAATACCTCCTCAGTAACTGAAAACGGCTTTGCAGGTGTGTTCACTAAAAGAAGCACTGGAATCAATCTTTTTTTTTTTTTATTATATTATTATTATTATTATTTGTCTTGGGTTACTTGCATGTTTTAATTGCATTGGAGGCCGCACTGATGGATATGTGTCAATAAACACATCTTTATCTACCATCTGACAGACTTCCTTTTGCATTGGATACAAGGAACGACACCAGAAAGTTATTTTTTGCTAATGATTGTCATTGAATTTTATGGGGTTGAAATGTTTCTCACTGATGCTTTTTGGTAAGAGACAGTTGTAGTTGTGATGTCACGGTCCTGTCATTTTGTTTGTCACACTGTGTCACGTGACACAATTAGGATCGCTCATCATGATTGGCAGCCTTTCTGGGCCGATTCATTTATTTCCAGTGGTGGGGCTCCACAGAAAAGACAGTCTCCCGGGATCAGCCAACACATGGAAAACGGCAAGAAGGAATGAAAACTCCATGCGTGTTTTTATACAGATGACACACTCAGCACAGTTATGTAAGGTATTGTATGTATTAATGTACATGTCACAGTTGTATTTGGACTTGTATGTGAATGTGGTATTTCCATTCCCATTTTATAATCAAAATTTTCCTTTCCTGTATGAAATGCAGTAGATGCTGAATTGCAGTGTTGAGGAGTCTGCTCATGTCACTAGGAGCACACCATCCCACACCATGCTGTCCTGCCCAAATCTCTGTGCCAGTGTGTCTGTAGGGACAAAAGCTCTCTCAAAGACTGCTTCTCGGGCAATAGTGGATGGCATAAAATACCAAGGAGGCAGTTTTCCGATGAACGCCTCTGTTTGGGGAAATTAAACTGCCTGCTGAGGGCAGACATGTTCTATTGCAAGGGTGTCAGTCTCCTAGAGCACGATATGAATGCCGATTCTTTGTCCAACTTCTGCTTTTGTTTACTGATTAGCCAAACATTCTATGCAGTTTGGCATTCATAATGTTTCTGCAAATTCATGGCAGCTGAAGATTGTCATTTTCAAGAAATGACACAATTCTCAAATATTTCAGTGCAATTCCTGCAATGCACAGCACAGCAGTAATCTCTTTATGTGGCCTAACTTGATCAATGAGGCCACATAATTAAATGAATGAATGAATGAATTAAATGAATGCTTCTCAGGTGGACCATTTAAAGAATGTCACTCGTCTGAGTGATTGACAGCTTGCAGTTCAGCTTGCTCTGCAGAAATCAGACTTGGCACGCGCTCCTGTAAACCGACATTCCACTAAACCACCAGCAAACCCAAGTTCCGTGCCAGGTACCCTCCCTGAGGCAACAAAAGAAGAAGGGGGCACAAACAGAGGGCTTGATGGCTTTGATCCAATGGTTATGATCAGTCATAAATACAAGATGCTGCCTTACAGATCGCAGATTACCTCAGCGTCCGCATAAACCTGAGGGATCCTCTACCCCAGCGTTAGCTCCTGGGCCGATCGCAGATGGCGTTTCTGACAAAACGCGGGTCCTGGCTCAGGTAGCGGATGAAAAGCTCCTCGCAGCCTGTGCACGCTGTAGCTCGCAGGAAGACGGAAGCCACAGACAGGCGTGTCCCCTGCAGCAGACGGGAGGCAGGCGAACGTGCTGACATCCTGTTTGAGGTTTCTTTCACGCTCAAGATTTACTGAGCGTACGTGCCAAAAAAACTACCTTTATTTGGGGAATCTCGAATTCTTCAAAGGCCCACACTATTGGGCATTCGCTATGGCAAAAAGTGAGCTCACTCAATTTTAAACGTGGCTGTTATTGAAATGCATTTAAGGTGAACATTCCTACATGCTCTTTCTTCAGTCTGATGACGTGTGCATGCAGAAAATGTCTTTGGGATGAGTAAATGTGTAAGAGAAAGTGAAATCTTGACATGAATGCTATTGGTAAACCTTTTTAGATAGACCTAAAGCTGTCATACAGATGAGCCATCTTGCAGTAGTGCTTTAGTGATGCATACAGAGGTACACACATATTTAACATTAATACCAAATGTATTCAAATCTGTCCAAAATTACGTATCTGTCCACAGTTTGCATAATGAGAATACATCCATAGCAACAACCACAATTGCAGTCGTTTTGCACACAGGAAGTGGTCGGACCGTTAAGACCATCTTTTTCAAATGACTGCGTCAGAGCTACCCAGGTAAGAGAATGAAGAAATTTTTTTTTTTTTGTACAACCAGTGTCTTCACAGCAGCGGCCCGGGGTAGTAGGTGACATCCCACAGGCCCAAGCAGAAGACAGAATGTACCCCGAATTCTCTGCCGAGTCCAAATTCGTGTTTAGCTTGGCTGAACTCTTCCGCGTCTCTGACCAGCATCAAACTCAACTGTTCCCACACTTCTGAGAGGCACAGAGAGTTTCTGAATGAGGAAAGGTCCCCCGGGGCTCATTTGTTCCTCTGAGGGTTTCTTCTCGAGCCAAGTCCCTCTAACTGGGCCAAAAAATGTTAGCCACTAAATCAGTTATAGAAGTAATGCGATCCAGATACAGAGATTCCAAGCTGCACACCACTGATTGAGTCCTGCGAGAGGGAACTAGAGTGATAACAAGGAGATGAGATGTAAAGTGGTGAGGTAACAGACTGCTTCCAAAGCATGACAAGCGGTTCTAACGGAAGAACCGCGAGACGGCCATACCCTAGCAGAATTTCTTTTAGCTGTGTCCAAACACGGGAACAAGCCGTACATTGCTTGCTTTTGCGTTTACTCATCGTAGTTTTGAATTACAGCGGTGTCAGAGGGAGGTTTTTCCTGGAATTTACAGTGCTCTGTTATTAAGACGCTGCCCTGCATACGAAGAGAAATGGTGCCATCTGGTGCTCAGTAAGGGAAATGTCTCCAAGCGCGTTAGTGGTTTGTGCCCACTGAGTTCAATAGAGGGCACATTTTTTACTTAAAATTTCTGGCTTCAAATATGCAGCAAAAGGAACACATTTTTATTTTTTTTTACATATTATGAAAGGACTCCAAGATAAGAAAATGAGATTGTGTGGAATTTTCAAAAATGGGTGATTTCAGTAATTATTTCAAGAATTAATTAAATGAAACACAATGACAAAATAAATGCAAGAACCAATGAATAATTGACATATAGACTTATCAAATAAATACAGACCATGAGGTTTATTCACTTACACTTGAATCGGTCACTACAGCTGAAAAAATTGTCCAACAAGATGGCCATTTTTACCAGCATTCTTGCCAGATTAATGCAACTAAACCAGATGGAAAAGGAGAAAAAATTAAACTAAAGGCTGTAAACTTTCCCCCTGCTGTCCTTCTCTCAAAAAGCTTTCAAGTTGCACAGTCAGTAAGTGCACTTGTTAAAGTGTAGGCTGAGATGTATGACCTGGGTTCAAACCCTGCAATGGGCAGAATGACACAGGTCTTGAAAAACAGGCTTTCTGTTCAATGTTGTTCACTTTATTGTTGCCTGTAGTACTTAAACCAGCTGTGTGAAAATGTATTACAATTCTGTGCCCTCCTCAGTTTAAATGGCAAGCATCCACATATTAGTGCATCATTTCAGTTAGATGAAGGGTGAAGGTACTTAAAATTGTACAATAACTTAATAAAAAGCGCATGTGCAAACTTTTCTAGAGCTATCATAAAATGTTCCATTTGCTAAAGTACACACAATTTTATACCGTCCTCTCTTTAAGTTATTTTAGGCCTTTGTATGAAGAAGGCATCAGAAAGTTCACATACTTACACTGACAGATCGGTCAATTTTATTGAGCCATCAAAGGTCTTTCTCAGACGGAATGTAGGAAGTCCTGAAGTCAAGCTGAATGGTATGCTGGGATAGCATCATCTCCACCTCAGTGTTGCGGTCGGGTGCAAACCAGTATGCTGGCCTGCATCTCAGTGTCTTACGACTCCAGTGCTGCTGACGGTGGAACGTCATTATGGTTGGAATGCCTTTGGGGACCTGCCTGCCTCACGTGTTGCGTATTCGAATGAACGCAGTCACTCACTTTGAGTAAGCATTATTACTGTAGTGAACATAAAGCTGACTGGGATGAGTGCGCACTGTCAGCTGCTGTGGTTTGGCTCCTGGATGTGTCGCTATTTGGCTCTGTAGTATCCACACCAACTTTTACACTGAATGACAGTCCAGCATACGTCTTCCATTGTGATACTGTGTAATCAAAGTTTAGGAGGTTGTGGGAAAATTATTTCCATGAAATTGTTTCCATTTTATCTTTTTTCATTTTTGAACCCTCAGAATCATAGCTAGCTAGTTGCATGTACATGAAGATGGAGACATGCAGGAAAAGACAGCTACTGATATCTGAATGTTACAGATCAAATGATACCAAAGGATATTAAAGTTTGTTAAGTTGGGCCATTTTGCCCCACAGTCTACCTTGTGAGTGAAGAGATGCACTGGTTGCTAGTTGCTCTCCGCTGGGCTGGTGATATCTTTTACCAGATAACTATACTTAAACTGCGTTTCCTTTCATTACCTTTATTTTTTAGACTGGCCTGTGTCAGTTGCTGGGACTAATCAACCTCACAGATCAGTGTGGCTAATGGAAGTGAACCACAGGACTCTTCCTTTCTACAGTTCCCAAGACTGCGTTGTTCCCTCATAATCCCTCCTCCTCCACCACATCACTGCAAACACACACCGAGAAAAGAGCATGTTAACTGAGCGGATCTTTCAAAGCCAGCTGAGATTCCACTGTCATTACTGTGTCAGCTCCTACCTGTACTCGTAGAAGAGGAGGTAGGCGCAGCTCTCTCTCGAGACCAGGAGAGACGCCTCGTCAACCTTCGACACCAACTGGTCATTGAAAGTGAGCCAGCCATTCTGCTTAGCGTCATAGGTATCGCTGACATAATGACCTGCAGGCAATGACAGCGGACGCACAGACGGATATTATGCTAATGATTTCTCATGATTTCCTGGTCAAACTTTTTAATGCTTGGTCAGAGTGTGTATTTACATGTGTGTGTATCTGTCTTACTGTCTTACCACTGGTCATGCTGTTTCCAAGGTGAGACAGTATGCTGGCTATGTGATAGCTTGCTGACTGATGGCTCTGGGAGACAGACGGAAAACGCATACAATCACAAAAGGGTTTTTTTTGTCTTCAAGACCAGAAGCAATGATGCCAGCCTTCCATAGTAATCTCTCCATCCTGTCCCCCCACCTTTGCTTTGCTGTTTTCTGACATCTGCCTATATACAGTACCAGTAAAAAGTTTGGTCACTGGATAATTCCATTTGTGTTATTTCATAGTTTTGATGTCTTTACCATTACTCTAAAATGTGGAAAATAGCAAAAATAAAGAAAAACCTTTCTATGAGTAGGTGTGTCCAAACTTTTGACTGGTATTGTATTTCTTCTGTATACAGCCAGAGATGGTTTTGGTTCTATCTGAGCCTTTAATGACATCACCAGCTTAATTATTAAGACCATTTACTGCTGGTGACCTCGGTGTTTTACTCTTTACAGACAACTGGAAAATCTGCAGGACTGTTGCCAACCCCAGCTCTGTTCTCTCACTACCTTCCTCTCGCTCTCTGACCCTGTCCTCACCGTGGGCTGTTTATGCTGACCTGCCCTCTCTGTCTCCAATGACCTCTGCACTGCTTCAGGGGAAAATAGGAAAAAAAAACACAGCTGATTATATTCAGGCATAGCACGCTATGCTGCTGTGAAGCTTCTGAACATGACTAGCTTTGCCTCATTGTACTGGCAGTACTTTTGTGCTTACTGCTGTCTCTCAGTTGAGATGTATTTTAATTAGTTGACAAATTAGTTGACAATGTATTGACACAATGATTGACAATGTATACTTGTAGATTGTATTGACAGCATCCTGCAGTACCTGGCCAGGGCTCGGGGGACTCCACTGGAGTGAGAGATGCCCTAGTTGTATCTCCTTTCCCAGAAACGTCGAGGGGCACGCTGAGCTGTTGTGCGAAGGCCAGCTCCAGCTCCTCCTCCTCCTCTTCAACTGCCTCTGTGGTCCTGATGCTGTTACTATGGAAACACAGTCTCCAGCC
This sequence comes from Megalops atlanticus, assembly GCA_019176425.1. Classification (NCBI taxonomy): domain Eukaryota; kingdom Metazoa; phylum Chordata; class Actinopteri; order Elopiformes; family Megalopidae; genus Megalops; species Megalops atlanticus. The sequence goes on along the minus strand of CM032898.1, from coordinate 13,427,272 downwards.
TGGGGAAGGGTATTCTGGGAGCCACTAAGAGGCGACAAGGCTATACTTGGTTGTACATGGGCATGAGCGTGTGTGTGTGTGTGTGTGTGTGTGAGAGAGAGCAGACTCACGGCTCTGTGCCATCGTTTCCGCGCGGCACCTCCATGTCCTTGCCGCAGTGGGGGAGCGGGTTCAGCTCCAGGGGGATGCGCATTCTGCCGCCCAGCTTCTGCAGCTTCCCGCGGGCGTCCACGTCGAAACGCTTCAGCTGGAGGACCAGGACCCTGGTGGGGTGAATTTCAACATTGATATCCAATTAATGCCCATCATTTCTACCTCCAGCCAGATCACGTGGTCCAGTTCTCTCCTGTGTATTCTCATCAAGACCCAGTGCTGATTCTCCACAGAGACATAAAAGGAAGTGAATGAGGCTTTTAAAGTGTGACCTTACATTTGCTTAGCAGATGCTCTCATCCAGAGCAACTTTATATATAAGCTTACAATTTTTACATGCTATCCCTTTGGCTGGATATTATTATTGTTGTTACCTGTACTCCTTGCCACTTCAACACCCTGCGGCTCTTGGCCATGCTTACCAAGGCAGCGAGCTGAACTGCAACGTTAAAGAGGCCTGTCCCCCTCCACACTGGAGGCATGTACATTCCAGCTCTGTGGCCTGCAGCACAAACAACAGCAGGGCATTACTGCAGGGCTATGAGATGGTGCTAATTCTCTGTTCAGAGCCAGGGTCAGTGTTGCTGTCAGTCCCTGCGCTAACAATGGAGCAATTGTCCATTTCAGTGCTAATGCCAGTGTTAGCAGTAAATGTAGTGCTGTGTTTAGCATTGCTTGTGCTTTGGCAGGGGGTATTCACCTTGAAATACAGGCCCAGGCTGTCCTGAAGAGTGCCTCCTGGCACCACGTCCAAGGACAGGTGGTTGTAGATCTCTTTCCCAACCACCTCCATCCCGCAGCTTTCAGAATCACAGAGCAATGTGCATCAGTTCTTACCAAGCAAGATTGAACACAACCTCACATCACCTATCAACAGTAATGCACTCAATGAAAGTGCCTGAAAAGTTACGTTATTATACTTTAGGTAAAGGTTCTGTGTTGTCACTCGATATAAAAGTAATCCACTTCCCTTACAATGTAGGCTAATTATCATATTTACATCCATTGAAGTCAGTTCAGAAAATAAATGTTTTTGCCGTCATATTTAAAGAGTAACATTCAAAACATATTAAAACGAGACCATCAGTGACAAAGGGATTAAATTTAACTAGGCCAACGTTTCCCAAACCTCTCCTAGAGGACCCCTTGTCCTGCATGTTTTAGATCCCTCCCTGCTCCAACACAGCTGATTCAAATGATCAACTCGTTATGAACTCCTGAAGCTGCTTAATAACAAACTGATCATCTGTGTGTTGGAGCAGGGAGGGATCTAAAACATGCAGGACAAGGGGTCCTCCAGAAGAGGTTTGGGAAATGCTGAACTAGGCCATAACGTAGCAATTCGTAAGTCTCTAGTAAAGTCAGTTCACCTGGTACAGGTATGCCTGAACTCTAGCTGAAACTCCATATTGGCCTCCACAGGGCAGGTGAAGAAACGAAAGTGATCTGACTGCCTGAGGGCCCCCACCTCTTCCTTGAGCAGGGAAACCAGCGCTCCAAAAAATTCATGTGCATCCTGTAGGGTGAATGCAAGAGATGCCGTGGGGTACACCATGCACTGAGCTAGCAGCAGTGAACCCAGAGTTAAAGGGTGTTTTTGAAGCCAGACTGACACCTGTGGGACTGAATGAGAGCAGCCTTGTTGTGTGTGTGTGTGTGTGTGTGTGTGTGTGTGTGTGTGTGCACGTGCACGTGCACGTTTTTGCATGTTAGAGCCTCCTCTCACCTGTTGACGAGTTCCTGAAAAGTCACGGTAGCGTCTCGCTACTGCACGTTTGAGCGCTTTCAGAAGAGGCCTCTTCTGCCTGCAGCTGCCAGCCCGTAATGAAAGCAGACCAGAAAGGCACCTGCAGGGGGGGACAAAGACAGCAGAGAGTCAGTTGCCCTGTCATACAGCCTGGATTCAGGCCCAGAGGACAAACATACCTAAATACTGGAACTGCAATTTGAACTTGTGAAATCCCAGAGCAGAAAAAGGATCTAATGGCAGTGTATAAAAGTGGTAAGGAGAACCACTGGTAACTGAAAGATTGCTGGTTTGATTCCCTGCTTGGAGCTCTGCTGTTGTACCCTTACAAAGTACTTAACCCACAATTGCCTCAGTAAATATCCAGCTGTATAAATGGATAAAATTGTGACCTATGTAAAGAGCTCTGGATAAGACTGTCTGCTAAATGACAATAATATAATGTAATCTTATCCTTCTGTAGACTTGGCTGTACTCTAAATCTGCTGTGCTATAATACCACTGAGTAAGCAATACCGCTCTCATTGGTGGATCATTACTTGAGCAGCTGAGTGAACTTCCAGCACTCCTCCTGCCTGATGATGTCACGGCAGAATGTCTGCAGGCCAAAGAGGCACTGCAGGGTTGCGTTGATGTAGCAGGTGTTCCCAATGTTAGGAATGCTGTAACAGAAAAAAGGAGACAGACCCCTTGATAACAGACCTGCCAAACCCACACCCTGGCGGCTGACTTGTTTCCCTCAAGAATTGTTTCATCCTTGTTAAATGGAGGTTTAAATAAGTTTGTGGCAGGACTATGAAGATATGAATGTTCTCTGCATTTAGGGCCAGAACTGTAGTTCAGTTCAAATTCAAATGAAAATGCAGAGTTCTCAGTGTTTCTGTGTATTATTAAAAATGGTTGAATTGTGATAGACAGGTGCATATCCTCACCCTAGCTGTTTGTAATTCTTAGCAGCAGAGGGGGATCCTGTCTGATTTTCATACTCTCTGTTACTCTGGATCCAGCTGGCAGAAGAGGGGGGGTAGGAGGGGCAAGAGAGAGTAGAAAAGGGGGCAGAAGGGTATGGTAGACATGGAGGAGCGATGCCAGGTTTCCTCTCGCTGCCACCTGTAAAAGGTATGGAAACAGTGATGTGGTGAGGCTCCAAATTATGCAGATTTCATGATGACTGTTTTCTGGGGGAAATTATGAGATTATGGAAGACAGGCAGTGAGTTCGGCCAAGTAACAGCAATAACAAAGGCAATAGAGAAGTTGCGTTTATTCCGTTTTACATTTACATTTACTGTAACAGCATGACGTAAACACGATGATAAAACAAAATTTCCACTGTAAACTGACACAAGCGTAATGTATTACGCTTTGGTCGAGTCCCCTGTGTGTACGTGTGAGCGAACTGCGATGCACAGATATCTTACCTTTACAACTGTATTTCTCGCAGTCAACATCGAGTAAGGGGGCGACCTTGGTCATTGAACTTAGCCCTCCGCAGCTGGTGAGCAGTGCTACAAGTTGCTTCAAGGCCCTGGCTGCTTCGTTATTCCGTTTTGCCTCACCGGGTATCTGGTGGTTCTTTGCAAGACTATGTGTTTGACCCATGGCTATGGCTCCGCAATCTTCAATAAAATGATGTAGTAGCAAACCAACGACTCATGTGTAATCCAAATAAACCAGGGTGCTCGGTAGTATAGTTGCAAACCGAGTAGTCAGTTGTAATCCAAACATACTAATATGCTTACTGGTATATTTGGATTACAAATGCTTACAATAAATATTGTAAATTACATAAACACGGGCGTTTGTATAGTGAGTCAATAGTAATTAATCGAACAAGATAAGCTAAATTTCTTGCTGTGGCGTCATAATTGGCCGACAAGATGTGTTACTATGACCCTTGCTGGTCATGTTCGGTACACTGGGGTGTAAAAAATTAAAAACCACGGAAAGTGAAACTTTCCCATCATGCAGCCTTAAAATCTGAAGTCACGTGTTGTATCCCCCAGTAATATGTGATGTCCTCTAACTGAATTTATTGAGATCTTTCTTAACGGAGACTTTAACATGCCGATCCATTTAAAGCAATCAATAGCAAACGAGCGCCCGAAACTGATTAAATCGTCCAGTTCATTTCACGGTCTGTGTCGCTCACCTGCGACGGACGCAGCACTGTAGCATTCATAGTATGATTTGCTCAAGGTTCCCTAGCTACACGCACAGTGGTTACTGGCAAAAGACTAGAAGGCATGTCAACGCCAAACCCAACACGAATGTCATGAAGATATGGAGGATAAACTGATACTTGTCCATAGCACAAATTAATTTGTTAAAAAGGCTATGAGTGTAACAGCTTTTAAAGTTAGCTACGACGCACAGTATGCTTACTAGCATATACAGCATTGCTGTGAATCAAGGCCAAAGAGAAAGCCACGTCTGACGTTTCCCCATGAGGGTGTTCCTTGAGGAATAAAAATCAATATTGATAACATAACCTGCTCCTGCAGTGCAGCGTTTGTTTGGCAACGCTGTAAGCAGGGCTGCAAGCTCAAAAAACGTTTTACAGGACTAACCCTAACAAAGTTTTCTTTTTACATTATTATTATTATTATTAGTTGTAGTAGTAGTAATAGTAGTAGTGATGTTATTTGCAACACGGATATGTGCAGTAAATACTTTTTTTTTTTTTTTTTTTTTTTTTGCCGGAGAAGATCGCGTTTTTAACCATGCTAATACCTGTGCAACATGAACCAATGCTGAACAATAGCCTAATAGGAAATAATACATGAAAAATAAATAAATGGGCAGTAATAGAATGTATATACTGTACTAACTCTTTTAATGAAAGGCAATCTGTGCCACACTTATAACAAAACAACTTAAGAAAAAACAAAATATGTTTTATTTATATGGGTAGATATTGACTTTTTCGCTACTAATCTAATTTGAATGCACAGAATTCATTTACAACGTCATAGGCCACATAATAGTCAGACTTGGACCACTTTGCAGTTTCTTCCGTATCATTTTAATCAGTCGCTTCTTGTCCATCTTGATTTAATTGCAGCATCACATCATCACAATCCCTCCAGTACCACAATTAATACTTCTCACCATTCCTCTGTCCTGTTTAAACAGCCTGTATCTGTCTTTTGCAGCCTACTGCAAAGCCTTGTGGGTAATACAGGCACCAGTGGTGGGATAGACATACCATTAGGGGGTTTTGCCTTAGACTAGGCAAATAGCAGTAAAACTGACTACACTTTACTTAATTACAAAACAAATCCAGTTTGTTAAAATGTCCAGTTATGTTGTGATGGAAAGAGCACACATTTTGAGGGTTTGTTAATGTAATGAAATATCTTAAATGTAAACATAGTACTTCACACCATAGGTATGTCCTGTTCACATAGCATACGTTTAATCCTATCCAACATACAAATACATATGTTCGTTGTGGAGAGTGGCAACCTTGCGTACTTCTGAAACTAAATTTGAACAGTTTTGCTTTATACAACTTTCATATAACTTATAACTTTTGCATTCACTGATCGAAGTCATCCGGATTTAAGGTATCTGAGGACGTGGCGTTTGAGATTGTCCATTTTAAAATTCAAATCTATACGATGTGCTTATTTATTGGTGTTAAGTAATCACCAGTAAAATCAGTTAAAGGCCGGCAATGCTGTGGTTTGATTCACCCAACTTGTCATCCGCCTCCTTTTCATTCAGGTCGGGCAGACGCAGCCAGAGCGCGTCGATGCTTTAATCAGCGTGTAGTTGCAGCGTCATCGTGAGGAACTGTTTGAATGAAGTTTGGGAGGAGGTAGACCAAAATAGGCGCCCCAGCATCTGGAATCGGTTAATCGCATCTACAAGAACAGAAAATGCCCGTGTTTACAGGTGAGTCGTTTTGATCCTCGCAGACCCTGACACAGATGTGGGATATGGTAAACTGCATAAGGCACGTGTGATTGTTCCCTGTTTAGGCCGCAGAGAGGGTTCAGGGACTCCCTCCTCGCTGGGCAGTTGGAGCTGGGAAGCCCTCAGCCCCGTCGGCAACACACGTTTGTGTTTCCCCGGGAGACGAAAAGAAAGCAGTTAGCTAGCTAGCCGGCTAATGAGCTGTTGGTAGCTGGCAAATGATGTGTACAGTCTCATATTGCCTCACTTCGTTTTTCATTACCAGCTGTAAAGTATTACAAGGTTTCTAGCCGTGGTTGTTTTGCGGTGCTAACGTTAGTTAGCTAATTTTTCTATCACTAGCTAGCCAGCCGGAGGTATGTCGCTGGCTACCTTAAAAAACTTGCTAGCAGGCGAAATTGCTAACACATCAGGTTTCGGTATAGCTAGGTAATTTGCTTATTCATTGTCGTCGTATAATGTTGGCTAGCTGGCAACATAATCAACGCTACTTTGATTTCGCAACAGTTCAGTTAAAGCGAACAGTTAGTCAACCCGAAGAAGGTAGCTAACGTTAGCTACTTTGGCTTAATCCGTTTTTACGTTGACGTACCTATTAGCTAGCTAGTTGCTTGCTAGCTATCTAGCTGGAAAGCGGGCCCCACATGATAACTTGCCTGCCAGCTAACGTCAGATTTGTACAAATACTGCATAATTCTAGTTGACGAAGCTCTTGAATTTGAGTCTAGCTAACAGGTTGTGTGACGAACTAGCGTTTCTCACCGTTTTGGTACAAGCTTGTTAACTTGTTAATGGTAGCAGAATAGCTAATCGGCGTTGGCGAGCTAGCTAGCCAGCCTCATAGTTGGATAGCCATGTCCTGCATGAGCACCTGTCTGATTGCCAATATTGCACATCGACACATTTGGAAATGGCATCCCAGAAATATTGAGTGTCGTTTGATATTAAACTAGCCGGTTAGCTCACTACCGACTGCTAGTTCAAGCGAGTGTCTTTTATCAGGAGTTGTAAAATAAGTCTTTAGCTGCCTTGTTTGCTAGATAGCTAGGTATTTGTTTTAATAGTGCACAATCACTGTGCTGCACATGACGTGTGGGTGAATTAAAATGCTGCCTTAATGTAACCATTGAACTCCAAAGATACACGATTTGTCCAGATCCTCATAGTGTGAGAGTCATACAGCAACTGACAGATGGTAAAATGGTGTTTATTGCCTGGTTAGCACGCACAATATGTATATTTATGTAGGAATTGCACCTTTAGTTCACATTATGAGTTGATAATGGAATTTATGCATAATGATATTAGAAGTTGCTGGTGTTATTATACTTCCTCCAGAATGAAAAGTTTAATGTAGAACATTAAAAAAACTCATGATAAAATGTTCTGATAAAAAAGATATGATGTGTGTGTGTGTTCGTTCTAGGTTTATGTTGCTGTTTTGCTGTGTCATCATGCACACTCAAGGTGCTCTGTGACACTTGGGTCCTGTAAGCAAAGAGGCGTTCTCTTTAATAACATAGCCGTCGGTCTTCCCTCCCCAGTGAATGTGAAATGGGGGAAGGAGAAATTTGACGCAGTGGAGCTGAACACAGAGGAGCCCCCCATGGTCTTCAAGGCCCAGCTCTTTGCCCTGACAGGGGTACAGCCCGACAGACAGAAGGTCATGGTCAAAGGAGGGACACTGAAGGTACTGTGGCGTGCCGCTCGGAAAATGGAAAAGCCAAATTGCGTCCCTGACTGTGTAGATGTGAGCCTTGGAGGATAATTATCTGTTAATTACTACACATTAAAAAAAGATATTTAAAATCATTGATGGGCTCTGCCGGAGCCTCAGGCCCAGCCTTCACTCTGAATTGCAATGTGTTTTCTCCTTCAATCGGAGTAGCAAATGGAGGTCAATGATATTAAGTTTTTTGCAACATTATTCATCGGCTTAGGGAGAAACTAAAAATCTGTAAGACACACAAAGGAAAAAGTACCCTGAGGTTACATTCAAATTTGGTCATCCCTGTCTGTTCCTGCTTACCGCTCTTTCACATGGATAGAATGAAACAATGCCAGAATCCAGTGGTTTTTGCCTTAAACCTCCTTTTGGGATAACAGATGCTCAGATGTAATCATGGATTTTCTGTCCTGCAAATACAAAAAAAAATCATAAGGACAGAGTTGGGCCTAACTCTTTGTTTTCTTCTCTTTTCAGGATGATGAGTGGGGCAACATCAAATTAAAAAATGTAAGCCCTCTATAACATATTTCATCTCTCTTGCTTTTTAATTCTATGCTCATGTCACACTGCATGCTCGGCAAACGTAGGGAAATATGGTGAAAGGTAATCAGTGGGTTAGAAAATAAAATAAATTGTAAAATGGATTTGAACAGGAAAAGGTAAAAGAGGATACCAAGCAAATAGACACTAGGGGTACAGATAATGAAGGAGAAAAGTCATACAGGGAGGGTATTGTGGTGTGGCTTAAGAGTAAGCAGTCAGAACAGAGTGTGGTTAGTCATTGGCTGGTTGTAGCTTTATGTACAGTGGATGGATGTGATGGAGTATATGTGCTTTAGAGGGATGTTGAGTGTATGTATGTCAATGTAAGCGATAGGCTTGTGTGCGGGGGTTTTATGTTCGGTCAGTGGGGGGCAATGAGGAGTGGAGCATCAATCAGGTTCTGACTGTCTGTCTGTCTCTGTCTGTCTGTCCTGCAGGGGATGACTCTGCTCATGATGGGCTCTGCAGAAGCCCTGCCTACGGAGCCTGCCGTGCGGCCCATGTTTGTGGAGGACATGACAGAGGAGCAGCTCGCCTCGGCAGTGAGTGTCCACAGCTGGCTGGAACACAGCTCCTCGCCCCTGTCCTTGCACCCAGAGAGCCTGTTTATTATCCAGCTCACTTAAGAGTACTTCGGATTTTTATTATGGCTGTTCTGTATTTTATTTTTTCCGTCAATAGTAAAACTATTGATTCATTTGCTTGCTTAAGCGTCGTCATGAAATATGAGCTGTCTGACTCCTGGGTGTAATTTTCGTCGTAACTTAAGTTTCAGGCACAGATGGGCATTTATCACATTCATGTGGTTGTTGTGCACAGCCTTCAGACAAATATGCAGTTGGTTTATCCTCAAGTCAGTTCACGGGTTTTGTTGCTGTTGATACAAATACTGTTGTTTGTGTGATTAAGTGATTAAGTAACGATTTATTGTGTGCAGTGTTTCATTGGACTGAATTGATTGAAGGTGCCATTATGTAAACTTGGTCAGTGTTGAATTTTATCTATTCATCAATGTAAGCGGGTTTTTAAACAATTTGTCCAGCTAAAATGTTACTTGCCATATGAAAAAACTGAGCTTGAAATACCATCTTTCGCTGTCTTGGGGAAAGTCAAAGTTATTGGAGGATGAAATCCTGGGACATCATTTGAAGTCCAAGGATGAGTCACCGTGGCCGTTCGGTTTGGATGAAATACTTTTGCATTGGCAGAGGGTTTTGTGTTTGTGGTCGCTAATTTCTCTGGGCTTCGCGCTCTGTAGATGGAGCTGCCGTGTGGACTGACTAACCTGGGCAATACCTGCTACATGAATGCCACTGTGCAGTGCCTGCGCTCAGTGCCAGAGCTCAAGGACTCCCTCAGAAGGTGCGTCTTTCATTCTCTGCATACACCACTGCTGTGGTCCATAGCTGGAGGGTTTCTGCAGACTGTCAGTAACCCATGTTTAATTATCATTATGGTGTATTATTGACCAGTACTTAGTTGAAACTGTAGAGAATATTATAATAACCACAGGGTTTGATGTTTCTCATTCCATTACTGACTTGTAGAAGACCATGTGTAAAAATTAATATTCCACACTGCAGGAAACCCTGGAGGTATGATGTAATGAGTTTTAGAAGAAGTCTGTTCATTTCAGGGAATTCTTGCTCATCATTCTCCTTATATTGTGTGTATAAACAAATGCATGTTATGTTTTTCAGCTGACACTTATATTTTGTGCTTTTGTGTCTTCTATTCCATTTTACTGTTTGTTCCGGGTGGGGCATAAATGTTTTATGACAAATTATTTTGTTACCTTGTTATGTAATTCCTAGTAGACTCCCTTATTTAGAGTGACTTGAAGCTGAAGTAATTCGGTTTTAGCGCCATGTGCAGTGGCATCACTGCAGTGCCTCTCCTGAGAATTGAACCTCCCTTAACCTTACAATTATACCTCCCAGTACTGTACCTTGTGCTTGTTTTCTGTCTCAGCTTGTCCTCAGTCAGTCACTTAAATTTTTCTTGTTTCCTTTACAAAGAAATTGCTTCGTTACAAAGCAAATAGTCAGTGACGGATCAGGGCAACATTTTAGAGGGCAGATTTGGGAACTGTGTCAGAAACTGAAAGAATAATGAAAGTTGAATCCAATGAGGTGATCTGAAGCCAAGCCATTTCTGCGTGGAGGTGTTGAGTGTTGGCTAGAGGTCAGATTCAGAGGCGCAGCTGTGGCTTTCATTCCGTCTCTGCCCTCCTCTCTGCAGGTACTCTGGTGCCCTGAGGTCCTCTGGAGCAAACGCGTCTTCACAGTATATCACAGCAGGTTAGAGGAAGTCCCTATTATAGCGCACACTCTTCCCTTCTCTCTAGTCAGTCCGCATGCACGCACACACATGTCCATTTTCTGTAACTGTTGAGTATTGCACTTGTGTCACACTGGCAGTACTGTAACTTAGCAGACGCTCTTTTCCAGAGTGAATTGCACCACTTACAGTTTAAACATGTTGTCAATTTATACGGTTGGATATTTACTGAAGAAGTTTTAATTAAGTACCTTGCCCAGTGGTAGAACGGCAGACCCCCGCTGGGGATCAAACTGGCAACCCTCTTTATTGCTACCTTATGATGCTACTGTTACATCTGTGTGATGTTTGTAGAAAGTGTGATCTTAGAATGTTTAGTTGCTGAGCCTTGAGGGTTTATGGGCAGTCAGTACGCACACATTAGGGCATACCTGAGTCTGATATACAGAGCGAATGGTTCGGGAGGGTGGAGTAAGCACCGGGGTTCTGTGTGTGCGTGACAGCCCTGCGTGACCTGTTTGAGTCCATGGACAAGACCTCCTCCAGCATACCCCCCATCATCCTGCTGCAGTTCCTGCACATGGCCTTCCCGCAGTTCGCCGAGAAGGGAGACCAGGGCCAGTACCTCCAGCAGGTGGGTGGGCCGTGCGGCGCTTCCACATGAAAGCTTCAGCGAACGCAAGGACAAGCGTTAGTGGGATGCAGCATGACTCAGCAGCAGGCATTTCTCTCTGTCTGTATGGGGCCTTGCTCTTTGCTTTTAGTACCATGGGATCTCTCCTGGCCACAGTGAGTCAAGATGTCAGTGTAACATCTAGGGGAGAAATGGGTATTTTTTGTGGGATTCTTTCCTGTATACAGGCATTCCTGTAAGATAACAGTACTTAAATGAAATGCTTAAAATGAATACTTAATGTAAAAATGCCTACTTGGGTATCAATTGACTGTCCTGGTTATGGCAGTATGTCCTTACTGGTTCACGCCTGTGCGCTGAATCTAACGTCTCTTGGGAAAATCTCCCCCACAGGATGCCAATGAGTGCTGGCTGCAGATTATGAGGGTCCTGCAGCAGAAGCTGGAGCCGCAGAACCCTGAGACTGCCATGGAGGTAAGAGCGCCAGCCACGGTGGCACTTTGGTCTGCACTGAGCGGATACTGATGTATGGGTCATTACCTATACTTATGAATAAAACACATGAGTTACAGCATAGAATACTTACTGTCCACATTTTTATACTGAAAAACATACAGTAAACAATTGCAGTTAATGTCGATAATTAAATTACTATTACTTTTATGTTAATTATTTCTGAAAATGTGCTGGATGCAGAATAATGTACTAAAGTAGAAATTAAAAGGATTCTAATGTCTGGTGTGAAGCCCTAATCACTGCTATGGCTTCATGCGGATATCCATAGGAAGTGTTGCAAAGACTCAAGCCTTTAATGTTAAGGCAGATAATCGCCCTCTGTGCGCACTGTTACAGAACTCTGACTTCCACTTGAGCAGGAGGGTATTCCCTGCAGTCGCGTCAGAGCTTTGCATGGAATGTTTATTAAAGACCTTAAATACACTGAAAGACAAGTGTAGTAGGACATGAACGACCTTGAGCTGGAGGTGTTTCCCTTGCTCGTTTTGCTGAACATTTGCTGGCTTTATGAGACGTGAACGTATTGGATTCGATAATACTGGTAAACTCATGGGTGCCTGTAAATGGTCATTTTTACCCATGGAAACACCAGTGTTTACTCACCTGCCATTATTGCTTCAGCGGTAATTTGGAAGTAGCAGGGAAGGGTTGGCAGCAGTTTTGACGGATCTTTTAAGGTCCACATTGATTACTGTGTCAAGATGATCAATAGCCTGCATAGTGACCCCAGGGGAAAGTAGACTTGGAGTTGTAGTTCGTTGATGCCCTTTATTGATTACAGTCCTTTTGGAGTGCTCAAATATCAGATGATTGATCGCATCTGTTTGAAGCATTTTGTCAGAACTAGTGTGTTTGTTTTTCACTGCAATTGGATTACACTGCCAGAGTGCCTGAGACCTGATAATGCAGTCATGGGGTTGAGTCTGTCATTCACATTACAGTTAAACCCTGCCAACAAATGGTGGATCTGTATATTGCTGTTTGCTACACGCTATGCTGTTGTGTTGACTGTTGTGAGTAGGGTGCTGTAATTATATATTATAAAATCCGTTGGCTTTTTGATTACAATATTTTTGTTTAAATTTTGTACTGGAAATTTGCTTAAAAGAATGACATTTTCTCTCCCCTCCCCACCCCCAGACTGACTCTGATAGTGGAGACACCGCTCCTCCTGCCAAGAAGAACTTCATTGACCAGTATTTTGGGCTGGAGTTTGAAACCACGTATCCTTTAAAACCGGCTGTGGATTCTGTGCAGACCAGCATTTCTTTGCCATGTCTTGACTACACCTGAGTTCCTCAGTGCACACGAATGGCACGGATGGAGCCCTCAGCTACAGCACTGTGGTCTTGGCTTCTGTAAGGTCCCCATGGTGTTTTAAGGTCTTTGCATCCTTTAAAATGTCCTCTGTCCTGTGAAAGGCATAGAAAATAGCCTAAATCTAAACAAACAAAAGTACACTAATTTCTGTTACAGTAATCACATTTGTCCATTTTTTTAATGGCTTGATGCTTGAAGCTTGATTTTTGCTGTCAAGTCTAGCAATGCCAGTTTGGCTTGAGTGGTTAGTTAGCTGGCTTGTACATAAATCTCACTATCAGATGCTATTGATGATGGCAATTTGCTGCCAAGAGCTGTGGAGACATGAGATATTTAGAAAATATTGTCTTAAAAATATTTTGCCCTTCAATTCTCTCTTCACAGTAAGCCAGTTTCAGGGGAATTTCACTGTTACATCAATAGAATCCTTTAAAAATGCATGGTTAATCCCTATAGCATCCTTAAAAAATCAAGATAGAAAATGTGAGGTAGAAAATAGGTTTCATCTGAGCGGGGAGCACTCCATTTCAGTCGGCCTCTCCCATTGGCTCTTTCTGACTGTCAGTCAGTCCATCTTCCTAGCAACAGCAATTGGTCTCTGAGGTCCATCACCCTTAACTCCACCCAGTATGAAGTGCACGGAGTCGGAGGAGGAGGATCCCACCAAGGGCAAGGAGAGCCAGCTCCAGCTCAGCTGCTTCATCAATCAGGAAGTGAAGTACCTGGCCACCGGGCTGCGGCTGGTAAGTGACCTGGTGGTGCAGGGGTGTCCATTCACACTCATTCATTAGGCAGGTGCTCCTAGCCAGAGGAACTTACACAGCAAAGTAGATTAGCACATAGACATAGCACATAAGGGCACATGAATAACAGTACATGCCCAAAAAACATCAGCAGCACATTTTAATAACAGTAGCATCAGCGAATAATGTAGTGCTGTTATAACCATTTTGCTGTACTACGAAAGTGCTGCAACTGTTAAGAAATCATCAGTCACGTAAAATTTTCTTTAAAAAAATTGCTGTGTCATTTCGGCTATTGTGTGTAGATTGACAGTCAAAAGAATACATTTAATCCATTTTAGATTAAGTCTATAACACAACAAAGTGTGTTATAAGGGATCTGAATGCTTTCCGAAGTCACTGTATGTTTAAAAAACGGTAGCGCCATAATAACCATAGCCATAACCGTAATAACGAATAACTATAGTGTCATACAGAAAATGGAGTTTGGAATCTCCCTCTAAACCTCCTGTACCTCTCTCTTTCTCTCTCCCACTTCACAGCGCCTGCAGGAAGAGATCACCAAACTGTCCCCATCTTTGCAAAGAAACGCTCTGTATATTAAATCTGTGAGTACATCTATTTTCTCCACTCGACAAATGGATGATGCTAAAGTGTATTACAGCTGTTAAACAGACACATTCCAAAAAACAGCTGTGGAGGCAAAGAGGAACTGTAGGTAGTAATTTCAGTTAAGCTTTAAAGAAACAACATCCGATGTGGGGCAGAAGGCCTTATACTGAGCACCTGAGACACCCAGTACAATTTTATAGCTTAGACAGAAGGACTTAAGGTTTGAAACATGTAATTTTTGTGTGTCCTCCTTTTTTCTTCAGTCTAAAATCAGCCGACTCCCTGCTTACCTGACAGTTCAGATGGTTCGCTTTTTCTACAAAGAGAAGGAGTCCGTCAACGCCAAAGTCCTAAAGGTCAGTCCTGAAGACCAGTTCTATATAGAGGCAAACTAGCTGCTCTGTTGTGCTTCTCACGCACTGGATAACACAAGTGTTACTGTTTTTTGACTGTGAATAAACACTATTCCCTGACACTGTGTTGTGGAATTTTGCAGGATGTCAAGTTCCCTCTAATGCTGGATGTCTATGAGCTGTGCACCCAGGAGCTGCAGGAGAAGATGGTGGCGGTGAGGTCAAAGTTCAAGGAGGTGGAGGACAAGAAGCTGGAAAAGCAGCAGCAGAAGGCAAGTGTGCCATCCCTCAATCTGTCAGTTAGGACCAGTTAGAGCACCACCGGGAAGTTCTGACCTTGGATCAGTGTTGTTGTTTAGCTTTTAATGGTTAGGGTTAGAATTGTGGCTGGGGAATCTGTTCCTGCATCAGCACTTAAAGGCAGCTTATGCTTCAAGCATGGCACCCCCCAGGCACTGAGTTAGGACCAGCATTAGCTTTACACCCAAAATTGTTGAGGCATGGATCAGCATTGGGTTCCCTTTTCACTGCTTTGGGCAGTGCTGAGACACAGCTGGCTCTTCATAATTTTTTTGTGGACATTAATTCTTAGCCTATGCTAGAAGCTAGTGAAGAGGTGGAATAGAGGTAAAGGACCCTGGTTAAATGGCCCTAGTTAATGAGTACACTGGAGACTGTGATGCTCAACATTCCAGGTTTCATTGGAGTTAGCACAGACAATGTTGACCTAGCAGTTTATAGCAGTGAGCCATTATTTCAAATATGTTCTAACTGTCTGACAGGTGGAAAAGAAGGCTGTGCCACAGAAGGAGGTGAAATATGAGCCCTTCAACTTTCCTGATGGTGAGTGTGCTCCGGACAGCAGCTTTAGGCATGGGGCTTGGGTGAACTGTCGTTAGTATTTAGTCTGTTATGTACATTTATTGCATTTTTTTTACCTGAACATAGTATATATGTTAATGTATTCTGAGTTTTCACTCATATATTCAGATTTCCACATACTGTACAATGATGTAAGTTCCCCAGCGTAAGAGCATTGGCTTAATAACTCCTAATAGTAGTAATGATATATGTGAAGATATCACTCATTCCACTGGTTTTGGTTTAAAGACTCTGCACCCTTTTCCCTGCTGTACCAGACACACGCATACTCGTACTCATACACACCCGCATACACACACAGATATGGTCATGCTGTGTATAAAGCTGTGTTTCTGTTTTTTGTGCCGTTCCTCAGACCTGGGCTCCAACAACAGTGGATACTATGACCTGCAGGCAGTGCTGACCCACCAGGGCCGCTCAAGCTCATCAGGCCACTACGTAGCCTGGGTCAAGAGGAAAGAAGGTACATCGCTTTTAATTAAGGGGGTCTGTATCCTCTCCAATTCTGTATTTAGAACTTGCTTTTATTACAGACTGTTTGCATAGGTGTACGAGCAGACAACTTCATTCTTATTTTCATATCCACAGCTTAGACAAAGTCTCCATGTTGGCTGGTGAAGCGCTGTTTGCAGTGTTGAGCCAAAATCTGTTTCGACATTTCCCAGAATGTTGTGAAAGCAGATCTCTTCCTTGGAAACCTTTTGACAGTTTTTAGTCTGTAGAGATTTTTTCCCCTCTACCCTTCAATGGTTATTATCACTGACAAGTTGGTTTATTACCCAAGGATGCACAGCTCTAACACTGTAACTCTAAGCCCAGATCCTTCAGCGGTGCTGTTTTTCCTCTTCCCACAGATGAGTGGGTGAAATTTGACGACGACAAGGTGAGCGTGGTGTCGCCGGAGGACATCCTGCGGCTGTCGGGCGGAGGGGACTGGCACATAGCTTACGTCCTGCTCTACGGCCCACGCCGGCTAGAAATACTTGAAGAGGAGCAACAATAACCGAGAGGGAAAAAACAAAAACCTATTAATGCCATTTCCAAGCACTGTCTGCATAGATGTGCAATAAATATTGGTGTCTTTAAACTTCTGACCTTAATTTTATTTTATTTTTTTTTGTAACCAACGGGGATGCAGCCTGCGCATCCTTTATGCATCATAACCCAACAGGCAACCTGTCAGACAAGGTTTCTAAGAGTGATACTGGAACCAATGTTAAGAAAAGGGTTAAGCTCAACCCTCGACTGGGCTGTCAGGTGGAGCTCCTCCATTACCTTACACATTAAATGAATATATTTTTTAAAAAACCTTTTTTTTTTTTTTTTTTTTTTTTTGACCTGTAAGATTTTCATGCCTATTATGTGGTAGTATAGTATTATTTTGAAGTCATGTACTCCTATACACTCTTGGCCAGGCCGAGTTGTTAGTGGAAGAGTGAAGGTCCTGCTGCATGCCCTTTGGAGTTGGAGGTTCTCCAATGCATTCCCCGGTTCTTGGTTTTGGCGCCGTTTTCTCAGTTCTGGTCCCAGAGGCCTACTGGGTGCCTATTGCCTTTATGCTCTGCCAAGGCCTAGTGTGAGTTTGACTGACGCTAGCCATCCTGGATTTGATGTCCTGTCAGCTGCACACTTCAGGTGAGAAAAAATGTGGACGTTTACCGTTATGAATTAAACTTCTGTTAACCACTGCCTTAAGGTTGTTTAACGACAGTGGTTAACAGCTGATCAAGCTTAGCTGGCAAACAGTGGGTTGCTGG
The DNA here is from genome assembly GCA_019176425.1 of Megalops atlanticus. Lineage (NCBI taxonomy): Eukaryota > Metazoa > Chordata > Actinopteri > Elopiformes > Megalopidae > Megalops > Megalops atlanticus. Next base: position 13,410,083 of record CM032898.1, on the reverse strand, counting down.
GAACACAACTGAGGAAACAAGGCTATTGCAGGGTTTTATCTAAGGCAGAACCACCACGCTGCATCTTAAACTTGTTTGAAGTGGCTGTTTTCGCTGGCGGTTCTTGAAAGCCAACTTGTGTGCGTGTGTGTACAAGCTTTGAAGACGGGTCTCTAATGTGATCAGAGAGTGCACAATTTTACTCCAGTTTCAGCTGTGACTCCTCTAATTCTGTGTATCTTCATTTTTTCGCATTACAAATGCATCGCTCTCGTACACTGCGTATTTTGTCCTCGCCGCACGGGGTTAACTCCCTTCAGCTACGCGCATGACTCGTGAGCTCTTCCTGCTGTCACCAGTGAGACAAGTCTTTGGGCTCACTTCATATCAGTGTTGCAGCCCAACGCCACCTCTACTGCCACCATCATATAAGCCCAGAAAAAAAAAGGGTTTCATTTTTGTCATAAGTTATTGATTGCTGGCTTTTCATACATGGGAAGAATAAACTGTTATACTGAAGCTGGCTGTGTGACTTGTATGATTTTTTTTTAACCAAAGGGTGGGGGTTTGCCACAGTTGGTCCAGTGCACAACTCAAACGTTTGGTAAAAATAGAGAAAAAGTAGGTGTCCAATTTCTACATTTTAGAATAGTAAAGACATGAAAACTGAAATAACACAAATGGAATTATGCAGTGACCAAGAAAATGTTAAATCAAAAGTCATATTTTAGATTCTTCTAAGTACCCAAAAATATTTAAAATTAAACATTTTGTTGAAATTCTTACATAAATACTGATATTGAGCATAAACAAATTAAGCATTTAAGCATAAGTCTTTAGATCAAAATGTTTTTGAATGCATGTTTCCCCATTATCTTAAACAAGTGTGTCCAAACTTTTGACTGATACTGTTTGCTCCCCCCAACAGGAATTGAGACAGATACATTCTAGACACTGTTACAAAACATTTATTTCAAGAACAACTAGTAAGAGAAAATGTTTTTACAAGGAGCAGAAGAATTAAAAAGAGACTGGAGCAGGGGGGTGGGGCCTATGTCTCACTGAGGCTCTCGGCTATCTTGGGGAATCCGGCGGCGTTCAGGGCGGTTACCAGGTTCTCCACGGTGGCCTGGCTGCCTTCACGGTCCTGCCACGCCACCAGCAGCAGCTTGGCCTGCATCTCCACGTCCTCGCTGTCCGTCTCGATCTCCCGCACCTCCACCGCCTTCATCTCCAGCTGCCCCGCCAGGGTCTTCCACTGGGCGCCCAGCTTGGCCGCGATCTCGTCCATCTGCTGGTTGGACACCAGCTTGTTCTGGATACCTGGGCCTGGAGAGAGGAGAATGTAGAATGAGTAAGGACAGCTTGGAAGCCTGATTTAGACCAGAATGAACCAGAAGTCTGACAAATACTAGCGACGTATAGCGGAAGCCCTCATCAGTCCATTTGCCTTCTGATTCAACAGACTAGCTAAAAGCAGGTGAGATGCTCCACCTACCCTGACATCACATCATTCTTGAACTGTATAACAGCTGGGATTCCAGGTGACATTTTGCAGAGGTGTTCGTGTCAGTCACTTTACAGAGCCCAATGTGCATGAGCCATGAGCTAAGGAATGCATTAGCCCGTAAAATCCTGAAAAAACTCCTGATTAAAACAGAACCTTCCAAACTCACTGTCATTGCTCTCTTTGAGCAGGTTGTCACCATTGTCATCATCATCATCCTCTCCTGTTTTGATTTCTTCAGAGGGGAGGTCCTTCTGTATATGGGGAAGGGAAACAAAGTCCACAATGTAATTATGAAAGCGATGACAGAAGACGGTGTTGTACTAACAACTGCAACAGCAGCTTCCCTCAGAGGGGGGCATAGGAGGTGGGGGTGTGGGGTGTGAGATAGATGATGGGAGTGGAACCAACCACTGACCGGTAGTTCCTTGGCCAGTTTGATGACCATGCTCTCCAGATAGTCCGCCAGGCTCTTGAACTGCTGGTTGGTGGGCTGGAAGAAGTGGGGACTCCTCCTGGATAGCAGTCGCAGTGCTCGCCAGCCGTAGTTGGAGTTCCTCACAACCCTATTGAAGGAGCAGAAGATCACGGTCAACCCCTTTTCACATGTCTCATGTCTTCATGACTCCACAAAAAAAGGGCTCACACAGCTTCCAACTCTATGTATTTATGATGAAGGAACCTCTACACGGTTCCAACCAAACAGGGTTCGTATTCTACACAGGTGTCAGAAGACTGCAAAGATGTCAGGGGTTGGGAAATTCCGCAGTCCTTTGGACAGACACTTCAATTAAAAATTAAAGTTTACCTAAAAGCAAATTTGGATTTCCACTTATTTTATAGGATACATTAACCATCAACATCAACTCTTGCAGCCTGTTACCACAGCGTGTTACATTTTGATGGGTTCATACGTACTTGTACTCGTCTTCCACCATGTTGGCTGGATCAGCCTGCTCGATTGCCTCCTCGAAAAACTCCTCCAGGGAAGGCATAAACTCCCTGAGACAGGACAGGGTGTTATAACTTCAGCCATGCAAATTTCACACTCTTTGCGTTCACCTCAATATTTTGATGTGTAACATTTTCTACCTTTGTGTAAGTACGAAAAGGATAAAACGACACCAGTAAACACATGTAGGTTTTTACAAGATCCAGCTTTTAAATCTACACTCATACCTGCTGTCTGACTTGCAAGCCTCCATGTTGTCTTGGTTGAGATTCCACAGCCGTGTCAATTCATCACTGCAACAAAAAAGACATTGGTATGAATTAAGATGTGAAAATGTCCTGCAGTTCGTATCTCTTCACATCCAAGGGAACAGATGCTTCTGACAGGTCCCTAAAGGCTTTCTGTTATCATCTAGTAGTTCTCGCTCCAAGACTCATATTACCCAATATTATGTCCCTTTTTTCCCCATCAATACATTCTCACAACTTTGCTGCAATTTAATAGAAACATTACAAAACAAAGCTTGTTTTAAAACAATAGAGGCAAGACAGAGTTGGCTACAGTGTTAGCTGATGCAAGTTAAACCATCTATTGATTTAAGGCCTACATGTGTGATGATGTGATGGATCAGTTAGGGTAGTGTATCTAGTGACCATGTTGCCCACAGAGGATTCGCCCTTGGGCACACTTCAAAGCCTGTGAAGGACAACAACACTATGCTCTGAAGCAAGGAACAAACCCCAGCTGAGTACCAGTAATACACCAAATAAAGACTATTTGTAATAGGAGCAGCTGGCTTATGATGTTCATAATAATTGGCACAACCAGAACATAAATCCAGCCCCCTGTGTCAAATCACGATGTGAGCCTTAGGGCTGGTGTGCATTCGACGTTGGCTGGCTGCACCCTGTGTGTACCATCTTTATTAAATGCAACTGTAAGCTGCTCTGGTTAAGAGTGTCTGCTAAATTGCTAAATGTAATGTAATGTACAGTTGACCCTGTATAATAATGTCCACTTACTTGCCCATGAAGATCTTCCTATCGGGGCCCTTGCCCAGGAAGTCCTCTGGGGCTTGCCTCTTCCTGGAGGGGCGTGTGGGTTTGGCATCGGCTGGCCTGCGGTATGAACACACCAGCAAGGTGATGAGAAGATGATGGTGATGGGCACTTAACAGAGCAATCCTCTCAACTCAAGGCATTAACAGTATCCCTGCTGTGCCTGAAGCATGATACATTCAACATATAAAATGTTTTATAAATACAACCACTTAAATCAAATAACTAATACGTTCTAAGTTAAATATTAAGTTCACAATGGGTGAGGTTGATTCGGTTGAGGTACCTCTCTTTCACAAAACTTGGGCATCCCTCATTTTTCCACGAATTCCAGTTCTCTTCTGTGTTCAGGATGTGCTGCCAAAGACAACAGCAAGGATATCAGTGACAGTAACGATAAAGCCTAAATGGCTTCATCTTTGAGAAGACAAATGCTGGGGAAGTACTTGCGGTGTGCAGTTCCCAGTCAGCAGTGTAAGGGCTGTCTGTTTGGTCTGTTCAGTGTGGTCATGCGTACCAACACAGATGGATTTCATATTCTGATTATTTTATTCACATAGCTCATTACAAGGTTCACTTAGATAAGACATAATCAATATGACAAAGGAGATTTTAATACAGATTTTTTTAGATTGATTTATGGTTCCCTTTCAGAACAACGAAGAAGCACATCACCTCAGTCAGGCACAGGGAAGCAAACAAGACATCCAAATGAATGTGAATGTGTGCCTACATGCTGAACATCTGCTCCATAAAAGATCTTACTAGTATCTTTAGTACAACAGATAAAATCCTGGCAGGGAATGCTGTCCGTATTCTGTTCATAACAGGAATGTGTCAGTATTTAAGAGAAGCTGTTATCAAGAGGCTTACCTCTACCATGGTGGCAAACTTGTCCCCATCAGGTGGAATCTCTCTGAGAAGCTGGTGTAGAGAGGAAGAACTTTACTGTTATGCAGTATTTATCAATATTTTCAATGAGACATATTATCTTATTAAGGGATGGGACAATTAGACTTTGACATCTCTAATTTGCATCTCTTAAATCCTGCGAGATGCTCTTTGATGCAAAAAGACAACTGAGCACATCAAACTGACCTGGTAGACCAGTTTAGTGGTTTCCTCCATCCATAAGCTCTGGTCATCATTCAGGACACAACTGGAGCTGCAGAAGGGTAGGAGGTTAAATCAGTTAAGCTACACCATCATTATGCATATCACAGAACCTGTTGACCTAATGCCTAACTTTATGCTGCTCACTGCATCAGCTAGTTAGCAAAACAAATTCTCTCTTACTTAAGTTTCCATCTCAGCCAGCCAGCTCCAGCTTTTTGAAGCTACTGGGAGAAGGCAGTGTCTCACTGGCTTACCTTTTGAACTTCACCTGGCCTTTCAAATACTGGAACAGGATTAAATACTGCAGAAGGATGTGGCGCCTGAAGTTGCTGTCGCTCAGCTGCAGGTCCATCAGCTGTGGAGAGGGCAGAAGTGAGGACTTAGAGTGCACTCTCTGCAGCTGGAAATATTCTGGCAAGACATGAATCACTGTGCATGCTATGTGGAGTGAGCAGTAGACTGAGCAGGCTCAGAGCACGCTATACCATACTGCCATGCAGCAGACTCTATTAAAGTCACATCAGAGAGGGTCAAGGGGCTGCGGTCAGGACCAGCTGTGTGCAGTTCCCAGAAACCCTTCTGATGGATGAAGGAATGACGGAACACACCTTCTCGCTGGTGAGGAACTTGGCAAAGTACACGTGCTCCCCACCGGCCGTCCTCAGCTCCTCAAGCTTCCTCTTGGAGGCCTGTGTGTCGTCCAGCTTGTAGCTCTTGAACACCGCCAGTGTCTCGTCAGAGTACTGCAGGGGAGACATGAAGGCACGCACAATTCCATTAAACATCAAACTCACCGTTCAATTCTGTAACCCGTTAATAAAACGCTTACAGCCAACGAAAAGCGTTTCATGCTTTTGCAATCATGTATAAGGTTTGCATTAATGCAAACACGAATATTTTATTCAAATGAATTAGTTACAACCATTTGTCCGGTCATTCATTCATTCTCAGTGGATGCAGCTGAAGCTCTACAACAAGGGAATGGAGCATGCAACAGGATGCAGACAGGCTACATCTTAAAATGCCAGCACCAGCTAGCTGTGTTAACGGGGAAGAGGGGTGTCACCTTAAGGAAGGTCATCCAGGAGAATTTGTCATAGCACTGCACAGGGTTCCTGAAGTAGTCCTGCAGGGTCCAGAACTTTCTGTACAGGTTGTAGTCAATAGGGATGGAGCTGAAGACAGAGAGACGCAATCACTGTATCATTCATGCGAAACATGAAAAATACAGGTCAGAACCGGCAACTTTACAGCCATCTCCTCCTACAATGCATGAACCAGTGGCTCGGCTCTCATTGTTTTTCATGCACCCTACTTAATGAAAGCTGAGGCCACCCTGAATGGGGACACTTTCAAATCGATTTAATGTCATTAAAACTTCTCCAAGCACTGAAACAGCAACAGAAACATGGAAATAAAGGCTGGAGATTCTGCTTTCATGCAAATATGATTACAAAGCTTTCCTATCATGTTGAGCTTTCATTGGAGAAGGTGTGCTTATTGCAATAAGCAAGTACATCGAATGAAGGTGTCTCTCTTACCATGGTGCTGGCTCATCTTCATCCCCCATCTCACCCTCCTCTACCTCCATGCCTTCCTCCTTTTCTTCTGTGTGCTGTGGAGAGCAAAACAGAAATTCTTGTGACGTGAGAGAATTTCACAGATTTAATCTTCCTCACATTCAGCTCCATAAACCAGATGTAATTAGCAATGTGTTACACCCAGGTACCCAACCAGGCCTCGTATTTTAACACTGGAGAGAACAAACTGGGAGCTTCAAACACAGACTTTAAAGCACAGAGATCTGAGCAATATCTTTTTCAATCCATCCCAGGAAATAAATATTGAAATCCCCAATTAAATTACGCTATATGTAAGTGTAAGTGTGAGCTGAAACATTTAGGCCCTCTGCTCAGTCACATACCTTCTGTCCCAGAGTACTCTCCTGTTCATTTTTGTTGAATACAGTGATGTTGTCCAGGTTAAACTGACTCTGCAGGTTCAGCCCTGTAAACACAGAAGACAGTAAGCTCCAAATCCATGTACACTCTCACAGGAATAAAATGCCAGCTGTGGAGACTTTGTGATTTCAGAAGTATCTTAAAGTAAGATGGGGGCTTCACAACTCCACTGAGCTACAGAAATTTCACATTATTATGGTGGCTTGCAGTAAAAAGATGCTTAAAATGACTGCAGGTTGCTTGCTGAGTCTTAAATAAGCTTCAGTTTGAGTCAGATGTCCAGCTGACAGTTTAAACCCTCTAACCTGATTTTTCTGACAGAGGGAAGAGTCGAGCCAGGAACAGCTGGATACGCCCACAGAAAACGGTGTTCTGGGACTTGGACAGCCTCCTGAGGAGATCTTTGGGGTGGGAGAAAGGCAAACATTGGTCACCTCCACTTCAAAACATCAGCAGGTCACACAGACATGCAAACTGCATGCTCCAACCACCACATTATATTTAAAGAGAGCAACAGGTTGCTTTGGTGTGCTTACCATTACACATCCTTAACAAGTAGTTCTTCCCTGCAGAATAGAAGGAGTTCTGTGGGCAAGAAAGACAAAAAATGAGTTTATCTGGACCAAATGTTCTTAAACTTATGCTTATTATACCACAGTTTTCCATGTCTTAGTGTCATCAAACATTAACAAGTTACCTAAACAGAAATGCTAGACAATTTCCAATGCTTACAGTATACGATTAAGTAAGAACAAGGTGAATTGCACTCACAGATTTCCACGTAGAGACGTTTTCCTCGACGAAGGTGAATATTTTGTCACACTGGTCCAAGGGCAGACAGTCCAGCACGTCTCCCAGAAGCAGGAAGGGAGTTGTGGCTGAGCAGATCCCTGAAGCGCAGCAAAATGACAAACACGGCAAGACTGCTCAGAGCAGATCTTCATCACAATTACATTCCACAGCAACCTGCTTGCGTGAGGTGACGCTTGGCTAAGTCACTAACAAGTACACAAATTCTTACAAAATCAATTGTGCAAGAGGCCTCAGACCTATGAGTCAAACGTAAGCAATGCTAGGATGCGCACACTACACTGGCTATATACCGACTAGGTTCTTTCTACTCTGAACAAGACCCATAACCATACACTATCTGCCTGCAGCCAACGCCAGCCCACCTTCAGTGACTCCATCAATGCTGAGGTAAATGAGAGACAGGAAGTCATCACAGCTGGCTTTCTGCTTCACCTGAGGGAAAAATCAAAAAGCTGTCACGGCTTTCACTCAATTCATCTGAGCTTCATTATCACATACTAAAGAATGTAATTTAAAAGGTACTGGAAATGAATGAGAATTCAGTGTGTTGCCCAAAACCTGGCCAACTTACAATTTCACCCTCCAGCACTCCTCGAAGAGCTTGGTCAAGTGTGGTTTTCTTCTCTGTCTCACTGTGGAAGCACAACAAGGTGACCAAAATGCCTACTGCACCTAGTGAATGCAAATGCGCCAAAATGCTAAGATGCTCCTTGGCCAAATTAAACCCTCTTTAAAATAAAGCGAGCCAGCTATAGGTACTGCAGCTTTATGTACAACAGTGACAGCATAACTACTCAACATATATTAATTCATAAATGATCATATCTGTTGGATATGTATTGTACAGCCAGTAGCTATGAGGTGAATGTTGGTTTTAATCTGAGATTGTTGCAGATAAACTTACATCCCAGGGAGCTGGTTGAAGACGTTTATCAAGGGCTTGCTTGTTTTGCTGTCCAGTGCAGCTCTAGTTGCAGCCTATAGGCGGAAAATGTTACTCGATTACTACATTCTCAGCAACTTAACTTGCTAACATGAACGCTGTTGGTTTCACTTTCATAAATACACTCAATACATCCATGTTCCCAAGTTAATAACAACAGCTAAACTTGCAACCCTAATGCATTAACTAGCTGACTTCCCATCTACCTAGCAGAAAATTATCTAGCAGGCTACAGCCTAGCAAGTTACACAACATAATCGTCTCTCCCGGTCAAAGCCGGTACAGTCTGCATTACACTGACTCGCCACATGGTCCGTTATTTCATTGATATTTGTAGCTTTCGATCATTCCCCACTAAATTAATTTCAAGATGGATAAACACACGGAAGCTACCTAACGTGTTAATATGAGCTAACGAGACAATGCAATCAAAGCTAGCGACCATTAGCAAGGTTTCTGCCTGACTACCTTGTTATCATCGTTAGCGCACCCGTAAGGAAACACTGGAAACACGTGTGAAAAGTTAAGAGACCCACACCAGTTTTGCCATACACCTTATGTATATCAAAAGTGCAAATAATATACCGTAAATTTGTCTTTGGCATCACTGAAGTTGAACATGGACGGAGACATCTTCCTTCGTAAATTCACTACAAGACGGCGTCTTTCCGCCAAGGAGGCGTGGCTAATAACGTTACGTACTTCGGAGTGATAGGGAAAAGATCAACGACGTCATTTATAAAGCGTGTCGCACCACACAGTTATGCGAGAAAAAATGAACAGCGTCACCTGCTGACAGTGGAGAAACAATGCAACAGCAGCAATCAGACAGTAATGCGCTCTGATCACTCCTGTAGCTACTGACGTTCTCGTTTACTTGTGTTGTTATCATTGTCACACATATTGTACCGTCAGCGTGTTGATCTGTGAGACTGTTATATTCTCAGATACACCCTGAGACTTCTTATATACATAAGACTTCTCTTACCACTAAGCCAATGAATGCCGGAGAGCACACTATCAAATCATATTAAGCTTCATCTTCAAATGTTTGCCATTTTGCCCGTCTGTTTAAAATGTGCCACAAATATACATGACAACTGGGAGAAGCTTTTCTCCGTTTCACTCCATGAAGACTTTGTAAAACATGTTTTCACAAACAAATCAATAGATGTGTGCTTGGATTTTTGCCTCAGACAGGGTATTTGGAAAGTTTGAATAAATGCAGTTAATTGCAATTCAGTGCAATTCTTCAGTTAAGCTCTGTACTATGACATGATACAGAGCTATTAATATTAAACTGAATATCATGAGTCCACAAAACAATGAACAAGTTCTACCAGTGCTTTTATTAAAATTAACCTAATCAAGGGAATTTTATGATGGCACCTGACAGAAACTCTTTGCTGTAAAAAATATTGCATAAAGCTGTGGTGTGGGTAATATAACCCTTCAGTATATCTTTTCCACACCCTCTTCTTTCTATACCTCCACTAACCACTAGGTGATGATCTTCATCCAGTTGTGGTTTGTGCCTCACAGTCTTCGAAAGATTTTCACTCTTTCAGAAGACTTGCACTGAAGAATGATGTCATAACAAGGTACAACTTAAATCTGCAACACACAGTTGGTTAGATACAAGCATAACTCCACCATCCCAATACCCCTGTAGTGGCAGCTAATTTGTTCAAGAAAGATCAGCACCATACCCAGTATAAAACACTAAAACTATCTTTCCAGTGTCTTGTTCTTTTTTGTTAATTTTTTAACTGTAACCCGTGTCAGTGAATCAGACCACAACTGTTTCTAATGTCTCCCACAGTCTTTAGGAACAGAAACTAAAATGACAAATACGAAGAGAAGTACAGATCTGTCAGTGCAGAGCATATCTGCTTGGGATCATGTATTGATATTTTAGACTGTTTTAAACAAATCTGCAAGTGAAGCAGTGCTCTGAATTTGTCTTAATATTTTTATAACCATTACTAAAATGTATTCAACATTTCATGTACTGATGATAGCAGTTGTGCCTCCTGAGTCACCTGGTCTGATTTGTGCCCTTCTCTTGTGCTACAAATGACCACACTGAGAGCCCAAATGACTCATTGGGTCCGGGTCAAATCACAGTCAATTAATCTTAGAAATGGACTTCACTGACCGCACCTGAGGTACAGCTGAGAAACACTCACACTTCCCACACCCCGAGCGGACAGCACAACACAAGCGGACAAGTAGAGTTGGTTATAAATTCTGTGGGTGACGAACTTACCGCGTCAGCTAGAACAGGGCTTCCCAAAAGACTTCGGGAAGGTACGACTGTTTCCTGTCCAGGAATCTTACATTACTAAGTCTATTTCCCAGCACTCCTTCATATTCATTCTTTTCCGGTAACTATGACATTCCATTCTACCTGCTCATAAAACATTAAAGCCTCAACGAAGTATTGCCTATGTATTCATACAGAATGCCCGGATATACAAAAGTAATACAAATTAATGTTAGAAGGTTATAGTAGAAGGTCATAGCATAGTAGTAATATAACACATACAGCAAATGTTCTTGAAGTCCTCGATCTGTGTCAAAATATGTGTTATATGGAACAAATATTTAAAATATTAATCACAATTCTGGACAATTATCACTGAATTTTGAATTTAAATAGCTTTACCTATTTCAAAGGTGATTGTTATTGAGCCTTTGTACTGTAGGTTAGGTGTGATCACATGGTCTCAGACATGTGTTCCCCTTTGGACATCTGAAATGCCAACATCTCACGTCCTGAGATTTGCAGATGTGGTGCAGTCAATCCCAACTGCATTGGCTTGAGTGACCACCCTGAAGAGGGCCTTGTTAAAATGCACTGGGGTTCACAAACGTCAGCCTTACTTGTCTTCCATCGTTCTCCAGGAGCCACTAGATTCCCCTTAATATCCATTGAGAATGTTTCCGGAGAATTCCTTGGATGTCCCTGCCCAGGGGCGCTTGGCACCGACCTGGGCCCTTACTGTAAGAACATGTTTCGGCAACGCTGCAATACTGTCTGAGCTGTGCTTCATGATACGCTTGGGGTTGTGTTGATTATTTCACCTCTGAGGCCACAAGTCGGCTGCAACACTCTTGTTTGGGTTTTGCTTAGTCACGTTCATGATGATATTCATGCATGTGACGAGTTTGAGAAAACTTTGCTTTAGGGTTCAGATAATATTGCCTTTTGTGCTTGACATTCTGAAGACTCACTTGTCATTCACTAGCATTGGTCATCAGTTATTGGTCAATGTCATTGGTATGTTCCAAATTTTTCCCATTTCCAATCTATTTTCAGTGAACACTCCACTGGTGCCCCTTTACTGTAGAATGGTTGTAGGTCTCTTTTGGCTGACTAACTTTTGGTTGACTAAGATCATCGCGATCTTGAAGACTTATAACTGTGAACCTTCTTGACTGCAAAAGGACTGTCATAACAAAAGCAGACTTGTTCAAACACTTCATTTTACTCATATGTGTCATCACTTGATCCTTGTCCTTTTATTACAGTCACAAAACCAAAAACCACCTTCTAATCTCCAGCGCAGAAACAAAACCTCAAAGGCTAATCTCGTGGGTGGAGTATCGCCCCCTTCCTGTCAGCAGGGGTCCTGACCCTGTTTCAGGAGCTGACGGAAAGCAGCTTCAGGGGAGGTGACACGTCAAGCTGCTCGGGATGGGGCCTGGTGTCCCCTCACCACAGGGGCGCTCCCCTGGAGTGAGAGGGGAGGAACCCCCCACCCCTGTACCCGCCGCCACCCCCTTCCCCCCGCCTGCTCCTGCATCCACACAGGTCAAACCCTTTCATGTGCTCTCTGGTCCTTTGCTCTTCTTTGTCGAATGCGCCTGAATTGAACCAAATACTACTGAGGTAAATCAGCTAACCCACAAAAAAATGTAGTGAATTCTTAACCGCACTGAATGGACTCACTACCATCGAAATGAGACCGCACAGTAAAAGTGCCAGTCACAAAAGACTCATTTTAGCAATACTGAGAGGAAAATAGAGGAAAATTTCAAAGCCACCTGAGGTTCTGCTCTGAAATATGTATACCTCAAGGATGTCTTTGATTTTGGAGCTATGCTGATTTTTGAATGTGCCTTGTGAAGGCAGTATACTTAGTGTGTGTGTTCAGTGCATCAAAGCAATTCTCCTGCTTTAATTTTGTGAGATTTATTGAATTTTTCCTGGAAATGTCTGAATGCAGTTTCTAGTTCCAGCTGATATATACTTGAAAAATAACAGTAGGCTTAGCTAGAAATAATGTTTACAGAGAAATGACCTCAGGGAACTCGTAAGATACATTAAAATGATTGCACACAAGACCCAAGACTGCATCTTTGCATCAGGCTTACAATGGTGTTCTGTCTAGAGCTACCCTGGCAAAAGCACAGAATCAAAAATATTTTTATATCAAACAATTCAGTAACAAAAACAGCAGAAAAATAAAAAATTCATATTGTTTTCCTGGCTCAAAGCTATGGCAAAACAGGATTATGATAAGGCCTAAACACAATGTTGCGGCCTTGGGTGTTTCTGCAACAGGAAGGAGAGGCCAAACACAGACCAATGGGAAAAGGGAGGGGATAATGGGACAGAACCAACCTGAATGGGATGTCCCATCACCAGCTTTTACATAATATTCCCACAACCTGCCTGTAACATCACAAAAACGTGTCAAAAATGTTACACAGCGGCTGTGACTATACAGTTAGAGACAGAGCCGAGGCCCTCTGTCTTTATTCCATCCAGATCGTCCATTACTGGCGGTAGCTTCTTGCTTATCCCATTAGCGCAAATGATCAGGTGCTTGCTACATTCATGAAATGGACCAAGCAATGGTGTCAAACAAGAGGTTTTGCATGACCTTCCAAATTCCTTTACAAGTAATAAAACAACTTCAGGCCTGACAAACCAAAAGGAAGGAATCCAAAAAAGGAATCAGGAAGTGCTTTGTGTTTTGTTTGCTTTTCTTCCTTTGTCATTTGATGGTGGGAAAATTATTTGCAGGCAATAGATATAAAAAGGTATTTATGATTCCCTTGTGTGCACCATGGCCACCATGACTAATGGTAAAAACTGCAACCATTTATGTCCAATATGTAACATGAATTTAATCCAACTGTTCTAAAAGATTAGAATATTCTGATGTGATAGTAGCCCTTCTAGAACAGTTTGACCAGTTGATGTCGATAATATATGGGGCTGAAATCCACAATCTGTCAAGCATGATGATAAGGTGTAGGATTCTTAAACCTGAAGCACAAAAATGTCTTTAAATGAATAAACATCTGCCTCCAGTTGAATTGCCTTGGAGACCTCATTCTTCTGCAAACAATGATGCACATCGGGCAACTATAACATTCAAATGAAAAGCCCAACCTAAATGAAAAAAGATTTTTGCCCTCTTCCGTTGTTGTTCGATGTGAAAGTTTCTAACAAAACAAATGAGAAATGCAGGTGTCGCTCTTCAAGAGGCCACTTATAAGTGTTCAGAGCTTCACATGCGATGGGTCGACTCAACAAACAAGGAGCAGTACGGAATTTTTGCGTCACGAATTTCAGTTCAATGACAGATGATGGATTAAAAAACAATTGGAAGGGGTATGGGAGGGCCTGGGACCCAAAGGGTTGTTTTCCTTCCCCCGATTCAAAGCCCGGGCCAAGAAAAACTGACTAACGGTGGCTAAATTGACGCCAATACGTCCTCCCCTCCTCAGCCTGTATCAAAGCAGATTAGTTCTGGCTGTTGGGCCGCCGTCGGTTTGTGGTTATTCAGTGATTAGGACGGGGTGTGGGGGACCATTGGGTAGCGGCGTTCATGCATGCGAGGGGGGCCGTGTGCACTCTATACAATGACTTGCGACAGTGCCAAGTGTGAATTAAAGCCTCCCTCTCTCCGCAGGGCTTTCCTGCCACACGGAGCTCCATAAATACAGTCAATGCACACGCACGCATTTCCTGTGCATCCTCCATACTGCACAATACTGCACTCATCGAAAGTTTGGACACGCCTCATTATGGGAAACACGTGAAACATGCACTCAATGACATTTTGATCTAAGGACTTACGCTTAAATGCTTCAAATTAGTTTCTTAGGCGTATATAAATAGTGAAGTTGATGCCTTATTATGAATTTCTTTCCAAAAATATTTTTTGGCCACTTTGAAGAATCTAAAGTATATGATATTTTTGACTTGTTTAACACTTTTTGGTCACTGCATAGTTCCATTTGTGTTATTTAATGGTTTTGATGTCTTTACTATTATTCTAAAATGTGGAAAATAGTAAAAATAAAGAAAAACCCTCCTTTGACCGGTACTGTATGCTGGCTGTAAGTTAGCCCTTGTTGGCATTTAAAAAAGCACAGAGCCTTTACTTTTCAAGCCTTGCATGATTGTAAAGAATCCACTGATTTAAGGTAAGATTTAACAAGCAGGATCAGGGTATAGCATTAGCAGAGAAATAGCCAAAAAGTACTGCATCTGAAATTCAAGCAGTTGGCATAGGTTCATACATACAGTTGTGCTGTTGGGTTATTGGTGGGAAGGTGGTTATGGAAACAGCACTCTCCCATGTATGCAACCACTGCCACAGAAAACCCCATCGTTTGGTTCGGGGAAAACGTTTGCTACTATAAATGTTGAGTGGCAGATATTTGAGATTCATTTGTAATTATTCCGTACATATTGCACTTATACATATTGCCCTGATAAATTTCATAGTAAAAAGAAAACACTAAAAGAAAATTGTAAAAGGGGAAGAAAGTTAGATGACTATATTCCTGCTGTGCAGGTCTTCACCCCCACATGTCCCAACAGGGCTCAAATACAGGATAAATAACACCACCAAAAATGCAACTTTGCCCTGCACTGAAAACACACACTGTGTGAATCTTCAGGAAGCATATATACTGTATGCACCAATTATATAAGACATTTCTTACTAGCAACAAGAAAAACGAAAAGCAAATGCTATTACAGTGTTACATGATGATTTATCATAAGCTTAAATTTATG
The DNA here is from genome assembly GCA_019176425.1 of Megalops atlanticus. Taxonomy (NCBI): domain Eukaryota; kingdom Metazoa; phylum Chordata; class Actinopteri; order Elopiformes; family Megalopidae; genus Megalops; species Megalops atlanticus. Next base: position 13,394,709 of record CM032898.1, on the reverse strand, counting down.
AAAGTATTGTGTAAGAAAACAAAACAAAACAAAAAAGGACTGTATTGACTGGATGGAAATACCACAAGCTCACAATGCAAGGAAATTCTGCAATGCTTTGGGTGACATAGTACATTAAAAAATTCCAATACAGGACTACATTCTCCTACCTATTCAATGGGTAAACCCTAAACCCACAAAGATAATCACTAAGCAACATTAACATATTGCATTACCTTCCAGACAGTTCCACACCTTCAGACAGCGGAAAGGTGGTTCAGTCTGAATTTCACACTGACGTCACTCTCTCCCCCCTCCCCACATTAGGCCTGTCACCATGACAATCTCTGCGCTTGCACAGGAACACTAAAGTAAGACTAATGCAATCCTCCAAAAGATACTCACATGCAACCAAATAGATATTTTTCACACAAGTAACACAGTGCTCTATTGTAAAGCAAGCACTGATTGGAGGATAGGTGTGGCACACTGACATCATTCAAGCAGCTCATAGGCACCTGAGAAGTTGCAAGGCACCTGTGTGGCAGAGCTAAAGTGAGTAGCTTGTGTGAGCCCTGCATAAAGCCTGTGGGGTAGCTGGTATCAGGTAGTCGAGCGGTTGCAGCGGTTACGTTGCTCCCTGAGACCTGGTTAACTAGCGTTGTTGCTGACAGGCTATGGGGCAATTTGCCTTTAGCTCAACTGGCAACGACGCTGGCCGTAAGGGGTTGGCAGTGAGCAGTGAGAACCCAGGTTTGAAACTTGCTCACTCGCTGACCCACGTAACATCTAGTTAAATACACAATGCAGGCTACACCTGTTACACCTGTGAGCAGAAAGACAAGGAAACCCTGCCAAGAAACCTCAACACTTTCAATACAAAAGATTGTCAGAGAAGCTATGAATGACACTATGAACTGTGAACCACCAGTGGCCACCACATTATGCACTGCTGTAGAAAACATCTGGGGAAAATATTAGCTTGAGATTAAACTTTGGCAAAGATCCATTTCAGGTCAAGAAAACCATCTGCACACTGCATTTTAAAAAATGTTTAGAGGAGTGATATGATCAAATGATTAAAAAAAAAAAAAAACACCTATAAAAAGTACAGGAATTTAAGCCTGGACAGGGCCTGATTCTGCAGAAAGAACAGCACGATCTTGTCATTAAAAGAAAAACCTTACTCAAAAGCAGCTGCTCGTTATTATTGGAGCTAGAACTTTATAAGAAATTCCTTTGTGGACGGGAGTCGGCAAGACTGAGTCTATGGCAAATTATGGTCAGCACCATGTTTAGAGGAACAGACATTTTACAGTACACAGAGGCTGTGACAGGGGGTTAGGAGGATCTCACATCAATAGCAAATGGAACAAAAAGGCTATACATAGGAGAATGTACAATTCACGTGCATAGACATAAATAGTATGTTATGTATACTGCCTTTGGATCAATGCGTATCACACATATACACACATAAAGTACAGACACGTTACACCAGCTGGAAAAGATTAATGTTGAGAAATGTAATCACAGTCACACCTATTAAAACTTGCAAGGTCTTGAGGATTTTTTGGAATGATTTATTGAAAACCACTTTCACCCAAAAAAGGTTGAAAATCAGGCATTATAATTTCAAGATGTGTTTTGAATATAATTGTCCTTTTGGCAGACATTCTGTACTGCCTATTAACACCCTCAAACAGATTGCATTTAATGGTGCGTTGTGTAAACACTGATGAAACAAAGTGTTGTGTAAACACAACTGTGCATAAATCACCATGAAAAAATAATCCACTCACATTTGTAGGGTGAATATAAAGCATATAATTCACAACACCTAATGCCATAAAGCCCCATTTTACACTGCTAACCCCTTACAAATTGCAATTATAATGTAACATATATTACAAAATGAGGACATCTTCAGATGTACTTTTGTTTATTGCTGCACCAATTTGTACAATTATAGAATACATTTCACTACATATTGTGCACGTAGTCATAAGTTGAAGTGGCTGGTGACAGCTACAGTTTTTCAGATGTATTTTTACTTAACATTTTAATATTACCTACAAAAATCATGATTAAGTATGTTCAGAGTGGGTAGTCCCAGCATGCTTACAGACGTGCATGATTCTTATCACAGCTTTCCTCTTACCATCATTGTATGCAGCGACGGTCACTGTATTGGCTCCAAAGGAGTTGATGGTATCGCTTTACTCCATACACAATGCAACAGGCATTGACACAACAGTCCCCCTGACCTTGAAGTCAGATCAACTTCGTGATACACTTCAAAAAATGCTGGCACAAATAGTTGCTGTCTGGTGTGTTAGAAGAGCCCTAGCTATAGGGATGCTACAGTAAGACATATTTAGCCAGACACCCAGAAGCTTTTTTACATTATTACATTACATTATTGGCATTTAGCAGATGCTCCTATCCCAAGTGACTTACATTGGTTAGTTTTTTTTTTTAATCCATATTATCCATACATACAGCTGGATATTTAATGAGGCAATTGTGGATTAAGTACCTTATCCAAGGGTACAGCAGCAGCACCCCAGTGGGGTATTGAACCAGCAACCTTTTGATTACAAGTCCTGCTCCTTAACCACTATGCTACACTACTGTCATTTTCCTGCCCACTATGCTTTCTTCTGCTGTTGTGGTGCATACCTGCAGAAGCTATGGCATATGCTTCCTACATTGTTAAGTATAGAGCGTGGTTGGAGTTCTTCCTTTTCTGAAATTCTATACACACTATGGAGGTTTTGCAACACATGGTACAGTGAAGGGTACATTCAGCTGAAAAACAGCACAGACAAAAGCTGTCCTTGGTACCAGAGGCTGTTTATTTGATCAAATGGGGAAAATGCAGCAGTCTGCTCAGTAGAGTTTACAGACATTCAGACAACGCTAAGAGGAAGGCTGAAGCAATGTTACTCCATTTAACCTCACAGTGTCCTCCAGCCCACTGGAACATTCACCCTTTGGCCCACTGAGCAGCGGCAGAACCTTCAAGCAGTGGTTCTGGGGCAGGAGCCGCCTCTTCAGGGCCCCAGCACAGAACCTTCAAGCGCTCAGTAAGGTCGTCCAATCTGGGGTAGAGGAGGAAGTCATAAATGAGGGCAGCCACCACACCCCCTGTCACGGGTCCCACCCAGTACACCTGTAAAGGCATGAGAAGGGAATTACATTACATTATGTGGATTTAACGGACACTTATCCAGAGTGACTTCCAGCACAATAGAACATAAGGGTATCCATTTAATTTGAATTAGCTACAGTGTCAGACCAGGCTAACGACACTCCCAGACCAGTGATTGTGAGCATAACTTCTTGTAGGGATCAAATAGTGTTAACTTGTGCAATCTGACTAGTTAAGGGAAGCCAAGTATACTACCATACAACAGTCCCTAGAACACAGAACCCAAAATACTTATTTTACTTGTAGTATTGTGATGTATCAGATACTAGAGGTATCAGGTGTTATGGGCAGGGATTGAAGTGGAACTGAGATGCAGTCTGAAGAGGTGTGTCTTTAGTCCTTGTCAGAAGATGGCCAGTGACTCTGCTGTCCTAACCTCCATGAATTAACATTAACTTTACAAGTGCGCCAGTGCAGGTACCCATGCATAGCTCGTCGACAAACCAAGTCTGAAATGATGCATTTCACTGTCTGGCCTGAGCTGCTAGCTTGGAGCCATTAATAGAAAATGAGCTTGAAATCACCCAGGGTTCTAAGTGCTAATCTGTGGCTATTTCATAAGCACAGAAAATTCAGGAATCAGAATTTCATTCAATTTCAATCCGATTTACTTAGAACAGGAAAGAGACGATCTGCTAGATCACATGTATGCCATTTTTATTAAAACCAATTCACCTGTCTTAACTGGTCCAAATAATCTACAACATACAGTTTACATCTATGCTGGGCACAAATGATCTCCCACTGCAATGTTTCATTTGCAAAATAAAATGTCCCAGTGTAAAAATGACTGGATGGGGCAACTGTGTTGAAACATACAATGCTGCCATGCAATGATTAGAAAGTGTCTGTTTTGAACACTGACTGCCTGATCCTGGCCGATTTATTTCTTACAGTTTGATTCTAATGCAGTAAATTTCAGAATAAAAACAGCATGAATCTTTAGAGGTGAATCACTGTCACACATACCTAGGTAATTTATCAATTAAAAACCCTTGCTGACAGGAACGTTTTGTGACAAACCCCTTCCGCATACATAGGCAGTGTTGTGAGGAGCAGGGGTTGGTCCCCAAAGGTTGCCAGTTTGATTTCCCAGTGGGTCACTGCTGTTGTACCCTTGAGAAAGGTACAGTACTTAACCCAGACTACTTCAGTAAATCTCCAGCTCTTTAAATGGATGATAGCATCTGAAGCCTCTCTGGAAACTAGATCAGAAAGAATGCTAAAACAATGTAATTTATATTAAAATGAGTGGATGCACTTTTGGTAAGTACCATTTAAGTACATTACTCTGTAGCGACTCACCCAGTGGTTTTCGAAGGCGCCCAGAATGACAGCTGGCCCAAAGGAACGGGCAGGGTTCATCCCACACCCAGTGTATCTGATCTGTGAAGAGACGCGGTCATTTAAGAGTTCTTTGGCCTAGTGTAGCGAAGGGCGAGAGCAGTCGCCCCACCTGGCCTTGAACTCAGGTCTATGGGGTACCAAACATGTGACTTTGACCACGATGCCAAAGAGCCAGGCTTGCTGGTATGGCAGTCAGAGCGCATACTCAACCGTAATGACGGCACTTCGCCACGCCTAGCCATCACACAAAGTGCATGTGCTGTTATAGAAATCACAGCAAACTGTGCAGTTATTGTGCTGAAGTGTACAACTTATTCATAATTTGCTGTGAAGGACTCCAGATTAAACATTAGATATGGCGATTGCATTCCATATCCTGGAATTGTGTAGGAATATATATTTTTTTTATTTACCTGTGTTTGATTATTCTCCTTATTATGGGCATAAATACAAATAAAGCTTAGCTGTCACACAGCATTGACCACAATAGACATTGACCACATAACAAAACCCAATTACAAAAATGACAAACGAGAGCATATTGTTCAAGTAGTATTTGGCTGTGGAAATGGAAACTCATATTTGCTGAGACTAAAAAGAAATAAAGACACAGCTCAAACATGCTGCCCTTTCACCCACTTACAGCTGCCAGGTTCCCCACGCCAACTGAGAGCCCGATGGCCAGGGGGGCGGAGCCCGTGACATCACACCGCCTTTTGTCTGTGGTGGCTAAGAAGCACAGTACCAGCTGGAAGGTAGCCAGGAGCTCTATGCCAAAGCCTTGGGCCACGTTGACATCATTCAGCTGCGAAAGAATGGGTGGCAAAGCAGTGTTACCAACTTCAGCACTGTCACCTGTGTTCACCTCAGCGAGGGGTGGTATGGCGGGATGACATTTGCAAACAAAATGGCTGCCATGGCACAGCACTGGCAGGAGCTGAACTATTTAGCACACAATGGTAGTTCTTTATTTCAACAGACTTGCATTGCCATTAACACTAAACAATAAAGGTAGATGCCATTTTATCAATAAAAAATGCTTGGCAGTCACTGAAATAAAGGAATAAAAAGGAACTTGATAGAATTCATTAAAAGGAAAATCAGCAACAGCAGGAATAAATATTTCCCTGAAAGAATACAAGTACCATGTCCAATATTCAATTTGACTACGTGACTCATCCTCACCTTTGAATAATGAAATTAAGCAGGCATTACTTTATTGTAAAAATGCTGTGGAAAGAACTGACCTCCAAACTAAAGTGCTAAAAAGTGATGAAAAGTTAATGTTTCATAACACTCAATGAATACTTTTCCAAGTAAGCAGCACACGCGCAGATTTGTCATTTAAAATTACTGAAAAATTATGCAGATTAGAATGTGTTCAAGAATCATAACATTTAGCAATTTTAAAATAGATCAACGCGAGTAAGATAATAGGCCAATTTCCATCTTCCAACGTTGAGACAACTAGCATTTCAAAGCAAACGAATTACTTTAGTATATACATTTAATATAAATATGGAGTATTCTAATATCGGTGTGCAGGACCGAGGGTGAAATTTGACTGCTAGAAGCGCAAGTTTTAATAGCCTATTACTTTGAAAAGAACCATGGTTACGTTTAAATAAATATGGCGTACACTTCGAGTGAATAAAGAATTATCAGCATCTCTTCTTCGCTCACACAATCAGTGTAGTACAATCAGTGTAGTACAAGCAGTGACGCTCATTCACTCACCTTGTTGACACCAAGTGAGTCCATGTTACTCGGCTTTACTCCGTATACTATAGCGCTGGCAAAGATCGCCCCGAGCATTTGCGCCAAGATGTACAACAGAGCGCGGAACACGCTGATCTGGCAGCTGACCATGGTCGCCAGGGTGATCGCAGGATTCAGGTGGGCTCCACTTATGTGGCACAGACTCTGCGCTAAGGTGGCGATCGCCAGGCCGAAGGCCAGCGCCACCTTAACCTCTTGGTCCGGGCCGGCGTTGTTCTTATTCCCGATCGCAGCTGAAATACCGATGAATATGAAGAGGGTCATGCCCAGAAGTTCGGCCAGAACGGCCCGCCAGAAGGCCCAGGTTTTCAGTTCCCGTGCCATGACTAGGGCCAGTTGGTATAATGTTCAATACCAAAAAACAAAAACTTTAGCTTAGACGTCCTCTAACAACGGTACCGCAGATCTATGTTTGAGAAGGGACAGGGAGCAAGTTTTTAGGGTAAATCTTTAATCTCTTGTAAGTGGCATATGAGAAGAAGACATGTTAATTGCTGATGACGTTCAGTCATGACTATTATTGAAATAGTCTTGGGTCAGGTGTGGACTTACCCCAATCGATTCCTATTTGCAGCTAGATGCCAACACGTGCAACAGCTCCAATCATGATGTGGTCTAAATAAAACGCATGTTTTTTTTTTAAATGGTTGGTGTCCTGTTCCGTGTAACCATACAGTTTTCCCACTGGCAATGAGTTATTCAACATAATCATATAAAGTATACAATAACAGGTTTATTATATGTAGGTCTAAAAATGTCCTTGATGATATAGAAAAAATATGACGCCACGCACTGCATTCATTACATAGAAACACGTGGTGGGCGCTATTCTTAGTCCTCTGATGAATGCCCGTCTCTCTCTCTCTAACATGATATTCGTACTATTCATCCCTCACTAACGACTTGTGCTGCTCAGCTCTTTGGAGTCCCAACGCTTAAACAATCGGTTCCATCTCATGGTCCGTTCTCAGATAATTCGGAATTATGCGGGTAGTCATCATTCCTGTTCCGCTGGTCGGTTGCAGTTTCCCTGCATTAGCTCCTCGTTACAGCGTGGTTTTCAAAACCCTTGTTATTGCAAGGCTCCACGGATAGTACGAACTGAAATTCCGTGATTTATGTCTATGTTTATGTATTTTGATATCATGCATGTTAAGTGAAACGTTTGAATGTTATTTATCTTACAGCCAGCAAATCAACGGTGGTAATTCAGATCAATAATCGAATTTACTTCTGGCACATAAACTTAATCGTGCCATAAATCTGACTGGCTAGCTCAAAAACATTGTGGTATCTGGCTGATCTACGATTATTTATGAGATTGTCTGCTTGCTTGACCTTGTTAACCAATTTTGGTATGGTTTCATCTTCATAGCCACAAATATCACACTGTCATAATCCAACGTGTAAACTCAGGTTCCACAACTGGTGCCGCAAAGGGAACGAAATATTATATGATACACTTTTAAAACATAAAATGTACATGGTTTTGTACAGTGTAAATACCAAAGGTCATGGAAATAATTAATTTCACTACTGCTGTTTTTCATCAGATCTCAGAGCTATGCCTAGACGGAGAGACTGCTTTAGAAAGAGGATTTATGGAGTGTCATTTAATACGAGTTGTTGGATTTGTGGAAATCTCTGCTAATTTTGATAGTATCTGATTGGATTTTTGAGACAGGTGAAAGAGCAATAGTGTCTCCACATTACAGCTGGTGTATTTCCTTTTCCTAACTGAATAAAGATGTAATTCAGGAGGTGTTCCATTTGTATTTTGTCAAATTTCTTTGCTCCTCTGTTGTGTCAGCCTTACACTGTACCCCTGTAGAATATTTATGTTGTGGCTTGTAGTTGTGAAGAACCATGTAGTGTTCATATTGCAGTTCATATTTGCTGTATGTGTGCTCGTAATTTTTGAATGCTTAGCAAAGTCACCCCCTTGGGATGGGTGTCTGTCAGATAGACAACAACCAATCATAAGCCAAGCACTCCTGTGAGAGACCTCTGTCCCTCCTACTCCATAGTTTTTCTTCCATTTGAACAACAAGCACAAACTGTTCTGTAGTGTCTTTTTGACATGTGGTGAAAGTATACAAACCCGGTGGTGGGGAGGATAAGCAGGGTGAAAACAGGGAGAGCGCTAAGGCTAAATTGCATAATCGTGGCACTAAGGATGGGACAGAGTTTGGAGGAGGCACACTTCGTGACCATTTGCGGCAAAAATTCAGAAAATCAGGGTGGACCAAAATTGGGGTTAGACAGGCGTGATTGGAACCACCGCAGATTCAAAGTCCCTTATAGAGTGTTCAGAGGATAGCTCAGGAATCCATCTTGTAGGTGGCCAGACATTGTTGAGAAGGCTCTTATCTGGCAAAGTTTCCTTGCCTTTGTCACAGTCATAACTGTACTGTGCTGGCTTCCAAGAAATGATTGCTTAATGATGAAAAGAAATGATTAGAAGAAAATGTTTTGCACGTAATGAAACATTTCATACATTGTTGGATGAATTATTCATGCGCTGTGGTTCTGTTGCAAGTTGTACACGGCAAGTGTCTTTAACTTAAGGAGTTCTACATATGTAATCTTGCATTGGTCGTTTGTGGAATACCAGTGTAACTGCTTGTATGTAATGGTATATTGGTAAAACTGCCACCAGCAGAGATTTATTTTTTGCTATTTCATTCTCCTTATTGCACTTACAGTCTATATAATTCTCTTACAGTATATTCCAAGATACAAAAGGTTGTATGAAGGGGTGTATCAAGCACAGTGTGAGGCCTGTTAGTCTGAAATACTAAGGGTTCCTGAGTCCATTACAGGTGCTGGTAAGCTTTTCCATGCAGGAACTTTATTGTTATTTACATTATTAACATTTGTTAATAATGTAAATAACAATATTATAAATAATGATTGTTATTTACATTATTATCATTTGAAATGTTTTGAGTGGAGAAGTCCTTAAAATTTTGAAAACATTAAAGTCAATGTTGGAAGGAAACAAGAAGTGAGGAAGGCTAACACATTAAGGCAGACAGAAAGGGGATACGCTACATCTGGGGTCAGTTTGACAAGAGCGCCTATCACCAAATATATTTGACGGAAGACATGGCTGGCTTATGCTCCATGTGAACAATTAGCCAGTTGGTCAGTCATCATAGCTGCTGGAAATTACATTGGCTAAAAGCCAGACAGAGCACATGCACTGTGTGGAGGCACACATGTTGCACCCTGCTATTCGAAGCATGGAGAAATAATTACCTCCAAAGCACAGACTGATGCCAGGAGTCTACGTGCGCTCGTAGTTTTGTTTACTACAACCCTTCCTTAATCAGCAGGTTAACACACCCCGAAGAGTGACTCAGCAACGTTACCATGTTATCTTTGCAGACAAGGCTTCATTAATAAAAAACAGTTATACTAGCACAACTGTTGCATTTCTTTTACTTATTTTGAAACTGGTTTGAAATGTTGTATCTGCCAGTCTTTGTCCTACTTCATTAAGAAATATACTGATACAAATTAAAAAATGACAATGCAGTTGAGTCTGCAGTTGAGTGTTTTTGGATGACTCCATACTCTTTTAAATTTGTCATATTCTGTAATGTCTGTAATATAAAATAACTCTTGAGACACTGTTGAAAGTATTGAAAGTAAATGAATTCAAAATAGTGCTGAAAAGTAAAAACTGTGACAGGTAAGACAGTTTTCAAAACTGAGTTCCACTGTTATGTTAAGCAGGCCATTCTGTACCAAAAGAATCAGCTAGTCAAATGTTTTATTCATATCAGCTTCCTTTTGTATGGGCTGTGTAGTAACTGTGGTGAGTGGAGCTGTTTAGCCACTCAGGGAAAGGGGTAGTAAAAGTCTTTTCTGTATTATGGAGAATTGCATTACAAAGGCTTTATGGAGGTAAATTCTGAGAACACTAGGATGAAAAGTTTCAGTTATTGCAGGACAGGAGTTATTACTTGGATCCATCTTTGTGATGTCAGATGAAGCCAACCTTAAGGACAATAAAAGAGAAATTTGGTAAAGGTCCAGAACCACGTACTGATACCACATGGTACTTTTATTTATCAAAAGTGACAGAAAAGAATGCAGTAGTGCACACATAATACAAATATAGTTTGTTTTAAAAATGCAATTACACACATATACATTTACAAAAAGAACACAATTGTTTTTCAGAAACACAAAATTCTACCTAAAATACTGATGTTAAGAATCATTAAAAGGGAATATCTTGTAAATTTCTCAGGAACTGAAGAAATCAAAGTGCGTGCTCAAGAAATGCAATTTCCATTTTTCATTTGACTAGTGAGTGGTTTGGTAAAAAAATGTGAATTTGCATTAAACAATAACAACACTGCACAGCTAAAATAATGTGTCCTCCACTTGTGTCTGTTGAATAAAAGTGTAAATTCTATTTTCAGAACAGATGTGACATAATTTGACATAACGTGACAGGTAAGCTTCTAGAGAACTGTACATAAAATGACACGCCTCCCTCTCTTTTTTTTTTTTTTTTTACTTCGATGACATTTCTACTGCAGGTGTGTCCTCTGGTCCGTTGACGTCATAGTCCCCATCTGGGCCACTAACCAGAACCTTCATGCGCTCAGGGAAGTCGTCGAATTTGGGGTAGAGGAGGAAGTCATAAATGAGGGCTGCTGCAACTCCTCCACACATGGGCCCCACCCAGTACACCTGTGAGCGGACAGGTAAGGGAGTCAATGTCGAGAGACTACAGTATAAAGGCAAGAGCTGTATTCCCATCTCAAAGGTGCACATTGCAGTTCAGCTGCATAATGAGCAAGCATCCACTCAGAGGAAATTCTAACTGTGGGACATCTTAATGGATAGAATGTGAAAGGCTATTTCATTTTCCCTGGCAGCAGAAAACTGCAGACATTCTTGTCTCATGCAGCTTTCTTCAGTTAAGTGGAACCCTATTTTTGCAGGGAGAGGACCGGCAGTTCACAGGAACCTAATGAACGGAACGAAAACTGTAAAAGGCAGATTGAGACATGATGCCATGCTTGGCTGTCACAAGCGTTGCTTACCCAGTGGTCTTCAAAGGCTCCCATGATGACTGCTGGCCCGAAAGAGCGGGCGGGGTTGATGCCACACCCAGTGAAGCTGATCTGTGGAGGGGGAAAGGGGCTCAGTTATTAACCTTAGCAAACTTAAGTCCATGTTGAAAAATGCTGCAGGAGATTAGAGCCTTTATGAGCTTTGAAATAAACCACTGGTGTATGCATCAGCACAGTCCTAACTTTGTTGGTCAGACAGGGCACAGACACTCATTAACACGTGAGTGCTTTTTGCATAGCTTTCAAATATTGCAAACGGCTTGGCTTGAGAAAGAAAAAACAAGCAGATAATTAATTCACTCACGGCTGTTAGGTGTCCCAGGGCCACTGAAAGCCCGATTGCCAGAGGGGCGGAGCCCGTGACATCACGGCGCCTTTTATCGGTCGTCCCAATAACACACAGGACTAGCTGGAAGGTAGCCAGGAGCTCCACGCCAATGCCTTGACTTGGGGTAATGCCGTTAAGCTGAGATAGAGGAGAGAAAGAAGAAGTGAATATTTATACATACTACAGGAGCTGCATGAATGAGTTTCTGATCTGTCTTTGCCATTGAACTTTCAGCATGAAACAGAGCTGTAACTGAAGAAAATTCTTTCCATCCATCCATTCAGATTTGTGTTACAAATATACTTGAAATACCATCTGAATATTTTCATTCATCTTTAAGTTATTTATAAACCAGGTAAACTACACCAATTATTAAACATGGTTTATAGCTGATTTTAAAGTTTGAAAACAGCATAAAAATAAATAAGAATTAGGAAGCTGTTATTCAATAAAATACAAGCACTGAATAAAAGACCTTGACATTAGTAAAACTGAATAAAATTGGAATTAAGGTGACCAAAAAGAAATACACTTTCAAACATGAAGATTAAAAAAAAAAAAACTATTTGAGAATATGTTCTCCTTGGGGGTTAGAGGGGGTGACAATGCAGTACAGAATACAAACACAGGGGGGCAGTGAATACACCAACCATGAATATGTTTGTGGTTGATGACAAACAACAACATCACATGACTACTGTGCATTTATCAAACTGTTGCTAGGAACCTGAAAAAATAGTGAAACATTGTTCCCAGGCAAGCTGAAAAGTTAAGCAGGCCCTTGCACCCTAATAATGACATCACCTAAAAAAACAATCCGCATATCCAATGCAGCAATTCTCACTGTGTTGAACCACCAGCATGAAATACCATAAGTACAGACAACAACGGAAAAAACTAGGCATTGTATACATTCCACAGGTGGGCTTTATGTACCAATAACTCAAATCTCTAAGGGAAACCAGGTCAAGTGATGTTAACTGTTTCCTTAATAGAGGTGAATGGGTCGACAGACGGCAGTTTCGTGTAATATGTTGCAGAGGGACAGACTGAATCGGTACTCACACTGTTGACCCCCAGGGCCTGGATGGCGGCGGGGCGGACTCCGTAGACGATGCCGCTGGCCACGGTGGCCCCCAGCATCTGGGCCAGGATGTACATGACAGCCTTGAAGACGCTGATCTGGCAGCTGGCCAGCATTCCCAGGGTGACGGCCGGGTTCAGGTGGGCCCCGCTGATGTGGCCCAGGCACTGTGCCAGCGTGGCGATGGACAGCCCAAAGGCCAGGGACACCTTCACTTCCTGGTCCGGGTTGGAGTTGTTGGGGTTCCCTATGGCGGCCCCGATACTGAGGAATATGAAGAGGGTCATGCCCACGAGCTCGGCCAGGACGGCCCTCCAGAAGGCCTTGCTCTTGAATTCCTTCTTCATGGCTGGGCCCTCGGTGGTCCTCTGTGGCGTCTAACTGGCAGACCGTCGCTCAGAGGCCATTTATAGTCTCCAGGCTGATAGTGGGAGGAGGCGGGCTCAGTAAAAGTGAAAGGGAAGGGCATTCTGAATTAATGAGAAATCCTGAGGCTTGCTCACTTTTTTTCCCCTCTTCCTTTCTCACTCCTTTCTCTTCTCTCTCTCCCTCTCTCTCTCTCTCTCTCTCTCTCTCAGAGTTGTCATTTGCGCTAAGGATAGTTTCTTGTTTTTTTCCTTTCCAGTTTTTTATGACTACCACAGCCTGTAGGAAAAAAAACATCAACACTTCACAAACCTAGCATTGAAGCAACTAAAATGAGTAAACTTTCCTGTTCTGACGTAGTTATTAAATCCTTGTAAACTTTGTGACCACAAATTGTGTTGTGACAGCTGTTAATGCTTTTATTAAATTAAGTGCTAAAACTGTAGTGTGTAGTTTACAGCTTGTAGGGCTATTCCTGTGTAACTCAAGCAGTATACCACTTTTTTCCATACTCTCTGTATCAGATCAGAGGGATGTAAACAGGTATATACTGTGATCTTTAATGAAGTAATTGCCAGTGTAAGACAAACAGTTTTACACCTGAAATTTCAACAAACCACTCAATCTTCATTATGAATTTCACTCACTCAAAAGGCGACATTGAACTTCCTAAAAGTTCAATTCATTTAACAGAAACATCTACAGGAACGGTTGTGTTTTTATAGGGACAGTATTGTTACTGGATACATGCAGGGTCCATTGTATTATGTATACAACATTTTCTACTTTTGAGGTAGTTCCCTATTAAAAATGCAAAGGGAACAAGTTGAATTACTTGTTTCCTTTGCATTTGCTTGATTTGATTTGTTTGATTTGAAATGTATTGTCTGGCAGCCACTTGAATGATTACCTCACATGTTTATCCCCCAGCTTCCTATAGGGGGATGTGTGATTATCTTGTGAGATTCACATGAATTGTGGGAAGTGTAGTTGTAAAGTGAGGCTGTGGCAATGGTGTAGTAATATGCTAATAGACAAATGCATACTTAACTCATGATGAGTCTTTCCAATAAAATCATTGTTGTTGATATCCTTTGCTATTTTGCTTTCTTGTGGTCCTTTGGTCCATACAGTTTCAGTGAAAGTAGGAAAATATGTATGCTGTCTTTTAGATGCAAAATATTTAGACCTATTTGACACAAACATTTTATATTTAATGTTAGTGTATTCATTATCTATTACAGTGAATAGACTGAGTATGTGTCAACATATTGACATACCATTACCATTCAATTTCTCCTTTTAATGGGAGCCAGTACTTTTTAAACATGGTGCACATGACTTACATTTTTCATCATGCTGTAGCAAAAAAAAACACTCTCCCTTCCTCACGGAAGTCATCCTGCTAGCTGCGGATATGCCAGCTCATATTCATTTCAGTGTTGACATACATTAACCTGGCCCTCAGCTGTGGACAAAGTTTGACACCCTGATATCAATAAAAAGGAAGCCATAAAACTTTACAGTGTAGATGTACTCCAAAAGTAAACACATTGGAAAAATAAGCATTAACCAGGGCTCCTTTAGTCAGAGGATTCACAGGTGAGCACTCTCAGTTTTAAACAGGTGCTAAAACCTGAGTGTTGTTGCTGTCGGTTTGCTTTATTTCTTTGTGTCACCTTGCAGGTGAGCCGAGAGACCGCACAATCCTCAGGCTTTTAATTTGAAGTCAGACATCAGTAAATCATTTTTTAATTTGATTTCAGTACTTCATACCTCAGGTATCATGGTAGATCATCCTTTCAAATATATGTCTGATTTCAGAGATTTAAGATTTCTTGCATTCTGTGTCTTGTTAAGGACAAACGTCAAGGACACAATCTGATTTGAGGAAAAAAAAAAGTTTCTCAATGTTCCCTGTCTGTGCCACTCACCCATTGTCCTCATAATCAATTCTCATAAAAGAAGAGATAAACACGTGATTGCAAGATATGAGGGTGTATTTGCTCAATGGATGGCAAGAAGAACTTTTATGGCTTTCACCTGTAATCAGGATTGACAGACTCCAGGCAGTCAGTAAAGAAATGCTGTGACCTTGCTAAGGATTAACCCTCAGAAACAGCATGAAGGTGCGGCCATTTGATAGGGAGTGTAATTCACTCCAATTTGTTGTTTTTTTTTTCTTTTTTGGCTTTAATCTCAAATCTTGGATCAAACAGGGGGTAGAAGTGTGACATTTTCAAACATTTAGTAAGGGTATTAATTCCGTCATGTATGTAATGATAGCTATAAAAAACTGGGATCCCAAATTCTTACAGTTCTCCTTGTGGTTTCTAATTCAACTGGAAGTATGCATCACACTATATCTAAAGTAATTGCTTGTTTTATGGTGTGTGTCTGTGGATATACAGCAGATGGGTTGGATAAATGCATTTTCATTTTTATCTGTTTTTGTGGGTGATTAAAATGTACATCCTGTAATATTAGGCAGGGTACATTGTCAAGTGTACCATGTCTGGTGTTGGACTTGGGGTTTCAGCCATGCAAGTTTTTTATTGTTGGTGTGCGCATCAATGTGGCATGTAGTTGGGGTGGCAGCAGGCCTGGCACTATGGGGGTTCTTAGGGGTGCATTGCACCCCAAGACGGACCTCAGTGCACCCCCAGTTGTCTCCTTGATGTCTTTTGTGCACTCCCATGGATTGCAATTGCACCCCTCATTTTCTCCTGGTGCCGAGTCTGGGTGGCCGTAAGGTTTGGCAGTGAGACAAAGAGTTGGCCTTATGACTGGAAGGTTATAGGTTTTATACCTTAGTCGGCTGTACTCTTCAGCAAAGGACATAACCTGAATTCCTTCAATAAATATCCCACAGTATAAAAGCACAGTATATTAAATGCAGGCTCAGCTGCCCTGAAAAAAGACATTTGTTAAGCATATACATACTGTAATTACAATTTTTATACATTTTAATTTTTAAACAATTAGGTAGATACATGTTCTTGAAATTTTTTTGTTGGCTCAGTTTATTGTTTTGACCGTATAATTTATAATTTGAATTGATTTTAATCCATAATTCATTTGAAAAATGCCGACCTTCCATGAACTGAGAAGACATCTCTAAATTACCCCCCTGCTTTCTTTCAGAGAAGGAAAATGTCTGAAAAGACCTACTTCCCTGCTAAGACTTTGCACAGCACAAAGTCAGGTGGCAGTTTATTGTGTGGCCTCAGTTGCCACACAATAAGCTGATCTAGATAGTCCTTTGGGAGGCCACACGTATCTGGCGTCCCCTGATATGAAATTCTTTGTGGTCCTATCCTGAACCAAATTTGCTTTGGAGAAATGCACTGCTTTGACTAAATATAGTATGCAATAGCCACGCATCACATGAAAGTCATTGAAGCCAGTAGATTGCTTATTGTTTCGATATGCTAAAGAGCCATGCAGCCATTACTGCAATGGAATGCTTGCATCACTACAAGAAAAATGGACAAATAACTGATTTTTTCCTGAATTGATTCTACAAAGTATCTGAAGATTAGCTATAGGTATTTGTTGTTGAAATCAGCGTAAATACAGAAGAGCTTAGTGTGTATCAATGAGTGGAGTTATTTCTGTTTTACACTTCAAACATATGTTTTTTTCTATCTGGCATGAAGTGAACTGCTGGTTACGGGCTCCAGATATTGCGGTATTGAGGAATTACAATAATTGATGAGTTAATGCATAGGCTATGCCAATTTTATAATTCTGCTGCAACTGATGTAGTGTCCTCTGATGACACACATTAATGTCATGGTGTTGGACAGTTTTTGTGAGGGATTCCCCTTCACCAAAACACAAACACAAACACAAACACACACACACACACACACACACACACACACACACACACACACACACACACACACACACACACACACACACACACACACACTCACTCATGGTGTGAAAAGCAAGCTTTTTGTTGGTCGCCACTAATGAATAAAATAAAAGCCCTTAGTCCTGGTTTGAATATAAGGACTAGGTCCAAGTCACAGTTTTTCGCTCTTAAAAAAATAGCATTCCACTACGGTAGAGCATAGCAACCATAAACAAATTGCTATTTGTCCATTTCTGCCTCCCTTGTGAACTGGGCAGACTAGGGTGTGATTTAATCCACATTATTACTCAGTGTGTGGATAAGAGAATGGCTCACGATGTGCGATGTTACTGATATCTACTGAGAAATAGTAAACAGCCTGTGTATAGCGCTTGTTTAACTGGAACCATAGAATTCTCTGTGCAATTTGTCATAGACTGTCAGCACTGGTGCGCATTTACGTGCCTGGAATTCTTTAAGCAATGTAAACGGCTTACGGTGTTGTGTAAGCAATTGTGCTGAGCAACCCGAATCGGACAGTATGGGGCATCATACTGATGTAGTGTCCAGTGAGTTAGCCCAGCGCTAAAGATCCTCAGGGTGATAATCGCCCCGTCTGGCAAGAGACCCTGATGCACTGTTCAGCGTCAACAGGCTCTGTTCGGGCCATACGCGCAGAAATAAAACTCTGAGCCTCTCAATTACCATCGGAGGACATGCTATAATGTGCTTCCACTGACACTGGCGCATAAACAGTGTCCACAGGTACGGTCTGCTCGACTGCCGCGGAGGTCAAAGTGGAAGAAGAAGAATGTGTGGAGCATCGGAGCATGCACTCTGTATATACAAGTGTATGTAGTACAAACATACCAGTGTGTAGGGAGGGCCGATGCAATTTTCCAAGCTTTTACTGCCGTATCAAACCAAGGGGTTCACAACCCAGCGCTCTGCAAACAGCGACGTGTTTTTACTGAGATCTTAGCTCTGGCACATCTACAGAAGGTTTATGCTAATAGGGCGGGGGGAGGAGGGGGGGTGTATACGGGAGACACCCACCGTTTCTCAGTAATCTGTTTGAAAATGGCATCGGGCTATTCTCTGAGCTTTTGTATGGCTCGGCGAGGGGGGGAGTCGCGGCGGCTGAACAATCATTTGGGTGGGGGAAGGGTCTGAGGCTCGGGGGACATTCCGAGGGCCACAGTGAGCCATGAAATTACATGTGACAGAGTAGCACTCGTTTTGCTAATTGGTCAAAGGAATCTAATTGGTTCATAATTTGGAAAAGAAATATTTGCATTCATGTGATCAAGGGGGCATTTGTGCACAGAGACCGATTCCCATGACACTTTTCGGTCCTTGCCTCCTATCATAGGAAACAAAATAGTGTCCGACGAGTGGATTATCTGATTTAATTGTTACCAGAATAACTCAAGTAACAGCTTTGACCCATTCAATCATTCATACGTGTTGAACTGGAGCAGACGGCTGAAAATGACATGATTTATTTCTTTGTGTACAGATTTGACAGTGTTTCTCATTTCTGGTCAGGAGAGCCCACTGGGTGCAGGTTTTGTTAAAACGACTAAATTTGTGACTGTGAGTGGTCAATTGAATACTGATCCTGATTTCTCATCTATGAACAAGCATCTACTGTAAATCTTTTGTTAAATATAGGTGTGGTTTGAGTTGTGTTTAAGGTAGTTGGAAGATAACAGAAGAAGTATGTATTCAACTTTTCGTTGATAATATGAACTTGAACAACTCAAATCACTGGTCTCCCTCAAATTATCATAATCGGTTGATCAATAAATATTTTCAGCAACTCAGCAAAGGTGTGGTTCAGGCCTTGGGAACAGATGCAGAAAATTGATCGCAGCTTTCCAGAGCAAGGGATCTGTCAGACAGCGAATGACAGGGACACTTTAAACGGACTGAATTTTGGCAGACGCATCTACGTGCTACAGCGCGTACCGAGCGCCACGGCGATTACGTAACTCGACCCACGTGGAGCCTATAAAAGGGAAGGGCGCTCCACTCCAACAGGCCAGCTGCTCTCAATGGAACCCATTCAGAGCCGGACAACAGTGCCGTCAGGTTCCAACTCACAAACACGAGGACAGCCCCTAATGAGGGCTTCACCCAGAAAGCAGCCAGACGGCTCAACCCCACAGTTGTATACCTGCTATACAGCCACTTCAAAATGATCACTCGGGCTCCGTGCAAAAAAGCTGAAAGCACAACAGACAAACAGGCAGCAATTGGTTCTGCACCTGATTTTTTTATTTTATTTTATTTTTTTTACAAAGTTGCTTTTCCTTTTTCAGCAAAGTGAGGTGTTCCAGTCATATATCTCTGCCTCCAATTTTGGTGGAAAAATAAAGTTGGTGAAAGCTAGTTATAGGACTTTCACCTGGATTGAAGATACAATATCATTTTTTAGTGTATGCATTTGTAACAAGGTCAAGACTCTCCTCACTCCCATCGTTGAGTTTGATATCAGCTGGTATAGCTGGCTCTTCTGCTGTAAATGTTCAATCCCCGATGTAACTGTCCATGCCCACTCTGAGCTACCATCTTTTAAGGGGAACTTCAAATATAATAGCTAGTTAGGTACCAGTATAACACAAAACAAATATTACTGCTTAGTTGACTACCAGCTAAAATTATGTTCACCTGATGGCTAAAGAAATCTCACTAAGGTATGCAGTGTATATTTAGTACAATTAAGATGCTAATTAAGTGAGCTAGTGAGCAAGTATCTGTCATGTATTATGTATTTGGAGTTCAGAAATCCTTGGCTGGTTGCATTCTCCACCTACAACATATGGTGTCTGTTCTGACAAGGTTTGGGCTTAAATGACCATTTATATATCTAGCAGATGTCAAATGGGTGGCGTCAAGATCCCAGTTGGGACCAGCGAACACCAAGCCCTTGAGGAACTTGTTGATGACCAGTTCTCTCTGTCGCCTGTAATGGCATCCCCAGACCACACCATGCGATACTTACGCAAGGGAAGCAGAGAAGAAAATTTATTGCTTCTAGTACACGTGACTCACGCCAGCTTACAGAAAGTATTGCAGTTCATTCATTCACTCCTTTTCTGAGTCATCCACCCTCCAGCTATTCTCGGCTTTAACCGCTCTCCAGTGGACTGAAGACTCCGAGGATCCCAACTGACGATACTGCCAGGATCCATGGTGGCCAATCACGTTGCGCCCTGAGCGGACTGCCACTGAGGGAACACATGCCTCGCTGCAGCTGGGGGCACTTTAACACTGGGCTACAGTGGTAGTGTGGCAAACTGAACGCAAACGTCTGAGGGCTAACCGGGCGGGCAAGCAGACGTAGCTGTTTCTCTTCCGGCACAAATGAAGGGAGGCGGCGGAGGGGAACACGCAGTCGGAAGACCTCACCCGGCACACTTGGGCAGGTGTCCGTCAACAGGGAACGACCAGGAATACGCGAGGGGAGCTGCAAGGAGCATGTTTCACACGCGGCATGTTGAACGTTTCAGCGATGGGTTTCCCATGATAGTAGTGATAGTCACTCTATCAGTCTCTTTCACTCAAAATAACTGAGAAGAGCAGAACAATGTATTTAAACACATGAGGAACAGAAGCCAACTAAATCATAACCTTTGTGCATTTACCTATAATTGTTAAAATGGGTGGCAAAGCCATTTTAACATATTTTCACCCTATTTGTGATTATAGATTAAATAAAGCCAATAAAGGAGTTGGCAAAAAATCTTAAACTTAAATCTTAACTGGCAGAAGAACAGTTAAACAGAATAAGGTAATTCAGCACACTCACAATAATTACTTAATTGTGCATTCTTCCTAGCTCAATATACTAAAATAAACTTACTAAACTAAAACTCCAGCTTTACAAAGAGTGTTACATGTCACGTACAATATTAACACATCAGAAAAAGAAATGAGCAACTGTCAACTATTTATCACGAGAGACTGACATTCTGGTGCTCCCAGCTATCAAACTCCTGGAAGATTCTGATACTCTGAGGATTTCCTGTCCCGTGACAGGAGCCGTGTCATTTGTTTACAAAACATCCTCGGTAGTGCGTTCGGCGTAGCATTCCACGACAGGAAGTATCAACAATCCTAATGTTTTTTTAATGGTATCTGGCTTATCACACTTCCACTGAGGGATGGTAATTAGCGTGCAATGTGCTGTAGCGTGAACTGTTTATTTTAGCAATCGCTCCAGTAGGATTTCCTCTCCTTCTTCATACAGCACACGTGTGATAAGGAGAGGGGAAAAAAAAGAGTAAAAAAAAGGTGGATTTCTTTCTGGGGCACGTTTTGTCAATGTTATAGGCATGATTTCATTGGAGAAAAAAACATTATAATCAATATAAATTAGAGAAAAGCGAGATTCTTTTAGAAATTGATACTGTGACATTAAACATAACTCACAAAGCAACTTAATTGAAATTGAAATTTTCATGAACTAATTTAATTGATCTAGTCATATTTTCATGAACTCATTTTGTCACAATGAAGTGATTTATCTTTATCTTATAAAGATTTATCTTTATTGTACATTTTCAGTTCACACAATCTTCATTTAAGCACACGCCCTGCAGAACACATGTGGATGACTACAAAAAAGTAATTATTTAGTTTCATTAAAACAAATCTACAGTTACTTGACCTTACAAATGTTCTAGGGTTTAGATGAATAGGAAATATCATGCAGGCTCCACTACACTGATCTTCACCTCACTCAGTCCCTCTTATTTGCTTGATAATATTTAAAATATTTCCCTGACTTGAGAATTGTGATCTGTGGTACAAAAGTGATGTTTTTTGTGGTGTTAGATGACCTGCATACCTGGAACAGTGTGATGGATGTCAGTCATGGGTGAACCATGGCATCAGTGCCTGCTGTCCAGTTTGAAGATAGGCGCTTCATTTGGGACCAGCACCCTTTGTGGTCTAAATAAGTAGTTCCATCTAAAGTACTTGAGAAGAACCTGTACTTTAGATTTAATGAACATGTGCAAAAATATGGATAGTACCAGTCAAAAGTTTGGACAAACCTGATTAAGATAATGGGAAACATGCATTCAGAGACATTTTGATCTGAAGACTTATGCTTAAATGCTTTAAATTTGTTTAGTAGACAAATATAAATAGTGAAGTTGATGGCTTAGTATGAATTTCTTTCTGAAAAAAATATTTAAAAATACTTTGAAGAATCTAAAATAGAGGATGGTTTTGATGTGTTTAACACTGCATAATTCCATTTGTGCTATTTCATTGATTTAATGTTTTTACTATTATTCTAAAAAGTGGAAAATAGTAAAAATAAAGAATAAAAGTTCTGTCCAAACATTTGACTGGTAGTGCATACACAAAAACAAAGGTTCAGTATGTTCCAGTGAAGCTATATGAATGATGTTGATGTAGCGTTCTGACGTTGAGTTTGAATTCTGTGTTTGTAAAATGTTCTCTAGCGTGAGAGGCCTACCCCCCGAACCCCCTGCCCAGCACATTGTCCTGAACTCAATGAAATCGGTTGTGAAAAAGTGACCTCTGAGTCTCTTAAGGGGGTCACTGGATTGAACACAGATCAAAGAGTGGCTTGTCCTTCGCTGGGCTTTTTCTTGTCCTTGTCCCTGTGGCTTTCAGACCACAAGAAGGAGGAAAGGTGGAGTGCAATCTTCCCGCTTCACCTATGAACATTGCGTTTAAGGAAGCGTTTGTTTGTTACTTTCATAACATTTTCTGTTTATTTCAAAGCAGCATTTAATCAAAAAACATAAACTAATGCATAAACTAATTTAACAAAAGAATACCTTTTTATGGAATAGGCACTCCCTGAAACCTCAGGTGGCTCTCTTATTTTTTTTTTAATTGTTTTGGGAACAATGGCATCCCATCCTAAAGTCTATCCGTTCACGCAGTTAGGACACATCACCCTAAACTTTGGGCAAGAGTTCTGTCAACACCAGCCATTCTGGACCAATCCCACGGAGGTGACCAATCACACGCCAGCCCCATGTGTGCTCTCCGCGCCAGAAGTAAACTGCCGCTGTCGTGCGAACGTAATGTGCGGGGCAAGGCGTCCCATGGCAGTTGGCGAGAGGCTGCAAGACAAAGTGCCTTGCGGGCTTTCACCCGCAGCATGTGTGGGCCCCAAATAAACAGGTGCCCTTTCAGCTGGGGATCCGCATTTACTGGGCCCCCAGATTGGCTCCATTGTCACCAACGGTGCCACCCCTTTGTCTCTTTATTACCAGAGTGAGGGCCCGTGAGGACCTCCTCCGGTGTGCGGCCACCTTCACAAAAACATTTCTCGGAGGCTTGGCGGGAACCCCGGCGACACCATGACAACCGCACGCCACATATACTGCTCTCCGCTTGCATCACCCGGTGAGGGTTTGTGGCCGTCTGTCGCGAGAACCAATCACAAGCGCGGGGTCCTCACTGACCAGTCGCTGTCGCCCGTACCAGTACAATTGTATGAATGGATGTCCCTTAAGTGAACCTTTTTCCTAAAATAGACAATTGAGTGACGCGGCAAAGACGAGGGGATTGTTCCTCTGCTGACATCTTCAAGTCTGAAGTGAACAGAATTTCTTAAGGGATTGTGCACATAATAATAGCAATATATTCTAATAAACAAATATTAACTAGTGTAACAAGTATAACATACACTGAAAGTAAGCAAGTCAAGTTGTCTGACATTCATCATAAAAAACCAAAAACTACAACCCAAAATCTCTGTACAGGTGCTACAATTACTTATCAATGACAGGGCATGCATTTATGTCATACACAGTCTTTGATATTTTTGACACAAAAATTTGAAAAGAGAACCATCATTTTTTTCAAAAATTTGAAAAGAGAACCATATTGTAGCAAGAGGAAATATACCTATAGTATTTTGTTTTATAAAATGCTTCCAGCTATTTCAGCGGTGTTGCTGATTTGAGATGGAGGGGAAAATTCCACAGACAGTACCACAATAATTCTTATCTCTGCAATATCTGGAGAGACCTTTGAGACTGGGACATGTTTCAATACAAAAATAGCATCTCAATTGCCAAACAACAATGCTTAACCCAACACCTGAATTCCTCTTTAAAATACTTCTCAACATTTCCAAAAAGGGGCATTTTATGGGCAAGATAAACCACACCTTGCTGATTAGAGAGGTAAATGATTTGCAGAATTGTTCTGTTCTCATCAAATTCCCTGCATTTTTGCACTTATCTTTTTTATGCCCTATATCCTGCAGCTAAAGGATACATTGCGTTCTGAGGGCATGGAGACTTGTACACAAATTAATAAAATATCATGGAACAGACAGACTTTGTACAGATGAGCCATAGCAAATTTCAGACCTAATTGTAGATCTAGCTTAAGATATATATAAAATAAATATGTCTGTCCCTTCCCCCTGTATTCAGTCTCTACTGGATTTTTCAATGAAACATTTTTTCATTCTCTTCTTATTCTTCTTCTTTTTAAATATTAAACTCTAATTGAAGGTTTTGATATAAAGAGGTCAGACTGTCAAAATGGCAGCCCAAAAAGGTGCAAACATTTATGCTCATATAGCACCCTTTGTAAAAGTCATTTATGGTCACAACTTTTACAGAGAAAACACAAAGGTCAGTCAAACTGACCTGATTTCTGATGTTGGAGTAATGACTAAATCGGTGTGATGTAAAGAGTGTAAAGAACGTGATTGGCCAGCTGTGACTTGCAGGTTTTTGTCATCCTTGCAAGAGGTTAAAGGGGAAAGCCATCTGAATGATTATCTGGCCCTGTCCTTCCTGAATATCCTCTTATGATGGTACAAGCCACTGGTTGGTCAAAAACATGGGCGCACAACTGGCTCATACATTACAAAGATGACATTCGTTATTGGGCGACCTAAGCAGAAAGAGTTCTGGTTCATGGTTGCCGTGATATCACATTAGAAATGTCCACAACTGTAACTCAGCTAGACTCTTTGTTCAAGTGTATTGTTAAAATGCTTACTGAACATTTAACTTTGGTCGTGCATTTACAGACTGTGGTGATAAAAGCATGCCAAGATGGAAAAAAATATCCTCAGGTACGTGTTCTACAGTGTTTTACAGTTGCAATAATCTGCAAAGTGAAAACACGGATATCAGAGAAATCGACCTACATTGTAATGTCCATTGACGGGAGGAGCTTGTTTACACAATGACAAGATTAAAAAGGCATGCATTGAGTAGCTGCAATTCTGCTGGAGTCCCAGTCATCAGACCATTTCATGAAAACTACAGGTGTTGTTATGTAAGAATAATACTCTATATATGAGTTTTGGAACAAATGCTGTATACTACTATACTATACTACTGACCTGGGTGCCTCAGAACAGAAGCAGTCACAAAGTATCCCATCCCATATCCCAGATGTGACAGACTATGGAAAAACATCTTATCAGCATACTCATTTTTCTGTATTGAATAAAGGACAGCATGCTGAAATGCTGGCTAATCTCCAGCTGAATCTCTAGTTCTACAAAATACTATTCAAAAATCACTAAGGGAGAGAATCTTCAGAAGATTAATGTACAGGAATTTAAGTACCCTTTAAATTCCCTTTTACTAGAACTGTACATATGTCGCGATAATCAAGGTGTTAATTCATCTGAATGATCCCTCGTTCCTTACTTCTCCCCCAGCGATTGAGAAGGCACTAAACCTAACACATGATGTTAACAAGAGGGGGTCTGTGAGGAAGAGATTTTACCTTTCTTGCATCAAAGGTTTATTTTGGCCCATAATTCTTTGCCCTCCGGTGGGTCTGTCGACAGTGTCCCTGGGTGGCTCCCCGTGTCGACGTCACCTCCAGTGTCAACCCTTCTCCAAATGTTCTTACCAGATGTGGTTTAAGTTAGACCCCTTTTCAGGAACACACTCAATTTTACCTCGTCTTTCTGATTTGATATTTTCTTTATTTTAGCCTTATAAATTAAACTAGTTATGAGTTAATTTGTTGTTGTCATAATGTTAAAATGTTAAATGCAGTTTATACTGTTGTAAGTATGAACTATTTAATGTAATGTCAATAATGTATGTGTCTGCATGTCTAAAGCAATACCAAAATCAAGGCATATGTGTTTTACAATGGCATTTATATATGTATAATGTATAAAACTACAATATGTTTTCTTCATGATCAGGACAGGTGTGATTTCTGTGTGAGTTGAGCTCAAAGTATTAGGATTGGTGTAGTTCAGCTTCATCATATCATAAACCATCAGCTGCCCTTGATCACTCGATCATTGCCTCCTAAAACATAACGAGGCAGTGATCTACCTTTAAGGTGCTCTGGCATAGATTCTATTACAGTGAGTTTTCTAGACACTGCAAAGGAGACTTCTAAGTTGATTAGCACTCTCACGTGCTAGTCCAAAGTTTTTCTGTGAAATTTATGCAGGGTCTTCAATTTAGTCTGGCAAGATGTCGGCTACAGGTTGAATTACAGCCCTGCCCAGGATGTCCTGCTGCTCACCCCCAGCTAGGTACCGCATGGAATGTCCTGCTCTGAAAGGGCTGATGTCCGATGCTTATCTGTTGACCGCAGATTATAGGACGCTTTCTCACGGTTTCAACAAAATGACATTTCCCAGTAGATTCTTGATTCGTCAGAGCAGAGAGTTTATAATCCATTTCATGTTTTTTCAAGTCAGTAAATTGATTAGGGCCCTGTTTTTCTGTCCACCTTTGTGAGAAAACATGCGTTTATACCTGATTTAGATTTTTGACTCTTGTTTGTCATGTTTGTATGAAGGAAGAAAATGATGTTAGAAGTTAATTTCCTCAACTGATACCCCTGGGAGGGAATTTAATTGTAAGAACGCACCCACTAACCTCGAATTACAACACTAAATATTTGCAGAGGAAGAAATTTCAGAGGTAAACACAATTGTTTTAATTTTTCATATTTTAAAACCTGAAAAAGTAAAACACCCATTTGTGTGAGAATTAGAGAAGTAAAGTGTTTTTGCAAATTATGAGGAAAAAATAAACATCTCCCTCAACAGCAACTGAAGCTAAGCTCTCAGAGCAACTGAGAATGTACATGGAACATACATCCCCTACAGACCAGCAAAAGCATCCTAACTTGTGGGGAACATCCTCTGAAGAGGCCAGAAAAGAAAGATAGCAGGTCCGGCAGGAAGGGTGGACAAAAGAACATCCTGCACTCCAGGGCAGAGGCAGAAGGAGGCCCGGGAGCACCCCGGGACGCGAGTGCTGAAGGAGACTCTGCGACGTGGCAGGACACCCTGGCCCAACCCATAAGAGGCGGCTGCAGAAGTCCCAGAAAGACACTCGTCACATTTTCCATTCATCTAAGAAAGTCCCTGAAAGCGTGGGATTCGGCCTACCCCGCCCTGCGCAACTGGAATCCGGTCGCTAAGAAACAGACAGTGGGATGGGCCGAGGAACAGCTCGGAAAAGCTACGTGGCCTACAGATCGAGGGCTGATGACACAGTGAGGACAGAAATTTCACTTTGCTCCGATTTGTGTAGTATATACATGGCTCAACAGGGAATTAGGATGCCAACCTTTATAGCAGAGTTCAGAGGGTCACCCCCTGGGACTAGAAATTTAAATCAAAACCTTGACTGGTACCCTGTCCTAGACATCTGGGTCTTGATAGAGTTCTATAGCTCTGAATTTCTGGTTTCAGGCAGTATAATTTGTTGATAGAAACACTTTCACAAATTGCAACAAGAGCTGAATGCAGTACTGTGATGGATAGTATAGGATTCACTAGTTATGAATGAGAAACATAAAATACAAGCCTGTTGTCTCTTCAGTTTGCACTGAGAAACGTTCACATCATTTTCAGACAGCTATTGACTGCCAGTCGGGTCCTGTCGGAAAAAAACACGCCTGGCTAGGAATGTCACGGAACATGGACTTTGGAATCGTTCTTTGATGCTTTGCTGCTTCAGCTTTAAGTAATATGTCCAAAGCCGTGATGGTTAGAGTGTGTCATCGTTTCCCATCTTGTCTCTCCGGCAACATATTCCATCCAGAGCACTGTGAAGCCAGGCCATGTGCGGCGTTGTATCATTACTGACAGGCCTTAGTCCATCTACTGGGACACCTCTCGACATAGCTACAGGTTCCCCTCTAACCAAGCAAAGCCATAATTTATTATCAGCCAAGTTTAGCTCATCACCCTGAGCGAGACAGTTCCGAGTTGGTGACAGTGTCTGGAAAACTGGAGATGAATTTTGGCCACAAGGTGGAAAACGTGTCACACAGACCAGCAATAATTTACCGTCCACCTCCAGCCGCCGTGAGTTTCTCTGCAGATTTAGTGCACCAATGCCTCAGATATCAGTGCAGCGCTTCTCTAGGGCTCCTATAAAGTTGCCATGATAAGCTATCATTTAAAAGATGAAGATGAGTTTGCCAGTCCTTTGGATGAGTAGTGATTTTGATGATCTCATTTAATTTTTTGACTTAATCTGGTAAGTATCACAGACAAGTATGCCAGATAAAGTTAAGTATTATGTATTGATGATAAGGTGTCAAAATTATTCCTACAGGTATGAAGATAAAAGCATCTGGTCTCTATTAAATGTGCAGACCTCAGGAGTAAGGTCATGTTTACATGCTGTATTCAAGAGGGGAATTTCTAGTAAAACAGCAAAGGTCAGCACATGCACCTCAGGATATCAAAGTGTATTAAAACTGTCCTGCAGAGAGTGAAGAGAGTGACAACTTCTGCTTTTAATATTGCTCCACTCACTACTTTGGCCAGAATTCAAGAGCTGGTGATGGAGACCTGGGGCTTGTGGGGTTCAGTCCCAGCTGAGGTGTGTCTGTTACACATTTGAGCAAGGTGCCGAAGTGAAATTCTGGATGAAAATTGGTGACACACTGTAGAGAGGGCCATCTGCTAAACTTATTAATTTTCAACTTAATTTTCTAAGGCTTTTTAATATAATTTATCTAAGGCTATTTTCAGAGAATTAGAAATGACAGTACAAAATACCAGTTAAAGTGATATGCACATGCACAGCAGTAGAATTTGTAGCACAGAACTATCTAGAGAGCAACATTAATCCAACTAACACAAATCCCACAGGTAGCTGCAATGAAAATTCTGATCGTTGAGAATCACTGAATGATTATCCTTGCAACAATGAGCCTGATGAGGGGCGGGATGGGGGTGGTATTTGGGGGGTTGGGTCATGACAAAAATGTCTACCCAGAGCCAAGTTAGATGCACTCCTCTCTGTACAACCAACAGTACTGGGGGTGGGGGGGCTTCGTGAGAAATGGGAGGCACATGACTGCAGACAGGATTTAAACAGGCCTGTGATAGATAGCATGTTTTGCTAAATGGTGAGGTATAAGAATTCTCAGAGGAGAGAGAGGATAAGCAATCTGTGGTGTATGGCAGCTGGCAGGGAGCCAGAGGTGAGGAGTGGAAAAACGCCATTTGCTGGCGATTGAGTTCGATACGGAGGTCTTCTCTGTTTTGGTTACATTTCAAATGCTTCTGTTATCTTGGGAAGGCCGCTCAGCTGTTGATTTGGAGGCACAGAAACTATGCCTCTAATGATGTTCTGATTTACTGGCTTTTGTTGTTTTTTTTTTCTTCCCAAGTGTTTCCTTGAAAAATTGGGGCATTACTCGAAGTCTGATGAGGGAAAAAGTCGTGGTGACGCTTTTGGTGCGGTCCACCTTTGTAACATTGTTCACTGCAGGAACATCAACACACCGTATTACGTCTGTTTCATGCTGCACAATGAACCCAGAGTGCAATGGGAAACATGTTTGGGTGTGAAGAAAAGGATGCTGGAAAAAAATCACAACATTGATCCTCAAGATATGGTACCACAGCATGTGCAACGTAAAGGGGACAATACACTCAATTTTATGACCATGGTAAAAACACAGGTGATAAGTGCAACCATAAGGCAACCAAGCAATAAAACATAAATGACCTTATTCTTTCATTTCAGTTTGTTAGTTCAGATTAGTAAGGTTCAGTAAGAAAGTCTGATAAGCAAGTCATGTAATTATTGTAATAAAGAATTACAATCAAACATGGCCGCCCAGTTCCTCTGAACATGTTATTGTTGCTTTTAATGAGCACCGCCTCCCTGTTATTGTCCATTTTGAAAGAGCCTAACCCGAGGTTACTATTGTTTTGATGACTGTGTCTCAACGTCAGCTTGGCTCCCCTTTATTTTAACATTCCAAAAAGCTGTCAAAACTGGAAAGCCCATTCAGAAAGGGCATTTATCAATGACCTCCTGATGTCAAAATGGATGAGGGATTCTTTTAGGGCTGTAGGAGGCTGGGGCCCCACATCAAAACTTTGGCCCACACAAATGAAACAGTGCGAATCCATTTGCATGCATTTGTCCCCATAAATTATGAAAGTGAAAGCTGTTTACTGTAAGGAGATTTTAATTTGTGTCTTGCGTCAAATACCAAAGGCTATCCAGAGGGATATAAAAACAAGCAACAGTAATAGTTTAAGCATTATTAATACAATGTAACAAAGACCAAAAGGAAAATTTGCTTGTGTTACCGGACGTAACCTCAGAGCAAAACAAGTTTCTGTCTTTCATGCTTCATACTAGGAAAGCAGGATAATGACTTGGGTGGTCTATATACATATTATACCCTTACTTATACATATACTCTAAGGTATGTTTGCCTTTAGGTGAAACGCATGTGGGGATGATTTAACTGGTCAAATTACTCAAAAATGTGATCATATCCAATGGTACGGACCCCAGGTGGGGATGCTGAACTGTATCCTTGAAGAAGCTCCTTTACCTCAGTCACTGCTGTAAATATCCAGCTTCATAAATGAGTTACAGAACGTGCGAGACATCAAACTGGAAGCACCAGCAGTTGCCCTTGATGAAGGAGTCAGCTAAGAAAGCAAACGTAACGATCTGGTTAATGTGAAGAGCGACCTCTCCGTGCCAATCATGTAAGTAGATATGACTGTGTGAAGGTGGAGAGAGGGCGACCAAAGGAACGACACGCTCATCCCGAACCAGGGGGTCATTCTGGCCTTGAACTGACACCAAACCCACCCTTCAAAGAAAAACACACGTGGAAGCAATCACTCAGAGATGTGAGGTGTTTTGGAGGTATTTGGCACGACATACTTTTAATTAGATGTTAT
The DNA here is from genome assembly GCA_019176425.1 of Megalops atlanticus. NCBI lineage: Eukaryota > Metazoa > Chordata > Actinopteri > Elopiformes > Megalopidae > Megalops > Megalops atlanticus. The sequence continues at coordinate 13,363,469 of CM032898.1, read as the reverse complement.
TTGTTGTCACAGATAATTGAGTGAGCATGAAGACCTTTATAGGAGGATCTTGTGTGTTTGGCTGGTCATCTTCTTGATCCCAGGGAATTTACTCCTGGTGTTATTCAACCTGGTCTGCATGCATTTTTAGATGGTGAGATGTATAATTGGATACTCTGTTTCATTAACTCAGTGAAGACCACAAATCCAGATTAGGTTCAGTTTAGAGTGGAGTAAAAAGCTTTTGCAATTAAAAAACACATTTTTGTTGGTGGCATGTTGGAAATTTAAGTTGAAAATGATCATTTTGAAGAATCCAAACTGCCCAGTTTTCCACACTGGTGGTTTTCAAAGTTTTGTGATGTATTTATGGATTTTGGACCAATTTTAAGTTGGTCCGAGGAAAAGATCTGAAATAAATACAAACAAGTAAACAAAAATAATGAAAATAGTTTTAATTTAAATGTTTTTTTGCAGTGAGGGTATATGCAGATAATGTATTAAAAATATGCAGAAATACTTAAACCATGGAAACAAATAATTACTAGCATTGATTATGAATGGATAGAACATTACATAGTTCGCTGCTTGGCTAATGTTTTTATGTGTTATTTAGGTGTATGACAGAAAGGTAAGAAAACCACCGCAAGCTGTGATATCACTGAGAAAACAGAAGATTTTCACATTAAAACCAACAGACCTTCTCTGAGTTTGCACTCCCTAACTGAGTACACCCACCTGAAAAAGTACCAATGACACCTCTCTATACCAGCTTTATGATGCTGGTTGGCTCGAAAAGGAATCAGTCAGTTGGCTAGAATTCAAAATGTATACGGCAGTTGGAGGGTATACAATATTAGGCTAGGGTGTAAGAAGGCATAGCATAGTTGTGTTTGAGAGAGAGGGATAATTTCCCAGTGTTAATAATGATAAATGATAATAAGAATAATAATGACAGCAACAGATATGGTAATAACCAATAAGCAATATGTCATTGACAATGTATGACTTATCCTTTACCATTTCCCAGCTGGCAGTTTAATCAGAAATTTATGTTTTCAAAGACAAATTGTAGAGACTTTCATAACCAGTGACATACTGCCTTTTTATATGTGTAAAACACTGAGTTATGTTTAAAGGCAGAATGCCAGGGGGTGATGGGAAATGAAGTCCAGTGAAAAAGGCTGTGATATACTATATGTTTAACCAGCTCTGAACTATATCTCAAATCAGCCCCCACATGTCAAACTTTTTTAAAGTACATTCCCTGCGTATTTATAACCTCAACATTCCAGCAAATGTAAAATGTGAAATGCTTTTTCAATTAAAGTCCTTGTACAGGTTCTATGTAGCAAAGTACTGAAGCATCTCTGGTTTTCAAAGTTGGAAGCATCAAGCAGCCTACTGACATGAATTTGCTTTTAATTATAATAGCAAATGTTTAGTAACTATGCATTTTGAAAGTTGCACTTTAATGACTTACTATATACAAAATGTAGAAAATACAATCTTCTTTGTTGCTTTCATACTGTTGGTTTTTCCACTGACTTTAGGGTCTGGGAATTTATAATGTTATGGAAGAAACAAAATTGGTTGTCACTTAGTGTTATTGTTAAGCTTTATTAAATTAAGAACTAATTAACTTAAATATAAAGCAAGGCAGTCATGGAACACAAACCAATATGCAGTGGCCTCCGGCTCCAAGAACGGAACCGAACACATGAAAATCCGTTCATGTCCTGACTAAAAAAAAAGAACAAAACAAAACAAAACAAAAACAAACAATTAAAAGTCCCACCAGCAACGTAACCACAGGGGATATTTCCTACATGGCTTAAGTGAGGGTGGGGGTGGGGGACGGGGTGGAGGAGAGCAACAACGACAAACATTGACAAACAGAAACCCACCCTCGGACTCGCAATCTAAGAACGCGCGCTCGCTGACCTGACGGGACAATGTGTTTTCAGCACATCCTTTTGTCATCGAGGGACTTGCCGCGGTCCGCGCGAGGAGCTGGCGGCCGCTCCTCGCAGCCTTCCTATGGATCCTCCTCTTACGCACTTTCAGGTTTGATTTCCTGGGAGTACGGGACGAGACAATGGCTGGAAGCCGGGAGCATGCACGCAGAGATTAAAACAATAGAAGCTTCTGGTTGGGCTTTTTTTTTGTAATTACGCAGAGCATGCCCGGGTTTCAAATCGGAAGCACAGAGCCTGGTCAATGGGTTGTAAATCAAAACAGGACTTGTTCCCAGGGTAAAAATAACATCAAATGGAGAGCATTAAAAGTCTGGCCAAGCTTCCCCCCTTCGGTTCAAAGCTCACAGACCCTGATTCATTGCTCTCCTTCCACCGTAACCCCACACCCCCAACGTGTGGCAAAGAGGTGATGTTTCCCCAGACCCCGCGGACATTTCCGCCAGCGTCGTGCATTTCTCAGATAGAAGAAAACAATGAAACAAAGGATTTCTTATTCTGTGATTTATTCTGTGAGAGTGACTCCTTGGCCCATTTCAGACCAGCATGTGGTGTTTGGGGAAGGCCGCTGAACTGTGGAGCCCGAGGGTCACAGCCTCCAGCCGCAGGTGTAGAAACTGCTGTTGCTGTTCCCAGTCATTCCTCCTCCAGCATCCAGCGTAAGCCCAGCTGGATAAATGAACTGGAGTGTGTAAAACGGTGATACACCCTGGATAAGAATGAATGAACTCACTCTGTTTCTGTGTGTGTGTGTTTGTGTGTGTGCGTATACTCTCACTGCAAAAAATACATTTCCTTTCTCTCTGAATGCTTTCATTTTTTCTGATATGACACTGAGACACTGACATTAAAAAAAAAACAAAACCAAAAACAAAAAAGCCTTTTAATTCTATCAACATGATTGTATGAATAACATAATTTGATTGTGACATTAATAGAGAACAAAAGTCTGTCTTGTAGTCAGGCATCCTTAAATGACGCTCTGAATGACATTTGCATGAGCCAGGCCGGAAGAAAAAGATTAATGAAATCCGTGTGACCACAGAGCAACCACTGACCCCTCTGTGAGGACACAGGTGAGTCAACTTTGATTAATCATTGTTCTCGCAGTTGTTGCTGTGAAAGATAATTTTAAGACAATATGAATAGGGCTTTGTGCCAGCCTCCATGCAGACCTCAAATTATTCAAAATAAGACTGTTGTAATTATCTGTGTCTGAAATGAGCGAGGTTTTTGATTCTCTAAAGCTTGAAAAATCGGCATTTTCAGATGCAATGTGGGAATACTCAAATGATGGATGTTCGTCTTACCTGAACAAGTGCCATTCTCATAAGGGAGAAGAACAACACAAACTAAGTGTTTATGTGACAAATAAGACATGCCACCCACCCTTCCTGTAATTAACAGTGAGACTGGAACATAAACATATTATATTTCTGTCATTGTTGTCGTACACGTATGTGCACTGCCCCAGAAACTCAGGAAAGCATATACAATACATGTACACTCTTACTCAGTGTGTACCAGTGTAGTGATTGCAGACATTAATTTCCTGCATTGGTTCCTTTTTAACAATGTCTTGCCCCTTAGTGTACTCTAAGTTCAATATTAATGGCAAAGCTGATAACTGCGAAGATATTCAAATGCAAACAATGCAAATGTTAGTAATATTTATGCCATATCTTAGATATCAGTAAAACAATAAGTTTAAAATGTGTCTTCTGATCATTTGTGTATAAATAGTAACCATTATTTGATGAATCACATTATTACATTAAGTTAAATCTAATATTCAACGCCTGGCTGTCAGTTGGAAATATTGATTCCTTATATACTCCATTAATATCCAAATATTAAGCTGCCTCCAAGTCAATTATTTTATTTCAGACCTGCTTAATGGCAAATATGATCAGCAAAATGCTCCAGGTATAGGATGTCCCAAATACTAATCCAGGGTCAGAAAAAACACCTTCAATTGAAAAGCCCACCATTTTTGATGCAGTGGTTCCAGGATTTTCAGATTTTTACACATGTGCACACCAAAGATGCAGTTGTTCAGCAAGAACATGATGTGTTAAAAGCTAGAAATGCAGGGACGGTGGACTTATGGAGGAGCTCCTTTGGGTTACATTAATCCTTCAATCAGGAACTGGTTTACAGCCTGAGCTGCAGACGAGAAAGCTTCTGATCCAGACGAGGGCCAATTAAAGCACAGGCTGACATAAACGGCCAAGTGGGGGTGCCTGCGAATCGCTGTAATCAGTTTGCGGTGAGTCTGATTGGTTTGCATCTGCTTCGAGAAATTTTTTCAAGTTGATGTACGATGACGCGTTGCAAGTAATAAAGAGACGTCAGAAGGGAGAGGGTCTAAGCTGAGGTAAGGACTGAGATTCGCAGTGTGAGGAGGTCACAGGGGGGGGGGTGTCAGTCCTCAGGTAGTTATTAGATGGGGGAGGATGGTGGCTTTTCTGTTTGATTTGACACTCCCGGCTCTCTGGTGAGCCTGACGCAAAGTGGGGGCAAAGTGACAGGTTTTTATTAGGAAAGACATTAATCACTTGGATGCACGTCATTAAAACACTGCGTGATGTCTGAACATCATAACCAGCCACATGTTGGTCTTGTTAATCATATTATTAATATAAAGCACACAGAAGACTGACAAACTGTAAAGCAAGCTGCTCAAGACCTTCAGTGGCTGACACGTTACAGGTTCTGGATGAGGACCAAGGCGGAAGTCAAGGGCCACATGTTTATCAGCAAGAATTTATATCTGGACAGGTCTGCTTCCCTTCTTAGATAAAATGGCAACAAAGCCAAGATGGTGTGGACAACTTACGTGCGGTTGAAAAACACATAGAGGGAATAATGTTAGTGTAAAATGACTTGTACATTTCTGAAAGAGCTATGGAACCACAGCTGTTGAGAAGTTTGATGTTGTCAGGTATAAGAACAATAGAATAATTTGTTCATATTTGATCTTAGTGGTTAACAGTTGTGCTGTACTTTAAAGCAAATCACGCCTTTGCTTGCTGCCACAGTTGATTCACAACTTTTCAAATGAAGACTGAGAAATTGCTTTCCTGTTTTGGATCACCAGTACTGGATTTAGCCACCATTGCAAATGAGACAGAATCTTAATATCCTTTGATAAAATTGGATACAAATTATTTTCAAAAAGCCCTTGAGGCATTTTAGAATCATACCTGAAATTGAACTATAACATGATGTATTGCACTTTCTCTCTAGCTACAGTGGTTTCATAAGAAGACGTGAAAATTCTGTAAATCCAGGTTGAACTGGAGTTACATTTCATAACCCTGGATACAGTGGAATGATTTTATATCAACTCGGATGAGTTAATACAATGAAATCCCACATTTTTATATTTTAATGTTATTATGTTTTTACCCATTCACTTGTTTGTGCATGTAAAGTGGCTCCTATTGCATAGAAGACTTCAATATATTCAGTAAGGGTGCTGACAACGACTGAATTTCACTTACGTTGGTTGCAGAATATGATCAATAACTAATAAATTAAATTGATTTCATATAATCAAACACTCTGGCATTAATTCATTTATTTTGACCTTTTTAATGGTTTAGTTTCATTTTTAAATATTACTTTTTTAACACGCAGAACAGGTTCAAGTTCTCATATATGTCATTATATAACAAGAGGCAGAAGAAGGCTGACATATGTATGGGTAAGGAAGAAGAGCAGCCATAAATGGGACTGCCCATATCTGCAATGCATATGAGGCTCCAGTAATGAAATCTGACAAGTATTCAGGGAGCAGAGAAGATGGATCACCCAAAAGGGAGATAGGTGGAGACGTGTGTGGGGCAGGAGAAAAGGAGCTGCCAGAGGCCAGAACAAAGTCAGCGGAGGGACTGGTCAGTATCAGCAATGCGAGAGGGCTTCAGACACATGATCATAGAAAAAAGAAGATGAAGAGGGAGACTTAAGCCTCAAAGGGCTCCAGAGACGCAAACCCCAGATCCTCTTGCTCTTATTTTGAACCTGCACAGACCAAAAGCAGTCCATCTCTATGTGGAATCCATAAGGACTCTTCCACCAAAAGTGCACCCAAAGCATTTGGTCCAAAGACAACAGTGACATCCTGTCTCTTTTTGCCCCTTGCAACACCTGGTCAAGACCACTGCCACTTCTCACAGTGTGACAGTACTATCAGCCTGGCCCTAACCTTGATACAGAGGGAGACTGGTTCTTGTACAAAATGGACAATGGCCTCTCATTGGTGTGAGACCAGTGGGGACTTGAGTGAACAGGAGGTATAGCAGGTAGCACAGCAGTTTCAGGGATGACGTTACTCCCTGAGACTTGGTGAGCTAGCATTGTTGCCAACAGCGCCAGGGTCCTTGTTTCCTTCAGCTCAACTGGTAACGACACTGACCCCTGAGAGCCTCGGTTCGAATCTCACTTGCAGAGACCTAGTTCACATCCGTTACATGATAAAGAAATGTAAACTGATCAGTTTCAAGAAACTCAAGGCAGCCTTTTTAGAGAGAGCATTCCTTCCTCCTTAATTTCTGTCCAGTTATATAGGCTCTTCCAGTGAATTTTAACATAATGAATACATGCAAAAATGCAGACTCACTTATGCACAGGCACAAACACAGAGTGCAACACAAAAATATATGATATACATTTCACAAATAAAAACCACCATCATCTCTGCAGAGCAAAACAGTGTTTTCCCATGATATTACCCAGCATCCCACCTGAGTTGCAAGCAGACACGTGCATCTAAAAAAATGTGGCCTGTTAAAATTTCGGGCCAAGCCCCTCACACTGGCAGAGCCTTTGGGGGTGTGTTGGGGGTCAGTGCCGCCCGTTTCCTGGCAGGAACCGGCTGAATGCGGTGTGACAGGCGGTCAGGACTTTCACAGGCTGGCAGCAGGGGGAGTGCGGCGCTCAGGGGCCAGGGGCCGAGAGCACCGGCGGGGATGTGGTGACGGCTGAGAAAGCACAGGATCTTCTCACACTGACGGGCTCCCCGGGGGGAGAGCGGGAGCACTCCTCTTTCTCCTGGTGCGCGCCGATCATTCGTTTTTCCTGGGAAGGATGCAATCTGTAGGCTGCTTCCCCTGATTGTGTATGTCCTAGGAGCCCACCCCCAGCCCCACACCATCTCCCACCCCACCCCACCCCACCCCCTCCCCAAAAAAAGCTGGTCTTGATCACTCTGCAGGAATACTGCAGGAGGGTGACCCGAGGTAAGCTCCTAGCTTTCAGTGCCGACTGAAATCATCAGTCATACCAAAGGGCTCACTTAGAATAAGACAAAGTACAAGAGCAATAACAGTACTTGTAAGGGTATTGCTGAAACTAATATTTTTCACAAAAATATATGACCCCCTTTGACAGCTCAGCAATACTTAGTATAGTCCAGTTTACTATTGCATGCACACTACATGGTTGTAATGTATACATAAAGATTATAGTAATTTATAGTGATCTCATTGTCCAGGAATGATGATGCCCTCCTCCGTACCAACGTTACACACAAAAGATGAAAGCTGAAATTATTGCATTCATTTATGATTTATTTTGCAAATCACTTATGAAAACTTACAGTAACAAATGAAAGTGTTGCAGGCAAGTTATTTTAATCAGGAAAAGACGTAATGTAAATTGAGTAACAGTTCATTTGTCCTATTCACTGTCCATGCAGTTATCTGCAGAATGAAGCAGCATTACCTACAAATGAACTCGCAGCAGTGGGGAAATTGCCCATTTACCATCTGTTTGCTATAAGGCATAAGCAGCAGCCATAACAATCCTCTTTCAGCGTATGAGTTTTGTAATATCTTATCGATACCGATCCATGTGACTTTGTATCATTTTTCCACAGGTCTGACAAACAGTGGGTTTAAAACTGGTCTCCATCTGTCAGCACATCTGTTTGAAACATGTCAGAAATAAGTGGAAATGAGAGGCCGTGTAATCACTTTTTACCAGACCTGAGATGAAGAGAAAACAGTGCTCAAAAATAAGAAGAACTGGAATCAACATAATGCCAAATAATGTGTCAAGGAAAACATAGTTGAGTGAAATGTTTCTTTCTACCATTTCCATTCTTAAGACAGCATAGCAACACTTTTGTTTATGGTTGGGCTTAATCTCTGAGCAACACATTTCAGGAACCTTTCACTTTCACAACATTTATTTATTTTGCTTGACGTAAGTAGCGGAGAAAGTACCTCCTCCTCAAACTCAAAGGTAAGGCCCACCTTCAAAGCAGGATAATCAATCTCCATTCTTTGTGATGTCCAAATACAGCTCTGTCCTAAGGCCCATAGCACAGTCAGCACTGTAGCTCCCACTGATGTTCAGCAATAACACCTTGTTTCTGGAAGGATTTCAGGAATCATCTGTTTGAATACTTTTAAATAAACAGTATTGCCACAAGTTTACACTAGTATGCGTTTGCAAGCAAGCAGGTACCTCGCATTGGATTTGTTTTAGAGATTTAAGTTCAAAGAAGCATATTTTGTGATGAAGGGAAACACCCCCCCTGGCAAAGTGGATGAATGAATGGACCCTGCTTCGCGGGATACCTTTCAGTCAATTCCTCTCTCTGAAACTCCCTGAAATGGAAGACTTCTCCCATTGTCCGTCTTCCCCGTACCAAAAAAGAGAGCCGAAAACCTGCCAGTGTCCTAAGTTCAAATAAATAAACAATCACATTCACACAATTCAATGGGAGTCGGAAAGGACCGCAAACCCGACACAAGGCTAGCCTTTGCCATGTCTCTAGGGACTGACATTTTCTGAAAAAAAAAAAGGAAGGAACCTTGGAGCTGTCACGAACAGCCCAAGAACAAATCAGTTGATGATTCTTTTTTGGAATGGGTGTCAGAGCTCCACAGCGGCATACTGGGAAAACTTTCTTGACTGCCCTGTCCTACGGGTGGCGTGAAGACCAGGCAATAGATCTCTGCATTAGGCCTTTGCTCATGTCCCAGACCACCACTTTCCTCCTAAAACTGAAGCTTTTAAAGGAAGTACTGAGGTCAACAGTCCCCACAGCCTGCCTGGGCAAAGAACACCACATTGCATTACTGACTACTCTATGTCAATGAGTTACTGACTACCCAGAGGTACACAACACCAATTTTCATCAAAGTTGTGTTTTACAATACCTGCCAGTGGGTACAATATTTTAGCCATTCTCTCCAGCGTCCGTGATTTAGCTTAGCTCTTTAAGTCGGCTACAGCCAAGATAGCTTTTGACACTCCGGCATTATTTTTGAAGTCTGTTAACACACAAATCAGTCATGATTAAGACTGCTCGCACCCCAGGCCAGCTCTCATTTTAAAAGCACGGCCTGTATCATTAGCAGGAGTGGGAGTAGCAGCCCCAGAGGGCCTGTGAGACCACACATTCCCATTTTGTTGACGTGGGCGTTGAAGATACGGCGGCAGAAATGGATGTGCAATTTGTCATAGTCAGTAAGCGAGGTTGGTAGGGCAGCAACACACTGAGCCAGTTTCATATCCCCCACAGACACGCTGGCTGCCCTATTTAACAGCAAATCGAGGGATGGATGGCATTTCTTGGAAATGCTGCTTGTGTCCGAAGTATGCAATGCAATTGAGTTCCAGCACCGCTGTCAATTTGCATTATGGAGTCACATTGTTTGATCACAACATAACGATTAAGGTCACACTTAATATTAAGTATACCTATGCGATGACACTGTAGTTAAATAATAAGTCATGCATACAGGAACTGCTATGCAAGAACAGGCTGTTACATAACTTGTGAAATTACATAAAGAGGTTGAGGGCAGGGTGTAGGTTATGGGTACAGAGGGAGTTATTCAGATAGCATATGAAATCACTCACAAAGCCACAAACGTGTACCACATAAATAGGTGTGTGAAAGAACATGTCTCAAGTTTCATGGTAGCTGCAGTTTTAGTATAATAAATTAAACAGCATACTTAATTAACTACTACCATAATGGGTGTGTCTGAGCATTTCTGTAGCATACAGCTACATCTAAATGGTCTCGGTTGTTGCTTTGCTGTTTGTTGTATGTGTTAATGTCTATGAGGTCAGTTAAAATCAAAGAAGCTGGCTGACATTCCTCACCAAAAAAAAAAAAAAAGAAAGAGCAAACTTTCAAAAAAAAAAAAAACCCCAATAATTTATGTTTTAAAACCAATAAACAAAAGAAACCAGCCTGAGCACACAGCCAAAACCAACTCAGTTCCCTGGTGCTGCAGCATCAGACCTGAACACACCTGAATTTAATAAGCCCGATTAGACAGGTGAGTCTCGTTAACCAACAGCCAGCTTACACAGACAGACAATTACAAACTGACAAGTGACAATGAAATAATTGACTGGTTAGAGGAATCTGATGTCAAATGAGCTCAATTATGGTGAAGTTGAAAATGGAAAGACAACAATCCTTAGACATTTAATACGTCGACAATTAAACAACTAAACAGTTTTTGGGGAAAGGGGAAGGCTCTCCTTTACAGGAATCAAACTTGTCCTTGCTTATTTGGTTGACACGTGTGTTAGGTATGAAGGACAATCTTTAACTTCATGGTAATATCTGTATTTCAAACGGGTTAGAAATATTATTCAGTGCATAAGGAATGTAGGTTAGTTTACGCTGTACAGCCTCTGGACGAGTCCATATGATTAATTTTTATCTGATGTACATACTGTTGCAATGCTCTTGAAATTATTTACACTGAGATCTACATCTTCTTCGGTTCAGTGGCTGTTACTTAATCCTCTCAACGTAAATTATGTGTTTTGAAATATTAAGTACCTCAGATTTTATGCAATGTTTAAGTAACTCTCATATAAACAACCATCCGATGCCTGACTGCAAATATAAAACCACAGTGAATAATGAAGGTATTGCTGGGTGTTTGAAAAAGGGTCTTTTTTCAGGCTTCATTTGAAAGACAGAGAGCAGGAGCACCAACTGAAAAAAGCTAACAACGTTTTTTGATCCCCTCTGAAGAGGGATGCCAACCCCCAGCTGAGAGATAGAGGACTTTTGGAAGGCCCTGGACGCATGGCTTGGCAGAGACAGTGTGAAGTGCTGTCTGAGGCTGATGGAAATTCCAGCACTTATTCAGTGTTCTTTCAAGAAGAAAAAAGTTCTGTTCTGCGTGTAGTGGAGGGGCTGCGGAATCATTAACACGCTCATAGTGACACACATTAGAGTGACAAGCCTCATTACATGTAACTCTGGCTCACAGTTAACACCGTTTATTTTCTGGGTGCGTTTAAAGGCTTTTTCAGTTCACTAGAACGTAGCTGAAAGCGTAATTGTGCCTTCCAGGGAGATGATGAGATCTTCGATTTGTGAGTACTTGTGAGTGTGTGATACACCAAATCTGGCTTGAAGAGACTGAGCTGTGGGCAGACGTCCAGGAGAAATCTTTCGAAAGGCATGCCAGGTTCTGTGAAGAAATCTGCTTGCCGGGAGGTGAAAAAGTGAAAGAGATTTCAGTACCACTCAGGAAACAGCAGTACGAGGGCCTGTGAGAGGCTGTGAGGGGGCACGGTGATCCCTTTGAGCAGAGGAAGAAGAGTAATGGGCTAGGGACTGATCCGTACGATATGCCTGCGGGTTGAAGTAGATGGCGCTTCTCACGGTTACCTGATAAGAACCCTCCGCTAGGTAGTAAGTGAAGCAGTAGCTTGAGATCCCCAGTTCAGCGAGGGTGGGAAGAACAACCTGGAGTTCCGCTGTGTCAAAGCTGCAGAGGATGAACACAGAGGAGAGTGAATCGGCCTATGCACTCTGAGGGGCATTAGGCAGTGAAATGGGGGACTATCTCCATTGAATAAGCAGCTCAGATGGCAGACCAGCAAAAGTCCAGGAGATATTCTATAGGAGGAAAGGTTACAGCTGCTTATTAACAGCCCGCTGAAGAGATACGGATTGGTTGAGGAGGAAAGATGAGGTTATTCCCGACAGCTGAGGGATCAGTGTATGGTTTTATGAGATGAGGACTGACACAACCCTGCTTGAAAGCTGAGGGAAAGTAATCAGTAGTGAGGGAAGGGTTATTTGTACTGCTCAGTGGTAGGCCTAATACATTGCACCTTAATACCTTACCTTAATATGAAGGTATGTTTAAGAATATGACCAGGAAATGTCATGCTTGTCTTGAGAAGAAAACTCACTGTTTATAAATAACCAACTATTTTTAAATCGTCCCTTTTACTTGGATCATCTGTTTCTTCCCTACTGTAGCTGTGCAAAAATATCTGCATCACAGGAAAACTCTTATGGTCTAAATATGATTTTCCAGTTACTGGTTCTGAAAAAAAAAGCACACAACCTTCAGTTAAGTATTAAATGGTCCTTACTTACCAGGATCAGATAATATCTGTTAATATCATTTCCCAGATTCCATTTTATGTTTATTTTCAGTCAAACTATCTTTGACTTTGACTAAGTTAGTTTGGAATGTGTGCAAAAACACCATTAAGTAGCATAGTTTGGATGAATGAAAGAATTTAATATTAATAGTTCTTTTTACATCAAATCCCAGCAAACACATTATTTATGCGCATGAAGTATGCAAAATTATCAAAGGAAGAGATGTGTAATATGAATTATTTACTAATGGAAGATGGGGCAGTGTTTCTGACACTTTTTAAGTTTCTGTATCAATGGATGATGCTCCATTGTTAAAATTTTAATATAATTAGAATTATGCTAAAGACACATCAAGCTGGTATTTTTCTACTTAGACTTTGATTGTTTAAGGATTGAAGAGCTGAAACAGTGCAATTACGCATTGCTTCAAACCTGTGAGGGATGTCCACAGAGACATCTGAAAAAAGTTGCTCAAATATGCCTTGAATAGAATTAAACAGTAGCCTCAATGAACAGTAGCATATTTACACCTATTTAAAATATAGAAAACTGTAGCAAAGATCAACATACCAAAATGTCTTTAGGTTTGGTCATTACCTAATAACTGTTGGCTGCTTGGATTGCCGACAAGCACTTTTCATGTGGGATGCTAGCTAACCAGATTCCTGACTTCTCTGACATGGAGGAAGATGAATGCTCATTACACCAATGGTGGTTTCATAAGAGTTGAAAACATTCATATAACATAGATTTGAGGACTTGCATATTCACATGAAACACATGACAAGGACTGGCGTATTTGCTGGTGTTGTAAGATGTTTATGGTAGATTCCATGTTATCTGACTTCCTCCACAGCTTGCCAGCCATTCACATACACGAGATAATTATCAGGTAATGGCACAGCATATAAAATCAAAACAGATTGTATAAAACGTACTGACTGATGTCTCAGTACATTTCTGATATTCGCTGTTTCTTTTTAATCTGAGTGTAGAAGGAACAACAACATAAAGCTGCCTCACTGTGCAAGCCGCAGCTTGATAACAATATCAAGTGCTTTGCTCATGGTACAGTGGCGATAATTCACGTATTTGTGAATGCACGCACGAACACACATGTTCTCGTCTGCACACGCACGCCCAAAACATGGAGGACGCCACCTTTTCCAGCACGACACCCTTTCTCTTGCTGGGGTGTGTAATGTCCACTTTCCAGCCTAAAGCCAACAAAAGATTTCCTGAGAGACCAGTAAATCAGCTCAATAAAATAAAACAAGGAACATCTCAATGACCAGTGGGATGCGCGAAGGCCCTGTCACAGCGGGCTGCCTGCACTTAAAACAAACAGTCTTCGCCGAACATGCTGAACAAGAGGATGCCTATCAACATTAACCTGAGGGGCGGTGGGAGGCGAGGGGGCCGCGCTTTTGAACTCGCAGAGTCCTCCCAGTCATCTATATCCTCCCTAAATCCAGGATAATAGCTCATAAATCCTCAAAGGGAAATTCTTCTGTCCTCAGCTTGATATGTAAAGTGCGAGGATAATTAGACAGCAGCGTGAAGCGCTGACGGGTGGACTCGACCTCGGCTTGTCTTGATTCCTGGCGGTACGCCCGGCTTACGCCCTCGAGCGCGACCTTTGACCTCAGGTTGCTACGTTGAATATCCAGCTGCATAAAATGAGCTTTGGAATAGGAAAGGTGTAATCCTGTTGACAATGTAAATCACCGAAGCCTATGGCATTTGCCCTGAACACATAAATAAAATGTCTCCAGGGAATAACATTTTCTAACACTTCACATTTCTCTGATGCTTATTGACTTTCAGTTTCTTTCTATAGCAACGCACATTTTGATTATACATAGAGAGATGTGACTAGTCAGTCAGAAAAAAAATGTCGGAAACTTGTAAAACTGAAACATATTATAAAAAGTGAGGTATGAGGCAGACATATGCTTAGCATTACAGATGAATTTTATTCATGTACAAATAATGTATTCAGAACACTTTTCATTGTGATTTATGATGCATTTGGCAGATGGCAACACTGATTGTAGATAGTTCTATCTACATCTATCAGTGCTCTTGAAAAATGCATTTGTCTTCCGCAGACGTCGCAAACAAAACTTTATGGGATGTGTTACGAATCGCTTCCTCCATAATAGCGCCTCGAAAGGCTGTGATGTATTGGACTTCAACACATTCTTCGGGCTCTCGGAAGAGCCGTTTGACAACTTCCTGAGAGCGATAGCGGGAGGCACCTCAGCAATACAGGATTTCGTTTTCCACTTGTCATTGTCACTGTCGTCAGCACGACTGCACCATTAACTTTTCATGGGCATGAGCGAGGCACAGTTGACATAAATGATTAGGCGCTGTCCTTCAAAAAAATAGATGACCCTGTTTTTCCCTATAGCAGGTTGAGCTTAGTGTTAAATGCCTTTCTGTCAATCAGAATATGAGGTAATAGCAATTTCTGTGAATTTAAAAGCCAACAGCCAATAGAGAAAAATCTCTGATCCTAAAAATCAGTTTGCACGTTTCTGATCATATCCAGCAATAAAAAAAAAAAGAGAAAATGGATGTGTGAGAGAAAGAGGTAATCATTTTTTTTTCCTCTAAAATGAAAAATGCCACTGTTGACAAAATTGCAAACATAAACATTAACATGACACTGAGATGAACTCAAAATAAGGAAGGCGCGTGCGATGGCTGTTGTCACGACCCGACATCCTCTCATTGTGATGCATGACTTTATGGGAGAAAAGAAAATGCCATTCAGCAATCTTGTTTGGTCCCTTTTTATACAAATACACTACATATCTGGGGACCTAACTCGTTTTAACATTCGTACCCTTGAAATGAGCATGCAAAGCTGAAGAAGCAGCCATAGCTTGCTCATATCGGACAAGACAGTCCAATGAAGGATGGCTACGTTTTCCACATTGGGGCTTGTATGTTACTTGAACATTACATGCTTGTTACATTACATTGCATTACATTGCTTGCTTAGCAAACACCAGCGCTGAGACCGATTCATTGTGCAAAGCTTACAGTTTACATTAGAGCTTAGAGCTGACATTATCCTTTTGTGCAGGATATCTTGCTGAAGCAATCCAGGTGAGGTGTCTGTCTTAGCAAATGCAGATGCAGTGTTCCTTTGTGGATTTGAACCTGTGATGCTCCGGTTAACCTGTCTTTCTTAGGCCAGGCACGTACTATGTAGCATCATGCAAGTCTTGCTTTGGTGGGTCAGAATCTGTGAACCACTCCGCAGCACCGGTCCTCCACAGTACCAGTGTTTTTCATTTCATGGCAGTTAAATGTAAAGGTGGAGTTGCTATATTCTATTAAAGCAAGTCTTCATAAGCTGCCTGAATAGAAAGAATACACATACATGTGTCCTGTGTCAGTCGGCTCTTGGCAGCCCCTCTCTCCCTCCCATACCAGTTCATTCACCGAAGCCCACACAAGAGGACGCACGTGGGGCCAAACAGGTTTTTGGAGATGAACTTGAACCTTTAGTCACTGAGCTTTATCACTGTTTATATTCTCTATTGACCTCGGGAAGCCTTGCGACTGACCTTCTCTCATACATGTAAGTGCACCAGGAGGGTCACATGACACAGACAACGAGACGCTGCGAGGTTTGGTCAGATAGCGAAGGGCCGCTGAAAACAAAATGAGCCAGACAGGGACAAGGGACGGCATTTTTCCATGGCTCAAAGCAATCAGTCCAGGTGGATGTTGTTTTTGCTAGGGGGAGAGGGCTGTGTTTTCAGACTGTCAGCAGTACAGTAATGTCTTACCCTCATGATACCTGTCAGAAGGTTGACAAAAGAAAACATGCTCTCCCCGAGCTCGGAGTGTCGAGCATCCTGTTCACGCTTCCAGTTTACGTTCGCAAATATTATCCAACATTCATTATATTAATGTGGAAAGTAAAGACTTTCCAAACTTTTTGTTCAATTTATTCAACCTACAATGAGGTCACTAAATGCCAAAAGGAATTCTGAGCCTTCTAAATGTGTGCTGTTACCTAAATGAAATACATCATGTTCTTGATTTAGTAGAATGTTCTATCAAGCCAAGAATGAAGCTAATAATGTAAGCTAATAGTCCAAATCACCTCATATACGATAAATGGAATGCACACTTTCATGCCACACAGATGAAGACCATGCATGTTAGTACTAGCCTTGGAAAATGTGCTGGAGAAAAAAAATTAAGCATTTATATATGTGGGAAAGCTATTTCAGGCTAAATAGGATATTGATGAACAAATATTCCACACAAAAAGGGACACTTATGGGCACACTACATATGTAGAACATTATTTCCCCCACAAAAGAATCGTGGAACAAACATCCTCTACTGTAGTTAAGTAAAAGTTTACTTGAAGATGTGGCCTCCTTACTGCATTACTGTAATCGTTGTAATTCATCTACAGTTTTTTGCTAAAGGCATCAAAGCAAGTTGTGCTATGGAGTTAAGCCAGGAATTGGACTAGCGATATAGTTTCTATTTTATGACCCTGGCATGAATGTCAGGTGTTTTGAATATAGGCCAAAAAATGTTTATTTACAGAACATCTTCTGAAGCTCAGAAATTGAAGCCCTCCAAGAGTCACTTTGACACGGGCTTGAAATTCCAGAGAGTGCAAGTATGTGGTTATCTAAAAAAACAATCCGTACATTGAGCTCAGCCCTTCAAAATTAAGGTTTGTTATTGTAGCTCTGTTCAGCTTTCCTGAATGGCAAGGTCGTTTATTTTCTTTCTCGCGACGTTACGTTTGCCTTCAAATCGGCAAAAAACACTACGCGCCGTTCATTCATCACCCATCCTTTTTACGCAGTTCTTCGAATGGATTGTTTTCAGCTCGGCAATTTGATTATTTTTACGAGACCGCCGGTGCTCTGCGCGCCGTCTTCTGCTAAAGCAATCAGACAGATACGGAGCCGTTCAGCCGCTCCGGCACCTGAGCGCCTCATTGTTATCATCTCGGAGATGTTGCTCTGCGCTCTCCTCCTCCTCCTCCTCCCTCCTCCTCCTCCTCCTCACCTCCTCAACTCCCAACTCCCAGTTCCCACACAACTAGGGGAACATAACGAAAAAAAGCGTCCAGATTTATAGGGGAATAATGCGTGGAATGTTCGTCCTGGGTCAGTTTTTTTTCTTTAGGAAACGCACCCAGCCTTGACCTGCGCCAAACAGGACTGGTGGGAATTGCCACGGGGAGGGGACCTGTTCTCTCCACCTACAACAGATGGAGAGACCATTTCATCCGATGGACATTTATAGTAGCAATTATTATAGGAGGGTCTGATTTCCAGCAGACGCCAACGCGTTTGTTTTTAAATCCAAGACAAACAAATTGACCAGTGAATCAAAAGGGTCAGAATGACCTGCACAAAGAGTGGGAAACGGATATAAACGTGCTACTTGCGACAGTAGAATCTGGGGTTGATATTAAAAGGGAACTGGGATTAATAACCCTTGCTCCATATTTGTGTCGGAAATGACCTCTTGATTTGCAATGTGTATTTGTGTCTCAGTTGTGGTCACCTGTGAGATTACTATCACCCACAATGACGTATAATTCCATGCATATTGAATGGTTTGATAACGGCAATAATGCTAAGACAGTTTTATAAATTGCTGTAGCAATTTGCCACTCAGTATGTATCAAATGGGACAGCACAGTTGCACAAATGTAACATGATTGCCTCTGATTACAAGGGCCATATTTAATCTAACCGCAATGCACTTTGTCTGTAGTATTAAGTAAAGACATTAAGCAGAGGTTATATCTTGAATTGTTTACACAACAGTGTGCATCCATAATAGCATTTATTGAAGCAAAAATATTGTTAAGAAACAAAAAATTAAGACTTGCTGAGATTTGTTACTCAATGCTACAGACAACATGCACTGCGGTTAGATTGCATTTTGGTCCTTAAAAGGGCTTGTGAAAGATTGAAGGCAAACACTAATGGAACTGAATTTAAAAATAGGATTTACTCAACAGTGAATGCAACCGACACACAATTATAACAGAGCAGAAGCAGTTATCGTAAAAGAAAATTAATTGCACATACTCCATTGTGCTGCTTCTGTTCTTTCAACCTTGAGTGCCAGGAAATGAGCCAGGGGCTTCAATGAGTTTGGAAAACAAATGCAAGCTCATTCATACTGCTCCACAGATAACAGCAACACCACATACGCTCACAAACAATGTGCTAATTGTCAGTGCTTCTGGGTTGTGCTCTTGTTTTGACTTATACTGCACTCTGTGAAAATAGTAGTTTATTTGCTTATCAGGTGGCCATTTGTGGATGGGTTTTACAAAAATACTACTTGGAATCTGTGATCAGCATTTTAACTGAGTCTGGTATGTTAGTTTTGATTCTGCAACAGAAATGTTTATTCTTTATTATCACATTCATATTGTTCACTATACATATTATAATCAATCAAGCAAATTGATGCTAATTTTTACATTTAATTGCATGACATTACTTTCATTTATCAGACACTCTTATTCAGAGTGACTTCCAACACAATAGAACATAAGTGTATCCATTTAAGATGTATGAGCAACAGTGTCAGACCAGGCTGACAACACTCCCAGAGCAGTGAGTGTGAGTATAACACTATTCAAGCCCCGCCCTGATTTAACTTGTGCAACCTGACTAGACAAGGGAAGCCAAGTATTCTACCATATATCAGTCCCTAATTTCACATTTCATAATACAATGTATCAGTGCAATACAAAAGCATGCAGTAACGACCAACTGAATAATGTATGCTGATCCTAACTTTAAAACTACTCGGGTTTAAATGAAAAATGTCACCTTGACATAATAATAAAGCTGTTAATCACAGGAGAGATTTTGCTAAGAAAGTGCTGAAAATAACTGAGGAAAGCAAACTGATGAGAACTGTGAAACAAATGAGGACAGGCACGAGTTTTGTCAAAATATTTCTATTCAGAACACATTTCTATTCACCAGTACAGCTCAAAATAGAAAACAGCCTTGACTCCACCACTGACTGTTATTTGACCAGTATGAACAGATATCAGTACACTGAACATAAACATGTGATTCTTTCTGTGGTGTTGTCTCATATAAGTCACTTCAGATAACGGAGTTTGACTATTCAAAGAATTTAAAGCATGCTCAAGAGCTGAACAGTTTACCCCCATAACAAAATAAGAACAAGTTAAGGTCATGTTTAATGGCTTAATGGGCAGAGAAATTATAGAAAATATTGTCATAGCTATGGCGCCACCTAGTGACACTGGTGGGCAAGTTCAATTTAGACTGCGCTTTGGTATATAAACTGGACACTGAACAGAACTTGGCACATAATCAGATGGCTATGGGATGCAATTAAATGAATGCATCATCACAAGTCATCACTGAAACTGCATGAGAAACATAGACAGAGTGCAATCTTCAAATGGCCGAAATGACGAACCTCTGGCTTCAAATGTCAGTCATCCGTGCAGCTTGTCTCTCAGTTTGATTAAGAAATGACATACACCTAGAGCACTGGGTGTTCCAGCCTTCTGTGAAAATAACTTAAAAGTGAGTCTAAATTAAAACTAGCAGGCCCTCATGTTAAAATCTAAACTAAGGCTGACATCACAGATCACCTGTAAGATGCGAAGAGCAACATCTCCTTAAACCCAATGAGGAGATGCTGACTGGCAGCGGTAGGGCGACGTGCCTCATTCGCTTCACTGCTGTCGGTCTGGATCAGGCTGGAAACACAGGTGCACTGCCTCCTCAAACGCCCCGCTGTTGAAAGCAATGACCATCCACCTGGACCTGTTTGGCTTACTCTAATCTCTCAGTTTCTGGGACTGTGTCTCGCTGCTCAGGTCTGAAGATGGAATTTTCTGTATGTCTGAGGGACCACCGCAAAGTTCTTCCCACGCATGATGGCGGTTTGGCTGTGTGGACAAAACTCTTTATGCCACACTGCTGAGATAAAATAAACCCAGTCTGATATTATTGATATTGATATATTCAACTGAGTACTATTTCACTTTAGCAGCACAATTTCATGTGGCAGCAAAATAAGCCACAATTTAATAGGATAGAATCAGAAATTGAAATGTCATTCTCCTTGATCCTTGATAGAGGCTGCTGTGAATATATCCAGATATCCAGTCAGGGTAATTCTATGTCCATATCTATAATTTATATCACTCTCCAGGTTGGTTGTCACTTGGCTTCAGTTGCCTTCTGAGAGGCAAATCCACCTCCTGCAGAGTTTGTATGAGTCGGTGGTGACTGAGAAAAGGCACAAGCAGGGCAAGGCACAATGGCTGTCAGTCAAGCCAAAAAAAAAAGAAAAAACATGTTTTCTTACTGAAAGATGCCACTAGCAACACACATCTTATACAACTCAACATTTTAAACAAAGCGCTTGCCATTAAAATTAACTATCAACAACATTTCAGCTGTAACACTTTAGGCTCAAACAGACTGCCTGTAGTATTTTAAAGAATACACTAGAGGCCGCCAGAGATTGTTTTAAAAAAAGATATGTTCACTTGTCTCTCAAGCAAGTTATTAGGTTGCCAGTATGTATAAGTGGCACTGTCCTATTACGCCTTTGGAAAAAGGTACTGTACTTCACATATTTTACCATGATTTACACCGTGAGCACTGCTGTGCAGCTGTACCACACCAAATCTGAGCAGCGTTGCTGTCACTGTTGTAGGTTGTCATCTTTTTTTCTGCCTGACAATATGTGCTTTCTAAAAGTAATCACCAAGGCTGATTTCAAAGGATTGCCCTTCAGGCAATGGGCAGCAGAGCACTAAATAGATCAATGTGTCTGGGTTTCTCTGTTACATTCAACAGTGTGCAGTTTTGTACTCACAGATCTGCCAGACCGTTCTTGCTTTTATGGATCTGTACACATGTGCGTGGCAAATTTATGTCTTTACATATTTTAACCTGTAGAATATCGACTGACCACAAATATAGCCGTTCATTGGATTCACAGAACCAGGGCTGACTTAGTCTATGTTATTGTTCTGTAACTTCCTGTAAGATGTAATTTAAGATATTTGATGAATTCTGCCACCAAGACTGTTACATTCTATAGTGTATATTTTCATGTAATTCTCAGCTGAAGCTCCATACTTACATGTTAATTTATATAATTTTCTTATGATGTTTATGCACTGGTTGAACTTGTTCCTTTGAATCTGGATTTTAAATATAAAACAGGACAATAATAAAAAGGAAATGAAACATATAATGTATTAAAGTAATCAGCAACATCCTTTAGTAAGTAAATGAATAAAAACATTCCTTTAATAAAATTCCTTATCTTATAATCATTACAACAGGCCTCTGCAAAAATCATAACATAACCGAATTAGGGATACTTTTGGCGCAGAGCAGGACTGAATTTTCCATTGAAAAGCTGTCTACTCAGGTGTGAAGCAACAGTTTTTGTCGCAGCCCAAGAAATCCGCCAGGGAATCCACATTCTGTTGGCAAGAAATCTATGCCAGCAAGAGAATGATACACCTTGAGTACTGAGATAATGGAACTGTCACCTCCTTTTGCAAGCAGAGTAGCATCAAAGCTTTTTACCTATTAACTTCTCAACCCTCGTTCTGCTATTGCATTGTGCTATATCCACTAGAGGACAATGCTGTATGAGGTCAGCATGCTGTCAGCATGCAGTATGTGCCTATACCCACTAGATGTCAGTATGTTACAATAAGCTCAATAACTTTAACATTTTACAATATATCCTATGCTATTTGTGGTTTAACGAAGTGCCTGTAGCTACTGTCAATTTCCATCATCCTTTACAATATTGGCTTCATAACAAATGTTATAATATATATTTACCTGAATAAAGAATGATG
Organism: Megalops atlanticus; assembly: GCA_019176425.1. Classification (NCBI taxonomy): domain Eukaryota; kingdom Metazoa; phylum Chordata; class Actinopteri; order Elopiformes; family Megalopidae; genus Megalops; species Megalops atlanticus. The sequence continues at coordinate 13,341,217 of CM032898.1, read as the reverse complement.
CAATTTAGTCTTAGATCAGAAATTTTGGTTTAGGTTTTGCTCTGTTGAATGCAATGCAGTCTCCCACACTTGACGTAAAGCCTTGGAATGAAGTTAACTGTGGTGAGTTATTTTCTATGTACTTCCTGCATTTACAGATCAGTGGTCATGTTTCCTAGGTCAGTTAGATACAATTACAGAAATGTCCATATTCTAAAATGTCCATATTCAGCAGTGTAGTGTAGTGTTAAGGAGCAGGACTCGTAACTGAAAGGCTGCCAGTTTGATTCCCCACTGGGGCACTGCTGTTGTACCCTTGGGCAAGGTACTTAACCCAGAATTGCCTCAGTAAATATCCAGTTGTATAAATGGGTAACGTAAGAACTAGTAACCTATGTATGTCTCTCTGGATAACAGCGGCTGTTAAATGCCAATGTAATGTAATGTAATGATTTACAATGCACGCTAACTGAGGAAACCTACAACAGGCATAATTTTCAACTGCAAGGCAAACGTATTAGAAGACAAAATCACCTGTGCTCAACTCTTTGAATGAGGAGGTTGGCATGAATGAGAGCAGTTCATCAAAATACAAACACATAGGAGAAGGCTGGAGATGAATGCATGGCAGAGAGGTCATTCAAAGTGATCTAATACATTAAGTGGGTCAACTCAATGCAACGGGGCTTGATGGTAAAAAGCATTTCCTAACTGCCAAAAAGGGCACCGCATTACAGCGCAGGCTGCAGTAATGGGTGCAGTCCCTACTGCTCTCTGATCAGTGATCAGCCCATGACACAAAGGGATTGCTTTGATGGTCACTGATCTGAAATCAGCAATTTGTGATTGCGAAAGCAGCCACTCTAGCTTGTTTACCAATCTTTTTGTCAAGATGCCGAAAAAAAGTACAGTATAATTTTCCCTGAGGGTTGTTCAATTCAGTGAATGTAGGATTTTGCTCCTCTCTCAAAATTAAACAGAAGCATATAGTACCATAATTTGAAATAACCACACTGAAAAAGATTTTCCAGGAATTTACATTCTCTGAAGTTGCATAATCTAGGACACTATCTTATTATCCAATTTCCAAATGTCGCTTAAGATATTTCCACGAAAAACTGACCTTATAATACTGAGAGGAAATGTTTCTGTCTTTATGTTATGGTTCTACATGGTCCACATACTCAAATATGTGCTTGGTAGTTCTAATTCTTGTTGATTTTTTTTCCCCAGAAAACTCTGAATTAGGCAGCTCATAGTGTTTAATTATAAATATAAGCTAAGCTGCTGACAATTCTGTAGAAGCAGTCACTAGGGACTTCAAGATGTTTCAAAGTTGTTTCCAGCGCACAAAAGCTCCATTGTGAAAGACAGCCAAAATAGAGTGGAAAACCGAAAATAGACAGTAATGATCTCATTTGCTTATGAGGTGTGTGTTGCTGTGAGAAGTATCTGTGGAGGTTTACATCAAAGGCTTCTTTTCAATCTAACTGCAATGTGCTTTATCCTTAACTCAGAGTAATTTATAGGATTTCAGCAACTGTCAAACTCATTATACTGTTTAAGAAACAAACACGAGGACGAGGAGTGAACTAAGTATAGCAGTGAGGCAGGAAGCTGAATAAGATATGAGGGAGACGGAGTATCACTTATGTGACCGTTGAGTTGCAAGTTGCAACTGTTTCTGTGTCCTTAAGCTAGACACTTCACCTCGGTTGCTCCAGAAAAGCACATCAGTGTGAAAGGATTATATAAATGATTGTGAGTGATATAAAAAAAAACAAAGACAAAAGAGACCAATAACATAACAGCAATAGATTTTTCAACTCAGTCTGTTGATGTGCAGCTTTGCAAGGGCATAAAGCTTATGTACATGCCCCCCTGACTGAGAGATATGACATGTACTATTAGAGTCGTTTGTGAGTTTATTTCAGTTCATTCTTACTTGATTACAAATGGCAGTTGATGTAGCCTTTTCTGTCGTCATTAATGACAACTGACATCGCTGGACAGGGCCTTTTTGTAATCTGTTATCCTTCACCTTTAACAAGTCAATACATATCCCAGCAACCATTAAGATACATTTGCTAATAACACAAAATACATGACCAACCAAGACACATGTCAGCAAATCAATACATATGTCAATCAAACTGATAAACGTGACAGCAAAAATGTGTAGCCACATAAAAAACAAAGCATTCCTCCTGTTAAGTCAATGTACTCCATGTAACAAACCAACATGTACCCAGAAACAAACCTACATATATTTGTACAAGCGCACACATTTGCTAACAAATCAGTGCAGAGTCTTACAGTACTGTCTCTGCCAAACTCTATGCGAGAATGTAGGTGTCTTGGCATATCTTATCAAGAAATTTGACAATGTCAGAAATTAGATTCTGCTCTCTGGTGCTGATCTAAATGACATCAGAGTATGTCAGACGTTCATTTTTTACGATCCATTTCATTTGATATGATAAGAGATGACAGGCTGAATAAAACTGATATGCTCAGGTTTAGTTCATTCCCCTAATTTTGTCCCTGTTAGACTGCTTGAAGACGTGTGAGGACCTGCATGCTGTGACATTCTTGCAATCATTAATAGCTCTCTTGCTACTGGGACGATTCTTACTTATTTTAAATCTGCAGCAGTTTGGGCCCTGATTTAGAAACCTAACCTTGGTGCTTCTGTCCTTAGTGACAATAGGCCCATTTCCAACATACCTTTTCTTTGCTGAGGCTTTGGAGAAGTAACTTTTTCAACAGTTTCCTTTCTGAGTAAAAATAGTCTTTTTACATGTTGCCTCCAGGTCAAATCATTCATAAGTACAACACCTCCGTTGACTTTTGTGTGACTTTGATAATTTTATTTGATGACACACAGCCATGATTGCTAGGCAAACCTGTTGATATGAATAAAATATCTGTTGGACATGGACGTCTCACTGACGTTAAACACCGGATGACTCAAATAAAGCATAAGTCTTGTGACTGAGTCCAGAGCAAGCATCAGATCTACTAAAAAAAGCTGCCCACTGTCATATTAGCACCTTGAGCCCTGGTGCAAGAGCTGTAGTAGAGAACCTTAGTGTGATCTTACATAAACATACGGGATTTGAAAAACACATTAAGAAGATATCCCAGGAGTGCTACCATCATAGAAGAAATGCATCCAGGATTGGACTGTTTATGTCATTTAGGGATGCTGAGAAAGTCATCCACAGAGTTATCTCTACAAGATTCGACTACTGTAAAGCTCTTTATCTGAGCCTAAATGGCCATGCATTACGTTGCCTACAGCTGCTGCAAACTGCTACTGGTAGGCTCTTAATCAGAGCAAATAAAAAGGACATGTAGTAATCCATTATGCCCTCTTTATGTTAGCTGCTTTCAGAGTAGATTGAGATGTGGCTGATTACTTTTAAGGCATTGCGTGTTCCAGCCCCCGAGAGTTCATCTCTGAGTTCTTGGACATCTTTCTGCCACTGCAGGCTCTTGGCTCATCAGATAAGGATTTTGTTGTCCTCACAACCTGTTTAAAGACAAAGGGTGACCTAGCTTTCTCCGCGCAGGTCCCTAAACTATGGGATGCCCTGTGGGAGAATGCCAGGACCTTGCAGGCGGCTTCTATTTTTGCAACACTTTCAAAAAACTGATCTTACTTCAAACATGCTTTATTTATTATTATTTATCTTTTCTCATGACTTATTACACAACTTGATCCTTTGTTTTATACACATTTGTTTTCATACCTTCCTGCTTATATAATATTGTTTGAGTTCGTGCTTCCAATTACAGCTGCCTCCTTTTGTGTTTTCTTATTTCCTGCTCGTTGGGAAAGCCCTTAGTATGAAAAGAGCTTCATAAATAAAGTTTCTTCCTCATATTAATATTATCAAATACAACAAACCAATACATGTGAAAATAATCCATTCAATATGTGCCGATTTGCTTATTTTTTCCCCTTAAATTGCTCCCCATGCTGTTGTTCTTTGAGTGCTGGAAACACCCCGCTTTCGTCCTGAGGGAGTAAATTTGAGTCAGCCAGAGTCTGAAGCAGGTGAGTGTACACCTCCTGAAAAGACAGGAACAGGCCAACTGAGGAAACAATGTCATTCAGAATGCCTCATTTATGTGCAGTGGAAAAAGATATATCTGTCAAAGTCCAGGCTGGGAGAAAAATACAGGCAACTGGTCATTAAATGAACAGTGTGCTAGCACTTATGGGGAAGTCATGGAAGAAGGCAATTCAAAACTGTATGGCATTAGGGAATTGGTAATCCGCGGAAGGCGTTAAGTCAATTACGCTTTTGATGTATGGATTTAATTTCTGTAACTTATTAATTCACATGTACTGCGCACAGCAGGCTCGTAAGCCACCTGACAGGCAATTTGAGGTGAATGCCATAATTGCATTTCCCTGGGACGTGAAATGTGACTTCCAAGGCGCCATGTAAGTTCCCCTCAGGACCGCTTGCTATGTGACTGGAAATTTCGACATACGCACGCAATCACACGCACAAAGTAAGACCTGCTCCAGGCTTTGCCGTTTTGGGAGCATTTGGTACATTTTCCCTCTCAGTGTTCCTGATCCTGAGTTTGGCTGTTTAGAGCTATGAGGTTGTGAGGCTGACCTCTGCCATATGCCTGTTCAAGCAACCAACAACCAGGCTCCTGACCTCAATATACCTATACACAGTAGACAGAGGCTTGAACCTAACAGAGAAACCATCCCTCCTATGGTATTCCATAAAGCACAACTGCATGGTAATTTGTGTTCGCTTTGAATCATTTTAGGGGTTAAATTCTGCAAATGAGCCCCTAGTGATAATAGCATTACATAACTGCAAACCCATTTGCCCTGGTTACCTGTTTAAACTGAATACATGATAAATGAATTACTTCTCCCTGCAAAAACACATGAAATGTCCTGTTTAGCAGTGAAATGTAACTAAAACAGTGCTATGTTATCACCCTAAATAGAACGCTCACTGCGTAAGTGAGTAAACTGTCTTGACCCTGCCGAGGCAGGAGTCCTAACAGTGACATAAAACAAGTGGTCTGACGACGACAGATGTCAGAACACATCAGCGGTGCTGTTTATGGCTCCCCTTAAAAAGAGAAAATGAACAGTTTTCCTGTTTTATATTATGGCCATTTGGGAGCATCTGTCAAATTACATAGTTCAAAAAAAAAAGAAAAAAAGACAAAAAACAGCTCAGAAGCTTTGCCAACCTGAACTGGGGTCCAGTGTGGGTGAGCAAGTCAGAGATTCCATTCTGATGAATCCATTTCTTTAACACTGTCACACCAATGCACGCTGCACTAACTGATGATTGTCAAAGCAATAAAAAGCTTGTCCTACGAGTGATTCTTTTTTTTTTGGAGCATAGTTTAGTGGGCTCAAGCTGGAGCAAAGCCTAGTGTCCTCAGGCTATTCTTAAAATTGCTCAGAATATTCTGGGATGTTATGTTCCTTACTCATATGAAACAAAGTCTGCTTTAAATTTTAACATTTTTTTTTACCACCGTCTGTAATGAACACTATTGTGTTTGTACACTTTCACAGCCATTGAATAATTGTTATTGATACTTTATACTTATCCTGCAATGCCTTTATGGATGCCTCTCAACCAGTAGCTCACTGGTTCATGTTTCTAATGAGATTAATGGCTCCAATTTTGTAAGTGAGACCAGAGTTGAAACAAAGGAAACCAATTATTGACATCATTGACCCCGAGAGCATCAAGGGCATGCAAATGTATCATTTTTTGTGGTTATATTATCAAGCACTACAACAACATTTCACTTTATTGAATGCATTTTGTACATGTTACATTTCCAAGTGGATTGTGGGGCTATGAAAAAACTGGTTCATTTTATACAAAGCTAACAGATACTCATTCAAAACATGACCTGAAAGGTGTCTAATTGAGAGTATTCAAGCATCGGAGATTGGCTGTCATATGCAATACTTGTAGGACATTAACCTCTAGTAAATATGCACCATTGCATAATATAGGACATGGAGCTGGGAATCTGAAACCAAGGTGCTCTTTTGAAAGAATCACCTGAGAACTTAAGTGTGTCAGACTACTGCTCCAGCATTTTGCTTAGCGCAGAAAAGAAAGATTATGATTTATGTCTGAGATTGCCATGACTCCATAGTGACTCCATTTTGTCTTCTGTACCTTGAATCTTTTCATGCACAAAATGACATAACCCACAACTTAACTGGCTACAGGAAACATACTTCCTGTCTTCCAAGATTCATTTACCTCTTAAAATGGAGGCCAATGAGCAAATCAGTACATTTACTACTTCTATGAACTGGATGAATAGCCAAGTAAACAGAATTGGGGAAAGAATGTTTATGACACCAGTCCACCAATGTTTTTGAGCCACGGGAGGACTCTGCAAGATTTGTAGGCTGCTGCAAACATTCCACTTTCAATTCATCATTAAAATTGAGTGCTTCTAATACCAGGCAATGGATTATGGGCTGTGGAATCCTACCGCGGCTGCAACAGAATGAAATAAATCCACCGCAATCAATTTTTCCAAAGGGAAAAGGGAGTCGGACCTGTCCGCTCCCCGAAGCGGAGGGAACCCGAAACTTTGATAAATGAGCCAGAGACAAATACGTTCCTTCTATATGTTTGGGGGGGAAAAATGGCAGATCGAAAGGAGTCTACAAGGAGTCAGAGGCGGATATACGGCTGAAAGCGCGGGCGAACACGCCTCCCTTTGCCGGGTTTACGCTGAGCGCTTTCAGGACGCGCGGTATGAGAGCCAAGGCGGCGGCTGGGAAAAAAAAATAAATACAGAGATTGCAGATTGGAACCGTGTGTGCGCTGTTCAATGGCTCAAGCGACAGTCTCCAGGGTGCACAGATAAGATGGAGCTGGCCAGAGGATATTAAGCTTGCTGGGAGACAGAGTGCTCCGCTGACGGCCGGAGTGGGCCGGCGGAAAATAACCTGCTATGCGCGCAGCATAGATATCCAAAAGTTTCTGAAATTTCATAGCTGGGTAGGCAGCCGTGTCGCTATGCATCATCCCTTGCGTGTTGCAGAAGCAGCTGAAACGTGTGTCCTTTTTGATCGCAACTTAGAGCATGGTGACCTTAATGCACCCCAGGCAGAGTGTGGAATTAAACTCAATTTAAAAAATCTGTCAAATTTACAAAATGTGGCAAGGAGCTGCTTAACTGACCTCATAGGGCCTAGAGTTAAATTTCAGCATCTCCCCTCTCAAAATCAAGGCTGAATATAATCCTGGGTATAAGTAATGGTATGGAATGCAACAGCTTGTTTTCTCTATCATTTTGTGAAAATTCAGAAATGTCTCCCCCCCACATAAGCAGTGAACGTGATACTTAGCATAATTATGATGTGGTACTCAATAGTTATTTTCTTGCCTAAAAAAGCTTTAAAGGTATTACATTTCCTGCAACTAGGTCTTTATTTTCCTCTCACCTAACTTACAGTCATGCCTGAAGAAAATGTTCCTCTTGATGTAAACTGCCACACAGTGATGTCAGTCATCAGAAGATGAAGCCAAAAAAGGCTTCAATGTTCTTGCTAAGGTAACAAGTATCAGTACTTCAAAGAGAAAAGATCATCAAACGGGAAGTAACCAGTCTACATTTACTTCTGAAATAAAGTGTGCCCTCTTTTCCTGAAAAAAAAAGTTGTGTACAGCAAGGTAACTTGTTTAATGTATATCGAAACCTATGGCTTGTGTTGCAGGGGTTAGCTGTAGTAGAAGAAATTTGCCATTATGATTGTGCATACATTGGACAAGGTAATTTCTCATGGGCAGCATTATTTTTGTATTTTATTATTGTCAATTTACACTCAATAAATATTCAGCAGCAGCAACAATTTTCCCTTTTTTCAGTGCTAACAATTAAAAATTTAGAATGATAATAATTTAAAAAGTAGCATGAAACCTTTTTAGGATGCAGTTTGAATTGTGAACAGGAAGACTTTTCCAACATTCCCTCATTACCTTACATTTGTTTAGCAGACAATCTTATCCAGAGAGGCTTACATTGCTTACAATTTTTACGTACATATTTAGCTGGATATTTACTGAGACAATCTGAGTTAAGTACCTTACAAAAGGGTACAACAACAGTGCACCTCCATGGCATCAAAAGCTCTATTCCTTACCACTGCACTACACTGCTGTACAGTATGCTATATATGTAGTGGTAGGGAACACTTCTGCCTGCTTACGTGTCAAAATTAGTTCTGACGCATCTCCACCTACCCTTGGGGTCAACTGCACACAATCTCCTTCAACCCTTGAAGAGAGGGCCTCATCCAGGCATTTGGCAAACCGACTTCCTGTCTCTCCACAGCTTTGCCTGCACAGAGCAGACGGTTTATTTGAAGTGTACCTTCAAGTCGGAGCTCTGCCCTCTCATCTCTGTGAGAATCAGGCACGCTATACCTTGTGGCGCCACATTAAATTTAATAATAATCGTTCGTTATAATTAGCATTTCTCGTGTAAAGAAACGCTGTCACTTCGCAAGAAGCACTTTAATGCGTTTTGCGATTCCCGAGGGGGAAGAAAAATAGTTGGGGGAGTTGCCAGTGAGAGTAAACGGAGATTTCTTTACTTTTTTCACGGAGATGAAGGCTGTGGCTGGATGAGTGTGCCAGAGTGATTTTTATCTCGTTATCAGTGTGGCAGGCGGGAGTTGGGGGGGGTCTTGCTGAGTTGTGAGGAAACGCTTCCTGTTGAGTGCTGACAGCCTTGACGCTCGGAGGCAAGCTTCATGCTTTTGTTGCAAAAAAAAAAAAGAAAAGGAAAAAAAAGAGAAGAAGCTCATTTCAAAGTTGCTAATCGTTGAAACACAAAGTGCAGGGGGAAAAAAAAGAAGCAGCCTTAGAGGCAATGAACTGAGACACACTGAATTTACTTTTTATGATTGAATCCAAAGGAGGCTAAGGGCATGAAGGAAAGCCTTTTACTTGGTCCCCTGTGTGCAGAGCGACATATTCAATACAACGCTGCTATACTGTCATGTAATATTAGCTCATAAAGCCCATGAAGGGGAAAAGGGACACCTTGCTCTGATAACAGGCATGTAAAGAATAACCTCACAGACAAAGGGTGTCCAATGACAAGCAAAAGTCAGCGTAATCCCGCTTTGTCTCAGAAATATTGCCTCATGCTTGCTGTGCAAAGCATAACACAGAGGCCTCTTTATCTCTGCGCTTCTTGAATGATAAACCCCATGACTTTGCCTTTTTCATTTGCCTCCCTGCGAAAGCAGGTGATAAGATGGGATTTCACGCTGGAGGGCCAATACATTCTGGGCTGGCCGTCTGCACGGTAAGGGTGTTGTTTAAAGGGATGAATCACGCCGGGGTCACGGTCTGAGGCCTGAGCGTTGTCACGCACTCTGGCACCCGTGCAGATTGCCGTGCCTTCGGCCGGGCATTGGTGTTGGACCAGTCCGACGTTTGTTGTCATCCCATTGGTTAAAACATGCATTGTGTAATGTTCACGTAATATTTTCGATTATGCCGGCTGCTCTGTAGTATCCTCTTACCAAACAAACAAAAAAACATAAAAAAAAATCCATAATCAGAGTTTGAATGCATGAATCCCTCCAAGTGATTGTCCTCAATGACTGTCTACAGGTGTAGTGTACAGGTGTAGCACACTGTATAAATTTGACAACAGGCATCACACAGATCAATGGGGTAACAGGGCTCATTTTTGAAAATGACCCAGACTATGTCTATGGTGCTTTCCAGCCTCTCCTGATAGAGAGTGATTCTCTGCGGTTGGAAGAAGTGGACAAGACAATTATTACCAGTGTAATAATTGTGTGTGTGTGTGTGTGTGTGTGTGTGTGTGTGTGTGTCTGTACCAGGAAAAGGGAGGAGAATGCCTGAGAATCCCTCTCCACACACCATCAGCTGGATAATGTCTTGGTTACAGATCTCCTGCCCTCCCTCCCCCACCCTCCTTTCCCTACCCCGTGTGCTGAACACATTTCCATTTGCAGAAGCACTTTTCAAATCCCACTGTGTTAACGGCACTGTGGAGAAAACTATTAGCCTCACTCACCATCCCGGGGATCCTAGAAATCACCTCGGCATAAATTTGCAGGCAGCCGTTCCCCTGGAGAAACTTGCCCGCATGTGGAATGCCACAGTGTGGATTCTGACAGCTGTTACTGCCCATAAGGGTGACCTCCTCTCTGCTGGAGAATCTGAATTTCACCATGAGGAATGAATTTCAAGGGCCAGTGTCTGTGTCCCAATTGCTGGACTTGTCTAAATCAGTTTCCCTCTTGGAAGAGAGAAAAGCTACAATGCAGCATGCTGTATGAGGTTTTGGTCCATGTTTTGTAAACTGGAGAATGGCAACTCTTTCTAGAATATGTGTATATATAATGTCTATGAAATTGAGAATATCAAATGGTATTTCTTGGAGCACCTCTGAGTCATACCTCGTGCATTGTAAGCTCCTAGTCAGAAATTAGCGTAGTCATATTTCCACTGGATGAATCACCCTTTTTTCCTGAATGTATACCCACAGAGAGTGGTGCATTTACACAGGTATTCCCAAGGTCACTTCCTACCGAGGCTTAACGGCGGAGATCCATAACCGTTTGTACGCTGTCTTTAGGTTTTGAATGATCCATTACTCACTGACGTGACACACACTGGAACATAATGATCAGGGTCGTCCAATTGCTGGCGAACGCAAGTGAGCTGAAAATGTCAAGGGCCGACGTTATTTTTCGTTTAATTTTTTTTTTGTTTTCCTCGGTTGACACAGAGACGAAAGCCATGTGGGCAAAGCTATCGAGTGCCTGGAACAATGACCATCATAATGACATGTCACAATGGCGAGGCGGCGGGGATGACATCACCCGCTCCGCTTTGACAGCTCTGGATTGTTTTGATCGTTGTAAACACTGAGGAGGTGGGAAACACCACAAACCCTTTCAGAGCTGTCTGGTCACGTACAGTACCAGTCAAAAGTTTGGACACACCTGATTAAGATAATGGGAAACATGCGTTCAAAGACATTTTGATCTAAAGACTTAAAAGGCTTAAATGCTTGAATTTTTTTCTTAGACAAATATAAATAGTGAAGTTGAGGCTTGGGTATGAATTTCTTTAAAAAAAAATTAATTTGAATTTAAAAAAAAAATTTTTTGGCTACCTTGAAGAGTCTAAAATATGAGATAGTTTTGATTTGTTTAATGCTTTTTTTGGTCACTGCATAATTTCATTTGTGTTATGTCATAGTTTTGATGTCTTTACTATTATTTAAATGTGGAAAATGGTAAAAATAAAGAAAAACGCTTCTATGAGTAGGTGTGTCCGAACTTTTGGTACTGTACTTGGCTGTACAGTAGAGAGATAAGCTGGTTGTGGTAAGCAAGAAAATTTGACTGTTTTATTGTGCCAGCCAGAAGGGAATGGCTGTGTGCCTTATCAATGGAGGCACATCTGTGATGCTTATAATCACTTAATAATACACAGGCAATATCAAGGTTGTTTGATAATGATAACTGTTGCTGAAACCCTTTGAAAAGATCAGTTGTAATTCATTATTAACCACCATGGCCTACTGCACGCCAGTTGGCATGCAGTGAAACAAATGTACAAGCGCCCCTTGCTGTTCAACACTTTAGTGCACCAAACTCAACCCCGACATACTGCTTACAAATGACAGTAAACTGTGTTCGTGAAACGTTCAAACTAAAGTAAAACAAACGGCTAAAAAGAAAAAAAGAACACATTAATAAAGTGTACTGGACAACAGATAATTGCTTTATTGCAAACACATTCCAACCCCAAATTAATGAAATTGACTAAAAGCCACTTCACAGGTAGGAGAGGTAATGTTATTTCACAACACACAGCCAATGTGTCATGCGATGTGATTTAGCCACTTATGACTCACTGTTTTGGCCCTGAACATTCACTTCAGTGGGAACACCCACCGGTACTCAAAATGACTGAGTAATGCCATACCTCCTCAAATACACAAATTAGTGACGAGGATGAGCTCAAATTATTATAAAAAAAGCTCTCTCCTCTGGTACAAACTATTGCATGCAACAGGGGTGGATGCAACGACCTTGTGTGGAACTTTCTGAAGTGTCAAGAGTTTAACAAAAGTTGCGCAGTCTTACTTTCTTTGATTTGTTGTTGTATGGTCCAGACACAAAGGCCATCCTTGTAGTGCCAGACGCTGTAAGTGTAGAGCTTATAGGCCTCTCCGACTAGTGGAACACTGTAAGCTTTGACCACAGGTTCACCTGCAGTAATTTTGGCAAAAAAATAAATGTAACTGTTGTCCTGCTCCCAAAAACAACTGTTTCGCCAAATGCCATCTACATGTTACCAGAACTTTTACAATTATCCTGTTCAGAGCAAAACAGACAAACAGGGGCAATCACCTAACTTTTTCTCCGCCTTCTGAAGGTGGATGTAATTAAGCATTCACATGGAAGAAAAATCTTTGGCACTCCAGGACCTACCCCATGCTCTGGAACAGCATGCCTGTGGCTGGAAAAAGCCTTCCGGTCTCTCTTCAAATGATTTAGGCTATTCAACGTGGATGTATGTTCTATTGCTCGCATTGTGTATCATCTTTTATTTTAACATCAAGGCTATACAATGAAAGGTTAATGGATTCATTTACATAAAGTTGTCTGAAATGATAAAGCCCCACTTAGAGGGCTGATAATATTAGGTGGAGCTAATTGCATTTTCGCACTTCGAGGGTCTGTCACAGGGGGCACGTCACAGGGGCGAGAAAATGGCACGGGGACAATGGGTTGAACTCCCATATATGTGATGAAATTAATAGCCTTGGAATAATTACAGCATGTTCCATGCCCACTGATGAAGTATTGTATTGTACACAGGATAATGCAGTGGTGCACTGGAGAGTGGGGGACGATGCTATTAATAGATGTTCCATATTGTAGGGAGCTCTTCCCGAGGCAGAGAGCAGTCTTCTTGTGACAAACGAGCCAGTGAAAATGTGCATGCTCATCTCGGAATTCCTTCAGAACTTAGTCTGTGAGTCCAGCAATTGCTAAAGGGTTTTTGTTTGTGTTTTTTTTTTTTATTTGGCACATGATGATTCTGCGTCTCTGCATGCTGTTAGATACGGGCCGGTTCAGTGGTTTTGTGATTTGACCGCCCACCCCCAGCAGAGGAAGCTCACACCCCAACCCATCCAAAACCTGCCTAGAGGACAAGTACCAACTGACTCATTACATTACGTTTAGTCATTTGGCATGTGCCCCGATCCAGTGTGACTAACAAAGCAGAGGCATACAAGTGCACATGACATAAGGCCACGTGAGGTACTCGATGTACAGAAAACCATTCAGACAACACCTGAACACGTGTCAATACCACGGACAGTTCTAAAAAAAATCAATGCCACGCTGATTACTCATTTAATCAAAGTTTCCACCAGTGTCACAGTGCAAAACAACAATACCTTAAAGCTCTATACAAAAAGTGCAAGATGTAGGTAAATAACAATTAGGAAGGGAGCCGAGATACAATCTGAAGACACACATCTTCAGTATCTGGCAGATTATCGCCAGAAACTCTGCTGACTGGATCACCGCGGGAAGCTCACTCCGCTGTGTGGGATGAAAAGCGGGACGTGACCGGAATGTGTGACCCCACGGGGGAGGGACGGCCGATCTTCCTGACGCTGTGGAGCAGAGTGGTTTTGCCACTTTGTACGGATGACACTGGTGTTTAAGGTAGCATTACCAGCCGCCAGCACTGGACGGACAGGCTTGGGAAATGACACTTGTATCCTGTCGAAGGGCTACACTCTCAGTCGCGCAGTGCAGTGAAAGTACACCATGATGTTGGAAATAAAGCTTCGGTTCATCTTTAGCTAATTTCATTAGCTGGTGCAAATGCTTTGATGAAAAACAGTAAGCAAATGGGAGTATTGTTTGCTGTATAGGATAAATGTTTGACAAAAGGGTCTCTGTCGTTATTTACGTAAATAATTAGGGCTCAGAGGAAGGGGGAGGGGAGGGGGATGAATTCCTCTGTTAGTTGGGAGGAAGAACAGTCAAGCTTTAAAGCCAAAAATAGAACCTCTCCTTGTACCTTGTACTTTGTACCTTGTACTTTGTGTCTCTTTATTTTAGTCTCAAATGCTACACGCTATCTCTGCTAAAAGGAAAATTGGACATGATTCTAAGTCAAACTCCAGAGAGTACATCAATGTGGATCAATGTCTCAGCCAGAGTTTGTGGTGAAGAGTTTTGAGCTAACTCTATACGAAAGCATGAGGTATGAAATGAAGGTTCTATGGCATCAACCAAGTTATGCATTTATGCATCTACTGTATGTGACAAATTTAAAGACAGAAATTAATCAAGTTTTAGACAATAAACTAGCCAACCAACACAGCCAAGACTGTGGAAATATGACATTTAACGCAATTCAATCTACGTTATGAACTACTCACCAAACTGCCCACCAGAGATAAGTCAGAACATGCAATATACATTTTCAAAACATACTGCCTCCAGCTGATTCGTGGGTATTATTCCTTATCTGAGCTCAGCCTGCAGCAACAGCTTTTAATTTTGCCTGACCAAATTCAACACATCATACAAATTTTACATTTGTTTCACTAAAGTTATATTGGTCTTCTACATAGTTCCTGTTGATAAGTGCAATATAGTCAATTGCATGAATAACTATTCTCGGGTACTTAAAGCACAAACCACCTACGATGCAAATTTGTTGAATGGAGCTGGGGGTCAAGCACTCTTTGTTCAACCATCCAACGTATTATGTTGCATAATAATGGGACCTTGTGTGCAGCACTGCTAAAGATAGAGGCTTTTTATAGCAGCGTTAAAACCTACACTGAAGCTTTGTATTGGTGGCACACAGCCACACTCTGACCTTGTGATTACAAACAAGAACGCAAAGAAAGAGAGGAAGACAAAACTGTGTCATTCCCGAAAAGGACAGGGAGACAGCCCAGACAGAGACAGAAAGGCTGGTGAGAATTGTCTTCTGCTTGGCCAGTCAAAGGCATCAAACATGTCAAAACAGTTTTATTGTTCCTGATGCCAGGCGCTCTGTGGCAATTGGCATTTCCATAAGGCGTCAGCTCTTATGCATACAATGTACATGTCCATTCAGTGAACTGGGTAATTCATTCCATTGGGATTTCATCTGGAGCGCATGCAAACTGCAACGCGTTAGCTCTGCTACCGCACTGCCTATTTCCTTTATTGTTCAAAGAGGAACAATCAAAGTGTGCAGCGTGATTCCACAATTCGGGTTCAAAGGAACCGTGGCTACTCTGCTTACAATGTTCTGAAACACGGGCAGGGCTTCAAAAACTGATATGCTAAAGTGAATTCTTTTTGGCCACTCTTACTCTGCGGCTCTGTCAGTTTCTGCCCTTACTTACAGGTATGGCTTAAGCGTGCCTGTGCCTCATCATAAAAAGCTAAAACTGATCCAGAGTCAGTGCTTGGGGCTAAGCTACATGGAGTATACAC
Source organism: Megalops atlanticus (assembly GCA_019176425.1). Classification (NCBI taxonomy): domain Eukaryota; kingdom Metazoa; phylum Chordata; class Actinopteri; order Elopiformes; family Megalopidae; genus Megalops; species Megalops atlanticus. Next base: position 13,325,679 of record CM032898.1, on the reverse strand, counting down.
CCTTCTTACTGCTAGAGACCACTTTCCTGGCCCAGGAAGATAAGCCATATGGCTAATCGTGCCTTTAGCTAGCATGGTCTTCCTCTGACTGAAGCCAGGAAAGAATGTTTCAGTTGTTCCCCGTTTTTCTCCTCTTCGTTTTGAGACTTCAGTATCAGAAGGATACACATCTACAGTATGTGAGCAATAGGGTGTGAAGAAATGGCTGGGAGCTGACTGAGCACCTCCTATAAAATTTAACAATGCAAAGCCCCATATGTTTATACAGACATAGCAGCACTGGGAAAGGTAGTGGGAATGATTGACAGATCATTAGTTCCACAGGGCTGCGCACAGCCTTGGTTATACAGTTATGTCCTATTCAAGTATTGCCCACCTTCATCTATCATTCCCCTGTGACTTCCCCTGACATGTAGCATATATGTTCCATGATGGATTTGCAGGGATTTTTGCTGACATACAGAATACATATATCACCTTTTGGTTTCACACCTCAGCTACTGAAACTGAAAATCCATGCTGGCTTTGTGGTTGAGCCTGAAATCAGAAGTAACACTTACCTGAAGATGCTCAATGACTCTCTTTTACTGCTCAAACATCTTGGCCAACCACTTGTTGCATCTTGACTCAAAATCATTTGTCTTCCAAACTGCATGCAACTGTTTACATCTCTTTACATGCTTGCATACCTTGCATATCTTAAATACAATTAGAGCACTATTATAGGACAAGAGTCAACTGATTGCTGTTACCCAATACCTGATACTTAAGGGCAGCAGTGTGGCATAGTGGTAAGGAGCAGGGCTCGTAACCAAAAGTTTGCAAGGTCAGTTCCCTGCTTGGGCACTACTGTTGTACCCTTAGGCAAGGTGCTTAACCCAGAATTGTCTCAGTAAATATCCAGCTGTGTAAATGGGTGCCTTGTAAAGTTGTAACCTATGTAAGTCGCTCTGGGTAAGAGCATCTGATAATGACAACAACATTGTAATGTACCCTGCCTCTAAGGTTTTAAATGACAATAAAATGACAATATACTTTCCAGCCACACATTAGAAGTTTGAAAGCACATACAATCCTGGCTTGCTAGTTTTCCGTATCTGCAACTGCAAGCATGCATATCAAATGAGCAGCTAAATATGTGACTCAGTCCTGCCTGAAAGACAGCTCATAACTGTTTTTTTTCTGTAATTCTGAATGATTTTAGTTTATCAGATGCAGTGTAACACTGCTGACCGACATGATAAATGTGGCAGTAATGCAGAATAGAAAATGAGAGGGAACTAAGAGCGAGGCAGGGTGTTGCATCATTTTTCACTTGTGGTAGATGCAACTGCCATGACAACCTCTTATTATCTGTGCCTCATAGTATTTGTGCCTCTCCCTTGGTTATTTGTCAGCAGATAAATTCAGATTCTGTGTCTTTGCAGTTGACATCAATTAGCGTGCTTGGTTTAAACTAAAAGTAACTTATTGGTGCAGGTTGTAAGCATATGTGCTGATGCTGTGATTTTTGTCTGAATTATTGGATACCCACATAGCACAGGGCACTGACAGCCATGGTCGAATGCAGCTATAAACTGTATAGACAGTTGCTTAGGGTGCCAGCCTTCACTGGGGCACCTCACATGATAGTTTTTTTATTTAATTGTTCCTGCATCCCCCCTCTGGGTAAGAGTGTGGGTGTGTGTGGTGGGGGCGCAACTGCCTTACTGAAACAGTACTAAGAAATAAAAACTTCCCTCAACTTCTCTAGAGACGATCGCTAGCCTTGGGTGAAATAGGTACCCCTATCCACTGATCCTAGATCAGTTTGATTTTCACCTTATAATGGTGAAGGTTAAGATTGGCAAGATTGGGAAATGTGATCCTAGATCCACACTCATGGGCAGAACTTCATCCTGAACTGTCTGGTGAGCTGAAGGCAGTGAGTTGTATGTAGTGGGAGGTGGATGGCAATCCACTCATGTAACAGCAGCTGATGAGAGAGACAGCATGAGAGACAGCTGTGGAAAAACAGTGAAACATTGATGCATCATGAAAAGGTCCAAACCTTCGAGCACACAGGGAGACAGCAGAGAGAGGAGAAGGAGAAGCAATTGCAACACAGTGGTGTGCCATGAATATTTTCAAACACATTTTACTTTAATCTGATCTTGTATCTGTCTAAGGTTAGATTCATGATCAAATTTGCCTCCTTGATAGCTAGCTAGCTTAACAAAGTTAGCCAGCCCTAGATAGCTAAGAGGGCGAGGTTACAGCAGGCAGCATGCGGAAGCTGGCCAGGAAAACCTTAAAATACACCTTAAAATACATGCTTATTTATCTGCCTAGCCAAATGTTGAGGAAAATAACCAATTTTTCAAGCCAAATGGGAAAAAAGCTACTTGTTTAAAAATTAAGTTATAAGGTACAATATATATGTTACTACTTCAAACAATTCTAATTAATGCACATATTGGTCGCAATTGTTCATTTAACTTACTGGTAGTACTAAAAAATAAAATAGGCAGCTAGCTTGTATGTGTTATTAGGGTAGGGAGAGAGGCTGGGGTGTTAGGGGATTGGGGACCCCAAGGGGAGCAATTCAGCAAAAAGCTTGCTTTAGGGCACTAAAACTTCTAGGGCCAACAATGCCGGTGGTACATGGTCTCCAATGAAATTGTGCAATCTCCAGTGCTACTTCCAGAAGTGATTTTGGAAGTTGTTGAAATCTATTTTCAGCCATTTCAGTCTTGATAGAATAAAAAATGCACTATGATTTGAAAAGTCTTTCCAAACTGTGATCCAAATCCGCAGTTATGGCACTTGTTCAAAGACTGTAAAGACAGCTCATATGCACAACAAGGTTCTTCAACATTCTGTCAGAACCAGATGGTCTCAGAGAGTCTGAATTAAATTTTGTGATGAGGGAGCAAAGGATATCTCTCTGTGAAGCCCTATGAATGCATAGATTAACACAAGGCATGTACAATAGACATTATTCCTGGAACCAACAGACACCATTACAATTACAAAGCAAAGCACCTTGAATTTGCAAACATGCAAATGAATAACAAGGTCACAAGAGAAAGGCATTTTGACAGATGGCCTTATCCTGCTGAATAAAGAGTAACCCATTTTTATTCACAAAGGTGAGTGAGGGGTAGAGAGAGGTGCCTAAATCAACATGCACATCAGATGCAGAGCAGAATTTCAGTTCCAAATGGACCAAGCAAGGCTGTGCTTTCGTGCCTTTTAGCCAGAAACAAAAGGCATGCATTCCCTGCACATTATTCCATTCAAAGCGAACAAATGGAACACGGGTAAGTTGTGAGAGTTGACTCATTACCTACCGATTCCCGCGTGCCACTTTAAAGCGAGAGACACACACGCTGCAATGTCAGAGTAATTGTCTTTCTTGCTTCACGGTTTGAGCAGAGCTGCCTGAAGGGAACAGATTTTGTGGAAGACGATCTGCCGAGACCTCTGCTGTCTGTCAGCCAGCCAGCCTACGGCAATGCTGACGATCACACTCATCAAACGGGAATAACGGATTCAGAAGTGAAGGTAAAATACATATGAAAGGGACGACTTGCCTCAGGACAGTCTGTGAGCTGAGGTGCAAGCAATATGTAGGAACAGCAATGGCCCATTCCAAACAGATAAGGCATGGAAACAATTAATAATGCCTACCATGCAAGCTCTTTAAGGAAAAACAGCCTTGTAGGTGGTCAAATCAGGCTATTGATGTCAGCTAATGAAAAGCACCATGTTGCAAGTTATTTGAAAAAGACTGCATAGGCAAATCTTTGAAGAGTGGTCTTTCTTAGAGGGATGAACCTTAACAAGTTACTTCATTAACTGTACTTTGATAGAAAGGTCCCAGTCTCACATTCACTTACTCTTTCCAGTTGGTAATGGGTGTGCATGGCTAAAGATAACACCTTATTTACTTTAGGTCCATCTAGCCCTTTTATTATTATCTTGCTGTTATTGAGGACATATTACATACTGCCCAGTAATCTTAAATAAACATCAGTTAGATACTGGTACAAAATTGACTTTGTTTCGACTCTGTATACGTACATGTCACTCAATCCTAGAATGTTTCAATTGATTCTGTGCAACGATCAAAGCAAATAACTTAAGTTGCTTTGGTCCTCACATATGTTGTTCAATATTATTGCTTAACAGAAAAAGACTACTATCCTGGCAGAGTCATCAGTTTTTCACATCCTACACCTTTATTACCTCTCTGTGCCTGTGAGTGCTAATCATGCATGTTAAGGAATTTCCTTTGTCCCGGCAGAGTGGCATATATATATTTTATTGCTTATGTCTGAGCTGTGTCAAGCCCAGCAAGCCTGAAGAACAAAGGCTGCCACAACATGCAATAAAATCCAGTCAACCATGTCACCTACAGTTCTGTTCAATTACTGAACTAAAAAAAAGAAAACCCATGAAGCAGTGGCAAAAAGCAGCTCTATAGGGTTGAGAACCACATCATACCAACACACTAAAAACCAAGCTGGTTTATATTTATATACAGTACCAGTTAAAAGTTTGGACACAGCTTTTATTCTTTGTTTTTACTTTTTTATTTTTACTATTTTCCACATTTTAGAATAACAGTAAAGACATCAAAACTATGAAATAACACAAATGGAATTATGCGGTGACCAAAAAAGTGTTAAAATATTCACTATTTTTATTTTTCTCAAACAAATTTCAAGCATTTAAGCATAAGTCTTTGGAATGTCTTTGTCTTCAAAATGTCTTTGCATGCATGTTTCCTATTACCTTAATTAGGTGTGTCCAAACTTTTGACTGTGTGTGTGTGTGTGTGTGTGTGTGTGTGTGTGTGTGTGTGTGTGTGTGTGTGTGTGTGTGTCCGTGTGTGTGTGTGTGTGTGTGAAAAAAAGAGAGACACCTGAGGTGTTGACACTGTGGAATACATTGATGCTATAACAGGGCTATAACAAAGGGGAGAGTGGTCTCTTTTCTCTTGAAAATGAACTATCGACTGAGGTTACCATGGCCACCAGAGCTGAAAGGGATGTATGATCAAGGTTACTATGGCCAGGCTGAAACTTCATGATATGAAGAGTTTGTTAATGTAATAAATGTAGTTAGCTAAGAAGTTCAGAGACATGACTATCCCTCAGTAGGAGTTTTCAAGGGTGTTAATATATGGACTGCTAAAGTAAACTGCATTATCTTTTCTGCTGAGTGGCTGATGAGGGATCTCAGTACTGACTGATTAACTATCCCTGTCTACATTTAAACGGTGTTGTTGATTGCAATACCATTAGATTCACAATAGGCTTGGGGGTGTTAAAAACAGACAATTATTTGATTTGTAGGATGTATTCGACCTATCAGAGCCCATTACAACTAGTTAAAATGCATATACTGTTCTCTCCCTCCACTCTCACAATTTCCATAATCAGCAAGAAAACATGCTGTGGGCTAGAATATGATAAACAGTACAGGTGCTTTGATGGGAACCAGAATATGTTTAAAATACACGCTGTTCAGGCTTTTCACAGAGCCGAGGAGATGGGGGATATTTGGACATTTCATAACGTAATTTCTGTGCAGGTTTCTTTCTGAAGGTGTAACTATACTGCATAATTTAAACTTAGGTTCACAACTTGAAAATAAAATATACTTTAGTCTAGAACAGGGTTACTCAACCTTTTTGCACCCTTGTGATCCTTTAAATTTTACTCTAATCCCTAGATGCGCTTATGTTAACACGGGAGTCAGGCCTGTATTCAATATAAACCATAATATCTGTATCATTATGTAATGGTTTTAAACACGTTCTACTTACACACGATTACAAGTTTGGCAGTTTGGCACTCAGAAATATGGTTTAAATAGTAATAAAATAAAATCATTAAGTGTTTTGATAAACAGCGGCACTTTACAGAATACAAAATATGAAAATGCAGTCAACAGCATACAGAAATTCATAATTACAAAACTAAATATCCCAAGGCAACGCAAAACAATCAATGCAATTGGTAATGTTGGAACCTTGAGGTGAGAATGATGCAGCCATAGCTTATTTTAAAATTATGGGAAATTCTAATTTCATCCGTAGGGATCTACAAAGTTATTACTGATTGTTATCAATGTATATATTTTTTTTTGAGTACACCGCCACACAGTTTTGTACTGCACATTAAAACTGTAGAACAGCCAGAATGGGGGCAATTATTGTCCTTTGGCTTTTCAAATCCGGCATTATTCTTTGAGATGTATTCATTATCTCAGTTCTAAAGGACAGCTCTCAGTTCAACGGAATGAACAGGGGAAAAAAAGTTTACAGATGCCCTTATCTGAACTCTGTAACTGGAGAACAATGAAGATCAGCAAATGTTTGCTCAGTTCTAAAGGACAGCTCTCAGTTCAACAGAATGAACAGGGGAAAAAAGTTTACAGATGCCCTTATCTGAACTCTGTAACTGGAGAACAATGAAGATCAGCAAATGTTTGCTCAGTTCTAAAGGACAGCTCTCAGTTCAACGGAATGAACAGGGAAAAAAGTTTACAGATGCCCTTATCTGAACTCTGTAACTGGAGAACAATGAAGATCAGCAAATGTTTGCTGAAACTAAAAAACTGCTTCAGGGTCCAAGTCAACAGGCCTAAATAAAGACTTTTACCCTTTTTCTGATGCCTGGCAGACAGCTGTGTCCAGAAACGTTCTCCTTTTTAACACAAATTCATCAAAAAAAAAAAAAAAAAAATCATCAAGGCATTGTAGAAAATCTGAGACTTAAGTAACAGTATGTTCTCATTCACATGTATTTGGACAAAGCCCTGCAACCCTGGACATTGGGTTTAGAATTCAGTACTGTCTAAAATCCAGGCTACAATCTCCAAACTTATTCCTTGGTGCCCTCTGTTTTCATGACAAAGGACTATTCATGTTGTTGAACTTTTGAGATGAACGTATGTTTTGTGTTTGTTTACTTGTACAGACATTATTCAATGCATAGTGCCCTGTTTTTTCTAACAAGGGCTGCATTGCCTTCATTTGTTAAATTGCTGAGTGTTATATACTGTGGGATTTATTTATTTTTTATGAACCTTTATTCACTGAGTGCACTATGTTTTACTGAAAATCAGAGGTTTTGATGTGTGCTGCTGACATAATATTTGTTATTGTTACCAGTAGCCGGTTTGGTAATTCCTAGCGTTGTTGCATTGGGTTGGGACGGGTCGAGAAAGTTTTCATGTCAGCGGATCGAGGTGGGTTCTGGTGTTTGTGTTACATGGGTTGGGTAATGCTTGGGTTTCCAAGCAGACCTACAATTTGGACAAACTGAGCTGAAGTGGCATCGATACTGCCTCCAGAAATAAGATATACATATAAACACAAACAAGAAGACAAAACTCAGTCTGAGCAGAATGGAGGAGTCTTCTTCAGTTTGACTGTAGTACCAAGCATTATATTTATTATGAGTATTATATGTTATATGTCATGTCATGTATTATATGTCAACATGCTTGGATGTCAGTGGAATAGTGAAAGATACCACACAAGGCCTGCGAAACTGTCATAACTGCAGTTTAAGAACAGAAATTTAAGGACAAAACACTGTACATATGCAAGAGAGCATGCCACATGAATGATTTTATTTTAAATTACTGCTTACAATATCTATCTATATCTATCAATATGTATCTATCAATCTAAATGTATATTTCTGTCTGTATATCTGTATCTCTCTCTCTATACATATATGTAAAATTCAGTCAGCTGATAAGAGCCTCATTAGAGTTCCCTGAGTGACTTTCACGAAGAGTTAGTTACCTTAGCTATTCATTTCAGCTCAAGCCAGCTGTGAGGAATATGCATTAATCCAGCTGAGGTCACAGGTGTCTTGCCTTTGCATTGTGCTTGGAACTGAAATGAAGTCCTACTTCACTCTTGACCTTAAGGAAAATTCACCTTTATCCTCAAATGTAAAAGAAAATGCAGGACCCGGCTGAAGTGTCATGTGGCTAGCAACAGCATGGATGCCCATTCCCATTCAAGCCCTTACCGACCAGCAAAAACAAGGGTTTCTTGCTCGGACTAGGGCATTCTTATCAGCGTCCATTGTTCCTCTGTGATGAGAGAGTAAACAAACACAGACACGACTGGCGAAGGAAGGGCTTGCTCGCGGTTGACGCAGTTTGCGGTTGTTAGTCTTCCGTCATCCCTTCCAAGACTCCGCTGGCAAGCCACCAGGGAAACCACCTGTTTTGGCCTTCATGGAAGGAGCTGCTTGAGATGTGGACCAACCATACAGTAATTACATTCATGTTCACACCTACTCCTGCTTTGGATCTCGCCCAGGACTGTTCACAATTGTGAAAGGAGTAAAGGAGTTGTGAGTGCAGTGGGATCTTCTTTACAGCTCCCGGGCAGGCCCATCATGGCATTACATTATTGGCATTTAGCAGACGGTCTTATCCAGAGTGACTTACATAGCTTACAATTTTACCCATTTATACAGCTGGATATTTACTGAGGCGATTCTGAGTTAAGAACCTTGCCCAAGGGTACAGCAGCAGCGGGGGATTGGAACCAGAAACCTTTCAGTTATGAGCTCTGCTCCTTACCGCTGTGCTACACTGCCACTCAATTTTACATTTTTATGCCAACCTTACAAGAACAGACAAGGGAATCAGGGTGTCCCCTGCCATAGCCTGGGCCTTATTTCATGCTTATAAAATTAGGACTGTGCGAAACATAAAGAAGGTCTTCAGCCGCGAATCATGAGGGTACACTGTTCTTTCTAATACAGATTTCATTTCAGTTACCATCTGATTTCATGCGCTCCGACATGTGCTGCTGCTTTTGCCCTCCGCCCTGGCGGGTCATCAAAGGTCAGGACCGTGGTGCATGCCCTGCCAGTGAAAGGGCACTCTCCCCAAGTGGGACTCCATGTGGTTAATGTACACAGTGTACCACCCATTATGCCACGGATCAGCTGCTGGCCTGAGAGTGCCCTTGATGTTCGTTCCAGCTCCCTCCCTCAAAGTGAGCTTTTCCCCACCACTGATTCCTCTGGTTTGTGCTCTGGAGGCATTTGAGGTCCTTCCTCATGAGGGATTTCCACCTCTCTGATTGGATGATTCAACTTGACTTGTCCTCCTCTGCTATTGTTTGAGTTCTTCCTGTCTGCACCCCATTGGCATTGTCTGACCTGTTTTAATTAACATTATCGCCTGTGTTAGTGTTTTCTGTTATTCTTCCATGCTTGTTTTGTAACCTCATTCTTCATCATCCTATCATTCATCAATGCTCAGTAATGAGGCTATTGTAGACTTAACTCTCATTACATCTTTCCTGCTTTTTGTTATTGCTGTATTCCTGTCCCAACCCTATCTTGATTGTACATTCTCCTCCATTCTGTGGTGTTATATTGAGGTCATGCCAAGTACTTACCAAATGTATGTGAAGTCTTGTACAGAACATCAAGGCTCAAGCTGTTTAAGTGCCAATAACCTCTATCACATGGTCACCTGCATTAATGTATCATAATATTTGTGCCAATTATGTAATCAAAAGAAGTCCAGCGTTAAAGACTAGTGTTGCTTAATGTGGATCTAGGGTGTTGTAGTCTTTGAAAGCTGAGATGTTATTGTATGCTATGTATGCTTCAGAAATGCTGGTGGTTTGAATAGTACAGAAGTAATACATTGTTACTGCTTGCTGAATGATTTTGAAAAATCGCTCTCATATTATAATCTTGCTGAAGTCAGCAGGCATCATAACTGTTGAGAGAAAAACCCATTTAAAAAAAAAAATAATAATAAAAACATAAATTCACTTTTTTCATGACAATGCTGTTTGACACAGGGGCTTGGGAGAGTTTTATGCTGTAATTCTGAAATGACTCCACTGATTGGTCCAGTTAGACTGCACCATGTTTTCAACTCTAAAAGTAAAGCAATAACAAAAGTGAGACTCTGGGCAGCAAATGAAATAGTAGAAGGAGTAGAATATTGGCATACAAATGGAAACCATTAGGAATCATTTGACTGTGATTTTAGGCATAGAAAAGCAAACCTACTCATATAGATCCGGATGAGTGATGCACTCTTAAAAAAGGTTTAGCCATGACCTTAGAAACTACAGTGCCATTTAGCTTCAGATCCATCTTAATTCAGAAAAACAAAGTGAGACATGTCTGGGATTAGATGCATGCAGAATGCTAAGATTGATCTCCTCAGGGCAGTCAATGGTGTTGTAATGGCAGGACTTTATGGTTCAGGATTTGAGTCCCTCTTTAACAAACAGTGGATTGTGAAATAAAACATCCACATGTCTTTTCTCGAGGACTTCCATGAGTGATAAGACCATGAAGTATTTTCTCATAAAATACACTGGGACACATATTGCTGTGGGGGGAAATATCAGTCATATTCATGGAAGACTTTTAGCCAGGTGGTGGACTCTGGTGGAACAGCAGATTACACATTTCTGGATAGTAGAAGGCATGACTTCAGAAAGTATTGCTCCAAAGTGATGCTTCCAAATGTTTCCTAAATGCTTTCAATTAATGTGGCTGTTTTCTCATCTCACCGTCTGAAGAATATGCAGTCTTTCAAACTCAGTGTGACCAAAAAAGTGCTTTCTGTACCAGGGTGTAATTTTGATAGAACTAATTGTAATGGCAGAACCATTTCACGTAAGTGTTTATTTATGGATTTGCAGAGATTATGAAGCATGAGTAGCTTCTTTGTATGCCAAAGGTCTTTTTGTTGAGATATGAATAAACTGGAATGAAGACCAGCTAAGAAGAGCCTAACAGAGAATCTACTGTGGTGGGAAACACATTTTAGTCAAATCATCAGGCAGTTGTAAGATGGTACACACTTACGGCTGACAGAACGATTCTGTCTCAATAAAGAAAGCTGAGGAAATTGCTCTCCCTACAGGGTTAGCTGCATTAAAACTTGACTGGCGAAAGAAGATGTACAACCTGACACTAGCCTGCCTCTGGGTCATTCCAGGCCATTGTTTCATGGACATTGCAACCCATCTGAACCTGGTGTCTGGATCCTGGATTCCATCCTAAAAGGTAGTACTCCCAGAGGAAGAAAAGCAGCAGAGGCAGGCACTGAAGTTTGTGGGTTTTCAAAATGGACTGGGCCCTGCTGTTTGTCTGTTGGAAGAAAATTCTACAGTCAGCGCAGTTTGAAAACTCAGCGGAAACTTTCTGGCCACTTGTGTCCAGGTGCTCGGTGGCAGTAAGGTAATGGGTAACTTCACTGAGAATCTTAAATTGAGTACATCAGTCCTTCCCTTACAGGTTAGTACAGAAGGTGTGCGTATGGCAGAACAAGCGACCAGATTCACAGATGAGTAATCTCCATTTCATTCCACAAGTATCTCATGCTTCACCAGTTTCTCCTCTTTGAAGCTCCCAGGAGGTCAGGAGGCAGGATCCTCGGCAATGATGTCCTCAGAGGAAGTGAAGAAAATTACTGTTTGCAACTGGTGGCAGATACGTCTGCTCTGACAAAAACATACTCTCATACTTACAGAATGCACCCTAAATGTTTTGCATCTTACTTGTGTCTAATGTTCTGGCATTACAGTACTTCACATTCAGGAGTGTGGATTATTTTTTAACAGAGAGAATCGCAGAGATTGGAGATTGGTTATTTTCAAACCAGCTGTTTTATCTCGGTAATCAAAATTATTTCATGCTAAGAACAAAAAGATAAGATGCTATTGCAGATACAAGTAAGTTGAAAGGAATTGGCTGCAGTATTATCTCTATCAAAACCAGCATGCTTTTTAATCACAAAAACAATCAAAGACAAGTTCAGGATCATTATCCATTCAAAGGTCATCCTCTGGGCAGAAAATGCAGTCTATAAGGCTGCAGAATCTGCCACCAGCTTTTGAATGCTCCTCTGAGACTGTCCTCCCTCTTGCTGAGAACCTCATTGCTGGGATCCTGCCTTTATAGAGCTTTGAGAACTGACACCAGCAGGGCTCCAGGTTAATGAGTTTGTAGGACATGCAGGCACTTGCCTGCGGAGATGGAATACGGCAGACAAAAAATCAAACATCCAGTGAAATGGTTCATATAATAATATTAATAAAATCTTGTGCAGGCTCTTGGACTGCATAAAATTGCAATTTGAAACTTTTACCATAGCACCTAGTTTTGTTAAACTTACATAATGTCAGTGCTGCGGCAACGTAGCTGGTTGTTTGTTTTTCCCTGCCATGTGCTTTTGTGTTCGTTTCTCTCCCTTGCCTGCCCCGCCCCTTGTTTCCCTGCCCGATTGCTTATCTGCTTCACCTGCCCGCTTGTTCACCTGTGTCTCGTTTTCTTGTTAGCGTGTTCCCTTTATATTCCCGTCTGTTTCTTAGCCCTTTGCCAGTTCGTCTCAGTTTATCTGTTTCGCAACCAGCGCTTTTCTCAGTCTTGCTTGTATTCTGCCTGCCCGTTTGATCTTGCCTGTTTTTCTCGACCTCGTTTTGGATTTTGTCTTTGTACCTTTGCCGTGTCTACCTGGTTTTTGATATCGCCTGTTTTTTCGACTCTGTCTTCTGGATTTCCCCTCTTTTCGGCATTAAATCATCGTTTGCCATTCTCCGCTGTCTGCGCCTGAGCCCCCCGTTGACAGTACGAACTGGCCAGTATGGACTCAGCAGACAACAGCCAGCTGCGGTCGGCATTGGACCGACAGGGTGCCCTCCTCGGCCGACATCAGAACCAGCTCGAGTCGGTTGGCAAGACCCTGGAGCACTTCGCGGCAAGTATGGGTGACCTCTCTGCCCAGATACAGCAGCTCCAGCTGGCCCAAGCCGCTCCCGTGGATCCCCCTGCACCTGCTCCGCAGCCTCTCGGCATCCAGCCCGGACGGGAGCCCCGTCTGCCACCTCCGGAACCGTATGCCGGTGATCCCGGAACCTGCCGCTCCTTTCTGTCCCAGTGCTCTCTGGTTTTCGAGCTGCAGCCATCCACCTTCCCCACGGACCGGGCAAGGATTGCCTACGTCATCACACTGCTCACCGGGCGTGCCAGAGAGTGGGGAACAGCGGTGTGGGATGCCCGCTCACCGGTGTGTGCTTCCTACGCCACCTTCTGTGAAGAGATGAAGCGGGTGTTCGACCGGTCCAGGCACGGTCACGAGGCTGCCCGGGAGATGCTGCAGATCCGTCAGCGAGGGCCTCGGTCTCGGATTACGCCATAGACTTTGGACCTCGCTGCGACCAGCGGCTGGAACCAAGAGGCCCTGTACGATGCGTTCCTTAATGGGCTGTCTGGGGAGATCAAAGACGAGCTCGTCACACGTGATCTGCCGGCTGGGTTCGATACCTTGGTCGACCTCGCGATCCGCATTGACCATCGCCTGTCCGCTCGTCGGAGGGAAAGGGCGGAGTCTCGGGGATCAGCTGGGGAGTTTCGGAGGTTCTCCACTTCCTCTGCAGCGTCGTCGTCGGTTCCTGTGGCCCAAGGTCCGCCAGCGCTCACCCGTAGTCGGGGAAATACAGGTGAGCGCAACCCCTCTGCTTACTTCCCCAGTTTCTCGCCCGTTGCTGTCAGCGTCCCTCTTTGTTGACGGCCGACCACAGGTGGTTGCCGTTCTTATCAATTCCGGAGTGGACGGCAACTTCATTGATGCACATCTTGTTCTACAGCTTGGGTTGCCTCGGGTCCTGCTCCAAACTCCCCCGGAGGCTGTTGCAATTACCGGTAGACCGCTCGTCAGGATCACTCACGTCACTCCCCCGGTGAGTTTACTGCTGTCCGGCAATCATCATGAAGAAGTCGTGCTTCACATAATCGACACCCCCCAAGCACCATTAGTACTGGGACACCCTTGGCTCTGCAAGCACAACCCTTGGATTAACTGGGTGGAAAAAAAAGTGCTGGAGTGGAGTGCATTCTGTGTGTCCCATTGTTTAAAAGACGCCCCAGTCCCTGTCTCTGCAGTCCCCGTGATCACGGAGGAGTTTCCTGACCTGTCTGGGGTGCCCCCTGAGTACCTGGACCTGAAGGGGGTTTTTAGTAAATCCCGCGCCGCCTCCTTGCCCCCTCATCGGCCCTACGATTGCGCAATTGACCTCCTGCCTGGCACCACTCCGCCCCGGGGTCGTCTGTATTCCCTGTCGCCACCGGAGACGGAGGCCATGAATAAGTATATCTGGGAGCCGCTGGCAGCCGGCATACTCCGCCCCTCGTCTTCACCTGCCGGGGCCGGCTTCTTCTTTGTGGGCAAGAAGGACGGTGGACTCCGCCCTTGCATCGATTATCGGGGACTGAACAACATCACGGTGAAGAATCGCTACCCTCTTCCTCTGATGTCCGCTGCATTCGAGTCCCTGCAGGGAGTGAAAATTTTCACGAAACTCGATCTTCGCAACGCCTACCACCTGGTCCACATCAGAGAGGGGGACGAATGGAAGACCGCCTTCAACACGCCCACTGGTCACTATGAATATCTGGTCATGCCGTTCAGTCTCACTAATGCTCCTTCCGTTTTCCAGGCCCTGGTCAATGATGTCCTCCGTGACATGCTCGGCTGCTTTGTTTTTGTTTACCTGGATGACATCCTCATCTTCTCCCGCTCGCCTGCTTGCCATGTCCGCCAGGTGCTGCAGAGGCTGCTGGAAAACCTCCTGTTTGTCAAGGCAGAGAAGAGCGAGTTTCACCGAGGCTCTGTTTCTTTCCTGGGGTGTGTCATTACGGCCAGTGGGGTCCAGATGGACCGACACAAAGTCCAGGCAGTGGAGGAGTGGCCGGCGCCGACTTCCGTTGCGGAGCTCCAGAGATTCCTAGGCTTCGCCAACTTTTTACCGGTTTATCCGCAATTACAGCTCTGTCGCTTCTCCGCTCACCTCGCTGACTTCCCCCGGCAGACGCTTTTCCTGGTCGCCAGACGCCACGGAGGCATTTCGGGAGCTCAAGAGGCGCTTCACTACTGCACCTGTGCTCGTTCAGCCCGATCCTGCCCGGCAGTTCGTGGTGGAGGTGGACGCCTCCGAAGTGGGAGTGGGGGCGGTGCTCTCTCAGGTGTCTGTGTGTGACAACAAGCTTCACCCGTGCGCCTTCTTCTCACGCCGCCTCTCCGCCTCTGAGCGCAACTACGACATCGGCGACCGGGAACTGCTGGCGGTCAAGCTGGCTTTGGAGGAGTGGAGGCACTGGCTGGAGGGGGCGAGTATCCCGTTTCTGGTGTGGACTGATCACAAGAACCTGGAATATCTGCGCACGGCTAAACGCCTTAACTCCCGCCAGGCTCGCTGGTCCCTGTTCTTTGCCAGATTTGACTTCGTCCTCTCTTACCGCCCAGGATCCAAGAACGGCAAGCCCGATGCTCTCTCCCGACAGTTCTCCCCACCTGAAAACGAGCCCAAACCCAGCACCATATTGCCCGCTCGCTGTCTGCTAGCGGCAGCATTGTGGGACATAGAGTCCCTGGTTCGCTCCTCCCAGCAAGGTGACGCCGGTCCCAGTGCATGCCCTGTTAACCGTCTCTTTGTTCCCCAGTCTGTTCGTCCCCAGGTACTGCAGTGGGGACACTCCTCCAAGCTGGCCTGCCACCCAGGGGTTAGACGCACCACCGCCCTCCTCGAACAGCGCTTCTGGTGGCCCACCATGGAGGAGGATGTGCGCAGCTTCGTTTCCGCCTGCTCGGCCTGTGTGCAGAATAAACCCTCCAATCGCCCTCCTGCGGGGTTGCTGCGTCCCCTGCCGATTCCCAAGAGGCCCTGGTCCCATGTCGCTGTGGACTTCGTCACTGGGTTGCCCCCATCCGACGGTAACAAGGTCATCCTTACTGTTGTTGACCATTTTTCTAAATCCGTGCACTTCATAGCGCTACCCAAGCTGCCCACGGCAAAAGAGACCGCCGAGTTGCTAGTCACCAATGTGTTCAGACTGCACGGTTTGCCTGTCGACGTGGTGTCGGATAGGGGGCCCCAGTTCACATTGCACTTTTGGAAGGCATTCTGCAAGTTGTTGGGAGCATCTGTGAGTCTGTCCTCAGGTTTCCACCCGCAGACCAACGGCCAGACCGAGCGGGCTAACCAACAACTCGAGACGGTGCTGCGGTGTGTTGCCTCGCAAGATCCCGGCTCCTGGAATCGGTTGCTGCCCTGGGTGGAATATTCTATCAACTCCTGCCATCCTCCTCCACCGGCATGTCTCCGTTCAGTGCAGTGCCTCGGCTACCAGCCCCCGCTGTTCCCGGCCCAGGAGGAGGAGATTGGTGTCCCCTCTGCTGTTGCGTCCATCCGTCGCTGTCGGCGTACCTGGAAGCGACGGATGAACGCAACAACACCTGGCCCGGATCAAGCGGGCAGCGGACCAGCTCCGGTCCGGGGCCCCCCGCTACGTCCAGGGGCAGCGAGTATGGCTGTCCACACGTGACCTTCCCCTCAGAGTGGAGTACCGCAAGCTGGCCCCTCGCTTCATCGGTCCTTTCCCCGTTGCTAAAGTGATCAGCCCTGCCGCGGTCCGCCTCAAGCTTCCTCTCTCTCTCCACCGCATCCACCCGACGTTTCACGTCTCTCGGGTCAAACCCGTGATCCGCAGCCCACTCTGCCCAGCTCCTCGCCTGATCGACGGATCTGAGGCGTACACCGTGCGCTGCCTGATGAGCGTTCGGCGTCGGGGCCGCGGTCTCCAGTATCTGGTGGACTGGGAGGGCTACGGTCCGGAGGAACGGTGCTGGGTCCCGGCCCGTGACATCCTTGATCCTGCCCTCATCGCAGACTTTCATCGGCGACATCCTGGACTGCCTGCCAGGACACCCGGTGGCGTCAGTAGGAGGGGGGGTACTGTCAGTGCTGCGGCAACGTAGGTGGCTGTTTGTTTTTCCTTGCCATGTGCTTTTGTGTTCGTTTCTCTCCCTTGCCTGCCCCGCCCCTTGTTTCCCTGCCCGATTGCTTATCTGCTTCACCTGCCCGCTTGTTCACCTGTGTCTCGTTTTCTTGTTAGCGTGTTCCCGTTATATTCCCGTCTGTTTCTTAGCCCTTTGCCAGTTCGTCTCAGTTTATCTGTTTCGCAACCAGCGCTTTTCTCAGTCTTGCTTGTATTCTGCCTGCCCGTTTTGATCTTGCCTGTTTTTCTCGACCTCGTTTTTGGATTTTGTCTTTGTACCTTTGCCGTGTCTACCTGGTTTTTGATATTGCCTGTTTTTCGACTCAATCTTCTGGATTTCCCCTCTTTTCGGCATTAAATCATCGTTTGCCATTCTCCGCTGTCTGCGCCTGAGTCCCTGCCTGAGCCCCCCGTTGACACATAAAGGTTCTCTCTGAATACATCAGTGCTTGGCAGTTACACTGCATGAAAAGAGGTATTTCCGGGAATATAAGAACCTGCACGCTACATGCTTCTATGACTATAGGTGTATTTGCAATGTAATTTGCAGTTATTAAACAGGTCCTCTTGAGTCTTGCAACGCCTCAGACACTTCAGCCAATGAGTTTGTCTGGAGGAAAACTTTTTTACCTGTGATTTAAAGTTATGAAATAGCAGTAAGTCCTCTTGCTCCAATATTTGTAGCTCACCTATTGCAAATAGCACCTGTTTATCTAAGCTTTGCCAATGCATTGCTGCATATGGCCTGCTTGCCATTGTCCTGGTGTTTGAGAACAGCATGCCAAAAAGGGCCTGCGGTTAACCACCACATCCTCAGCAAAAACAAAAATCTTGTCATTTGAAAGATTTTGGCTTTTTAGGCATGTGTTTTCAGAAGGTTCTATTTCTCATCTTTATTTCATTTCATTATATTCTTCTCAGAGGCCTCACCTACCAGCTTGTGAGAAACCTGTTTCTGATTTCCATCTCATTTTGTCCTCAACTGTCACATACTGCTTATCAACATTCTGTTTGTCTTACTATCACAACACCCCCGTGTTGGCAAGCCTGTTAATTTTCATTTTTGGATGGAAATGGGGCCTCACATGTTCATTCATTTACACCGAGAGCCTAAGCATTGTGCTTTCCATTTTCCGACATACCCCCTCAAGATCAGACATACACTCTCCTTCTCAGCCCTTCATCCTTCTCACAATGTGTACCTATATGTTATTGAGGTATTAATTTATTGGGTTGCTTTCTTCTTTTACTGCTCCCTGTAATGCACAGTTGCATTTCTGGATGTCGTAGGGAGCATTGGTTGAACAAATCCCAGGCTGGCCCTCTCTGCTGCACTCTTGAGCAACTTACTCAGCCTCAGTTTCTCCAATAAAATATTCATCAGTGTAAACGGGTAATACGAGCAATGCTGGTAAGAGCATTTAAAATAACACAATACAACTTGGAGATATATTTCAGCTGGATGCTAAACTAAACTGATTTTGTGCTTTAATCAAATTGGGTTGTATTTTAGGGGAAAAAATGTGAAAACTCTTTCATAGCTGTTAACTAAACATGCTAAAAGAACAAATGTCCTGGCGTCCTGTCCTCCCTGTGGCATTGTGTTTAGAGACTAATCTGTTATTGACATTATCAGTGCGGAGCAGACAGCAGAGCTTGTTCAAAGGGACTGGATTTGGCCAATTACTGTTTGGATTAATAAGTCCCCAGACAGTCGTTCAGGTAACATCAATTTAAAACCATGGCAACATCCAGATGGGTCTGTTTTTCTCCCCTTGAAATTTGATGTTTGTTCACTGTTTTGTCATATCTTTCTAAAATTAGTCACAGGCCATCTGTCCTACCGAAGTGACAGGGGAGTCCAACTGCATTCAGATTCTAAAGGACTCAAAGCTGCTGACACAGGTATGTGATCTGCTGATACGGAAATTAACAGCATTATGTACTTTGCAAACGGTTAGCCAGGCTAATGGATTTGAATTGGAAATTTGATTGAATTTTGCCTTTGCAATAAGCTGTTAAGCCCGCCGAATTGTGGGGGCATAACACAATCAGCTGTCACCTTCCTCTCATATGAAGCTTTTCTGGGAATCTCTCAACAGTCACCGAATTCAATCAGCTTGCCTGGGTTTTCTCAGGAATAACAATAACAAAGAGTGACAACAGAGCGATTGCATTTGTGGGTGGGAAATTGCGACACGTTGTGATTGGTCGGGTTTGATTTACGCCATACCATTGTACATTAGGTCTTAATCAAAATCGAGATGACCACATCACAAGGACAATCTGCTCCAAATCAATAAAGGAAAAGGGGGGTTCTTTTCTCTGTGACTTGTCTTTCTTTGAAAATCGTGCAAGTAAGCATGGCTCAAATCACAATCACCTCTACAGGCAGAACTGACAATGATTCTACTTATGTGTGTCTGGTGAAAAGGTGTATTATTAAATCATACTGTCTACTGCGTAGTATTTTCCAAAACATTGCTCTCGGTGAAAACTTCACCCCAATAATATTTTCCCCCATTAATATTTTCAGTGCTCTAATTGGAAATGTCATCTCACACGTGGCCTCTGCCCTACTGACATTTTCTAATGTAGTCGTGTTACAGCTTAAAAAGTGCTTTGCTGATTTTTAATTCTGAATTAATAAATGTTAGTAAGTGTGTCATGAAGGATACGATCCCACAAGGTCATAAAATTCTCAAAATAGCAGAAGTGCACATTGTATCACATCATCAACTTCAGCAACCTTGCCCTTCCCCATAATAACACATCCAATAACATTTAAATGGTAGACCAAACATCAGTAATATATTTTAAATGATGCATCCGGCCATTGTTAATAAGTTGTCAAACATGTATTACTGGACTGTGTTAGTAAGCGAAAACTGAAACCCAGTATATTTATGTAGTACCCATTTTTTGTTACCTTTTCTATTCATCATCTCGATTTATCCAGTCAATAAAAACCATTATTAACATTATTAACCATTACTAAAATTATGAGGACTAATGTAATATATGGTAATATATAATATAGATTGCCATTGTAAAGTGGTTTGGTCTTTTTATTTCTCTTATAGTGAGTGAATAAATTAAATCTTGATGTGAAAGATGCGCTTTGCTTCTTGAAGAACATGACTGAGCGCTGCGGCAGGATTTTCCAGAATTCTCCAGAGTGGCCTGGAATGATTTTCTGCCAGCAGAATCACACTTTAAAACAGAGACCACTGACAAAAAAAGGTGTGTGTGGCTGTGGTGTGTTCTCATGACACATCCTCTTTAACTGTTCAAGAGTAGGTACCTCAGCTTAATGCTAAATGATAGCCAGTAGATGGTAATAAGTATTATCATTAATAATATTAACCAGAGAAGATGACCGAGGAAGAATCTGGTGCGTATGTGCACCAGTGATGCAACATTACTCTGCAGGCTTTCAGCTAGGTATACAAATTATGTAACCATTTGCATTTTGAAAATTAAATTTTGTTTCCACTAGTCTACAGTAAATAAATCCTTATTACCAAATCCACCCTCTCAAAGTGCCCCCTGGGAAAAGGGTCAGATGAATTCATTATGCAATTTATTTACAATGCCAGTTGATATTAGCTGCTACACGGAGCAGTTGTTCATTTGTGAACTAAGCCGCTAAGATTGCTACGCTTTTAACCCCATTTCTTTGGCAAGCGTGTGATAAATGTAGGGTCCTGTTAACTTTGCCACGTACAGGTGTGTTCAGACTAAGCCAAGACCTAGAGGCACAGGCCATTAAACTTCTTCTGACAGAGCAGGATAACACCACATGCTTCGGTATAGGGATGGAGGGAATCTGTTTTTGCAGTGCATGTAATTTTGTTTCGCAGGGAAGAATCTATTATCAGAAACGTGTTCACGGCTGAAATACGCAGCCAAACAAATAGCACTGTATACTTGAATCCTGTAATCAACAGCTACATGTGAGGGGCCAGATAAAGCTGAACCTGGTGTGTGTTAAAATCTGCACAAAAGCAGCCCTTTGCTAACCTGACTGTCTGCTGTGAGAGTGGAGGATAGCTCCACGGTGGGGCTGAGTCCTGAATGCTCCTCCACACAAAAATGGAGACCATTAAACACTCTGAAGGGAAAATCCCAGATGAGACGCTGCAATTACTCCACTTGAATTGAATGCACAAGAAAAAAAGATGTTAAATTTGTTGATGTCTTGGATTGTATCATCTGTTTTTTTTTCCTAAATTACTGCAGAATACTTTTTAATAGCATTCTTATTCTGGATACTGACTTTGTGTACTGATGATAAAAGTTGGTGTTTTGTATGACCTTTTTTAAAATTTCTGAATATGCTACAACTAGTAAATTTCATGACTACCTGGTGACACATCTCGCATGTCAAAAATAGAAGATTTAAATTTTATAGAAAGTATATGGTCAGCATTGGTTAGTGAAATCGCAATCTCTTCTGAGTAGGTCTCCAGAATCACAGTTTGCTTATAAATCACTTCAAAGAAACCTGCTGAACTTATAGTTGTTCTTCCATTTTGACATCTGAAGGTTCTGTACTGATATAAAAGAACATTGAAACCTTGTATAAAATTAACTGACAAAGCTTCAGAAAGCAGGAGTTTAAATTATGTTACTACTCATTTTTTAAGAGTTTGCAGTGCATTTCACAAGAGAATACACCTGTGTATGTCACGTGATAAAATGATGTCAAAATTCATTGTACTTGTATCCTTGTAGTTTCTGTGAGGACACAGCTGTAAGACAGCCTCCATTAGAAATTTCCTGTTTTTGTTTTTTCGAGAGGAGACAAGGGACCTTGGGATATTGAATGGGTTTGGCTCAGATGAGATCAAAGATTAGAGGACCTGCTACTACCACCATGTTACACTAGTTGCAGATAGAAGTAAATGAACAGATGTAACGATACAACAGGCCTCGCATTTTTGAAACATTCACTGAGAAGCACATTGGTTAAATGCATGGTAAGGAGAAGCTGCAGTTGACCAATCTGCTAATTACACAGCAGTGATTGCCATGTTCTTCTGACCAATTGCTGGAAGACAGCTACCGATGCACCCACCCCTGCACTTAGGCACTTTTCGTAGAAAAGAAATCCCTTTTCGACCAAACCTTGTGAGCTGATACCACTTCTAACATTCAATGCTGCACCTGAAGGGGTAAACACACAAGCTCCAGGGTTTCATTTCAGTAAGTCTGACACCTGTCTCTTTGTGTGTTACTGAAGGCCCGCAATCAAGATATTTATCTGCAGTTGACAGAACTGAAGAACCTTTCCCTTTTTGTCCTGCATCGGAAGCTTGACAGCCTGTGACCACTGAGTGAATTCTCTGTTGGGCTGTGGGATGCGAAAAACAAGGACAGGGTTAAAAA
The DNA here is from genome assembly GCA_019176425.1 of Megalops atlanticus. Classification (NCBI taxonomy): domain Eukaryota; kingdom Metazoa; phylum Chordata; class Actinopteri; order Elopiformes; family Megalopidae; genus Megalops; species Megalops atlanticus. The sequence goes on along the minus strand of CM032898.1, from coordinate 13,303,450 downwards.
AAAAAAAAAGTGGCTCTGAATCGATCTGTTAATCTAATGAAATATTGCAGCACAGTTTTTCGGAAGCCCCACTGCGTTACTCATCCCAGCAGAGGGCCCCTGCAGGCAATCAGTGGTGGCAACAGGCACCTACACACCTCTCAATACTTCTGCAAGAAATGACTGCGTGGAAATTGATCTTATCTCTGTGTTTAGTCTTGGCGGCTTGACACAAAATGAACCTGCACACAGTGACAGAAGATAAGTGTAAATCTTTTAGGCTTTTAGCAAACTGAACTTTTGTGCTTTAAAAATCTTGCTGCAGAGGCCTACAGTGACACCCCCTTTATGTTTAAAAGATTGAGAAATAACTATTTTTGTGTTTATCATTTCTATTCAACGGCTAGCTGACTATTTTGCATACTAAATGAGTGGTTTCCTGGAAAAAAAAAGAAAATAAGAAACAAGTTTAAGAACTACGTACATTTTGTTCCGAAGGGATAAACGAGGCTTTTAAAGGGAACGTATTATCAAATGTTCTGCTGTATTTCCTGCAGGGCGGCGAGGAAATAAATAAAATAAACACAATGATGCCTCTGAGAGGGCAGGATGCTGTGCCGTAACAGGGAAGGTGAACAATGGAGCTGCTCTCTGTGTCTGAGAGCCTCCTTGCCGACGTGTTGGAGGGATTAGATCATTCTGCTAACATGTGGCAGAGGTCTTAAATAAACTCCTCTCTATCCTCTTTTCTGGGCTGAAATGAAGGGCAAACATGCTGATCTCATTACCCTGGCTCTGAATGCCTTGTTACTGTATACCTCTTTTTTTGTCAAGTGAGCCTCTCCACCTAGCGTAGAAGTGATTGCAGGGAAGAATGGAAGGGAGATGTCAAAACCGGTCACCGGCAACCACCTTATCCTCGACACAATCCGGCCTGTGCCAGGTTAACAGCCATGGCAAGGCTTGCTTTTTCAAGTTACTTAAATAGCGAGTGATGTTCACATGCTCTCCCAGGGGACTGTAAGTAAATCCCAGCAGGGTCCAGGAAGATCATAAAGCACTTACAAACTGGCATTCTAGTGTGCTCTGCTTTTCCTTTTCTCTTCTTTTATTCCATGACGTCAAAAAAAAAAAAAAAAAAAGACGGCTGCTAGGGAGAAGAAAGATAGGAGACAGGAGCTAGGAGGAGGAAGTAAATGATAAGTGTGTTGGGAAGAAATATATGTGAGCAGTATTATGATATCAGGGTTTTATTCTTGGGCATGTTTTCATGTCACATGCTAGCCAGGCCCAGACATAAATATACCTACACCTTGCCCCTCACACTCACAGAATCAGCTCACTCCCTGCCCTCCACAAGACAAAGACAGATAAATGGCAATAAAAACTTTTTTTTTTTTTTTTTTTACAGAATGTGAGATACAGGTTATTCATGCTCTTTCTCCCCTCTCCCACTGGAAATGAGCACCCTCCTGCAAGTATGCGTGCCTTCACGCCTACATCATGCACATGCCACAACCCACCACACCCTTTTCTGGTAAGACAGGCAATGCCACTGACTCCGCCACCCCAGCTACCTTCCCCTGCTCCACTGGTCACAGACCCTTATCATTTCCTCCCAAGTCTCTCCCTCCTACCAAAAGTCTCCCCTACCTGTTCACTGCTTGGCTCATCTATGCAGTGGCCCCAGTGGAATTAAACTCCAGCGCAATTTGTTAGCTTAAAATGACAGCAACTTGCGCCCAGGCCGGTGCACTGCCACAGACTCATGGCACCACCTGACATCTGCTCCATGAAAACGCAATGGTGTGCACAGTAGCAATATTAAGAAGACAGAAAGTAACTTCACTAGGATACAAAAAAGGTGCAGCACTTATGACATTATAGATATCCTAGCTAATAGCTTTTTTCTTTGTTGGTTTCAAGAGTAGCTGGCTACTGTACATATGCTGCCTTTGATCTTCTTCAATGCACTATGTCATGTCACACACTGTTTTGCACAGGACATACATTTGGCCCATTCCATCAAGTGGATGTGAAAGGTCATTTGGCACACAAATGAAATTTCTTATAAACAGTCATAGTATTATTATGTATTATGTAGTATTTAGCATGATAAAGTTCTCCTCATTATCCGACTGTCCAAGTGCCAATGAGATGGGTATCAAGGTGTCATAGTTATCAATCATAGATATCAACTGGTGGAGATATGGAGAATATCTGACGTGATTATTTAGGATGTGAATATATACACACAGCCAGGCCAATAGCCTGCAGTAAAGCAGGTTTAAGACCCTGGATGTGTTGCCATGGTAATAAGATTGGCCTGGAGTAAACTGGGTTTATTGAAATCCAAAAGCTGAGCTGTGCCAAAATATATACAACTGGTATTCAGCTTACTCAGTAATCCTGCTTTGTGTAATACCCCAAGGGTGCACCCATCATCTACATACCTAAGAAGAGCATGTAGATATTTTTTTGGTAACATACACGTAACTGATACAGCATGGGCATAAATTGTTAGAAGAGATTAAGAGAACAATGACAGCAGAAAGGTACTTACAGTAACACAGATATAATAATAATGATAACAACAACAACAACAACAATAATAATAATAATAATAATAATAATAATAACAATAATAATAATAATCAAGCTAGCTATTAAAATAAAATTAGATGAACAGTGGCTTCGGAAGGTATTCAGACCTCTTCACTTTTTGCACACTTTGTTGTGTTAATTGTTTGTGACTTAATCTAAAATGGATTATATGTATTCTTTTGGCTGTCAATCTACATATAATAACCCATAATGACAAAGCAAAAACTTTTTTTAGAACTTTTTGCAAATTTATTAAAAATGAAAATATCTCATTTACATGTATGGCATTCCAAATTGAGCTCAGGAGCGTACTGTTTGGACTGTACCATAAGAAGTTATTACTATTACCCGTTAAGGTACTGCTGCTACAGTTTGTGTACAAAACAGCCATTGATGTAGTTATTATGCTTTCCTTGTACATTACTGTTTGCAGGCCAGTGAGCTGTCCCCTTTTCAAGTGCTTTTCCCACCATCTGAATACAGAAAGACAGTGGGAGATGGTACCACACATCAACCCACAGTTCTTTATCTCACAGTTCTCACAAATCTGATTAGAAGAAAGTAAACAGCTTTGCAACACTGTCTTGGAAACAATGTAACCACCCATTGAAAACTCATATTTAGAATGCTGTCTTTATTGATGGATGATGTTTATACCTTTTAAACCATGGCTACCCTTTGTAAAAAATTACCTAAAGAGGACACGTCTATGTGCATGTACTTTGTCTTCTTATTTTACACACTGCAAAATACTGCTGCATGAAAACCTTTAAATATTAAATTATTTAAAGAAAAGTATATGTAAATATCTTCCTGTGCATAATGTTTTAATTCATAACCTTTAGTGTTATAAAATATGTTTTGATATGCAGATATACACTATCCATGTGTCTGGTGACAGTTCAATACATATAACCATATGCCCTTTACCGCGGTGATTGCTCAAACTTCAGAATTCAATATTCATCTTCAAACACCTCTCTGTGTGTCCAGTTTATATTATTCTGGTTTAATGGGTCATGTTTGAACACTTCTGACCTCAAATCCTTATGTGTGAATATTTAATGCAATTCAATGTTTCCTCATATAGTACTGAATGTAGGATAATTTTCAAGGTTTCCAGTGCGGAAAGCTGATAATAATAGAGTAACTTCTGAGATTATCTTTTCTTTTCTGCTGAATTCTTAAAACAAACTTCATAAAAAGAAAGTTTTGAAAGCTCAAGCATGTATTGCATTTTGAAACTGTGAAGATATAATCAGGAAAACTGGAATATGTACCCATGTTAACAGATATACCTTATCTGCAGCCAGGGTGAATTATTTGAATCCTCTATCTTTGTGAATATACGCTATGTGTCTGTGACTGAAGGCTCACCTAATGCAGTAGCTGTAGCATAACTTACAATTGTGCATGGAGAGATTTCCATTTTAATATGAAGTAATATTTGCTTGAATATACAATCCAAACTCCATGGAATACATTTTAAATGTGTATGAAAATATATTGCTTATATTAAAAAATCTGTCATTGAATTAATTTTGTGCTACATTGCAGTAAATACTGCAAGATCCCATATATTGTAAGATACTGTATTTATGGAATAAAATCTATGGAAACAAAATATATGAAGGTGCCAATAACTGATATAAGTGAAAATATGAAATAGATTGAAAACACAACATACATGTTTTGGATGTCATATTTTGCCATACTGACATACATTACTTTTTCAAAACTGAATGCGATCTGAACATGTGTTGGGTCTGAGCTCCATCTCTACAGAATATATGTATATAATAGTGAAAATCAACCCAGAAGTCAACCCGCAACCTGAATGCCCACAGTATGACTACATGTTTGCACACAGAAACCTAGGCATACATGGAAAAGCCCTTGCATACACAACATGAATTTGAGTGGAAAGCATACATTGCTTGCCTTGTATTGTTTCTGGTATACATCTGGAACAGCCCAGTATAATATCATAGCTTGAGCATCGATGCTTGGAGGGTTTCCAGGCCTGGTTTCATTCTACTATTATGGCTTTAGTAGATTTGAAAGTGATCCTATGATTTGTCTATCTGCAGTCACTGCAATACATACATGCTGCTTTTCTGGGATTTCAAGGGCAATAATTAGTTGGGGACAGGTAAGGGACTGTACAGTATTAATTGTGGGGTGGATCATGAGAGAAACCTAGGTTTAAACAACCCAAAAAACTTTACCTAAAGACTCCACAACTTTGAAGACTTTTTAGTCAACCCTCCAAAGGCCATTAAAAAATAAATAACATATAATAACATTTTGTCAAATGTAACATTAGCATAACAAAAATGCTAAATGCAGAATGAACAAAGAATAAACAAAAGAAAAAGACACATTTGGACATTCATTCATTTATTTCTGTTTTTACATATTACTTTGGCAAAATATCCTTGGAGACAGAAACTGTAGGACCCTTTTCAGTTCTCAAAAAACGTGGCATGGCCTTCCCCTGTCCGGTGATTCTGGTGTAATGTATCAGCTGTGGTCTTAGGTCTTAGTAATAGGGTAATGGGAACCTGGCAAAATCCCATACTGTATTATTTTTATTATTATTATTCATAATATTATTAATAATAATAATAATAATAATAATAATAATAATAATAATAATAATAATAATAAGGAAAAGACGGCATTGAATTATATGGAACATACATTTTAGTCTAGGTTGATATATCAGATTCATTCAGGTTTGACTAGGATGCACTCATTTTTAAGGACACAGAAAATATCAAGAGTATTTTGCCAGTTTAGTAGCTTCCTGGATAATGAGACTGTCTAAAACTGGTAATAGAAACACATTACTTGATACATACATATTATATGCATGCTGGTCATTTATTGGGTTATAGATGTGTCTCTGATGTCTGACATTTTGAGAATCAAACAGCAGATAGAATCAAACAGTGGCTTGTACAAACAAACAACTGAGTATACTTCAAAGTTTGCGAAATTCAAAGCGTGTGGGCTCTGGATCATTTTAAATCAGGGACAATGCATTCAATCAGTTGCTTCGGTCCAGACACAATGCACAGAATACAACCTGATTTATTACACATTATCTCTTTCACTCCCCCATCCACCAGTCAGCTTACATTAGTTGCTTACAGTTAAATACAAGCACACTGCTAACCCCCAATACGGATATCTTAAACCTATTTGCTAAGTGTGCAATCTGCATTGTAGCCGCATCAAAACATCATCCCTACTAAGTAGTAACAAATGTATTATTAGTTTGTGAAAAGGATAACCAGGCCTATGAAATAAAGTGTGATAGGTGTGGGAATGTGAGTGAGGGAGTACGGGGTGATGGAGCTTTCAGCCATTTTCAGCGGAGGCTGATAAAAGGGCCTCTGGAGAAAGGCTCTTATCTAATACAGGAATCAGCTGGGGGTTTGAGTGACCTGTTTTGTACCCTGGTCGGAAATCTCCTGTCGCCTTTAACATCTGGTACATGTGTCCGCAGACCGCAGGCGGTACACGCTCGACACAGCGGTGGCACCAATCAGCAAATGCTTCCCTTTGACGGACATCGGCAGGGAAAGTGCAAAGTGCCGCGCGGCTTTTAGCTCCGAAAACCACCGAGGACCGGTGGAAACAGCTTTCTTCTTCTGTTGTATTAGATTTTATCCACAGCAAAAGAGGTTGAGTCTAATCAAAATCTCACCATGGTGCCATTTTGTGAAGGTCAGGATCAGCCAATGTCATCCGGCCTGAGTCAACGTGATCCATAACAGTTAACCAGTTCGTTTCTTAATATTCATATATTGCAGATACAGACAATAATTATTTTAAATTATTTCAAATAAAACATGATTTCCCATTGATCTATTTTTCTCTATGGGCTAGTAACATGCTGAAGCAGCTATTTCTTTAAAAGTTATAAAATGGTAGCAATAATAATGATGCCATGGCTTCCCATTGGCATTCTCAGTTTATTGCTTTCAAACAAGTCTTTGCAACAATATAACAGCAAAAATATCATTGATTCCTTAACTGAAGATCAACATAGCTCCCAATACAGCTCCCCTCTCAGACGACTTGTCTTTTCAATGAATATAAAACTAATGCACAGCTATGGTATGTATGTATTGGCATTTTCTTCTTTGATCAATAGCTTTTCCTCAAGTAAACAAGAGGAATCATCAAAATCCTTAACAGGAGTCAACGGTATTTCAACTTTCCAAAGCCTGCAGAAGCTACAGAGCTGTACGTTTTTACCTTACATCTTTAAATTTGTCTGAAATACATACTGGGAGAGTACCCGTGCTGTGATATTCTTTCAACTCTATTCCCCAGCCCACTAATGTTAAAATTCAAAACATCAAAGATCCGGAAAACCTTTGGTCTTTCCTAAAGAGACCCGGGGCGTGTCAGAAACCAGCACACCTGCCCAGGTTGGACCGAGGGCCATGTATGTTGCAGAGGAGACAAAGTCCAAAGTTTTGCTGTAGCACCGATACCTTTCTCTTTGCTTACCTTGGCAGTACAGCGTTCAGAACGGAGGCGGGAGGCGAATTCTCTTTGTAGGGCAATGGCGACGCCAATCAAAAGCTGGGTCTGACGGGCTCAAGCTCGTCTTTCACATCAGGAGATCAGAGGAGCTGCACTCCTACAAGCCTGAGACAGGAGATCACATTCCTGTCTGATACATGGTAATTGGGACCCTGGATTTGAGTTTATTACATAAAATCCCGCCTGCGGTATTCCTTCCATCCTTTGATCAGGGCAGTGCAGGATTGATGGAGCAGAGCAGAAGTTATTACTGTACAAATTTATTCTCACCCCACTGGCATTCCAACCTATATATCACATTCATATACATTTATTAAAAGATGTCCATATTTGTCACTGCAGTATATAGCTTTGATTTCCAGCTAGCACCCCCCTTCCCCCTCCACACCCACACATGTACGCCCCAGCTAGAGAATAAAGGTTTCAAACTAGTCTGAAGAAAGGCTTCACCTCCACTGTGGGTGGTGTGTGGACAAAAACGTTATAATCAGTAGGTCCTATCTTCTCCCTTGCCGCCTCATGCTGAGGCTACATAGAAACACACATGGTAACAAGCTAGCAAATAAATGCTGCAATGCAAAACAACAATTAACTGCTGAGTCCCTTCAGACATCCATTAGTAAAACCCTTGAGTCTTCCTGGTATGGCTAAAACATGGATATACATTGGTTAGATTTAGTCATCTACATGAAGACAAGGTAAACAAGGGAAGAACAATTTAGAGTTTAAATATAGCAAAATAAAGCCCACTACTCTAACTGAAGAGCACTCGGGAGTGAGGATTGTTCTGCACATCGTCTTCATTGTTTGAAGTATTCTGCTTTAAAAAGTGTCATTATAAGCTCCAATGTGTTCCCCAGGAAGAGATGCATGTTGTTACATTCCCCCAAACACCTTTACCATGTAGTTACATTGATTAAATACTGTGCCGTAATGAATTTGAAGTTAAGGTATTACTGTACAGTGTTTTATAAAATCTATGTAAAATTACAGCTTGATCAGAAATGGATTTCTACAATTATATACCATAGTTGTTCTAGCTAATGCATTCAAAAATGATTTTACTTCTATAACCAGCTCAAAAGCAGAGGCATGAGGAATGCTAGTAATAATAAAAATGATTATAAGCGATGCAAAAATGAATTCCAGCCACTACTGGTGCTGGATTCAGGTCTAAATTCAGCCCATGAAAGATTTCTTAATTTCCACTAATACTAGTGTTTGCTTTATTTTTCATAAATATTTATTTGCGTTTTTGGTCGTTTCCTTGCTGTTGACTGTAGACAATATTAGGTATATTTAGGGCTTTCAGGGGGTAGTTGGCTTCAGGAATTATCACAGTGTACAAAAGAACTGTCAGAGGTTATTTATGAAGGGTTGCACAGTCTTTGGAGCCACAGCCATGAGCAGAGAGGGCATTTTGGCTGATTTCAAGTCAGCATTCAACCATAGACATTTCTGAGTTATACATATACAGTCTGGGAATTATTATGTATTGTTGTCAAAAATATAGGAATGGCTTATGTAAATGAATGCTGTGGATACACACATATATCAGATTTGTGAAACCAGACAGTTACTGCTGGAGGTGTCACTGCATACCTATTTTAAGGCGGATTGAAAACCGGGTGTTAGCTTTGCGGTGAGGTGTGAGAATCAGCTGCTCTCATTATAGCAAGGTGGAGGCATCATTCCACTAGCACAACCCTCGCACAAAAGGCTAAATAGTGAGTCGGCACCACTTAAAATGTAACGAATAGAAATCATCAACAACCAAGAATACAGTTTCACCATTAGTGAGGAATATTGGTAACACTTAGTTACTTAGTAACACAAAGTCTAACAAATTAACCATTAATGAAACATTATTGGCATATTTGCATTAATGCATGCCTTTTGAGGCTTGTTATGAATGTTGCCTCAATGTGTCTGCTGGTGTCGCCTTGCTGCTCTGGCAGGCTTTTGTGACCGGCTGCTGGTAGGGCTGCCAGTGGTTGATGCTCCCTCTTGAGACCAATGGCAACCCCGTCCAGTGCCCTCATTACAGCGGAATTGGATTTGCATTGGCTGCGGGCCAGTGTCACCCGAATCCGCCACGGCCTCCCACCCGCTGTTTTATGTGGCCGTCCGTGCCCCTTGGAGTCTTGCCTTACTCTTTGCGCAGCGACAGTCAACCGCCTGACCTCTGTGACAAGAGAAGGCCAGGCCGGATCTCTCAGAAGCAGCAGGGGTCCGGGGAGAGGCTGACGAGGACTTCCGCACTGTCTGACTCTGAAATCACACTTTCGCCGGCTCTCTCTCTCGGAATGACTCGCCGCAGCTTCAGGTGGGACTCCTGGTGGATTTAAGGACAAGACCTTTTAAGCCTTTGCTGTCACTTTCTGTCTTGTACTGAAACTGTTGGTTCACTATGATTGACTTGGTTTAACAGGTACTGTGATTGGTACATGCATGCACAGGGTATTGGATGATGTGTTATTAATTGAAATGAATGTGTGTCAGATACAAGTCTCATTAAACTTAGAGGAAATTCAATGTAGCAATATGTACTGCAATATTTCTGCCAAAAGGAGAAATTTTATAGCATTTTATAGCATTATCTTTAGAGGCAGCCAGATATTCTCCCAGATCCATGTCAACACTGACAATGCCCTAAGCACAAGGACTGCTGGATTGTCCCCTTTATGAAGGGAAAGAGTCAGCCCAGTGGCAAGAACCCTGCAGAATCTCATCACAGATGCTGTATTAAAAGCCCTTGTCTTTATTTGCATGTCTATGTACATCTTGACTCCATTTAATTTTTTGTATGCATCGTCTTGTTCTTGTACCACCCAGTCTCCCTCCCACTTTGCCATTCCATATTTCACTTCTGTGCAGCTTGGCTGAAGAGTCCAGATGCAGTCGTCGCTTCACCATAGTTATTAAGGGAAGGTTGTATTTTTGCAATGCAGATATTTTCTCTTCAAGTGCCACCTCCATCTCCTGAGGTGCATTTTTTTCTTTACCATTTACGTGTGGGCTCTCTGCTTGTTGTCAGCTGCGTCTCCCTGGCCATTTTCATTCACCTGTTCTCAACAGGCAAAATTACACGTTTTATTTTGGAAGGTGTCCAGCTGAATTGTGGTGAGGGATCGTTAAACTGGGTGTCTGCAGCTGGTATTGCTAATGTAATTGACAATGACAAGGTATGCACAAGGGGTGCTGCAATTCTCTCAGTGATGCATACAGCTTCCCTCTTAGTGGTACCTGCCACTACAAGTATTTATTCAACAAGCCTTTTGACAAGGATCTTTCCAATACTTGAATTCCCCTAAAACCCAACAGATGGCAGACTAGAAATTTTGCTGAAGGAGCTGCATGATGTGGTTTGCTGCGAACCTGCTTCTTGTGTAAATACATGCTTTTTAATTGTCCATTGAATATACAACAATTAAAATCTATGCAGCTTCATTAAGGGAAAACATATGCTAACAGAGTATCGCCAGAAATATTCACTTTAGACTTGGACCTGTTTGCCATGGGCGAAAGTTGCACCACGAAAGAGATAAACCAAGAACAACACTGAGGTCTTCTTAAACACAATGCTGGCTATAATTAGGCAATGCAGTCATGAAAACTCAACACTTGCAGTTGACCTTGTGGGCTTGCTTGAAATGAGGATGTCAAAAAATGTCATTTTCGTGGGCTGTTCTTTGGGTTACGTAAGGAATGTGTGTCATAACAAGAACAATACAGAAGACTGAGATCTCATTCCGCAACTCTGCTGCCAGAGGTGGCCGCTTATTATAAAAACTGAGTATTTTCAATGAAGTGCAAACATATAGGAATGCTTTACCTGAAGGTGGTCTTATGTCTTAATTTAATAAGAATATCACATTAAGTATCAAAATGGTATTAAAGAAACATATCAATTGATATTTTGATATGGGATTGATTACATAAGATTATTATATGTATTTTTGGAATCTGCAAATTTAAAGCAGAATTTGCCCCCTTGTTTTGATTGGTTTTACATATATACACACGCACACACACATATATATTTATAGTGGAAGAAACTGCATGAAGCACAAACTCAAAGTCCAAATGACATTAACATTAATCATATTTTTATCTTGCAGAGAGCAGTGACATTAAAGCATCAACAAAACAACAGCATGCAGCGTACAGTTGTAATATTCTGTGGTACCTTTTGAGTCTTTTCTACTACATATGAAGATTGCAGGTCAGCAGCTAAATTGTTTGCTAATGATGATTCAGTGTCTATACATCAGAAAAAAATGTTTAAGGAATACATCTTCTTTTTTTATTGGTCTGTTTTATTCCCTTTTCCATCTAAACAACACAACGGAGATGTACTTTGTTGGCATGGTGATACATACTTTCTGATGATTCACAGTAGAGTACAGGCGTGTTTCACCTTGACGGTGTGTACCAGGTGTACTGCCTTCTCCAGGAATCAACGCTCTTGATTCAGAACTAAAAGTACCTTGGTAAACTTACGTGGACAATTTCACGAGATTCAGGGAGGCCAGTGCCATGTTTCTGATCATCTCCACTGATCCCATTGGACGTATATGGGTCACATGATGGAACCTTGAGTTGACAAACTGCTTAGGGGCGGGCTCTCCCGCACATTCTCCTCACTGAGGCCAATGGTGACAAACCCGCCACTCCCAGGCATCCCCAAGTTGGAGGATCACTGTCACATTGCTCACCAAGAGGTAATGTCACCACGGATCACTGCTCAAAGTGTGAGCCCTGATACTTTTTGATCAGCTCAAAGAAGTTGCTCCATGTGGCAATGAATTGGGTATCCCCACTTGATCTACAAAATGGGCTTGCTGAATTACATAGATTGAGTGTTGCAAAATGTATTTAATCTTAAAACCATTTCAAACAACATTCAATATATTTTCACATGTGGAGTAGTCCTATACTCCGCTTCAGTATCTGATCAAAGATGAGATATTATTATACAGTACAAAATATTGTACTGTATAATAAAAACCTATTTTGGAATGCTAAAGTTCACTGTACATAAGCATTTTGACAACATATTCAGTTTTACAATATTCTACACTATATTGGAAGCATTATATTTATATTGAAGTAGCAATTCTAATAATAAAAACATACTTGCAGCATATGTTGCTTTTTGAAAGAATTCAGAGATTTTTAGCTTTTTTTTTTAGACATTTTAGACCTTGTAACTTATTCATTACATTTGTAATGACAACTTAAGGAGGACAACAAAAAGTCCTTAACATCAAATAAGCTCATCATTAATAATCTGACACACATCTACATAGCTTAAACATTTCCAAAATAGAATACAGCCATAGTTTATAGGCTAGAATAGAATGCGTGTGCCAATCTAAAGTAGAACAGAATGCTGAGGCAGGCTGCAATGTGTCATTATTATCAGTGAGAAACCTATTAAACAAATGCTTTTCTATAAATACGAGCTGGATAAAAGTAATTGCAAGTGGTGTGAAAATGGAAAATGGCACTTTTGCAAGTGGTGTGAAATGGCACCTTAAAGGACTGCAGCGAATGCAGCATTAAGGCGAGAGAGAGTCTTCAAAGGCCACATCGTCTCCTTTGCCAAAAGCACAGAGTGGTTAGAAAGTCATTGCCAATTAGCTTCTCTCAAATCTGTGGGGTAAATTAGCTTCTCTGCTAACTTGGCTAACTCACTGGAGTCATGCTGTCACTGTGAGTGCATAGGTACAATTGACCCTGGGCTTTTTGGCCACAGGTGCATTCCATCAGAGCTTGCAGACAGGGTGGAAATATTGTAGTCCTCTTAAGGTTGCACAATGCTACGCTTTTCACAACACGGCCAGGAAAAATGGGGTCCTTACAATATGTGACAAGAAGACATATTAGGTGATCCACTGAGAGAATAGCCACCTGTACAGCCGCCAAACAAGGTGGCCATCAAAAATAGCATGACAGTATAAGCCACTTGTGAAGTCGTACAATTTCACTTTATCGAATAATACATCGGAGCTTTCTTTAATAATGAAATGTACAATGCTAATTGTGTCAACGTCTCAAAACAGCTCAATGCCAGCTCAGCCCTTCAGTTTTCTGTGAGGCATGTTAAACAATTTACAATGACCATCATTTTGACATTCATTTCAACTAAGGAATGAATAAGACATCAGTGCTAAGCAGCCTTTTTACTTTGGTTTGACATGCTGCCTCTGAGAGATACAAACATTTTATTTTTTAATCTCTGTCTCTGTCTAAGGAAAGTTTTTTATTCTTTTCACAGCACTTTTTGTTGCACAGCATTGTTTTATAGACTTGATGAAGAGTTTGCACTTTATTCTTAACTGTCTGGAGATTTAAGTGAACAGACGAGGACTTTAATTTTGTGCTCAGTTAACCACTTCTTTGTACATTTGGGTGAACATGTTGGAACTTTGTCATACTGGAATGTTTATTTTCAGCCGAACTTGAAATTCTTTGGCAGATGGGACCAGGTTTTTGGCCAAAATATCCTGGCAGGACTCCCTCTATCTTAATAGGGTTTCAGGACCTGCAGATACAAAACAACCTAAAACACAATAGCCCCCTGCAATATTTCATAGTGGTCATGGGGTTCTTCACAACATAAGCTTCACTTTTTCCAGAATGTTAGATGTGATATTGATGAATATGCCCAAAAAGCTCAGTTTTCATTTCATATCATCATTGATTTGTATTCTAAAAATGCCAGATTGTTAACAAAGTCACCTAAACCACTTGTCTCACAATCTTGGGGGGAGAAGACAGCACTTGCGTCCTATTCCTGGCAGAGTTGCCACTGTACCACTAACCTTAAATATCTTAACAATGGGAACTTTAGTAGGAAGTGTCAGTTACAGCTTTTTGCAGATTCATTTATAGTTATCTCCCAAATTGCAGAGGTCAACACCCATTTGTCTACAATCCTTAGAGAGGTCTCTGACCTTAACCATGATAATGCATGCTAATGATAATATCTTCTGTGTGTTATCTGTTGCTTTTATACCATAGGGAAGCAGGAAGCCTTTGGATGCCTATGTATAGTTTCAGAAACTGCCACTTAATGTCCAAAAGCAGAATGTTTTTTGCAGATTTGGCTTCGTTTGATTTTATTCAAAAGATAAAATGTATTGTTCGTGAACAATATGAATTTGAAAGCATTCTTATGAAGGCATTGTGTATGGAGAAGTGGGGGTGTGTTTATGCAAGAGAATTTCCAAACCATGAGATTCATCAACATTGTTACCGAAATGTATGTGTTGTTTTGTAGGCACAATTCATTAATCAGGCATATTAATCAGGCACATTTTGTGCATGAGAATGCAAATGTTAAGAAATGAGACCCAGCCTATTGAACAGTTATTTTGCCTTAAATTTGCCATTGAAAAACAACAGCACAAAATATGTCTGCTGTGCTCTGTACAAAATGAGTTCCTGTATAGGTGCACCACGCAGCACTTGTTGCAGAACGTGATCCAGGGTGGGACCGAAGTGCTCAGCCAAATGAACTCTGGTATCGACAGACTGCCACCTCTCTCTGTCCATATATCTCTGGGTATGAGTTTGAATGTTTAATGATTTGAGCGGGGCGGCCATTCATCAGACTAATTTTCAGCCCCGTCAGTTTCAATCCCATCATGGGGCTCTTGCTGGGGCCAGCCCCCCCCCCCAAGTGAGAACAACGTTAAGTGTACCCAGTGAGACAGAGTGTGCTGGATGACTTAAGATTCAATATGAAGTAAATAGACGAATGCTCAGAAGACCCACGTGTTTTCAGCCTGTGGCAAGCAGTGGATAAATTATGTGGTGGGATTTAGGCACATGGGGTTGGGATATGGCAGAGGAATAATTGTTTATGCAAATATCTGCTTCATATAGGCATGTAAACTGATGAACAGGTGTTCTGGGATGCAGGGTTTGTTCAGTGGGTAAATTGTTTGCTCCCTCGCCTGAGATGGAATCCTTGTCTAAGATCAAGTGTGCGTGTGTGTATTTTATGTGGAAGTTTTCTATTATATTCTATATTTGATTGACTCTTCAGTTTCCATTCCATTCCATCTCCATTCTGAAGGGCCAAGATGAGCTATCTTCTTTTTCAAACCACGTACACTGCAATATTGCAACTCTGTTTTTTAGAAAATGTTTTTAACAAATACCACAGGCTATTAATGCAGTAGCTTTTTAACCATCTTCCCAGATGCGTAATAAATCAATGTCAAAGCGGTCATGTGTGTTCTTATTTATTTATTTTTTGAGATAATGTGTTCAAGCCAAGCAACAACTTACCCTTTCATTTCCTGTCTCTCTAGGAGAGTCCTTAATTCCCAAGATGCACCACTGGCAAAGGAAGTAGAACTGGGCTGTTTTTCAAATCAGCCATGAAGACCAACATTCTTAAGCTGTTCTTTGGGAGAAGTCAATCAACACACTTTCTGCACTGCCCACAAAATATGCACCCCATGTTTTTTTTGTAGAACTTAACAGCTCCTATCTCTTATAATACATCACGTCCTGTAATCTGAAATTCATTCTTTCCATATTTGTTATTTTCCACAAATGTGCTTACGGTGGTGATGGATCTATGTGCAAAAACAAATTCAGAAAAACAAAACAAAACAAAAAAACAGCAGATATGCTTGGAGGTTTTGGCAACTGTAATGAAACATGGCAAGGTTCACATTTTCACATTTCAGCCATCAGTATGAACTCTTGAGAAGTAGGAGAGGCAATTTTAAAAATGGGCATACAGAAGAGCAGGAAATGCAGGTGATTGGGTTTCTCTATGTAATTTGGGTGAGGGTTAGTTTTTACATTACCCCCCCCTGTCCTGTGGAATTACACTGGAATTAAGGGGGGGTAATTGTATCATCATGCAACCACATATTGAAAAAACCTCAGAGAGAGGATATTTCACAGGCCCTGACTGGTAATCCCAGACTAAATCACATATTAGGACTGACTGGCCCAAGAAGGGCTTCAGCATACATAATGAAGCCGTTCAATATACTTGCTGTGGTGTCATGCCCTTAAATTGAATGAGTAATTCCAGTATTTCAGCTTGAAAAATATAATTCCTTAATTTCAATGACTATGGAACTGATGTGTAAACCAGTTGGAAAATAAATGTAGTATATCTTTTAGTTTAAATTTAGTATATCTATACTGAGTATATAGGAAGTTTAAACCTTAAACCCTACAGCCTGTGAAACCTTAATTTACTGTTTGGTCTAATTAGGGTCGATGAACTACCCTCTGTATGCTTTGTTATAATTTATAATTAGGTAGGGGGTTAAAGCTGAAAATGAGGTACTTGATTTGGCATAGTTATGGAACAGTGATGAGTTCGCAGGAGGACCTTGTAATAAATTTGGACAAAAGAGTCACAGTGTAACCATATTATTATATGTGCAAGTCAGCAAAGCATTTCTGTTTTTTTTCCAGTGAAACATACAAACTGTGCATAGTCTAAATACAGCTAGAATACACACCCACCTAAAAAAACCTCCAGTTGCAGTATCCCTGCACATTGTGCACTTTTTATCAGGACCTAAACTGAATTACACATTTGCACATATTGAAAACAGTAGTCAGTAAACCACCCACCAAATTTTTGTGTGCAAAAGGCCCCGTTTATGTAACCCCTTAATGTTCGGGGGGAGAGTCTGAGTTGCAGGAATACTTATTTAAATTAAAATGATTTATTTCTTGAGAAACCAGTTTTCCCTGGAGATATTTGTGGTTGCTAAAGGCCACAGGGCAGACCTCCAGAAAGCTGCCTCAATCATCTCACCAGAGGATTAAGACAACACTTGGACCCATGTGCAGCTCTTTGGGCATGTTTTTTTCCGGGACGGCTGAAGGACATAGACAATTGCCATGACTGTTTATAAGAGCCCGCTACCCTGTAGACCCTGCCAGAGAGTGCTGGAATATATTCACTTTGGGTCAAACCCCCCCATCGGTGCACAAGCTGCAGTATTTCCTAGTAATCACTCCTGTCAGTAATACCCAGCCCATGTCGGCTGGACATCTTGTTATGGTATCCTGATGCTCATCTCTCACCTTTGACCTTTCACTTTTCATGGTAATTAGTGTCAAAGCACCAGCTGTGCTGGAAGTTCGTCAGGCCGTTTGGAGCCTGCGGATGGTTTTTCATGCGTCCGTGCTTTCCCAGGCCTTTATTTATTTGTTTAGAATTTTTTTCCCGGGAATTTTTTGTTTCCTTAATCTCAGTCAATAAAATGAGCAGCTGCGTTGCAATTTTCTCTCAAGATAAGTTCAGCATGGGCGAAATACAGTAGGAGCCAAAAGCAGTAAATAGCAGGCAGGGGAAGAGTTCCAAAGAATATGTTTCTATTTGAAAATATTTAATAAGAAATGATCAGCCTAGCCTGTTGTAGTTTTCTGCAACACTAAATGTGTACATATTTGTTTCTAATTGCTTTTTAAATAAAATGCTATATTGTATTTGTATATTGTATTAATTCTTTTTTATAACACAAACAATGCCATGCATGTTTAATTATTTGAGGACAAATTAATTTGCCTTTGCACACAGTGGAACAAGTCCTACCAACTATTTGACACATTCCTGTGGATAATAGTAGGAAAATAGTAATGAAGCACATAATAATATCTTAAAATGTTTGCTTAAAGATTAGACCAATCTCTGCTCTGCTTTTCAGTGGATGTTAAATCAGTTACATTTAAAACAGATGACATTTGAATTCACTTTGCTTTCAGAAAGCGCTCTTGCAGAAAAAAAGAGAAAATCTTGAAGAGGGTTAACACCCATTACCTGTGTGCTCAGCCCTGACATTTTCTCAGCTGACCTCCAGTGGCCATGCGTGTATTAATTATTTATTTGCAACTGCTGCAAATCAACTAAGGACATAAGCATTTCTGCAACAACGCATGAAATACACACAGGGCTTTCGATTCTTCAGAAAAGGTTAAAGGTTAGTAACATTTACATGCACAGCCGTGCAAGGTGTTTTGCAATTAACAGAACAGCAGCAAGCCTCAGTGCACATGCCTCCATCACAAAACCTCTCAGATGCTGCACCGCCATGCACAGAAGCAAGCCAAACAGATACTAATGAGGCAACACATTGAGGGACCACCCTTGTGTCTTTTAAGGGCTTAACAATTAAAAAATGACAATCAGCTCTCTGCTTTCCAGCTGTGGAGATTGAGCACACTTCTGTAGGTAATGATCCTGGGAGCTGGTGAGAGTCGGAAATGGCACGTTGTGGCGGTACCCCCAGGCAGTAAGTCTGTGAGTGTGCATTTCAATCAGTTCTGATGTCACGGTCCTTAATCCTTAATCATCCCTTGTCACTACAATAAGGTAATGGAGTGATGAAAGATGGTATGTGATGAAGATACAGGCTTTGAAAGGTTCCCATAAAAGATGCCAAGCCACCTTGCTGAAAACCTTTCTTTTAAATTCTTTTCGATGTACATGCAAGTTTTAATACTGTTCTTCTGTTGTAACCCAAGAGGAGCAAGAAGTTCAGTTTGTTCTTGGACATGCAAACTCATGATATACTTTTTCTTGAAATAAAGATGTTTTCACTGAAATTGATTTTGACATTATGGCTACCCTTTATGTAATTGTGACAGATTCAGACCCTGCCAAAGTTGACCATTTTTATACAGTATGTACTAAACCATCACCCTTTCCTTTCCCCATGAGAGAGGAAATCAGTCCTCACATCTAACATTTTGACCTTTCAACAGTATTACTATTCCAGTGGGTTAGCATTTAAACTTTGGCAGACAACCAAGCTGTCCAGATGTTCTGGCCAACCATTAGCACTGTATCCCCCACTATAATCCTCCACCTTTGTGCAGCTTGCTGGTTACAATAAGCAGAGAGTGGTAAACAATTTCCATTTTAAAAGCAAATCTGTTGTCCATGCTGAAGTGAGTTTATGTGCATATGCTTTCACCTCTGCCACAGGTAAGTGGAAAGGTTGTGTTCGCCCCTGTGCACTGACTGTCTATTTACCTGTGTATAGAATAACTGAAAATATTTTGGACAGACTGGGGTGAAACTAGGAGAACACAGGCAACTACATACTATATATGAGATGGTGAGGGTATTTGCTCTGTGTCATGCGAATCCAGTCATTATTTCTCTTGTATCTTAGACCATTTTAAAAATGCATATGTCATTATTACCACAACCAGCTACTCATCAGTAATGTACACAATCAGAATAATAGATGTCAAGAAGTAATTAGCTTTAACATTGGAAAAAGTGTGAAGAAAATGTGGAAAGAAAAGAAAAATGTGGAATTTTTGTACTTTGAGGAGATGGCACGGAATTGCACTGGAAAGTATCCAGAGCAATTACAGATGGTAATTAGGCTTTGGAGAGTACATTTATTTTCATGAGAGATATGCACGGAAGCATCATTATAAATTGTTTCCTTATCATAAAATTAAACGGTGAGTACATCGCAAATGAATCCAGTTTCACAAAGTTAGGTCTATGGAAGCATGACCAATCCCTTGTGAAACTGCAACATAAATGGTTTTCAGATATTTCAGACAAGCATTTTCACACTCTCTCCCATTTAATTTCATGGGTTATAGATCATCCTAGAGCACAAAAAGGCTTGGTTATTTTCCAGCTATTTTCAGGAAGGCAAGCGCACATATATTAATTGATTTTCACATGGAAAAGGCTGTTGTTTTCAGCATTGGAATGATGTACTGTGCTGTATCGAACAGGACATCAGGAATACTTGCATCTGAATGTCAGTGCAGATGCGCACAGAATGTAACATTTCAAGTAAAAGAAATTATAGACATCTTAAAAGATACATTAACTGCTAAAATGCTTTACCTGACATACAGAAAAAATCTGTAAAAAAACAGTTATACTCTAGAATAAAATGCTGTTATAAATGTTTAATAAGGCGTTAATAGCCGCATAATTGATAGTGAAAAAACACATTGTGTTGGCCTTTACTAATTAATATTAGTTAAAGTGTTACTAAGGAGGGAGTTAAAGGATTTGCTGGATTAGAAGTTGTAATACAAGTTTATAATGTGTAATGTTGAAATGGGAAAATGCACAACATTGCAAGTACTATGTTTCTGCCTACTTCAAACCAGATTAGAAATAGTCTCACAGGGGTAGTGATCCCAGAGCATGTTCCCACGGGTTCATATTTCCTATTCCCTATGAAGTCCAAGAATGAAATATGGGAAAACATCCAAGTTCCTGGCAGAACTAGAGACGATCAATGACTGACAGCCTGCTGCTCTTAACCACAGTTCTGCAATGACACCATTGTTCTCTCTTCTGTGACATTGCAATCCATTTAACTAACATATCCTTAAATTAAGCTGACACAATCCTCTATTCAAACTGAGAGCAATATGCTTTGTCCTTCACTTGGAGGCCAGTCCACACATTTATTATAATCACAATGCATTGTCTTTAATAACTCCGACTGAGCCATTGAAGTAAGGGGAGGATTTCTATTCCTTTTGGTCTGTCAGCTGTGTGGCGTAGTGGTAATGAGTTGGGCTCATAATTGAAAGGTTGCCAGTTTGAGACCCCGTGGGAGCACTGCACCCTTGCACAAGGTACTTCACCTAAAATTGCCTCAGTAAATATCTAGCTGTATAAATAGATAATATGTAAAATAATCACCTGTGTAAGTTGCTCTGGATAAGAGTGTCTTCTCAACAGTAATGTCATTTGACTTTTGTACAATTAATGTAAAGGTTCATCAACCACCTTCCTTTGCCTCAGTTATCCGTGGTGGATGTGCACTTAATTGATTGTGATGTACTGGTTTGCTCAGTTTTGTGTCACTGGCATTTGTGTCTTCTCATCATTGCCTGCTACCGCATATAGATCTGTGAAAAATATGTGACAGAAGCATGCCAGCACTTCTGGTGAATGTTACAATTATAATGAATTCATTTAACATGGAGAGGCAGAGCCTGTTGGATAATAGCATTTTCAAGGAGGTGAACATAAAGTAACTATAAATAAATCACACCTAGTGAGCAGCGACTGATGCTGTAGTTCTTTAGCTTAAAAGCAGGTAAATGAATATCATACACATACACATAGGTAAGGTACCAGTCAAAGGTCTGGACATACCTGATTAAGGAACACAGGGAACATGCATTCAATGACATTTTGATCTAAAGACTTATGCTTAAATGTTTGAAATTCATTTCTAAGACAAATATAAATAGTGACATTGATGCCTATGCATGTATTTCATTCAAAAAAATCTTAAAAATTGTTTTTGGCTATTTTGAAGAATCTAATATATAAGGTAGTTTTGATTTGTTTATAACCACTTTTTGTGGTCACTGCATAATTCCATTTGTGTTATTTCATAGTTTTTATGGCTTTAATATTATTCTAAAATATAGTAAAAACAAAGTAAGAAAAGTGTGTCCAAACCTTTGACTGGTACTGCATATTTTTGCTTATAATGAAAGATTTTGTTATTCACTGTAACTGCTATGGTAAAGTTAATTTACAGTGAAAAATGAACAAAACACACTAAATGCTTTCTGCTGGGTCGGTAATGTTTCTGTTCCATTCCATATGAGCACTGTCACCTCAGTCAGATTCATATGCCTGCCCACTGCATGCTTATTTAATGAATGGTAATACTAATGAATAACAATTTACATGCACGTCATACCCCGTGGCTGTCCCTCACTGCGCTTATCCTTTATCGTGCAACCCAAGGGGTAAGTACACAAGCCAATGTCACGTAAAGGTTTCTGTTATGATTTTAAAGCGTGAAATATTTCCATTGCATTGTAGCTAATTAGATTAAAGACAGAGTGGATTGTGGCCAGATTGAATCTGCGCCCAGGAAATGCATGTAATTGTTTCTTTGTTTTTTCATTCACGGCATAACATTTCCACCTCTTCGGATGCTAACACTGAAGACAAAATATTGTGCAAGAGACAAAAAGACCTGCCAACTGCTTAAATTTTCCATCTGAAGTTACATTATTGGCATTTAGCAGATGCTCCTATCCAGAGTGACTTACACAGGTTACAATTTTTTTGACATGGTAGCCATTCATAATGCTGGATTTTTACTGAGGCAATGCTGGGTTAAATACCTTCCCTAAGGGTACAACAGCAGTGCCCCAGTGGGGAATCAAACTGGCAACCTTTTGGTTATGAGTCCTGCTCCTTACCCCCATGCTACAATGCTGCTAAGGAGTTAAGGAGAGCTAAGGAGAAAACACCACAATGGTTAGACTAAAATAAGGGCTACTGAAATGAAATATGTGATCCACATTGGGCATCAAAACCACAAAATTCCAACAACTATTGCAGTTCATTTACATATTTTCTTGAACCTATTTGTTTTTTGGTAGTTTTTTCCACTGTGGGCCACTCATCTTTGGATGAGTGTGAGCAGTCAGGAGAAATATGAGGCGTCGATGTTCCTCTTGCCGGGAGAAAAGACTCGTGCAGGAGCCAAGAAATGGATTTACCTGCCGCTCCTTCCCCGGGAATGAGCACAAAGCCTCCAGTCCCTGTTTGACGCCGCATCTCCGGTGTCAGCTCTGGGTCGTGTAGCGTCTGCATCTCTTTAAATCATAACTTTCATGCACGAGGGTCAGCAAAGTTCCATGTGCAATCAGGAGTGCTTTAGCTTCACTGGTACTAAGATGGAAACGGTGCATTTTTCAAATGCGGAGAGCCCTGGATCTAACAGCAGACATAACCATACGAGTCTGATGAAAAATTCCTTTCAGCATATGGGTCACTTGTTTTCTCAAACTGGGAAATTAATACCCCAAAAGTATGTGGGATGTCTCTGAGGGCTCATGTATTCATAAAGTGTGCTTGTGAATCGTATCCTATACTAATATTATTTAGGTGAGTTATTCATTAGATTATATATGAGTAATAAATACTGTAAGCTGATGACTAAATGTGCTGGTAGAGGTTTATAGAACATTTATGAATCTAGACAGGGTAAAACAACCAAAAATGCACTGGTTCGGAGGCATACTACTAGTCCACAATTTAATCTATCCATAGTTTGCTTTGTCCTTCATTTTTAATAAGATGCTATTTCACAACAACATTCATTGTTCAAGCATGAAAACATAACCCTTTCCCTGGAATCTTTGCATTGGCTTTCCCTCTGTGACACAACTGACTTTAACACCTTGTTGTTGACTTTCAAGTGTGTTCATGGGAGTGCTCCTACTGTACACACCTGAAAGGACTGTTGCAATCTCAGACTGCCTCCCTCAGCCTCAGGTCTGTAAATCTCGTGCAACTGCACATGTCCAGGACCAAGCTGCTTTCTGTGGGGGGATCAAGTGCGATGTGGAAAAGTGCAATGTGGTTAGACTGAACAAAGACACAAAGTCCAGAAAAAAAAGCTGTATACAATAAAGAGGGGAAATCACAGGCAATCGTTCAGAAAGCTACATTGCACCTCTAGATTTGCTGTTCAATCATTTCTGTCTTTTGAAGCCATCAGCGACAGGTCTCTGTCATGAGATATTAAGGTTTTTAAACTTACTTTAAGTTTAAGTTAAGCTCCGTCTTTATCAAATGACCACTTGTATCCTGACATAATAATTGAATATTTCATATCCCTCTTTGAAATGAATAAATTGCACATCTTTTTTGAAGGTGTTCATATGTGTATAAGGTATGTGTGTGTTTTAGGAGACACGCATATATTTGTGTTCTCTCACTTTCTCTCTCTTCTCTCTCTGTCAGTCTCTCTATCTCTCTCTCTCACACACACACACACACACACAATATGTACATACATACATACATGAAATCCATATCATTATTCAGATCATTGTGAATACCATAAGGAGGATTATGCTTGTTCCTGAAACACACAGGGCAGACCTCATCCCATTTGCAAATGGATACAAATCCTTTCCAAAGCATTCTAATCTGGTAATCGTATGATTTAAATAGGGTATAGGATTAAAAAGTCACGGCCACACCACATCGCTGCAATTCACTATTGTATTATTGTAAGGTTGTTTACCTAATGCCTTTATCCAGGACGACTTAAAAATGCATGAGATAATTACAATAAATCCAACATAAAAGTGCATCTGAATACACCAAGAATGTATTAGCCTGCATGCTTTAACACAAATAATTACAGGAATACAAAAAGCTCACTGTTGTTAGAAAGACACATGATAATTTAAGGGATTTAGTGCAGTGGGAGCACAGAGGCACTGTTGAAACAGAGAGGCCTTGAAAGGAAACAAAATAAAACGAGAGTTTGGTGCTGCTTTTAATGCCATTTACTCAGTTTTGTCAGCTTTGTTACAGCACTTCACTGTGCATTTTCGAGACCTTTGTTAAAACCGTGCCAGTAATTCTCTTTCAGTGCCCACTGGCAGTAATGAAAGCACAGTCGTGTTGAATAGAGGCCTCATCGCACAGCACGGGCGCTCCCCGACCGAGCCGATTAGGTCAAAATTGAATTATTTAATCAACGCCTTCATCCCTAAAAAAATTCACTTTGTTGTCCTGCTTTAAGCTGAAAGGGATGTGGTCATGTAAGAACTTGTCAAAGAAGTTCATGGTATTCCCAGGATGTTCAACTGATTTTCTGCCTTTCTTCTTCTTTCGAAAGATCTGAAAGGTGCAGGTGTGCAGGGCTTGCATTTCTGTCAGACATGGGAAAGTGCATTACTTTTTGTATCTCTCCTGCCATTGCTCCCAACCCTGCAAGTATAAAAATTCATGTAAATTAGTCTTTACAGTTACTGAAACAGCCTTCGCACTGCACTGTGGACATATGTGTAACAATGTACTGTAAGTTACCCTTAAAACTGGCATCCATCAAACAAATTTTGATTAAAAAAATTCAACATGTCCCATTGATAAGCATATACAAATATATAGTCCCAGTACAGGCATAATATTACATAAACTTGCACCTTGTTTGGTCAAAGTTTATGTCTGGACTTTTTTCTAAAAGTTATATTGGTACTGTGACCAAAATATAAATATCTGAGCTCCCTGACAAGACATCAAAACAAACACGGAGAAGATATAAAAAAATCAATGGCTTGAATGAAGCTTTGGAAGGTTGTGTTTGTGAAAAACTAATTTAATCATTTGAAGAAAGAGGGTTATTGGATTTTCAGTTTGGTTTTCTATATAGCAGAAATTGGATGAATAACATTGCAAGTCTTGAGCTTTATATTGCCAAAGCTTCACTAAAAATAATCTGACGGGTATTGAACTTTTCTCACGTGTACATCCACAATATAATTCTGTAACACCATACAAACTATGGTTTACCATATATATTCTGACTTAGGAGCCATGAACCTGTTTGTGCACCCCACTTGCATGTTTTTCAATTTTGGGGATTTAGAATTTATTTATGCATGTATGTATCACTTAAAATGGGTGGTGCAAATTTAAGCCACCACTTTCTCATACTACTTCCACCACAGCCTTTTATCCTCATTATAGAGATGACAAGAGAGATCTGGCAAAGGTTGTATTTATGTATTTATTTAGAAGGTATCAGGTTAGCAGATTATTATTTATTAACTGAAACTGATCTGGTTATACAGTCAGATATTAATAATTTTAAATCACTTAAAATGAGAAAGCTACTACAGACCAGTACTGCTGCAAACAGAAATTTCTTGGCTGTACAGAAATAACTGGTTTGCTGACACTGAGGTTGCAGATGTATTTATTTAAAACATAGAAGACATTTGTTGCTTACTTTGCACCAGAGTAAGACCACTGGATTTCACACTCTTGAGAATAAGTTAAGCATGACAGCAGAATACAGCAGTTTCACAGCTATGCGGTGTTAATGTGGGAAAACCATCAAAATCTGAAGTGAAACTTTAGAAATTGACATCAGATCTGATTCATTTACTATCCTGACATGACCAAAACCTTGCAATAAATTATCTGAATGTTATCATTTTAATATATCAATATTGTACAGGCATCATCAATATAGCTGTGTTTTTTGTACCACAAGGGCTCTTTGTTTGCACCATGGCTGAATCAGTAATCCTGCTGTTTTCTCTCAGGCTGCAGATCAGTCAGTAATAAATCTAGTCTCCCATAGTCCCTGCATTTAAGTGTATGACATAGGGGATTTATGCTACACATTAAATCAGAAAGCCTTCCCTTTATTCAATGCTATGCCTGAAAAACACATATAGTTATAATATGTAGCCGTTAGCCCAAATGCTGGGTCTAGGTCAGAATATTCCCAATTGAAACAGAGGATAGAAAAAATAAATATAGCATATCTGAATGCCTGGAAAGGATTTAGCAGTTCTTCTGTATACAAATACTATGACAGAGAGTGCATACCAGTTGAGGCTAGATACACAAACAAGTTAAAACACTACTTTCAGCATCGTCTTTAAAATGACACATTAGCAGCGCTGTTATTATTATTTTTTCCATTGAACTCAGGCTTGCTTGTCCACTTTATAATGTTCTTAATGACATTATGATGCAGTAGATAGCGCTGTCTGCTTTGAGGTATGCCCGCCCAGGTTTGACTTCCTGTCAAGATAGCTAATTGGAACAGCTAATTGATTTGAATTATAATGACACACAGAGAAGCACTTAGTCCACAAAATAATCAAGCCCATTTAATAAAGATTTAAAATAATGACTAAAAGCTCTGGAGCAGATTGGATGTCCAAGCTGAGTTCAGTGGTGAGTAGAAAGCAGAAGCGCTTAGAGATTTAAAGAGCAGTGCAAGTCAAAATTATGAAAGGTTTTGATTTTTCTTTTACGAATGAAAGCTGAGATGTTCTTGTTTCTTGGTTCATCTTTTGGGAGAGGATGACACAAACACACTTATCTAGTTAATGGACATCTCCTTGAATGCACTTTGGATGAGAAAAACATTTAGCGTGTTGTATCAGATGCACAGACTGAAAATGTTGAAGTTACAGAGCTCTGGCCTGGTGTTCCACAGAGCAGAAGCTGAATACATCATAATATATCATCATGCTTCTGATCTTCTGCCTTTTCCAACGGTACATTCACTTTAATACCTGCAGGGTCATGGATGGGTAAAAATATAACTTGCATTTGTACATTTGTTTTGTAGCATGAAAATGGAGGATGGGTAAAAATACAACTTGCATTTATATATTTGTTTTGCAGAATGAGGTCTGACATGCAAATATCATCTGGTTGATACCTGAACATCCTCCTATTGTTAAATGTCATTCTACCATTCAGATCACTTTCCATCAGTTACTGGAGGACCTGTGAGGATGATGTGTGATGGAGAGGATTTAGATCCTAAGCTCAGGGCATGCATTCTGTAAGCAGCTGGGTCACCTTACCATGGAATTTTCTAAGAAATCTCCTGGTCACTCCACTCTTCTGAAGATGGAGACTGTGCCATTTCATGTTTACTTCAATTTGAGGCTCCCTCTGTAAAATTGTGAAATAATAACCCAACCAAAGTGAATGCAATCTGAGACCGAGATCAGGCTCATGTGATAGTACTTTGATTTACATCAGCTGAATTATCAATGGAGATAAGATCGGATGTAAAAAAGGCACCCTTTGACCAATGATTCAGTCAGTCACATTTTATTTCATCTAGGGCCCTCATGGTAAAATTGCACATCGAGTGGCAAACAAACAAGTCCATAATGTGATATTAAAACCCAGAAATACCCCAGGCGGAGACAGATAATGAAATGACCCTGGACAAATAGAAACGGCGATACACAACAGTGTGATTACATGACCATGGTCACAAAAATGGGGAAATAAATAAATAACAACACAAGACAGTGGTTTTGTTGTCAAAGTGGCTTATTAAAGTCTGCCTTTATATGGTCAAGAATAACATCAGGCTTTCAAAAAAAAAAGCTGACTTTTATATAAAATAAGTCACTTTTAAAAGGCCAACCCAGCTGTGAAAGGGAAAAACATGGAGGCATTGTGCTCTTTCCAAGGGACCTCGGGGGACAGCGGAGCTTTTCGTCCTAATCAGGAAAATCATCTCTGACCTGTGCCCCGCCGTCTGTTTCTATGTTCCATCTAAAACCGGGAGGTGAACGGAGAAGGGGGTCCCTTGTCATTTTCCCTCGTCTTGCCATTCCCTCGCTCGTGAGATGGACCGCCGATTACCGCTCCGCTTCCCTCGGCGCGCGTGACTCACATCACACTCTGACATGTCGCGGCTTCCCAATACGGAGGCCCTGGGTGAATTAGCTTGCTTGCGCGAACGTGGCGGCCCTCTCCTCCTCGCCAAAATCAGTCCCCCCAGGGCACGGGGAGGAGTCTGCGTTCCTGGGCTGTGCTTTTTCTCTAGAGATAAAGTATTGACCCCGCCTTGGATGCACCCGAGACACACTCATGGCTTTGATAAAAGGGGCACTTATACGCTCTATTTGGAAGAATGGAAGATGACAAGTTTTGTTTGTTATGCTGGTTTGACGGTGCTAAAGAAGGTAGCATGCAACATTTTTTGCAGTGTGGAGGATGTCCTCTCTTGTTTATGAGAGTTGAATCACTGTACCTTAAAATTACACCACTAATCAACCTTCATACCTCTTTCTCTGCTTGGTAGATCACAAAGGGAAGGCAGAGCTATTTCTCTTGGTTTCCATGTCGAAAGTTAAGCTCAAAACACTTTGTCATCTTTCTTTGTCCTCTTGGGCTTTTATCACCGTTTTTCAAAGCAAAGAAAATATTAATCAATGAATATAATAACATGTAGAAACTGTGCTACAGATTGCAAAAAAATGAACTCATAATAAATTGTGACAGTATCCACCAACATAACAAATGTAGACATCTATCAAAAAAGTTATCTTATTCAAAACATTATTTCAATAATAGAGAGAATTGTTTAGATGTGAAGGAAAATACGCATTTTACACTAAGACCTCTGTGCTTGTAGTGTTTCAGCCAGGCTAGTAGAAAATTCTATCTACTGGCTTAGCTGGCCAGCGCTGAAAATCTCTCATTTCGGTCCCAACATATTTGCTGATGTGGCTGGATAACCCATACCTATTGAATTAATTGTAAGAATGTTTATCTGGGCCACCAACAGATTTCTCCACCCTGAGTGCCTCCCCTACTTATTTTCTGAAAAAAAAAAAAAAAAAAATCTCACCCATAATGACATACTTTTAACACATGGTACTCCATTTTTACAGGCCGCTTAACTAGACTAGAGTCCTTTCATGTCTTCACAGATAGACTATCCAGAATGGTTCCTGTACTACCCTTTTTTGCTGAACACACCTCACATCCATCACAAAGAACTTTTGCATAAATGTATTTAAAACACAACAGTGTACTTAATGTAGTAGCTTTGACTAAGAAGATGTCATGTTAAAAATTCCATACTATTTTTCGCTGGCAGTCATCAGTTGTAAAAATATCTGACTGCATTGTACTTGTTTCTAACTATATGGTCATCTAGGCTCCACAGCCTCCTGTTTGCATTAGTTAAATGCAAGCAGTTTGGCACATTGAAAAATTTTTTATATTGATGAATCGCTGGGATTTATCCATAACCTATTGAAAGCTTCAGTGAAATAGCTGACAAATGAATCAGCTGTAGTTGTGTTACTTAAAGGAGCTTAACTGATTGGGCCTTAAAATGTGCTGGTAAATGTCATTTTCATAATGTATTTGACATAAGCCAATCTCTCATCTTGATCAAATAATTATATATATAAATGAACTATACTATGGATTACCTGCTAGCCTGGGGTGAATGGACAGTCTCTCTGATATTTTATGTATCGTGAACGGTATTGGAACACAACAAAACTACAAATAATTCATGTGAACTAAGAAATCCACTGTTGCTGAGTCTTGAGTGTAAATATATCATTTGAATCTATTTGTTCCTGAGGCAATCACAAGTCATCTGTTGATGTTTGGTCGATGGATCTGTGTCGTGGCCAATAATACATGCACTTTTCACCCAGTGAATGGATGCATCTGATGCCGTTCCACATTCTGTGCCCAGAATATCTGTTTGGACAGTCACAAAGACAAATCTAAAGGGAGTGGGAACATTTGATTAAAAAACAAACTGCGAGGTCAGACACAAAGTGAATATGAACACAAAGGTCCAGCTTTATAAAACATTGCCCTTATTCTACTGCAATCACAGTGGAATTGTAGTATTTACCTATGTTACCTTTGGTACTTTTGAAATTGGTTATCATTTACTAAAAGGTAAATTTCTTTGCCTGTGTTACTAGTACCCTGTTGCTACCATGTCTATTCAGCCATTTACTTCATCCTATGGCATGTCTTCATTCAGTGAACACTTTAATGCTGAATGCTAAGTTAATATTCCTAGTCCCGGAGCTGAATTTTCAACATGGTAAACAAAATGCCTCCAATCAATCCCTGGTACCAGGAGCACCGCTGATTAAAAGGAGACCTCAGACATCACCTGAGACAATCTGAGCAGGCTTTCCCTCCGGTAGGTCATCCGGTTGTCTAGCTTGGACGTTTGCTACGTGACCTCACTGCTGCTTGTTGCCTGGCTACCCTCACTGGTTTCCGCTTCATCATGTCCTGATAGGGCAGATGTTGCCCTCGCTTTGACATATTTATCTGCCTCTAACTATTTGCGTATCTGTTAATGCTACATTATTTAACGGCGCCGTAAATGGCTACCTCGAAACTATCCCTATGTTAGCGGAATCAGATTACTACCTGGAAGAATTGGACTATTTCACAGAAGCACAGGGAATAATTCAACAGAATGGAAGGCATGCTGGCAGTAAACAGCAAATGAGATGTGCTGGGCTTCCACTGCTGACCAGTGTTCTGGAGTGTGCTAAGGCCAGCGGTCGGGTAGAGTTTCTGTGCCGCAGGATTTTTGCTCATGCTCTGGGGGTAAAATTAATAAAAAGATTTAGAGATTATTAGGTCTCCTCAAATATCAGCACACTCCTACGCCTCCCTGCATGCAGGAGGAGGAAGAATCACGATGTACGAGCTTCTCATGAATCATTTGTGCATGCGTGTTCACTTTTCTCTGTGTGCCGGGGAGAGCTGGGGCTTTGCACTTGCCTCCGAGATGCTGAGGAATCAGCAGATATGAATTGCACGCTGATTATCTTGTTCACACATTGTTCTGCATCGGGCCTTAATTTCTGTCCTGACATTTAAACCTCCTCACTGAAGTGTTAATGTATGTGTCATTCATAATGACCATGGCATTACCCCTTTCAGCCATTAACAAAAGAGGATATCCAAATAAAGCATCACTGCAGTAATTGGAATCTATTAGGTAAATGATGATGGGACAGAACAGGTGGTCTTTGCTGTCAAATGGAGTCACTGAATCAGTGATTTAGGAAAGCCAAAGTGACAAAATGCATGTATTCTGTCACCATAGTGACAAAATACATACATGCACAGAATACAAACATGTGTTTCATGTTGAAAGATACCGCTGTGCTGTGAAGCTGGAGTCATGATGGTTTCATCTTCATGGCCCAATGGGGAAAGGTCTTTGCATGTGCCGTTGCACTTGTTTTATTAGGATGACCTGTGTATGATTTTAAGATAAAATATTACCTTCCCATGTCAGATTTTAACCAACGAACATCTCCGCAGTGATGCTAGATTCTAATGGATTTGGGTTAAGGGTTGGAAAAATGCATACACATGCACTTAAATGATCAGTTAGCTTTTAGACAGTGTTTTTGAGTTTAAGATAAGATAAGATAAGATAAGATAGAACTTTATTGATGATCACAGCAGCATTTAGACAGAGGAAAGTAAAAGTGTCAAGTTACAAAAACACAAAAGGAATACAGAGGAAGAAAACAAACAAAAATATATGCAAACAGAAAAATAAGAAAAACCACAGATGAGAGATGTTTTATTTAATTAAACAGTCTGACCACAGTTGGGATGAATGACCTGCTCACCACAGACTCATGCAGGGGGTGGGAGGTGTTGTCCATGATGGACGCCAGTTTGGCTAGCATCCTCCTCTCACCCACCTCCTCCACAGAGTCCAGTGGATTTCCTGATCAGCTTAGTCTCTTCCTGTCCCTGTCCGTACAGCCCCCTCCCCCAGGACCACGGCGTAAAAGATGGCTGAGGCCACCACCGTGTGCATAGGAGAGCCCTGCACACTGTGACCTCAGCCTCCTAAATGACAGGGCATGAGTGTTGTCTCTCAGTCCAGTTTGTTAGCACCCAGGTTTTGTAGTTCTCCACTACAGTCCATTCCTGGATGTTTTGAAAATCCACGTCATCTCTTTTGTCTTGCTGGTGTTGATGTAGAGCTGGTTGAGCTCACACCAACTGGACGAATCCTTGATGACCTCCCTGTATGTTCATTCCCCTCAGACACACATCCATTGTGGCATATCATCCGAGAACTTCTGGATGTAGCTTGTTGCAGTGTTGTGAAAGAGTGTGAAGAGAGAGCACCATCCCCCAACTGAATCAGACACACAGTCACGGAGTCTCACATACTGTGGTCTGTTGGTGAGGTAGTCAATGTAGTCAGGTGACTTCTCCTGCTTTCCAGCTTCGCCCTCAGTAGTGCAGGCTGAATGGTGTTGAAAGCACTGAGAAGTCAAAAACATCTCTCACAGTGCTCCCAGCTGCTCCAGGTGAAGATTCTACCCCGGCCCGGCCAAAAGCGCCGACACCAGAGGTACTGATCCTCTCAATGTCTTCATCAGGTGGGAGGTCAGGGCAACAGGTCTGAAGTGGTTCAGCTCTGACTGGAACCACACAGGAGGTCTTCCACAGGGCACTTTCTCCAGACTGAGGCTCAAACCACACCACAGAGTTGGTCCGCACAGTCTTTGAGCAGTCATTCCGTCTGGGCCCACATCTTTGCCAGTTCCCTTCTCACCTGGTCAGCTGATTGAGGGGGAGGGTGGAGCTGAGGAGAGGTGGGGGTGAGGGAGTGGTGAGGGGCAAGGAGTAGGGGCAGGTGAATGCCGGTGTGGCCTGGTTTGGGGGACAGGTCCAGGGGGTGGTGGAGGATGACTGAGGAGGGGGCAGGGTAACAGTGGGGCAGAATCAAATCTGTTGAAGAACATTCAGTTCATTTGCCCAGTCCTTAAATCCACTGGACTGGAATGCCCAGATATGTTTTTCAGTCCTCTCCAAACGTCCCTGATGTTGTTTTGTTCCAATTCCTCCAGTTTCCTCCTGTAGCTGTCCTATGACCTGCCTGAGCTCCTTCTGGACCCTCCTCAGCTGCTCTCTGTCACCCGATCTAAAAGCTCTCTTCTTTTCATTCAGTAGAGCCTTTATCTCAGAGGTCACCCAAGGTTTATTGTTGGGAAAACACCGCACCTTCTTGGAAGGCACAGCGTTCTCCACACAGAAACTGATATAGTCCGTGACACAGTGAGTCAGGCTGTCAATGTCCTCCCCATGAGGACTGCAGAGTGCTTCCCAGTCTGTTGTTGCAAATGTTGTTTACATATGATATGAACAATTGTCATTCAGAGATGCTGAGGAAACCCAACTCAATCACTGAGATCTAGACATCAGGGATAATAGCTTCTTGTTAAGTAATGACATCCTAGTGATCACAAAATAACACCAGCGTTAACAGTTTGAGGGACAACTGTCATCACGTGAAATCATCATTGGATTTCTCTGCTGATTTAGAGAGCTGTAGAGGGCTGACTAACTGAGTGTGCAAAGCCTCCCTTGGGGAATCAGGCATGAAATTAGCCTAAATTTTCATGCCTCTGAATACTCCAAAACACTACAGCGAACTCTCCCAGGGACGGAGATTTAATGAGGCTCAGCTCAGACAGTCTGTCTGGATGGACATCCGAACACATGTCCTGCATGCAACATGAGAAATGATATTGTAATGTATCAGGTGAGAGACACAGGATGAGAGATGACATTTTACCAGGTGAAGTGGAGTGAGCAGGGTGTTTTTAGCCCCAGGTACTGATCAGAATATCAAAGCAGAATGCAGAGTGAGATCTGCACATAGCCGTATGGAATACTTTGGAGTTTCATTGCATGTGCAGGCATGTCTCCCCCTTCCAAATTGCTGTGATGATGAGACTGAGACAGATGAACAGAAATGGCTTTTTTAATGCTTCATCTGTATTTGAGGGGACATGACTCTCCAATGGTAAGGGAGCATGACATCTCTGAGGATATCTGATGCCTACCAGTCCTGGAATCGATAGGAGGCTGATGCCTGAGCCGGGCAAAGGACACAGCCTCCGCAGGCTACAACACCAAGAGAGGAGAATTCGCGGTGAGAACCACTGTGTCATCGATTCTCAGAGGAATTTAACTGAGTGCTTTCTGGTAGGTACGTGCGTAAATTCATGCATCAGTCCATTTGTGATTTAGATTAAGTTTCAATCAAACCGCTAACCACTAATTCTAAAAGATTATAGTGTTTCACATAAGGAGATTCCGGTCATTTTTTTTCCTCATCTACTGGGTCAAGAGTTATATTGATTACGACCCTTAATTTCCAACTAAACTAAATGTCACCTTAAAGTAAAAGAAACATCGACCCATTTGGTAAAGAATGTTTCTGAATCAGGGAAAAAACTTTCCCTCTTTGTCATCAAAGACAAAGGGTTATTTTTATTACTGATTACAACACAAATGATAAGAATGGCAATGAAAATTTAAATTTTTTCCTGGTTTTGGCTCCAACCATACCCATGATAACATTGGGTTTCTTTCCATTCCTAGTTGTGTCAGTGTTATTATCATCCACTACTATGCCTCCATTTCCACTGTTGACCAATGACACCTAGCTCTACATTTCCACCAAAACCATCACTGCAGCCACTGACTCCACCCTCACCAGCTGCCTCAAACTGGAGCAATAAATCTGAAATCATCATCATTAGTTCCAAGTCACTCATCTCCTCCACCTAGGATTTCTCCCTTAGTGGTGATAGCTCCACAGTCAGTACATCCTCCTAGGTCTGCAAGCCCTTTTCACCTCTCTAACACTGCAAATCTCCGGCCCTTTCTTTCTCTGCTTCTGAAAAAATCATCCATGCGTTACCACCAACAGACTGGACTACTGCAACAGCTTCCTCTATGGTACCCACCCCGAAAGTCAGCAGCAAACTACAGTACATCAGCTGCCCCGATGCTCACACTTGCATGCTCCAGAGATCACATCACCCCTGTCCTCCAGCAACCTCCACTGGTTCAATACAGGATACAGTTCAAACTGCTGCTCATCACCAACAAAGCCCTCAACAGGCTGGCCTCCTCCTACTTCTCTGACATCCTGCCTAGTTACACACCCAGCTGCAGCCTAAGGTCAGCTGATGAAAACCTCCTGACACCCATCACCAGGACCAGGCGCCTCCCCTGGTGTGACAAGGCCTTCTGCCCTGGAACCCCATTCCTCTGGACACCAACACACTCAACACATTCAAACAGGCCCTCAAAACTCACCTTTTGAAATTCACTTTCCATGTGTAACCCTGGTAAAGTGTATTTGGGTTTCTTGAAAGTGCTATACGAATAAAATGTATTACTGTTATCATTGTTATCTCACCTGGTTCCATATATTTTAAAAAGATATGGATTATGTAATGAGTAACTAAATTAATTACACAGCATTACGTTGTACTCTGCTTTAGTCTGAAATAATCAATCATTATTATCCAAGCTGAGTGAACAGCTTGTCCTCATGGCTGTTGTCACCCACACAAGAGCAAAATTTAAAACACAAAATGCTTCCTACGGAAGTACATAGAAGTTGAACATTATTTGAAGGAGTGAGTCAGCTAAAGCAGATGTTCAGGGACAGAACTAGGTCATATGCTTACATTTTAATGACAAATATTTTACTAGAAATATCTTCAACTCTGCCTCTGTTCACCTGAAGCAATAGGCCATATGTGATTATTTCACAACAATTCCTTGTGGGAGGCACACAATGCCAATGGTAAGCTTTTACGGACATTTAGACGTATAAAACTGTCCTACTGTTTTCCTGAACAAAATGATTCATGCTATTGCTGTTCCTTTAATGCTGAACTCAGTAATTGTAAAACAGCTTTAGTCCTGTGAAGGCACAGAAGTAAAGTTATCGGCTAGATCTAAATCAAATTCCCTTAAATTAAATATTTAACCAGGTATGGGCACCCTCAGAAATGTTCCTTTCCATCAGCTAAATACATAAAAAATGTTTGCTGAATAAATCTGAGTACGCACTGTTAGATTTGCAAGAGACAAAGCAGCTTCACAAAGTGACTTCACAAAAAGGCAGGCTTTTTCAGACCGTCACTTTACAACACCTCCTTGCTGGAACAGCCTGCATTATTCAAATGCCTTGTTTCTAAGCTGGCAACCCCATTAAAGTGTCGACTGCATTCCTTACCCGGGTTCAGTCAGATAACGCTGACAGCCTTTGATGTGGATATGCCTGTGGTAGCGCCCCATTGGTGAAACTCAGCTCAACATACCAGCTGAGTTCCCTGGGACCAGGCACCTCGTGGTCACCCCTGCCACCATTATTAAATGGAACCGTAGTCTGGTTTGCTTCAGTTAACGGCAGGGAGCGTGAGCTTAGCGGCATGGACTCTCTGCAGCACCAATATATATACAGTTATGTTTTTCTCGCCTCTTAAAGGAACACAGCTCCTCAGACGTACCATTAAAAAGAACAAACAACAAACACCTTACACAGATGTCCCCCCATCTTTTTGTGCAACTCAAATGTGGTAAGATAACCTCTGTCCAAGCACTTCTTACCATAGCTTGAATATAGCCCTTTGAGTGCCCCTCAGAACAGTGGGTAGTTCCTGTCATCTCAGAAAAGAATGGCAGAAATAAACCTGAGGAAGGAAGGACAGATGTTCAACATCTGGACACTGATGACTGTCCAACTGAATTAGGCATATGAGAAAATACAGGGCTTCCACCATGAGGGGTTTGTACTTTAGGTAAGTGAAACTTTTACAAATTACAAGTACACAGAGCAACTGTTGTTCTCAGAAATAGAGCCTTATTGAAAATGTGCCTCATTTTCACACAAAAGAACAGCAGTGAAGAGCTGTGATAACACAATAGGTTTGGACATGTGAAAGTCGTGGTTCTGTCTCTGCTGATTAGTATTCCTGTTTTGTATCTTTAGGCTAAACCATTTCTGTGTACATGGATTGTTTCTCCCCTGAAACCTGAATTATATTCATAAACACACTTTACAGATGCTTTGTTTCATAAATGTATTCCCATAAATACATATGGCAGCAACAAATAGTGTATTTTTCCCATAGATGAAAAGAATGTTTTGATTGGTGGTTTTATTTACACTAATTC
Source organism: Megalops atlanticus (assembly GCA_019176425.1). Lineage (NCBI taxonomy): Eukaryota > Metazoa > Chordata > Actinopteri > Elopiformes > Megalopidae > Megalops > Megalops atlanticus. Next base: position 13,265,970 of record CM032898.1, on the reverse strand, counting down.
CCAGGTGATCCACTGCTCTTGTACCCTTGGGCACAATTGTACCTGAATTGAACCTGCACCTAAATTGATGCCTCAATGAATATCCAGCTTGATAAATGGATAACATGTAATTACGGTGAGCTGTGTACATCGCTCTGGTTAACAGCATCTGCTAAAACAATGTAATCAAATGTACTGAGTCTGCCTGCGCTTTACAAGAGGAGACGTGGAGGCAAGCAAGGATAACCCCTGGGAGACAGCCACCCACATATGCCCCAGACAGAGAACCCGTCGTTTAAAGCATCCTGATGTTTCTAAGATCAGGGCAACAAGGACACAAACCAGTCATGGAACATTTTGTACAGCGCCTAAAATATGAAACATTCTCAGATATAAAAATGCATGTCACATTCACACGGATTCAGAATCAAGCATTATATTGAGGGTTTATATTCTTGATTAGATTAGATGATATCACATTATTGTCCTTGCATTGGGTATTCTTTCCACGGCTTGGTTTCCACAATCTTGACCCTGAAGCAATCAAGATCATTCTGTTCCATTGAATCTCTTAGTCACATAATTGGTGTGATTATTCCATTGAATTAAAGCAGGTGACCATATGTTCAAAATATTAAACATTTCTTCACTCAACCTGAATCACCTGCATTAATTGAAAATAACTCAGATTCAGTAAGAGTGCACCAAAAGTAGAAACAGCCTGTTGACAACATAACAACAGTTATATGATCATATAGTCCAATTTTGCCAATCAGTCAATAAACAGATACATAATTTACACTTGCATTTATTAATTTGGCAGATGCTTTTATCCAAAATTGAGGCAGAGAACGACACAAGCAAAGAACTATAAAGAGTCAACAACATTAGAAGTACTGCATTACCAGGGTTGGCCAGATATAGTACAATAATAAAACCTCATATCCCCTGCTGATGAACAGAATGGTAGATATTTTTCGAGGAATTCCTTACAAGATATATTTTAAGACCAATTCAAAATATCACTGTGTCTTGCATGAATACATTTTAGCCCACACCAGTCTGCATGTGTGATGATGTGTGGGGTAATAATAGGATCTGCACACATCAGTCACCAGGAAGTGGGATAAAGTAATCTACAGCCCCCTCTCACTGTGGAGACATCTTGCCAGGGCATATCTAGTGCCAGCCGCTAGCCAGAATTCGCTGTGGAAATACACTTATGTAACTAATCATGAAGGTATTTACCACCAGCTATGCTTTATGAATTTCACTTGTCCCAAGAATGTTCCTGGCATGCAATAATCCAGGAAATAAGTATGGTTTAAATTTGAAACTGCCACTTGTACAATAAACACCATATGGAGATTTTTTTTCAAAACATCTACTAAAGCTTGTGTAAAACTTTGGAAAATGTATTGATGTTGTCATTTCATCCACAGAAATCTTACTTTATTTCTCAATAAATCAGGAAGTGTTGACTACGAGCGTATTGCATTACATAAACACATTACTCAACACTGTCAATTTCATCATGCTGCGATCATGGTCTGCATATTTTGCCCCGCAGCTGAAAATCCTGTGTCTGTAATCTGAGTCCTGGGCTACTGTGGTGAGCAATAAATTGGAATTAATGCCTACTTTCTGTCATCAGAGACCCAGACTAATTACCCACAATTCCCTAGTTTATTACTGTAACACCTTAACCACTCAACTTTAAATGGTAACAACTGGCAATAAAAAGAGCAAAACAAAATTTCTAGCCATTCTTATCTGTTTGAAGAAACTATGCTATATATTTATTTATGTATTATTTTAGAACTACAAATGAAAATGACAAATATGACTGCAAGTGTATACAGGCGTGTGTGTATTCTGTACGTGTGCTTCCGTTAACACTTACCACTAGACACAAAGACCCGGGAATAGTCTGGCTTCCCAAGTCTTGAGACAGGGCTATATGCTGCTTTTGATTTTAGTCAGTTTAGTTGAGATGGTCTTGCACTTGCAGATGGATGTCCAATGTCATATGGGCTGGTGGTGGGATTGTCAGCCTAGCTAGTAGCATCATCTACTATTGTTTAACAGTGATAGTGCGGTAAAATAAATAAATAAATAAATAAATAAATAAATAAATGCACTATTTTTTTCTGTCTTAATTTTCACGAGGCTTGATATTTAGTAGGTTAAATAATCTCAACATTCCTCTCAATCAGATCCGCTCATATAAAGTTCACAGTGCGAAATCCAGACAAGCAGCACTCAACTTAGGTGTTTTTTTAGCACCATGAAGTTGTGAGTAAATCATATCATCTGTGCCCAATGGCCTCTCTGTAGCGGTTATGCAACAGTCACCCAAGCGTATCAACAATGATGAAAGATCAATTAATCAAATTGATATCAAAACATTCATGCAATACCTCAAATCTTGATTTTTTAATTGAAGACAATGCATGAAAAGATTGAGCTGTGCTTTTCTCCTGATGCACAGCATATAGGCTACTGATGCTGGGTACATCAGCAACTTGAATGAATTCTGGTCCTTGTTGAGATTTGTAAATTTGAATATCAAGAAAGATATTCTGTAGTATGACACTACACTGTGGTTAGGATTATAGTTTATAAAGATAGACACTTCTTCTGGCTGTTAATTCCAATTTACTGATCTTTTTAGGCCACTGAAAATCAAACCCGTTGCACTATTGGGAATATTAGAATTAAGACCTTTGATCTAGGAAAATGTTTCTTGCATACACTGATATTTTGCATTTGTTTTGCCAAAGTGTGGATCACTTGATTTTACTGGAATAGCATATTTGAATTATAATAGGTCATATGCTAGAGTTATTTGAGAGGACAAGGAACATTTCTGCTTGGTACCCCCTCTTATACTCTGAAACACTCAGAACCAAGTCAGTTTATTATAACTTGATATGATCCAGTGTAATGAATTGCCAATTTGTGTAAGTGCTTGGAACAAATAATGTAATTCAATAGTCAAGATTTTCCTTCATCTAGTGTGCCTATTTTTGTTGGGGATTATTACAAATTTTCACTTGTGGATTAGACTGAATTCTTTAATGATCTGATGGTTTTTTCCCTCCAGGAATCTGGTTTGAATCAAAATGGGTAGAATTTAGGCAAAGTATAAAACATTTTTGCAAGGACTTCAGCGTCATGGATAAGTAAAGAAATGGGGTGATAAATCCCAAAGAGAAGGGGTTCTAAACCCTTTTTTTTATAAATTAAACTAATAGTTGAAGTTGTCTGCACACTGTCATATGACTCTAGGAATACACAGGATATAGCACTCCCAAATAATTGTCTTCACTGTGTCTGTCTATGACTTTACTTCATTGTCTTTTGAATGAACCCGTTTTTCTCCATCCATAACTGCTAATATAGTGTCCTTAAGGAACTCTTATCTGCATTTCAAACATTTCAGCATTTCGTTTTTTTCAAAATGTTGTGTGGAGATTTTGACCATCTTGCATTTCAGCGACAGCGCTTTTTGTTTGTTTTTGTGTACTTTTTCATGGTGATTTGCCGCTTTAATGAGTTCTGTTCTTTGACTGCTTTTAAGCAATTCCCATACCATGTTGACATTTGGAACAGAGCGGTTGTTTATTGCCAGAGAGCTCTGTAAAAAAGCAGATAATTTCTGTTTTGATTTTCCCTCCTTGAGGAGCATGTTTATTTTAGATTGTCTTGACTAGAATGTTGGAGAAGAAAGGTAAGCCGTTATAGGAAAATCACACCGGAGTGAACGTAATTGCATTTTCACTCATTGTGTTTCCACAAAGAAATCAATCACTGAAAATGTCCTGTGCTGAAAACTATACAAGATAATCAAAGTTTATAACAGAAGCCTTTGCTCTCAGGTTTAAGGTTCTCCAAATTTCTGAATACTTTCGCGTAATATGGATGTCACATATGTCTTCTGCCAGGTTAGGGGATGACAGGACATTACCTAAACCTATACTGGAAAGGTGGCAAGGGTGGCCATAATTCACTGAGCTATGACCGAACAAGAGGTACCACAGGGTGTATTTGGTCTGCAGCTGCTTATTTCCCTAACACTAGGCTAAAGGAAAATATAGTAGCCAAACAAAACAAAGTAACAGATCAACTAAAAGCAAGCTATTCCTATTCCACAACAACTACACCACACACACAATCTCTCCTCCACAGGCACTGTTGGCTGTGGCTTTACAGCCAGGGCTAACGCAAGCAACAAGCAACACCTGGGCTGATTAGCAATCAGCCTCAGCTGCACGGGGTCCTGTCTGTGAGGTTGCCCTCACGGGTCCTAAAGCCTCCCAGGCTGTAGAGAGCTGTAAAGAGCTGTAAAGAGCTGCAGAGTGGCCCTCTGTACTCCTGTACCACCTTTACAGGTATCATAAACACTGCTTGATCCATTTGAAGGTTTCCTAAAAAGCCCCAAGGTCCCAGACTTTGTAAAAATGTATGTTTATGCCATCAGACCTCCCTTTAACACACTGCACCTGTATGCAGCTTTATACGGCCACACAATAAGCTGCCAAATCATTTTACACTTTTGCAGTTCAGGTGGTACCACGCTGCCCTCCCTCCACAAAGGATGCATCAACTGCATGGCAAACAGCAAGGTGATATATGATCTGAATGTTGACCTAATGACCGTGCACTTCCAAATGTTTCAGCCCCGCCAATTTTAACAGCAACCAGCTGCCACTGTATATATGAAATAACGTGCTGTTTTTGTACACAAGAAACCTTTTTTAGTTGATGTCATAATCCCATAAAGGGAAATTAATACATATAAATGCAACTTAAAGTTGTTCTCTCATTGTGTCCATCTAGAAAGGTTAAAAAAGGAAAAAGTTACATGAAGTGAGTCACTGCATTCCATGCATAGAATAAAAATAAATGAAGGCAAGAAACAGTCATGGCAACCTAATATACCATGTAATTGCAAAAGTCAGATTATTTGTGCAGAACATTTCTCATAATACCTGATTATACTTGTCAAACAAATGGGTAAAAGTTTGTTTCCCCTGTTCTTGTTCTCCTCACAAAAGTCTTGTTTCTGGGGGGGAAATGGGGTGCTATTAAGGACAATTCCTGAACAACAGTGGTGCAAACTTTCTTTGGTTTTAACATTTTGATATCAAAGTCTTAGCTTGGTACAGTTTAAAGCCTAACCCTGATGAAAACAGCTGAATTGCTATGTTAGATGGCTGTAAAGCAAATTGCCATTTCAAAAAAAATGTCCTTGCTGCCCTTCAAATAGTTTGCTTTATGCTGCAGTTTTCAGTGGCCCCTCTACACACACACAAGCATGTACACAGACTCAGATCATCGTTTCATTTTGTCCCCTGCTGTCAGGAGGAACTTTTCTGAAGCTGTAAATTGGAAAGGGGCAGAATAACACTGGAGAATATAAGACAAACGTGTAACATTCCCTCATTAAGACAACATTCAAAGGGGGATCTGCCAGAGAACTCCGAGAGGCTATCCGCCACGAAGCAGCAACACACAGCACAAAGAATCTAAGTATAACAAAGAATTCAGAGGAAAGTTTTGATGGAAGTCCTGTAGACACACCAGGTTTTCTGTGTAGCCATGAAGTAATGCAATTTCAGAGGTTACAAATCAAACCAGGAAGCCTTCGTTGAAAGGACTAATTTTATCTAGAATTTTCAAGAAGAATGGCTCCTATTCAGGTTAGGAGTGGCCAGGCACTGCCAAGGAAGGTCTTACTGTTTAAAGCTACATCATACATTTTAATCATTCCCGAGTCCTTCAGTTGTTTTTCATTCATTTACCAGGATAAATATGATAATAAATATGAAAATGAGTATTCATGTTTAAAATTCATACAATCAACAGTTTGCCAATTAACAAGCAAGTTACTTGCATGCCTTGCAGCAATACTTTGTGGTTCATGAATACTAACTACTGTAGTGTGTGTGTGTGTGTGTGTGTGTGTGTGTGTGTGTGTGTGTGTGTGTGTGTGTGTGTGTGTGTGTGTGTGTATGTATGTGTGTGTTTGTATAAATACACATATTTCAAGTATCCAATCTGTGATCTCACACAATATAAAAAGGCACAGAACATGTGAACTACTTTAATTTGCCTTGGTTATACAGGAATTAATGGCATGAAGACAGGCGGGCAATAATGTCACAATCTCATCAAACAGAAACATCCAGGCATCTTGAGCAGGCGCGTCAACAAAGCCTCTCTCTCTTTAGACACCATCCCTAAATCCTCCCCAGTATTGACCGAATCTGTTTAGAAAGAAATTATTCTCACTTAGCCCTGTGTCAGAATCTATTTTCGCCTCCATTAATCAGCGATGCTAATCACTTGATTAAGTAGGATCCAAAAAACTGCTTTTATGGTCTCGGAGGACCTCTTGCTCTGAGCGGGAGGCGCCTCGCAGGGGACGTGCGGCTGTGGCTCACCAGGAGAAAAAGCCGACGTGTTTGTTTCGTGTTCCAATACCTGGGGGTGTTCTTTGCTTAGACGCCCGTTTGTCAGCACACATGACTGAGGGAGATGCCTCCTATTCCCCCGCGCATCACACCCATACGGCGTGGTTACCATGGTGGCTACTGCAGGCGAAATTCAGCCCGACTCCAAGCTGAGGCTGATGACAATGTTGATATGACTATGTGATCTGTTGGCTGTTGACCGCCTGACTGTCACCAATTATGACTCATGACGAAAGCCACGTGTTAATTGGGCACCCAGTGATGTGTTCAGATGCATGCAGGGCTGTGATTGGAAAGGACGTGATGTTCCCCTCGAGGGGGTTGCTGAGTAAATAAACTTTTGAACTCAGATGGAGGCACTTCCACTTCTGCTGGCTGCAGTATAATCTGTCCTGCCCTTGTCTACTGGAATATAGCTTCACATCAGTATCTTTTTATATTTGAACTAAAGAAATTGCATGTTCAGCTGGTCTATATTTTTACAGCATGTTTTATGCATTGGAGATACAGCATAAGACAATTTAAATGGCTCTTTCAACAGAAACATCATTCTATTTCATTCCTAAGTGGGACAACATTGAACCTGAATCAGGAGCCATCTCAAGTTCACATTAATGCTTTAAATATATCCATTGACAAAAAAGGATGAGGCTATTTTAGATACTCTATGACTAAAGTTTTGGCATTTTGAATGTTGAAAGTATTTTTGAGTGAGCTGAAGTAGATCGCACTGATATTTCACATGAACCTGTGCTGCCTACACAAAACTCAAAACTGACTTCTAAAAACAGTACAGACCTTATCACAATGAATCAGCGCTGTAGTATCATATCATCATCTGAGAAAAGAAGGCATATGCTATTTCAAATTAGCCTGTTTTAGTACAAGAAAATTGTTCTGTAAATACATGAATGCACTGGTGGCCTTTCTTAGTAGCACTCCTTTTATTATGTCAAATAAAATGTCATGTGGTGATAGCTGGGGAGGAAATATTCTCGACTGAGTGATAACAGCTGTCAGGACTCTATATCATGCTTATCAAAAATATATTTTACCTGGCTCAAACCACCTGACATCAAAATGAAAGTCTGAAATCTGAAATCATGGATGCCAGAAATGTACAGAAATTGCTTTCGGTTAACATATCGGAGTTGTCTCTTAGCAACACAGGTAATTTTTAAGATACAAGGCGTAGGTACAAGGATGTTTTTGTCAATGTATCTGAATTGGATGCAAAGTACACTGAGTGAAAACAGGCACTGGCATCTCTGGTGCCACAAAGTTCCTATTTTGATAGAGAATTTATATGGCTTTTTCTATCATTGTATATGTCAGTCGGTGTATTATTTGTGTGATGGATGCAGAAGTATTAAACTAGAATATTGGAACCATGAGCCAGTTTGAATCCACGGGACACAAAGGAGAAATCTGCACAGGCCTCAGTAAATCACATGATAAGCTGCATATGCCCATACTCCCTATGGGCTGAAATGGCTTGTTAGGCATCAGTGGCACAGACCGCACCTGCAGGCGGGGGGAAGTCGGAGACCTGATGTGTTAATTAATGAACTGGAATTGTACACCTGAAGCCTTCCGCTATCAACAGTGTGAAGTCAGAGGACACACATCCTGGACTCAGATAAATTTTTCAGAAGGGGCTCATGAGCGGCCTCCCGGTCTGCCCGAGGACCGAGACGAAAATGGGTCACAAGGCCCTGAGGCGCGTGCAATTAACCTGGCTTTTGACCCGACTCGCGGCCTCGAGTTTCTTTCTCCTTAAATACAGGTGCTCTCTCACTCTCTTATCAGAGTTCCCTTGATTAGCGGGTCGTCTGTCCACCTGTGCTTTTTGGCCTTCACCACGGGCCTCTCCCTGATGGAAGCTGCTACAGGGGTTAAATGATGTTCCTTTCTCATACTCACCCTTATCCACGGCCACTTTCAGGTTCCCCAGTTTATTGGCAAAATAAACACACCATTTAATTCAATTAAATACATTAGACTTGAAAGCAATTAAGAAATGCCTTTTTAATCTGGGAGTCTAGCTTCATATCAGGTTATAAAATACAACTTTTTATAATTTATAAATATATTATTGATTAAATGATTATAATTATTAATTGATGCCTTTAAATAGGTACATTTTAATATTACCCTTACTAACCACTAGTAGACCATGAACCAGAAAATGACTTCATTACTATTCATAACTATTTATGAATAATTAATAATATATTCACACAAACAGATAAGGCTGAGGAGCAGATTCCTCAGCTAAACTGTGAGATACACTGCTGTGCAAATGTATAATGCACAGTTATGATGCAGCGTAAGTGCTGTACGTACAGTATAAAGACATGAATGCTCAAAATCAGTAAATGGCTGAAAAATGCACAACAGTTTCTGTGTGGTGCAGACTGAAAGAACGCAAGAAAATTTCAGTCACCCAGCCTCCAAAATGTGGCGCAGCGTCCTTGCTCAAGGGGGACAAATAAACATGTGAAACTCTTGAGATGCGACACACAATGTGCTTGTTTTGATCCACTCGAAAGCTGCTAAAAAAAAAAAAAAAAAAAAAACGCACGGCCCTGTTAATTTCCAGTCTGAAAGCATTTCACATCATAAGTGATCATAACTCTGAGCCACACTGGGATATCCAGTCAACACGGCGTAAAAGGAGTTTTGGGTAAACACCGCGCTGCCTGGCACATTTCTGACACAGACACAAGCCATTAATGCTCCAAACACCAGGGATATTCAAGACCTGCAACGTTTCCAAATTGTTAAATCTCTTAAGCTTCATAGAATTAAAGGGTCTGGCATGTCCTGGAAGCAGTGCCTCGCTCATGTTATAATGTAATAGTTTTGGACTGCGAAAGGTTCAGTATTAAATTTCTCTCCGCGAATATGGGAGTAATACATCTCATGGCTGTTGTGCCAGCTTGGCTGACACTTATTTTTCTCATTTTGATTTTCCGCTGTCTGTCTGGTATGGTGTAAAACTGAGATATATGGAAGCTGGTATTACTTACTCACAACAGCTAGACTAGAGACAAATCTGTGACTGTCCTTTACTTCTGAGGGTCCAACACTACAAATAAAATTGCATTTGGTAAGTGAAACCCCTCATACATTCAAGGAAATAAACAGTCTCTTCCTTTGTTAAAAAAAGAATAAGACACAGTGCCAAGATGAAAAAAAGATTGAGCACCATCAGGACAGAACTGAAAAGCTCATTTTATTGAGTGTATAACTGTCAGCAGCCGTGTATATGAGGCTTGCCAGAATAAAAATTGTATTTCTTGCCTGTTTCACTGGATAATACAGGCATTTATTTTTCAACATATATTTTGCAATGTCTATTTTCAGAATGACATCACAATATCAGGTCCTAGTGTATTATGATTATATGCAAATAGCCAAAAACAAGTGGGAAGTATAACATACTGTTGTGTCAAATCAAACAATTCTAATGCAAATGCTGAGTGAACCACAGAGAAACTACTGAGCACTCACCATGTGTGTTATATCACGGACGCATACATTCATTTTAATCATGCAGACACGGTCACACTGTTGTTAACGTCCCCTGAAATAACACCCCCTTGTAAAGTACAGAGTGTTGAGTTGTCCCAGCTGGTTACCACTTTAAATACATGTGACATGTGTCCTGCTGTTTGTCTGAACAAACTGGATGCCCTCACCACAGACTAACACGAAGTGCATGCAGCAGCCCAACTGATATTATGCATGAAAAGGCTTCAAGTTTATGGCCATATGCTGTTTTGGACTGAGTTCTGGCAATTAAAGAATGTTTACAGATGTGACATATTAATGTAATGATTATTTAATGATTAGTTCTTGGAAGCATTTAAGTCACAAAACTGTGCAAAATTTGCACATATTCACACATTGTTACTCTTCATTCACTGTGCCAGAAATTAGGACACGTTGACAACTTTGAGCTTTGTGTTTCAACCTTGTGTGAAATGCAGGCACATGTTTAAGTGAAAAGTGTTGGCTTTGCGATGCTTAACTTGATTTTACTGCATTGAGCTGTCTTAATATTTACATTCTGTAAAGCAGCAGTTCTCAAACTGGGATCCACAGACTCCTGGGAGTCCATGATAAGTGGCCAATGGGTCTGTGGAAAATTCTGAAACTGTATATTTATTTAAGTTAAGGGCAGTCATCTAGAGCAATCTATTCACAGATATTTGGTGCATGTGTTCATGCCTGTGCATGAGCACTGTGCTGGTTCTGTGCCTATGCTTGTGCCTTCCATTTCATTTCATGACATGCGGCCTAAGATAACCACCATGTGAACAACAACCAATCACTTGTCTCAATACTTGTGTAGAGCACTGTAATGCTAGATAGTTACATCAATTACCATACAGCAATCAGAAACATGCAGTATTTGCAAAACATTTACAATCTCTAACAATATGTGTCTGAAACAGCTATCTGGCTAGCAAAAATGAACTACCCAGCAAACTTAAAATAGTTCACTGTTAACTAGCTGACGTTACATACTGGGTCAGCTTACATTAGTTAACAAAGTGCGGGAACTATTTAGCCAAATAAACTGAGCGTAGAGTTATTAGATGCCCAGACTGAAGGAGCCTGAATGGGAATTTAGCCGGGACACCAGGGATCCTACTCTTTCTGTTGAGTGCCAAGGGGTCTTCACTGACCACAGTGGGTCAGCATCTTGGTTTAATACCCCATCCCAAGGCCACCGTGTCCTACAGCAAAGTATCTGTGTCACTGCAATGGGGCATTGGTCTCTGCTTGAAAGCAATCAGGTAACTGGTACAATCACAACATACAATCACACATCCATGGTACAATCACAATATACATGGTGAAGAAAGTACAAGTTTAAATTGAGATACAGTTTACCTTCCAACAAACCCCTCTCCCCTCCCCTCTCCTGCCCACTCTAAATTTTGGATGGACAACACCTCCCCTGCTTGCACTCAGTTAATCACAAAGTGTTATACCATTAATTGATTATTGCCCATCTAAGACATACATCATAACCTTGCCAGCAGAATGCATAAACAGACATTCCCAAGTGCTGAAAGCTTTATTAATGTAATTAAAACTATAGTGATGGTTAGGCTGAAATTTGATTAAAAAAATACAAAAAAACAAAAAACATCCATAAAGTTTCATGCACCTGCTAGATAAAACTTCATGAAAAATAATGGCCTCGGAATGACTTGATCCTGGCATGACCCTTACCATTAACAACAATTTGGCCTACATTAAGCACACAATACAGAGAATGCAAACTGAATGACACTGTTCTTTCTTCTCTTCCCTGTCCCCTGTGTGACATTTTCCTCCATTACAGGAAACAAAGGCCTGTCATACATATGCATGAACCAGGAGGGTCATGTGATACAGTGATCGGGGGGTTGGGGAATCGTGGGAAAAAAATCTCCTGGTTGAGACATTTCTGCTGCATGCTCAAACATGGCATTCCACATAATCACAAAACCAGTGACAATCACGAAATCAGCTGCATAGATGGGCTGCAGAATTCGCAAATTGGAAAAATTTGCGAGCGCTTCATGTCCCATCGGAAGAGGGAAACTCCCTGGCAACTGTTACCGATACTCTGAGGGCCAGTGATTTTAATTATCTGTAAGTTCAACTGTTAATTTTTAATTTTCGGATGAGCCACCGCAGCCTTCTCCTCCACATCATCCGCCCTCTCAGCCTAAATTGCAGATGGGGTTTGTGGGCTCCAGGGACTGCAGGTGAGGCCCTTGGATGACGCTATCCCTCCTACGCCTCCTTGGGCCACCCGAATGACATCAGCGCGGCAGATCCACCCTGGCATGCTGCCTGGGCTCTGCCGGACACCTGGCCCGGGGTGCGGCACTCCAGCAGCTGCTGCCAGCCCAGACCCAACTGCCCTCACGTCCGAGATCCATACGGCAGTCTGTCCCAAGTCACTCTGGGCCTCTCGGTTCATTAGTGTCTATTCAGTGAGCTTATGTGTAGTGGGGCATCATTTACAATCAGAAAGGGCTTCAGAGTGAGCATATTTTCAGGAGGGAATTTAAAAAAAACCATGGAAAAACTTCCTGGTGCCTTCTTTATAGCAGGGTGTTGCAGTTAATCTATTTTGCCTTTATTAAGCTGCATGAATGGGCTCCCCTTCTGCTGTTCAGTGGTTAAAGCCGTATTTGGCCCCTATTAACAACTGCACACCTTGACCTGAGCACTCCAGCTACAACTACAGCAACATCATGGACCCATAATCTGAACCCTAAAATTCTTGCTGACGTCGTACCTTCTTAAATACTTAAATATGAACCAGTCCGTGGGTATAAACCGTCTTGCCGAAATTAAAAGCAAACACTGCAAAGTCTGTGATTTATGGAAAGTTAGGGGTTTAAGTCCATGTCCTGCTCCAGCACGTAAAACTAATACGATTTTTCATTAGTGGTTATTTTAAACCACTCATTTAACCATGATCTTTAGAGATGACATTTTCCTCTGCATGCTCAGATAAGATATGAGCCTCAGTCATGCCATATTAGGATTTCACAAAGTTTGGAATGACGTTTTTTTTTAATACGAATCTGAACCTTGTGCCACGCAAATGGCAGGCTGCAGGAATATCTGATGTTCAAACCTGACACCATCAGCATTTTGAGTTGTCCATATTACATGAGACAAGAGGAAAATGACTTGGGCACCGTGATTAATGGCTCATGAGACAAAGGAGTTTCTTGAAAAAGTTGGTAAAATTTTGCACATTATTAGCAATTACTAGTGTGTGGAAATATTTGAAACAGCAAGCAATCTGCTAACCCACAAGATATTAAAACTGTCATCTGTAAACAAGTGTCTGGATACATTTAGAATACTCATGCCCTGTAATGTTCTGTCTGAGGTTTGGGCTTATGTTCAGCAAATGCTTTTAGTGAAAAAGGCCATCCTTTCACAAATCTTGCCTACTTTAACGGTTATGTGGATGAGCTGTCCTCTATGAGAAGCAATCTGAGTGACTTCAAATTTAATGAATTGCTCTGTGGCCAATAATATGATACAGAACTGCTGTAACCACCACTTACAGAATAACAGTTTTACCACAATCATGCAACATTCTGTCCCTCAGAGCTGCCTGAACTCAATCTCGAAACAAGCGTTGGCGGATGCTGAAGAATTTGATGGTAGTTTGAGCTGTGAGCCTTATTTCACCTTTGCATGCACGAACCCCATTCAGGCGTGGTTGTTGGGATAACTGGGTGGTGGGATGTAAATATTGCACATACACAGATAGTTGGGTCTGGTCCATTCTAACGTATGGTATATGTTATAAGTGAATTGTGACCATTCAAGATATTATTAATGTATATTTAGCAGTGTGACACAAGTATCCTCCTTATCTTCAAGGCGTATTTTGGCCATAAACTCCAAAAAAAGGTCAACCAGATGGAATGGTAAAGCTACCGTGTGAGCTGGATTCACTACAACACTATAAAGCATGGCTTATGTTATAAGTGAATTGTGACCTTTCAGGATATTATCAATGTATATTTAGCAGTGTGACACAAGTATCCTCCTTAATTTCAAGCCCTAATTTGGCCAAAAAAGGTCAACCGGATGGAATGGTAAGGCTGTCGTGTGATTTTAGTAGGGGTTGAGGTTTGCCTCTTGTCGTGACTGATTGCATGGCAGAATCAGTGAGGGTGAGGTTACAACTGAGTGAGTACTGCAGTGTATCAGATTGTCTCCCCTTCCATTATTAACATCTATCATCAGCCTCACCATCTCAAAGCCGTGAGAACCACTGAGAGACCAGGGGACAACACGATGTGTACCGCATACCCGTATATACCATATACATTAGAGGTGGCTTTAACTGTTTAAAATTTCCTTAGAACAACTGAATGAGGTTTTTAGTGTAATTTACTAGTCAGTGTAATTCAGGAATCATGGGAGAAAGCTGGCATGTGACAATGAGTATCAAATACCAGTGAGTCACTAATGCACAGCATCACATTTAGTTGTTTTCTCCCAATGTTTTGGAAAGAGCAGTGATGTCAGTGAATAAAAAGCCGAGTCGTCAGTTGTGGGGTGATTCACAAGACTGACTGCCGATAGAATTTCTGTGTAAGCAAAAGCCAACAACAGGAGAGTAAAACTGAACTGATAAGTTGCACCCCCATCTTTCCTAAAGAAGTAAACTGAGACAGTTTGCTGAAACTACTCCTCAGCTCATAACAGGCAGCACTGTAAAGCAATGGTAGACATCAGGGTCTATGAAATTGAGCCATACTTTGCAGCCAGATAGGAACCAAAGCCGCTGATTGCGCTAGAAGCTGTGGGAACGCTGAATGCTCAAATTGCCTTGTGTCCCCTATTATATGACACCCATAGAAAACCAAAATTGCTATGCATATGGCACTCAAAAGAACAGAAATAAATTAGGGAGACAATTGTGGTGACAAATGCAGCAAGAGAAACGGATTATCAAGGGAAATTTCAAGAAAATGAAAACCATGTTCCTTCAAACATTTTCATTATACCATAATAATAGACCCATTTTGCAGATGGGTAAAGTGGACCATATCTGTCCTTTCGTGTACATCCTTGCATGCAGAAATGTATAAATCACAGCATTATCTGAAATCATTAAGATGTCTGAGAATCTAATGTGTTTTTCTGTTGACAGTCAGCAGCCATTTGGGGTGCGGACAGAGAACCCTTTGCATTTTAATTTGATTTTTACGTTTTCTGTCACAGATAATGGCTTGGCCAGCCATTTTTGCATCTGAGTTCACATATTTGGCTTTTTGACAAATAAAACACCCTGCTTTAATGATATTCATATTTTGTTCACATTGTACTTTAGCTCATTGTGAAACCATATGGATGATACTGGTCCATTGCCTTTATTGTTAAAACTTTTCAATTTAAATTTACATTTTAGTTTGGGCTCTTTCCAAAGCACAACTTATAAGAAAGTTGGCCCTAGATAAAGTTTTCATAAAAAGACTCAATTATAAAACTGAAGTGTGTTTTAGACCCTATGCGTAAAGCCTATTGTTGGAAACACAACTCAGATTTGACATTTGAGATAATCCTTCACTTGTAATCCTTCACTTGTGTCACTCATGAATTTAACTCATGAATTTAATTCAGTTTGTGAAAATATCCTATAGTGCATACCTTAAGAATTCTATTAACATGAAAGGATGTGCCCTTATTATCCTACACAGTATATGTGTTAACCAGTTTTCAGACCATATAGTTAAGCATTGTGAAGTTTATTTTTCAAGATTAACTGGGATATAATGTGCCCATCTAATCATTCCCCTATAGCTGGCTGTACAATGCCTTGCTATAAATGAAAAATCTGTCCTTACTTGTCCTTCCTGGTTAAAGAAGGATTAAATAAAGTATAAAATAGGCTAAGTATGATGCTTCCATCTTTGTACTATATTAAGAGATTGATGTCCTTGCCACAGGTTTTCAGCATAGAGACATTGTCATCAGCTTCAAAATGGGTGTTATGTTAGGAAAAGACTGTTGCCATTTATTAGCTACACTGAATTAATGCTTTTCCTCATGTTTGTTTTCACTATTACTACTTAGTAATATACCAAAGATGTTGATGAACTGTCAGTCTGTAAAAAGGCAAAATTCCTCTTTGTGTTACATTTCCTGAACCAGATTCACCAGGCAGGAAGACTATGAACCACAGAGACTATAGAGCAACCTTGGCCAGGCCCAGAGAACACGAAGCTTTATTTCATGCATGAGAATGTCAGAACATGCTTTTCCACCCTCAGGGAAATTGTGGATTTTTAAGGTCATGATGCATTCTTCAACATTAGTTAGTTTTTAGCTCCAAATGTGGCTTTGGACTGCCAGGAAGGGTAAACAAAGGTCAAAGGAAACCAAATCCTATTTCTCTGCTTTGCCCCAGCAGCCCAGTCTCCAAAACTAAGCATGTTTTGCAGGTTCTGTAACTTCCTGACAGTTTGCTCTTTCAGCAAATTTGACCTTTGCCTATCAAGAGCGTGATGTTAAACTTTTGTTACAGAACTGTACTTGTGTGGCATGACATCTCATCCTATGTCTTTGGGCATTCCTACCTGGTGGCCCCTTGAACTCACTGTACACGAGAACACTTGGTGCCGTTATTTCCTTCCATGGTTTCTCATATCACTGTTATTCTGATGACACTCAGCTGTTTCTCTCATTTCCCCTTTCAGACACTCATATATCTTCATGAATCTTGGTTTGATGTCTCATCACAGGTTTTTAATCATCAACCTGGAAAAGCCTGAGCTTCTACATATCTCAGCTTGCTGCTTTCTCTTCAAAGATCTCACCATCACCCTGAGAAAACAGTGTCAGCCTCCCAGACTCCCAAAAGCCTCTGAGTGACACTTGATATTTGTGGACCACATGGTCAGTAGGGTCTCCAGGTTCTACCATGACAACATCAGAGAAATCCATCCCTCTCTCACCACATACTCAACCCGGCTGCTGGTCCAGACCCTGGCCCTCTCCCACCTGGAATACGGCAACTCCCTCCTTGTTTACCTCCCTACTGTGATTAGACCTCTGCAGCATATGCAGAAAGCTGCTCCTTGATTTGACCATTCTCCCCAGATTATCCCACATCTCACCTTTCCCGATCTCCTCCTACTGAAAACCAGTAATGCCTTGCGTCCATTTAAAAACATCACCTTACATTACATTACATTCATTTAGCAGACACTCTTAACCAGAGCGACTTCCAGCACAGAAGAACATAAGTGTATCCATACAAGTTGAATGAACAACAGTGTCAGACCAGGCTAACAACATTCCCAGACCAGTGAGCGTGAGTCAGATGCACCCACAGTCTTAAATACTCTCCCTATGTGTACAGTTTGATCTGAACCAGATCCTTCCCTTTATTCTGTTTAAATCTATACTTGAAATGTGGAAGCTGTAATGGTCACAACAGGAAGTGGGCGATAAATCTCAGACTGCTTCAAAGGACTCTTGAAGACTGTGACAAATACACAACTTTTGTGTGGGCAAAAGCACAACCTGCAAAGCACCACCTGTTATTGTCCCTTTCAACAATTGCCAAGCTTGATTGTGTTAAAATGATGTCATTAAAAACAGAGGAAGAGATTAAGCGTGGCTGCAACTGAATTCAAAGACAGATCGCGCATCTGTGAAAAGATTAAAAGCGAGGTGGAGGGAAATCGGTGAAGAACAAGAGAATTGTGGGAGTGAAGCACTGGAGCCAGTGGTGTCTTCCATCTCCAGAGGGTTAAAGATTACAAAATCTGGCTGTCAGCTGCCTCATCCTTATTTTTTGTTCTTTTTCATGTGTGTTGTCAAAGTTATTTCTTCTTAGTCTGAAAAATGTTTGAAAGAAGCATTGTTTTGCTGCATTCATTCTTCTGTGGGAAGGAGCCTTGAGCCTGGATTGTAAATAAGGTAATAAGGTAATAAGGTACAGATATTACATAGATACATTATAATCAGTACATATATATATATATACACACACACACACACACACACACACACACATATATATATATATATATATATATATATATATATATATATATATATATATATGAGTCACTGTCAGTTTTGCTTCTATTCAATTATTTAAAGCTGCAATGACAGGTCACAGTCCATATTTTAAGGTTGTTTACTGTGGAGGTGGGGACTCCAGCTAGTGACACACACATCCTGCCTAAGTCACATTATAGAGAAGCTGGCCTACACTTCTCTCATTACCAAGCCCAAAAAGACAAAAGTGTAAAAGAAACAATAAATTATTTTAAAAAACAACAGACAAACAAAACAAAGGAAACCAGCCTATGCACCAACAGCAGAGACACAATGAGCCTCCCCTTTCTCTGCAGCCACACCTGTATTTAATCAGGCCTCAATCAGTAAGGTGTGGCTCATTACCCAAGAGGCTGGCTCCTCAAACAAATTCACACAGGTGTACCCAATTAACAAATTGACAATCAATGAACAATTAGTCTCTAGGGAGAGGTGGTGAAGGCTCTCCTTCACACACATATAGGCTGACTTCTGACTTGGCTTGGGCTTGTCCTCAACTGACTTGGCCTCTAGATTAAGGACTCGTCGGTCAGAGAGTAACACAGTTGAAAAGTTGATCTATTTTTGTTTTGCGCTCTGTCACATTCACCAGAATGGAATACCATTTATTCAAAGGTTGAAATTATCACACTATGTACATCTACAGAAATCCATTGGTTTTCACTCGAGACTCAAGACTTCACTTGGACCTGACCCTTATAGATATGAGACATGACTTAGCTCAAAGCCTTGAGACTTGACTTGCATAACATCAACAACATAACATGAACATCCCTGAAAGACAGGCATCACATTCAAAAAGAAATGCTGTTCTTTTGGGGAGGGGGGCTGATCAAAACTAAGCATCTTTGAAGCAGTAAAAATGAATTTAAAATACAAATAGCACACAAACATTTATGAAATAAATCAAACAAACACAGAACAAACTGCAAAAGGAAAGTACCCAGAAACAAATGATTAATGAATGAAATAAATGTTTTTATGCATAAAACAAAAACAAAAAAAAAAAAACTCTTTGATGTTCAGAATAGTTCTACTCATAAAATATTTTGAAGAATGTATTCATTTGTAGTGACTTACTGAATTGCAATTAAAATACTTCTGTCTTATCTGTATCTATGAATGTGTGCAGTTTAATTTCTTGTTTTCTGTTTTATTTTTTATTATTTTTTTAATCTCATATAGACCTCTAACAAAACAGTCTGTTGGTGTTAAATCAAATAGTGTAATACAACTGGCCCACTGAGGCCAGAAAGCTCTGAAAATAAGTCCTTTTTAATTATTTAAATGAGACAGTTTTAACACTCTCACCATTGCCATTATCACATGCCATTCAGAGACATTTTTAGCTTAGCTGGTATGTATTTTGTATAAAAAACTGCATTACTTGTGCAAATTTCACTACATTATTGTGTGATTCATGTGACATTCACTAAAAGAGATCCAGGACTACACAGCATTAAATAACATATTGCACCCTGACCCAACACAACTGGACCTCTGTGCTGGAAAAAAATGGTTCTCTCATTGCTCCCCCTTCATAAACGGACTATTTCAAATCAATATTTTTATATTGGTCCAGAATCACTTCATGTAGTTTTGGAGCTATGAGAATCCAGAATCACTTCATATAGTTTTGGAGCTATGAGGAGGAACATGGGAGGTTGGACATGTGACAGATTTGAACAGCGATGTCCTACATTATCAAGTAGATTGTTCGACTGAAAAACAGCTTTGTTGTATAGGGGGTTGCATGCTACACATGTGAGGAATTCTGTGGAGCTGGGAGTCTGTCATATGTTTACCATTCTTTTTCAAGGAGTCTGTCCATTTATCAGAGGAAGAAGTGTAAAGCAAGTCTTACAAGGAGTTAAAGGGGGGTTAATTGTGTGTTTAATTGTTTATTATTGTCTTGGCATGACTTTGGCCCACAACACTTGGCCTGCTGTGTCTTCACATTCAGTAGACATAGACATACAGTACATGGTACAGGTTCAAACAGAAACACGATCACACTCCTAATAATATTTGCCACAATTTTGGTTTAAGCACAGTATAAAAAGCATGCCGATAAAATGTACAAGCTCAGACAGTAATTAATTGAGAATTTTTTATGTATTTAATTTGCCAAGAAAAAAGTAGACAATTAAAATAAACTATTAAAAAGCAGGGGTTATGTAGTAATTTAAAATAAAATAGTTCTCTATCTGTTCAGGATTTGTTGCATGCATGGAATTTCTGCACACTCTGTCATAGACAATAACAGGGGCATTGTGGAGCACGTCTCTGTTTAGACAGATGGTTTGAAAGCTGGTGTTTGTGGTTAGGCAAGGTAAACCTGAGAATAGAATCACACAAGGGTTCAGAAATGTACCTCACAAATCAACTGACAGTATAATAGATGTTGTTAACATGACACTTAGCCAGCTGCTGAACAAGGTTGAAAAATCATTAGCTAGCTAACCTGTCTAAGTGCATGGTAAATACTCATCAAACAAGAACAAAATTCTTAACTGAAGAAGACAGGAGAGATATTTACCTTACTAAAAAAAAAAAACCTTACCAATAGCTAGATATCCAGGGCCACTGAGGAACTGAACAAAGATAAAAATCTGTCTAGTTAATGACTTAAATCAGTGCAGTAGAAAACTGTTCTTTAAACCTCTTAAGTAGGGTTTTGCAATGCAAAATAGATAAATGTCAAATATCTGGTTGCAATTTTAACTCGTTCTAATACAGGGGCCTGTTATTACCATGGCAACAAGAAACAGCCTTGCTCTTATTTTTAGCCAGAAAGACCACACCAGGTATCAAAAGACCACAGTGTGTGCTTAAACGTCACAGCAGGTGAGTTTTATTACACAATTGAACATCTCTTGGGGTCTTTGGGACTGTGGTAGCATCAAACTGAGAGCATTGTTGGATATTTCCAGCCCAGAGGGAATTGAAAATTATGAAACAAGTTTCAGAAGCTGGATTTTTAAGCACAAACCAATAAATGGTAGACCAGTATTGATGTGGTTTGTTTAGTGGAAAAATATTATAGTCTATATTATGTCTGTAAAACATGGTTATTGGATGCCTATAGGATTATGCATATGAATTTAGCAGATAAAACAGCCATACTTACCACAATGCTGCAATACTTGCTAAAAAATAGGTGGACATAAATATAAAGAAGTCTGTATTTCACAAAGTTGTTAATGTTGCCATAGTATTCTCAGATCTGTCAGTTTGAAGCTACATCAGGTCAACAACCTCAGAATTAGTCTTGTTCGTACAAGAAAAGCCACATTTAAGAAATGTGGGAACAAGAAGGAACAACTATGGAAAACACAGGAATTTCTAAGAAGTCCTTATATCATGACCTAAGAAGTCAAAATATCATTTGAATAAGATTCCAAGCCACTAAAGCAGTACATTTTATTATTGGTATCTTGACACAGAGGACAAGTGAAAGCTGGACAGTATTTTTTCTTTTTCTTAACCTTCGTTACACATGAAGAAAATGTAACAAAATCATTACAGAAGCTTATTGGTTGCAACTTAGAGTGCATTTATTTGCTTTGACGACAATGGTCAGTCCTGAAGCTTGACTTTGTCACCCATACATATAATACTCAACTGCCCCCCCCTACCTCCCTCAGAGGTCTCTTTAATTTCCCCATTGAGCACACAAAAGTAACTTTAGCTATCTGATCAGCAAACACTGCTCCACATTGTAGCTTCCTGCCCTGAATTTTTTGTCATCCTGGCAGAAAAGAGATGTAAACCTGCACTTCTTTCTAGGAAATGGAAGAGCCCAGTTCATGAATAATTAGCTCTTTTTGAGAAGACGAGGCAAGGTGACATTTAGGTGCGTCACTCAGCGCGCGCTGCCCCAGATCTCAGCTGCCATGGCACAGGGATTCGTCTTTCCTCCACCCCGCCAAAATGAGAGCGGGCACCGCCAACCGCTCTGGCTATGAATACAGTGGCAATCCCTCTGAAAAAGGCTAAAGGATAAGTCAACGAAAGAGAACCTTTAAACTTGGCACTGGCATGGGATTGGAGCAAAGTAGCTGCGCACCCTGACTGCCACGCTGTTAGTTTTGATCAAAAACACAGTTTGATTGTGTCTGTGCACCCCCTCCTTCCCCCCCAAACACATTTGGATGACTGTGAGGCAGCTGTGTCTGGGCCGGCCCGCTGCTCCTAGGAGTCCGGGACATTCGCTTGCTGACTTTGACGCTCATTCGCTGCGACACCCTTCAGACGATCTCACTTCATTTCAGCCGCGTCACAGGACGAGAGGGGAAGCAGGAGGATTTCTGCCCTGGATCCGGCTTTCCTGTCTGGGGATGCCGTGCACCCCGCATGTCTCCTCACTTCGTCACTGGGGGTAGTTTATTGACTAGAGCTAGGGAACATTCCGCCCTCAATGTAGGACGCCACCCGAGGGTCAGCCCCTGAACACGAGTGCGTGCGGAGGACTCCTGGCGTGTGTCTTCTCAACAGAGATCCAATCCTCGTCCTCCCCGCCCACCCCTGCACGGGCAGATGAGGGACCGGATAGTCAGTACCGGCAGTACATTTGTCAAACAGCATTTGCCACTTTCAATAATTGCACGGCCAGCGCCGGGGTTATTGGCAGTGCAATCAAACATATTGTACAACTGGCAGCCATGCCTAAGCTCCAGCGTCTTACCCCGGCTGTGTAATGACAGCCGGCTGCTGGATCTGACGGGCAGTTTCTGCTCATGGTACAGGCAATGAACCACCTTTGTTTCTGACAGCTGCAGTGCTGTGCTGAGGGGCTGAGTTAGGTTGTTGTTTTATTTTTTGTACTAATCAGGTGACTAATGAGGCTACAATAGAAGTGGTGTATTGCGGGCACAGGCCTATAGGATTCAAGTGGAATGGCTATTGTAAGAGCTTTATTTTCCCTTACATAATCTATTGTCTGTTGTCTAATTGTATTTAAAGAACTCCCTTATTATATTTCCATTTTTAACCAAGGGCTAGGAAAAGTGCTGTTTGCATTCCCTACAAGTCTACCATAGTGAAGAAAAATCACAAATGCAGTCCTAACATATTGTATTGCGGTCAGAACTGGTGTAAAGCTTGGCGGTGGCTTATGATTCATTCATGATAATGAAAGTGAAATATCAAACATGTATGTCAAATATCTTATAAGCGCATGAATAGTACATTTTCATTAAATATGAATGGGGCAGGAAAGAGTCGTCCAGGTTCCCTGAGGTTTCTTAATGCCATAAAGGTGTGCTCCATGCGAGGGGGCTCAGAAAATCTGGGACTGTGCAAATAGGAGAGCTCTAATGGCCTGGTAAAGGGAGCCTCAGGAGCTAAATATTCAGATTCTCTGATGTGTTAAAGTCTTTATGTAATGCCTTTCACCATGTTTATTGGGTACCTACTGGCATTTCAACGTATTGCATTAAAATGTTTAATTCTGAATTGGCTTCTGTTGTCTTCACCTCACCTCCCCTTAGCGTGTAGCTAATATTAACATTTTAGAACCGTTTTTTTCACAAGAAATATAATTACACTATAAATATAATCAGACATATGAATGTGTGGATGGAGTAAACAAACTGAAGGAAACTAGCTTTTTAGCTAGGTTGATTCACATGTATTAAGCAGGCTAAAAATGAGGAAACATTAGGAATATGTCCTTACTCCAAAGTTAAATGTCAATTTGCCTAGGCTACTTTTGCCCAGACTACTTTTGCTCATCAGATAGAATTAATTAATTCTGTAAGTGTAAGATACTTAGCTGTTCTAACCAGTTAGGCTCGTCTGTGAGAAATCTAGGCATAGGAACTGTGCCTTCATGTAGGTCCATTGGCGATGTAGCAGCTGCAGTTATAAATGACGAGCTGTAGCTGCTACGGTGCCTACGGAGAGCAGGGCCACCATGGTCTGCGGTCCTGCAGCACTCTTGGCCTGGTTCCTGTGGTGCTGAACTCTCAGTGACTGTCATGCGCTAGGTACTACAGCAGTCCTCACCCCCCAATCCACCTTTCTTTAGCATCCTGATGCTTTAGCTCCTTGAACCTGAATGAGGCCATTGGGCCTCATTTTGAACCATTCAGCTTTTAGTGACGTAAGCTTTGGGGGAAGCGTTTTGGGGGGAGGGTGATTTAAACACTTTACTCCACCTACAACATATTTTCTACTCCTTTCACTGCCTACACTACCTGTACTCTCTGCTAATTTTGTCTCATTTTGAAACCTAGAATGAGCATCCATTTTTGGTGTGATGTACAAGCATACAAGTTATGGTGACTCGAGGATGACATGATTTCATTACTCTCACAACAAGGCTGTTGAAATATGTACTTTTCGCACTTCAAGTGCAGGGGTTATTTACAGTTAAATTAGGGCTTTCTAGGGTATTACCAGCTAAAAACAGAATTCACTTTGTTACCAAGCTAACAACTCACCATTCACAATATAACAGGTGCAGCCTGCAAGATATCTCTGGTCCCATAATACAAGAACAGGAGCAGCACTTTTAAATTTGTCAGTTTGTGTTGTTCTAATTTGATTGTTACAGAAGCTATCTTACCTTTGTGATTTTCAGATTTTTTTAATTGCCTCTCATCAATCACAAATGAGAGGGGTAAATAATTAGATAGCTCGTTTAAGATGTTCCCATATGTCACATATTTTCATATTGTCCCCCAAGTTGCACAGAAGGATGAGAGATGACTGCCCCATACTCTCTGGGTATATATATCAAGAAGTGTTCCCAGCTCAGTTATATCATGCGTGCTGGTGTTCCCTCAGAGCAGCTTTAGGATTCCCTGATTACTTTTCTTGATCAGTGAAGTGGAAGTCGTTACTTTTTTATGTACCAAGCATATTGGGAAAGGTAAAAGTTGGGAATAGTATGGACACGACTAAATGCGGTATTTTAAAATAGCTTTAATAACAACTGCAGTGCACTTCTCAGTTGGCAATTACTTTAGCATGTGCAGGGATTCAATGATCCAGAGGTATCAGGACGTATCCTTTTAGTTATTGTGCCTTCCAGACCTTCTTCCTACTGCTGGGTTTTCAGTTAGCAGAAACCGTTGATGTATACCGAATAGAGACTGCAATTTTGAGACTTACTATTACCCCATATACTAACAGCTTCTGCAATAACAAACATGTGTTCCGTTGCACCCCTTCTGCTGCATGGAAGGGCTAATCACTTCCCTGCCAGATTCTGCTCTACCTGCTGCGTATTTAAAACTCCAACAGGGATTTAATGTGACAAAAATGAAATCGGGCAGAATGATGCAAATTGTCAAACTAAATCCTCAGTTTGCTCAACAACTTTAAAAAGTCAGCTAGGCAAAATAAATTCTGTGACTAACACTAATACGAAAGAACCAATCCCTGTTTCCAATCCAATCTACTCTAATAAATGAATTCACATAATACTTTTGGACTTCACAACATTGAAATGTCTATTTGAAGAGTGCTAGACTGAAGGGTATAGCACAATGCAACTCTGCACTGTTCTTACAGGAATTTTGAAATACAGAAATCATATATGGTTTTAGTCCTGAAAAATCAGTAATACTAGATTAGATTAGATTCTCTTTCAATGAGCCCTTGTGCCAATGCAACACAAACCTCTTTATTTAACACAGAGCAACCAATTTAAGCTCTACAATAAATAATGACAAATATCACTGTTGTGTGAAAACTGAAAAAAAGAAAAATGATTAAATTTGTGACTCAAAATTTAGGATGTGCCAGATGCCATGGCTGTTAAACTGAACATTCTCTCTTGCTTTCAATTTTATAATTAATCCTACCTGTGTCTGAGAAAGACAGATGCAAGTTCATACAATACACATTAAAACGGAGCCATCACAACGGCTAAGCATTCCTATTCTGCTACAAAGCATTTCAAGTCCTCATAACGTTCCCAAAACCAACAAAGTTTTATGGAGGTACTGATGTCAATGCTGTTCTTTGTCCTTGTGTAGCTGTGGGGTTCAGTATCTGCCAAAGCATTCATACGTATCAATTGCTTCAGGCTATTATTATGTGCTGAGGCCAAGTGAATAACTATGGAATTAGCAGGCAATATGATCTTTGCATATGTGAAAATAGGCACCACATTGTGGTTTTGTGTGCAGTGTGTGAAATGAGTCTGTCTTTGGCCAGTGTAAAAGAATACAGAAATATGATGTGTAATGTTTGATGTAATGTTTCTCCTACTTCATATATCATTAATAAATGGATTTTTCTACCGCATTATGTGGTTTGTCATTATGTATTCCCTCAGTAATCATGAGCCATTTTCTTTTGTCAAAATAATGAATGTCTTATGATGCATCATGGATATGTTATGAATACTTGCGTTAAGCTACACAATGCTTTACATTCATGCACTTACGTACACATACATTCATACACAAGTGATCATTAAATGCAATTGTCTGTCATGATATGGTAATGTCATTTGTGTATTATATAATAAATGACATGGACAAATCATTTAAATCAGTTATATATTTGATACAACTGCATGTACATACACAAACAAACAATTGCACTACATACTTATGATGGCTATTGGCCACACGGCTAAAAATAGAGGTGATATAACAGTCAGAGGTCTGTGATCACAGTCTTACATAAGCAACAGGGTCAGACACAAGTTGAACCAGGACCATTTAATGCTGCCAGTTTCATTGGAAGGATTTGCTGGTTAGGTCAACTGAACCTGCATTTTGCATTGGGCTGTGTTCAATGCGTTATATGAAGCATGAAAACACTGTCATAATACGGCAGTAAATCTATTGGGCAGACCTCTCACATGGCCACCGTCTGATGTGATTGCATCAGACAGGATTACATGCATGTGGGATGTTTCTTCCACCTCAGCCAGCAGCGATTTCATGTCCCCTCTGAGCTCCGCTGGACTGAGGCACCGGATTCGGGTCTCTTTGGGTCAACCCTCTCCCACAGCACACGCTCAAGAAAAGAACACAGAGATCCACTGAAAGAGAGAGACCAGACACCGGCTCCTGGGTTCAATCAGTCTTCATCCTTCACTTTGACTTGCAAATAAGTGCAATCGTTTCTTCCTCTTGCTTTTTTCTTCTTGACAAACACGGTTCTCTGAGCGTGACCATCACCAGTTTTAATGGGAAAAAATAGTGTTTGTAAAAAAGAAACACTTGCATTTATTTGTAAGTCAAAGTTAAGGACAAGTGTTGCTTGAATCCAGTAAGTGCTATTCTTTACGACCATGGCAAGCCATCCCCTTGATTAAAGATGCCAAGGCGCAGTGGGCCTGGTTTGCCAGCTTGACAGCTCAAAATGTCTCAAAAGGAAATGACTTAAAAGTGTGATATTTAAAGCGAGGAGGAAATCACTCTTTGTCTCTATAGGAGGCTTATGACCAAGAGAATTATCAGCAGACACAATCAATTAAGGCAAATTAGAAGTAGGAACCTTAAACACTTAGGCTCCATGCAAACAGTCAGGGGAATTAAATCAGCACAGAAATGAATATATACATAATAAAACATTTAGCTATGTTTTCATTGGAGGAGGAGATAGCTCTCAGGCCACCTTTCTAAAAGCCATGCTTGTCACTTGCCTCATGAGTAAAATGTTACGCCAGGGGCTTGGTCATTAAACACAAGCTATCACGCTGCAAATACCACCAAAAAGGACTGAGGAGAGGGTCTTGAATGGGGCTAATATGGAGGCAGTGTGAGTGATGATGTCTAACATGACTAACACGCTGCTAGTGGTCAGCCTCCGTTGCTTTGTTCTGTAGGGCGAGATCATTATGTGCAGAAGCACATGGGCAGAGTGGATCTGCTTACCCATAAAGATCTCCGCTAACTGCGTACTGCAACAAAAGCTTGCTTATCATTCCGCAGAAAAAGAGGAACAGACCAGCTATCATGTGGCTGTTCACATGAATTACGTGAAGGTAGTTATCCTGCCAAACTGAACAAAACAAGCCTTTTTCCTGTTGGACGGGTTTTATTATGTGAATGTTTTTATGTGGCCTTTTTTGTGCTTGTCCTAGAGGACGGAAGTTAAGCATCTTTCTGGGCATCTGAAATTATCGCCAAACAACACACCCACTGTACGACAACAATACACCAGCTGTTTCGTTAGGCTGTAAAAAATTACATCAGCAATCATCTTGTATGCGAACTGATGCAAAACAGATATCTTTCTCGTAGCTTGTTTGCCAATGTGTTACAGAAACATTGGGCTTGCTCAAAAAAGTTGGACTCTTTATCCACAGTCAATGATGTGATTCAGAGTAAAACCAATCTATATAAACAGCAGGTTGCATAGTACAATGTATTGGGAAAAAAAAGAATGTTATATGTGTTAACACTGTAAATGCGTTAACACAAGTCCTGCAATGTAGATTTGTGATGTGAAAGAGTTGTAACAATTTTAAACATGGTCAGTTTTAGCACAGACTGATGAATGCTGGTTCAAGTGGGTATCTGAGTTCTGTGCCCCTTGTAAGCATACCACCCAAAACTGGGTTGCTCTGTCTGCATTAAATAAACAGCGATGTTGCTGAGGCACAATCTGTCTACTCTTGCCCTCGGGCCTCAGTTGCAGCATCTGATTGATATATGGTGCATGAAAATACTGTCTCTCTCGTCACAGTGAACTAATGGGAGAACTCCCGGGTGTGCAAGCACACGGCCGGCAGCCTCGCAGGTGTTGGGTTTCAAACGCGATTCTGTGCACTCAGAATTCCCCCACAATAAAGTCCTCTGTGTCCTGCCTGCTGGAGGTCCAAACCTACAGGCATTTGCAAATTTGGCAGACAGGGGTGCAAGGCAGCTCGAGGTGGGGGGGAACCCAGTGGGGAGAGAGTGAGTGGTGGTGACACTCTCTCCTGTGTCAGCGGGAGCCGATCTTTGAGCGGGCAATGGCTGAGCAGAAGGGCGCAGGGCAGCTGATCTCAGGACAGCTCACTAAGTGCAGTGTCCCTGGTCTCAGGTGTTCCGGAAGCCTGTCCTAGTTTCCATCTATTGGGGGGTTCAGCCCACACGGGGTTGGGCGGTTTTCATTACAGCCTTCTGAGGACTTCAATTAACCAAATGGCTGACTTTTTTTAAGTGTACAAATCAGGATTCATGGGATCACATTACTCAATATATGCAGTCTTTGCTAAATTTCCAGGGTTTGGGACAGATAGACAAAACCTAACAATGTACACAATGTTTATATAAATAATTGGCTGACCCAAGCCAATCTGTGGTATAAATATTTAATTCGGATGAAGTCATTTGTAATTTAAAGCATTGTTTTGGTCATGCTAGCATCCTTCATCAGTATGCTATTGGGTTATTCTGATTAATTGGTAAATGAGAGTTTTGAGTTCTTCTCAGCAAGTCATTTGTGGTACAAACAGAACTTTTTTTAGTGTTTCCTTGTAAATTACCACAGACAAAGACTTGTAGAGTTAAAAAATGTTTTGAACCTGGGATAAGGTTGATTTGCTGATCTTCCTGCAGGCAGGTTGCCAAGAGACTATACTGTATTCTTCTCCACATCTGCCTTATGACTTTTTTATTTTTGGATAATTATGCAGAATGTATATTGAAATTCAAGAGCAAGAAATATTACTCAGTTGTCATTTGACTTTAATATGACATAATGCACTCAGGAAGAATCCAGAGATTAGAGAAACACACAGTGTATTAAAATGAGTAAATTTCCATTTATTGATAACTATGATGTGATATTGAAACTATAATTTCTAATTGGTTAATGCATGTTTGCAATCACTCATCATTGCAGTTTTCTATGACCACTGGTAGTGCTGGAAGGCCTGCTGTTGTTAAAATGGCCTCGGTGGCACCTTTTATTTCCCAAAAGCATCAGGTAACAAATCTGCCAAAAAGATCAGTGTGGGAACTTCACAGTGAATGAATCAAAAGCGCGTGATGTTTTTCCCCCTCACACGGCATCTGTGTCGCTGTGGTGTGTGTTGCTTGCTGTGCAGAGATCTGCTCCCCTGTGGCCAGGCCCCACGCCCACTCTGACTACATCAGATCAAAGACTGACAGGTGCACAGACATGTGGGTGTATTCACATCACAACGTTCAACACTGCAAAACCTCTATGTGTAATGGCGTCCCTGCATGAGCATCCTGATGTAATCTGGTGTTTTCATATGCACAGAGGGACCTCTGACAAGGTCTGGTGAGAAAAATTGGAAATAGTGATTATTGCTAGCATCTGGATATCAGTGGAGCAGAAAATATCTTCAGACTTGACAAAAGAGATACATCTCTGTTTGGTAACCTAGAGGCTTTGTCTTTGGGTGTTCGATTTATTTTGGTTGAGGCATGAACCTTGAACACTTTGAAAATGCGATTTTCAATGGAAAATAAATATGTTTGCATATTGTTGGCTGCATCATGTCGATAATGTCAAATTAACTGTTGGTGACCTATGAGTCTTCTAAATAACTGTAATACCACAACTGATTTATGTTGTCACATCAGAGGGTGAAATTAAAATGAAGCAACCCCTCTGAAGTCTGTGCACTCTCATTTCCAACATCCACATTCAACTTTCTCATTTTGTTCATCTAAGGCAGGGATGGATAAGTGGAGGCCCAGGAATCATGATTATATTTTGGCATAAACATGTTGAACCTAAACATCACAATATTGGTTGGGGATTGTCTCCTTTAGAAAGAATTGTAACATTTGTTGCTGTGACAGTTAGAGCCTGAGTTATAGACTAATAGATTCATAATGATTGGCATTATTGTGGTGGTTTCAATTTTCATGTTTGTTGTACGTTAAATCTTGACTTTGATTCATCTGCATGAAAAAGTAAAGCTTTAATTCTTGAATTAGTTTTTGCATGTATGACATGACTTTGTGGCCCTCCCCCCTCCTCTGATTTAAAGTGTCTATTACCCCTTAACACTAGTGAGTAGATGTTGGATCACCCTAAAGCAATCCTGAATCCAACTCAACAGCCTGACAGATTTCCAATTGCATTTGGGGCACCATGGAAACCTTTAGGAGACGTGTGTGGTGAAACCCAGAGGTGACTTGCTGTTCTGCACCATTTATGCTGTACCATGGAGAGCGTACATCGCTCCATGAACACAGACATGTTGCATAACCTTGTTAGCATGTCAAGCTGAGCCTCTATGAGGAAAACACATCCTTCTACATGCTATAAGGTTGGCTCCTGCACAATGACTGAATAATAAGAGCCTGCACCATAGCCACCCCAGGCATCTGACATGCAGTGAGAAACACTGGAAGGATACGTTCATCGTGAGCTCCTTCGCCCATTTCCTGCGCAAACATGAGGACCTAACAATGTCACCGTGGATGGGGCAGCGAATGCGGAATGGCTAAAGAGGAGGAAACAGAGGGGACTGTCACAGAGAGTCATCGTTATCATTACAGTCCATATAGTGCTATACGTCATGTCAACATATGCCTCCAGAAACAATGAGCAAGAGCACGGCCACTCTTAAGATATCCCACTGATTATTTGAGGCCCAACTGATAAGGCTGCATTTGGCTCCAGAGTAGCTCATTGGTTAAGGCGCTCACCTTCAATGCAAGCTTAGCTCAATAGCCCGGGTTCAACCCCAACCACGTCATCAGCCAATGATGCCCATAGTGGTGGAAAATATTGGCTTGTTCTGCTGGGGATAGGGGTGGGTAGGTCAGCCTAGGTCTACTTGTATCACCTTTCTGAGTCACCCTGTGATTGATCAGGGGCCTGTGAGCTCCTCAGCTGAGGTCAGGGGAGTAGTGCTTATCCTCTAATGAGTTCCCACTTTGCACATTGCAGTGTTCTGTTTGACTTGTAGAGTGAAACATAGCTGTTGGCTGTGTGTGAATGTATTGGAGAACTGCATTTGTCTCACCTCAGTGTATTTAATATAGAGGTCTAGTCTGCCTCATATCAGAAGTTAGAGGATCTGTGAAACTCCTGTACATTTTTGGGATGTTCACCTTCTAGATGGTAAATAACAGCTTTTAACTAGTCCACTGGGCATTGCAGCTACAACATCAGCCTTGCAGGGTTCTTGTATGCCCTATGAAACTTTAGACAAGTGTACTATTCCCAAGAATACATCATGGACGTGAAATTTAACTGTAGGCTGAGTAATACCAAAAACAAGCTAAAAGCAGCATATCCCTCCTACTGTGCTAGTTTTAAGAATGTGACATTACAAACACAGCACAGAACATAAAAACAGGATCAAAATAGATCACAAGCAATTGAGACCATCCCTTTCTTTTGAAAGACACAGACTTTGAGAAAATATGATGGCAGTAATGAAATATAGGGGACACTTTTGTTATTCTATTAGAAAATGATTACTTGGAAGAAACTCCAAAGAGACTGCAACCAGAATAGAATGAGAATTGAGCAAGAACATTAGATAATGAGAACGAAGACAGCACAATTGGGAAAGAGAATAGATTTCCCCTGCCTCACACACAGACAGGAACAGTACGTACACATTTTCAGTTTAATTGCTTTAAGCACTACAATTCTGACTACAGCAGTTTTGATAAGAAACTGCATATGACAGGATTCTCTGCCCAGAGTAGAATTAGGAGTTATCAGTGCAGCATTCTCCATGTCTCAACAAAACAAGACCACGCACATCTTTGCTAAGCACTTCTGACCTTACCGAATGAAAAGGCTGCCACGCACACAGAATTCTAGTTGACCATATTATAAAGTAAATTGAAATTGATCTTTGCATATTAATAATTGTGCCATTGTAATGGAATTCACATTGTGTATGTGTGTGTGTGTGTGTGTGTTTTTCTAACTTGTTGACTATGTGTTTTTAATTTTCAACTTTGGAATACATGTGTTCCACAGAAAAAGAAAAAGGTTAGTGTAGAGTCTTGCAGTTGACATATTACCTGTGTCTGGATTTGTGCACTTTCCACTTTAACATCAGATCCAAACCAATACAGACAGAGGTGTCTGAGCACTGTGTCCAGACACTGAGTCCTACAGCATGTTTTTCACATTAGTGAGTACTAGACGTTTATTGTGTGTTAGTTGAATGTCTCCACCCACGTGAATTCAGCTATTGTGTCATGTACTACCCAGCTCACTTTAATAAAAAGACCATTGTCATGCAAGAAACAGACAAACAAGTAAGATAAATTCAGTAATGAAAGGCAAGGCCCGTATGCATTGTGTGTAAATTGACAAGGGCCATCAATTAATCTTGGAATCAAAAAAAATGTGTGGATCAAAGTCGGATTGATTGTCACATAGCATGATACAAATTATAATGACTTATATTTAGCGCCTTTGATCCAAGAATGTCAAAGCATATTATAGTGACTGAACAGTTCAGCACATTCACAGACTGATCTGCAGCAGCTACCTTGGTAATACACAGCATTGATTGTTTATGCCAGTTCAACGGGTCGCAGTGGAGGAACAAAGATTTATTGAACTAATTTAGCTGACGATATAGCTAGACTGAGGAACACCACATAGAATTTAGATCAAGACTGAGGTTGAAATGTCAGACCATTTAAAGGACTGCCATGGGATCTTTACTGATCATAAGCCTGAGTCAAGACCTCGGTTTCAACTCATCTGAATGATGCTATCTCACACAGCACAGCGTTCCCATTCTTACATCAAAACAAAGGTTTTCTTCTTTGGTCCAGGGCAGAGTGGCATCTCCAGACCTACCAACACCACTTCAGTAGCAACCTGGCTTTCTGAAGTGCTCTTCAACCTGGGTACTTATGAGGCCTTGCCCTGTCTAGCCTTGGGCCTTTTGCGAGTGGTGGGAAGAGACCTGGAAAACACTTTTTGTTTGTATTTAGTCAAACAGGAAATCTGATTCATCTAAAAAAAACAATAATCCTTGTTCCTTGCATGGATAATAGTAAGGACATTCACAGTTACATGGGTAAGGCTGTTCACAGACAAAAAAAAATGTTTTTACACACAAAAAAGTTTTAAGATAGAGAACATTTATCAATAATATGCCGTTCAAGCTCCAGCCCTTGCTGTGAGACCCTGAAGGTATGCAGTTTCCCTTGATTAATAGTATTCTAGACCTCAAGGACAACAGGTCTCAATCATGGCTGTCTGTATGACTTGAGGAATCAAATAATCAGTCCCTCAGAGAGCCACTGCAATTTTACAAATAAGCCCCCTTCGCACTCTGCTGTAATTGGAAAGGGTCCATTTTTGTGATAAAAATCGAAATATTTTTAGAGAATAGCAATACTCTTGCTGAACTTGGGTCAGCACTCAAACCATATGGTTTATACAAAACCTGTTTTTGTTGTGAAGCAGATTGTGTTGCCAGATTCCGAACCCAGCATCGCTGGCCATAACAAAGGGGTGCATTGATATTTACTATGCAGACAAGCTGTTATGCATTTGTGGTCCCCATTAACAAATGTGTCAGACAAGCGTACAGTAGATACTGTCCTTTAAACCATTAGCCATAGCACAGCAGGAGCAGTGTATTCATGTTGAAGATCCAAGTAAGTCCACCCATTCAATTCAATTTTATTACATTCTCCTTGTCATACCAAGCATTGGTGCACATCTGTTCACTGGTGTCTGCGATTGCCATCAAACAGAGGAATTTCCCTTGATTTTAAACCGGATCTGACCTGATACGAATCTCATTACAAATGGCATTTGCTTTTATTCCCTCCACCGTCTCCCACCTGGAAAGGTTTTTCAAAAAATGTCACCCGCATTCCCGCAGCAATACCTGTCCCTCCTGCCAAGCTAAATGTCAAAGTCTTGTTTGCCATTTGTATCCATGACAAATCCATATTGTGATACAGTTATGATATTTTGACATGTTAAAATAAAGAAACTAGAAGGAAGCAACTTGCTGACAGTTTACCACATTAGGCAAGGTAAAATGCATTGCCAATGTTTTCCGTTGCATCTGTTTTTATTGAATTAGTATACTCAAGATTAGCATAGATTATCCTAAAAAGTGACAAAAGTGAAAGGGAGAAGTAAAATTACCCTTGTTATTTTGCTGATGTTCCAATAATTATTTTAATTATGTGAACCATCTGGCCTGTGACAACTGTTAGCTTCTCTAACTTGCAAGGCTCAACAACCACAATTGACTTGTTTTTTGAGGTGGGATTTTGCATTGAGGAAGATGAGCACATGCCTTTTCTCTCATAAAAGGGAGTCAGCTACAACCCATGTTTATTGGCTGATTTTCATTCCCTGACTGTTGTTCAGGGTCTTACTGAGAGCACAGGAATGATAAGGTTAACTTGAAACAGTCATTAGAAGATAATGAGTTTAGAGTGACCTTATACAGTAAGCATGAATCAGCTGATTCTGGCTCTTAATATTGTCACCCTTAGTTGAACTGTGCATTCGCCCGTGGGATTTGCAGTTCAGCAGCGGACACTGATGACCAGACTGAATTGAACTTGCATAGCTGGTTCACAGCACACTCACTCGTTAATTGGTCAAGGCGGTGTGATGTGCTGTAATGTTAATGGCTAGAGGGATGCATGTTGTTGAGTGAGCCAAATTCCAAATAAACACTCTGACCTCCTGTTGACCATGACGTAATGTGCTGTGCAGAGGAAAGAGATCAATTTTCATTATATATTGCCTCTGTACACACCCTGACCCCAAAGGTTTACTAGGGTGAATTTGCCATTTCACTGTCAAGGGCATCCATACAAAATAATAATAATTAATAATAAAAACCACATTCAAAATAACTGAAACTATATCTCTTACACTGTTATAATCCATTTGGATATAATGTGTTTCTCTCAGGTTGACATTGACTTCAAGCATTTGGAAACTATTTGGTCACAAAATATTATCTCCTTTAGATCTTTCCACATTATGAGCAGTTCTAACAAGGAAAAACGAAAAGGGAAAAGCACTTGCTGAGTCTGCACTGTTCAACAGACTTTCAGTCAGAACGAAATGGGGTTTATTGTGTGCTGATCGGATTCAAATCAGGTCAGCATTATCTTTATTTTAAAAGGAGTCTGAATCTAAGCAAATAAAACTGTGTATGTGTGTGTGTGTGTGTGTGTGTGTGTTTGAGTGTGTACATTCACATACTCTGTAAGCTTTTTGTCACACCTTAACAGATGCTCCTTTACAGAATGACTTACGAAGTGCCAAAGTATGATGTTGCACAAATAGGACACCACCAACCATATAAGAACAAGAATTAGCAGCCAAACCACACTGCTTCTTTGCTTGGCTCTCAGTAAGAAATGGGTTGGTTCTGATGACAATGCACAGACTAGTGTCCTGTCGGCAGGTGTGTAATTGTACATCAGCTGCCTCAGCCACAGAAATCTGGATAAGCTCTGACCCTATGGCATATACATGCCTCACACAGGTCACATATGTGGCTCTGCCAAGGCTCATACACAACCCAGACATGACTAGCCCATGGCTTATCCAAGACCTCATGATAAGGGGAATAACTTGTTGCTTCATTTGCTAATTATTGCCTATTACATTTTATCTGAGAAAATAAAAAAGAGGTGTGTGAAGTCACTCTGTCCATTCATTTCATGTCATTTAAGCAAGCGAGTGATGCTCCATTTCATGTAAGTGCGTAATCCTTGAAATGCTCATTTATGACAATGGACAAGCAAGGCCCATCTTTTGAGGATACTGTCAGCACCTTCTTAATCTGACTTTGATTTGATTAGAAGTGCAGCTTGGTTTTTCTGGACTGTGGGAGTGTGGGAAACAGTATTGGTGACAAAGTTGCCCTGGGATGCTCAACAATCAAACTGAGACCAAAAAAGAGGGTTGGTCTCAGAACATTTGGAATTTCGCTTGGTGCATTTGTGATATTGGTCCACCAGAAATTTGTGCAGTCTTAGAGATGCAGACAGTCATTTCTGCTATTGATTTTGCTGCTTGCCTCCTGTGTCACTCATGGATTGTTTCCAAAAGGACAGTGTCTTACACAGACAACAATTTCTCACCCTGTTTCATTTCTACTGCAATTATTCAGTGAAAGCACCTAATATTCACAAGAAAAATGAGAAGCAGCATGTTGCATGCTTGTTTTCTCTGTCATGCCTGTATAGTCTCCCGGGAACTATAGTCTCATGTACAGTCTATTGTCTCAGGTAAAGAGCAAGTTTCCATGTGAAACCAATACAGTTCAAATCTGTATAGTAAGAAGCAGTCCAAACAAACAAATTGAATTTGATTGGAAATTACTTTCCAGTGCATTTTCTCGGTGTGAAATGAAGAAGAACTTTATTTTTTTTTCAATTCCGGTTATTTGAAAGTACACAATGAATATGGAAAAACAGGAAAAGTGCACTGTTCAGCAAGATCTACAACTGCTAAGCTTTCCTGATAATTCAACATTTAACTGATCAGCTGTGACTTAACGTGGTATCATTTTAAAATGCTGTTAGAAAGCAAGTAAACTGTATTGCCATTGCAAAAAGATAGTTCAGGATTCTTAGACATTTCCTCTTCATAATCTTAAAATAGTATATGTGTAGTTCAGTATAACAAGGGACTCAAAGTGTCCTCTCTTTATGGCAGAAAAGTAAATGTATAAATGGTTACACAGGTCTCAAGTCACAATAATTCTTTGAAACACACATTCATAAGACCTGTGTTTCTCTAAGGGTTCCTTCATGTTTGCTAATTCAGTTATAAAGAGAACTCTCCAGGCCAACTGCATCAAATATATTTAAACCATTAAATCTGCTTAAAAGTGATTTATTAGAGCAGTTCCAATTTTGCTGTGAAACAATTTGACACATTGACAAAGACAGCTTGTTGCAAATGCACATAGTATGCAGGCAATTTACTCCTTTATTGTTATTGTGGAAGGTAATTGGTCGGTGGGTCAGGGCAATTCAATTTAAGAACCGTGGAGTGGTAAAGGTCACTTTGTTTGATGCCTTTTAGAGAATAAAGTAGCTTTAGCAAGGAAAGACTCACCTGGATAGAATCCCAGATCAAATCTTTCCACAATACCACAGCTGCTGCAGTTGTACAGGGGACAGTGGCAGTGGGAACATGAGAGATATATAACCTTCAGCAAGGTACTTTAGCTCAATTTCTCCACTAAACATGAGTCAGATGTGAAACCATGAGCATGCCAGGCTGCCCTGATTGTGTGCCTGCTAAGATGTTGAATATAAAGATGCTGGTATTGATTTTAATAAAGAGTTGACAGTTGTCTTTTTCAGTGGCTTGCTGTTATCATCCACTTACAGCTCGTAGTAGCACACAGTTTATGACTCCATTGCTAAAAAACAGACAATATTTATATTATTAGTACATTCAGATTCTTTCCATTTGCATTTTGATAGCTAGAATTGCTATTAAAATATTGTTAAATATTTTTAAAAATTAATAAAAATATTAAATAAATAGCTTTGCTAGCTGTTGTCAGATGTTGTCATTATTCCAGGGACACCTTTGTCAAAAGACAGACATTGTAATCATAATCTGCTGTAGCTCTGGGTTCATTCTACCTTGAAAACAGGTCTAAGACCCTCTTGCCCACCCCCATCCGAACCTAATCATTTGTATAATTTTGATTTTGACACAGAATCAAATTTCTAAGATTTGACTCTGGCTAGTTTTGCCTTGTCTGCTTTAAAAGGATTAGGTCTCCCAATAGAGAAGGGCTCCACCTGTGCTCATAATAAACACTTTAGCAGACTGAATCTCATGGGATTCCACACTCCAGTGTAATTTTGGGACATTTTCCGAGATTTATCATTCCTTGTTGAGATGTGTACAACTTTCTAATGACTAACTCTACACAGAACCACACTTGCTACTTCTCACTCTAAACATTTTGAAATTTTTATCTGACATAAAAAGGACAGTTGGAAAAGGAAATCCAAGATCTGGTCATTGTTTATAAGGCTCTGCCTTTGTCATTTCCACCACGTTATCTCAGAGTCACATTTCCTTGTCCTGCAGAGATCAGAGTTGTGGCAACAAGGTAGACTGTGTGGTAGAGTATGTGGGTCTGTATTTGTGTGACCCTGAGGCTTTTTTTGTGTTTACACAGTTTGTTACACATATATATCAGTGTATGATGTTTACCATGATCAAGAAGGTGCTTCACCCAGGGTTAGGCACAGCCAGCCACTCTCCCCTGATCTTTTTCTTGCTCAGTCTGTTTTAATTTTAGTTCAGCGATAATGCCCTAAAATACTGGGAGGGGCAACGTCTGTAGTCATGTTTGTAAGTTTTTGTACAATGTACAAAACGCTGTGGTGGTGGTGTAGCATAGTGGTAAGCAGCAGGGTTTGTAAGCAAAAGCTTGCTAGTTCAATTCCCCTGCTGCTGTACCCTTTGGCAAGATACCTAACCCACAACTGCCTTAGTAAATATCCAGCTGTGTAAATGGAGAACATGTAAAGATTGTTACCTGTGTAAATTGCTCTGGATAAAAGCGTCTGCAAAGTGACAATAATGTAACAATAATGTAACATATGAGTGGCATTAACTTTATTCAGACACATTCAGAGATAAAAGAGTAAAAAGAAAGAGTGCTAGAAAGAGCCCTGTTTGATACATCAGCTCCACTGTAGAGGCCACTTGTACTTTAACAGAGATTAATGGAGAGGATGTAAGAACACACCTCTCTCGGTCACTCATGACCAATTTATCAGTGTGAAAAAACACAACGGTATAGGCTCTAACCAGCTTAGAAAAATCCACTTTAGCAGATTTGCTATGATGAAAGAACAGAGCTTAAAGGCACATTTCTGAGAGATTAGCAGGTGTTCCATTGTGGATAATCCCTAGCGGGATTTTTGTCCAATTTAAATTCTCTGAGGGCTCTATCTGTCTGTGTATTGGCTCAATTTGGTGACAGGTCTACTGGATTCTTTGATAAAGTGCTGGATAACAGGTCACTGTACTGCACACTGTTGTTTGTATTTCCTTTTCAGGTCTGTATGTCTTATTTTGTCTGCAACATTTTTGTCCAATTTAAATTCTGTGAGGGCTCTATCTGGCTGTGTATTGGCTGAATTTTGTGACAGGTCTACTGGTTTCTTTGATAAAATGCTTGATAACAGGGCAGTGTACTACACACTATTTTTGTATTTCCTTCTTAGGTCTGTATGTCTTATTTTGTCTGCAAAGGCACTTTTATTAAATATTGTCATTAACCCTTTCCACGAACTCTTTCCACTTTAGCCACTTCTCAGATCAAGTTAGCCAGAGTTTATGAAATTACAGTATTTTTTATGTCTTTACTGGATTAACACCAACGTACAAGTCATTCCTGGAAGCATTCCAAGGATACTACTGTTGCCAGCAGTATAAGTAACAAGTCAAGCCATCAAAAGTCACAAATAAAGGAGATGCTAACTGCATTTCAAGTATTTGATGCCTTTGTTTGCTGATTCTAACCAGAGCTGGTATTTATAGATATTAGACTTCAGAGACAGCTATAGCTGTAGAGTACATTTGCAAGGCTTGCAAAAGGTGGTTGTTGCCTACTGGTGCAATAATAATAATTCTTACTGGTATGCCATTTTAACAAATTGTCAATGCTTTTATGTCACACAAAGATAATGACAAAAACAAAACATTTGCTGGACTGTTAGCTAAATAAGCACATTTTTAAGTTAGGTATTTGTCATACACTAATCATGTGCACTGCTGACTGAGGAGTGATTAGATGGGAGGCCAGAGGGGACAGCTATAGCCTGTGGACCAGTGTTTATTTGGGGAATGAGCAAGATAAAGCATTTTTTTGCATCAAATTAAAAAAAAAAATCTTTGGCAGTTCCCCCAACAGGTTCTCTGTGTAAACACAACCAAACCACCGAAATAATAAACAGAAATGTTCAATCAAACCAAAAGTCCCATAGTGGTGAAAACAGTCAAACTTGTAGCCTAGCTCAAAAGTCTCTCAAGAAATGGAATGAACAAGTTAGAGAACTATGTTTTTAAAATGTTATACATATCTGATTGACTTCAGAGGAGGCCGGTGTACCTAGAGATTTCAAAGCCCTCATCTATTGCTTGATTCATAACTGAAACTAGCATTAGCCTCTCTTTCTGTGGCATACCTGATTGCAGAATACATCCTTATGTGTCACAGATGCATGGGAAGCTAAAAGAATGCTCTGGAATGGTCAAAATGTTGTCTGTTTGTTAGCCTGCCAAATAAATATTCACAAACATTTAGAAGCAATTTCAGTGTGCTGGTACTATTATGTTATTCATGCTGCATAAATGAACCAGTGCTACTGAGATGCACTGATGGTCTATTGCCAAAAATGTTGCAGACTTCCTCAGCAGTTTTGACTATATGCGCTTGTCAGAAATTTGTTCTCCCTCACTGCCCAGGCAGAACTTGTCATTTTCACAGCTGTGCCATCTTGCTGACATTATTTCAGCTGATGACTGTAGCTCAAGCAGGCAGCCCTCTGAACTACAATTTCCCACGATTCTGCACAGACATCCTGTCTTCAAAGCCAAACTCTAAAGTGAGCCCTTGACTAATTATCAGAAGTTAGAAACCTTAGAAAACAAGAGCATGTGTATAATTGAGATGACATACTATTTATTATTCAAGAATTGTAATATATTTGTTGACTCTGCAATGGGGCAACACCCACATAGAAACCTGGACTAAAAATATCAGGATTCAAAATATCCCAGAAGTCTCTGTTTTGTACTCAAACTGAACTGAAGTCTCAGTGTGTCAAATGATAAGAGTATTGTATTCTGCTACAAAGAAAGTTAAAAATTACTATTAGTCTACTGTCACTACCAGTACTATGACTACTGTGATTACTGCAAAATACTGCAGACTTCCACGATCGTTAAATTTCCCTTGATATTCCCTAGCCCTTTATCTTAAATCAATAAAAGTGAAATACATGAAACAACAATTCCAAACGTCTGGATGATGGAAGGAAAATCGGGTCTTGGAGTTACAGTAGGTGATATTGTAAGTAATAGTACACAGTGAAAGCTACTTTTTGTGAAAGTTTTTCTTTCTAGATTGCATGGTAGCCCATGTGCAATGGACTTACCTAATGTTTGTTTGTTAGTTTGTTAGTTATCTAGTTAATTCACTAGCTAGCTAGTTATATAGCTAGCCTATATATTTCAACAATTAAGTTAGCTTGCTATGCTTTACAAGTTATGCCAAAAGTACTGTGTAATGTCTTAACAAATGAATCTATTCAAGATAAAATTATCTACCAGCATTGCAGCAACTTAGTTAATAGGAACATAATATCCATGTTTAGCACTCTGAGTACTTTATAAAAATATATAATTTAGTGACTGCTGTGTGTAAGGATCACAAGGATGCTGTATCAATCGCTGTTTGTACTTATTTCACTTCAAGCAAACAAACAGACCTCCCCCCTTCATAGTACAACAGAAAAAAACTGGTGAGTCAAAATCTCACCAGTCTGAAAACCATCCTGCCTAATTGAAGTTTAATTCACATAAACTATTCTCATTTAATTACAAATGAAATGTTGGGACAAGTACTACACAAGATAAGTTGCACTGCATGAATGTATTGATGTAGTGCTTTTTTCTGTTGCCAAAGACCCTGCCAGGGTGGACAAAATACATTACATTAAATGAGAAATATTTAGCAACCAATAAATGTTTGAAAAGGAGGAGAGTGAGAAGCCAAGGCATGATGTCTTTGTTTTTTATTTTAATGACTTGAGGACAAAGATAACTGCTTGTCCATATTACCATAAACTGAAGTTTATTGACTGAAACCCAAAAGCTGTGTTGTATTCCTCCCCAAAATAAAGGGATTACTAACAAGCTTAGTCTTAATGGATAAAGCAAAAGTCAATTGGATTTATCAGATAAATTAATGTTTGAATGTTTCTTGAAATAGGTCAGCAAATGATGAAAGAAAACTTGAGAATGTTTTGGTATTTATTTCAATTCAAGAGCAAGCGCATTTTCTGGATATAAATGTTCCTCTGACCTCATGTTGGCTGATGTGAGATTTATTGAGCAAGGTCTGGCTTAAAAGTTATGCTGGCCAAAGAGCGGCACACAGTGCACCGCCTCTTCCCTCAGTCTAATGCCTTCAGGACCCCAGGGCTCTCCTTGTGTCTGCCCGCAGATCACATTACAAGGGAGGCAAACCTCCCAAGTCCCGCAGGACCAGAGCACTGTATATCAAACTCAGCTGCCTAGTGCACGGTACCAGAAGACGGAGGGCACAGTGGAGTCATTCAAAGTTACTGCGA
The DNA here is from genome assembly GCA_019176425.1 of Megalops atlanticus. Lineage (NCBI taxonomy): Eukaryota > Metazoa > Chordata > Actinopteri > Elopiformes > Megalopidae > Megalops > Megalops atlanticus. Next base: position 13,222,637 of record CM032898.1, on the reverse strand, counting down.
AAAAAGAAGAAAAAAGAAGAAAAAAGAAAACGAAAATCCACAAACTAACAGCACGCCAAAGTTGCCCTGGACTTTGGAATGCTGCAGCAGCAGCAGCAGCAGAAAGAAGAGCTGATCAACAAACTTTTCTCTCTGTCCGCCTTTGCAAAGGACATGGGGTGCAAACTACATTAATTGGTGCTCAACTCTTTGAGATTGAGCTTAGTAGCACTGAAGCCGTCACTTGCCTCTTCATCGTCAAAAGGTCTATGATGCATGCCTGCACGCCTGGGATAACAATAATGTTTTTATCTTGAGCATGCACTGATCTTTAGTCCATCTGGGACACACAAGGCTGCGAATGGTCAAGACACCAACACAATAAAAAAAAATTAAACAAGAGTGACTTTTCACAGTAAACTGAAGTTCACACCAAGGGGAAGTTAATTATGATATACATATTCGGTGGACATTTGGGTGACATCCTTTTGTTCTCTCCAGGTCATTCAACAGAAAGAAATGAGGAGTCATCTTTAATCTGAACTGTTGTGTGTCACTTCAGACTTGAACTTTAAAGAGTACAAATCTGGTTAGGGTAAATTGAGGGTTGAATAAGAGAGAATGTTTTTTTCTCCTCTACATCCATTGATGGTGCAAATTCTTGAAATGAATTGAATTATTTTAAGTGAATCATGTGGATTATGGAGAAGTCGAATATGACAAGAGGAGTCTCATCGACAATATGAATATCACAAAGACTTTGCTCTGTCTGCTGCTCTTGTATGTAAGTATGTATGTATTCTCCCTTTGCAGTGTATTTATGTATAGAGACCCTTGCAGTCCTTGAACTATTATTAATTTTGTTAGCACAGGATATGATATTGAGACAGTCTGCCCACCTGCAAGATAAAACATAAAAAGTCATTTTCATTGCATCACCTCTGTACCATTCATATGCATTGATGTCATTCACTTGGAAAAATGAAAATGATAGAAATCATTCAATATCATGCGATGGCAGTGCATGCATTCATCTGAGATTGGACTTTGAATCGGTAGCTGTATGCAGTCAGTGGGAAAAATGTCCTTCTAATGTTATTTAGTTTCCTCTTCAATGCGATGCTTTGTAGATACCTTGCCACTCTCATGATACCAAGGCTATCCAGTGCCTGTATCTCCATCTCATCCAAAACAAAGTGTTCTAGCATTTGTTCTCAAGATTAATGGTCCATCAAACCAGCCAACGCAGGTTTCATTTTAGCCAATGGCCATCTGACAGGTTGGAAAGCTTTTGGCAGGTTTATTCATTCCTAGGGTTCATTATGACATTAAAGAAACAAATGCATCGCATATCAATAAATAAAGCTATGGATTGTGAAATGGTTATTACTTTCTGTTCACAGCTATGTTCAGTTATCAAAAATCAGCCATCCTCATTAACCATAGAAGAAACATGCAATGTCAATTGTGTTTAAATTTCCACAAAGACAGTAATACTGTAAAATACTAAGTAATGTACGAGCAGGACTGAATTGTGGAAAAAGATCATTGTGACCTTTGTTCCCAATTATACTGCAGACTATCAGCCTGGATACCCACAGCATGTTTAAATGCGTCAGCTGGAACTAGAACATCGCAAGTGTTGACAACCTCTTGATATCCTGAAGAAAAAACAAGCACAAAAAAAAGAAAAACATCATGGAAAAGCAATTTAAAAACATCCCCAAGGACCAGAGTGTGGGAAAACTATAGAAAATTTGTCACAAGTTAGGCACAAGAAACAATGTCCTAGTATCCTCACATTTGTGATGTACATTGAACACTCAGAAATATAACCCAAAGTTATCCATCTATGTCTAGGAGGACCTTGTGAGACTGGAAAGGTCCATGATCGCACCTTTCAGCAGCCTGGCTGCAACAAACTTGTCGCATGGCTATTTTCTCAGCACTTTGGTCCGGCGCTAAAAAGGATTAGGAAAAAAAAAAGAACACTTTTTTTCAGTGGTGCTTAGCTGAATTTTCCCTCGGGGGGCATTAATTGAGTGACATGACGCAGAAGTTGTGTTGTCAGGGTAACTGAGTTCACAGAGGTGTGTTAACTTGCTCTACCTTTTCTCTTCCAGCCTGGTACACAATGTGAGCTCTCCTTGCTCACACTGCTGAAAAAGTACTGCGAGGCTCTGTCGGCCCTCTACAACGTCACAGGTAATGTCACATATCTTTGCCACTTTGCAATTACCTGAAATATAATACTGAAATAATAAAACGTGCTAGGAGACAGTATAGAGTACTCGATCCCCTTCTAGTTATTGGAATTACGATGAGCAAATTTTTTTTGAAATAGAAGAAGGGTTCAGTTATGCAGTGGAGCATTCAGTTCACACAGCAGACATACTTTAATCCTGCCGATTTCCTACTGTGCTCTTTTGAAGCTGGTCCCGCCTAAAGTCAAGATTGACTTTAAGTGCCCGCTGCCTCTTAGGCGACTGGCATCAGTTTAGCTACTTGCACCACCAATATATTCAGGGCAACGTATTCCGCTCCAGAGAACAATGGCTGTGGGTCAAACCCAGAAGAGTGCAAGCAGCCGCTAATGTGTGCGAGCTGCAGCTTGGTGGGGCGGCCTTCATTCTGAGCTTATCTGGGGTGCCCCAGAGCCTTTTCAGGCCAAGAGCTCTGAAATCCAAACCGGACTGGAAATATTATCCGGGACATATCAGAGCCTACCCCTCTGACAGCGGCAGATCTGGGTGCATCGGTTTACGGGGTGACATCCGAACCGGGCGCTGAAGTGGCTGAGAGGTGCCCTGTCGGTAGGGGATCACTGAAATGTGCACTCTGTTCCCAAGTGGCGTTTGTAGTCACGTGACTCACTGCCGTCTTAGGCTGGCAGCAATACGCACAAGCTTTGATTTATGATCACTGATGTGGAAATAAGGATGTGTGGGCACCTCAGCTCCCCATAAGACTCCGGACAGCAATGAAGGAGTAAGCTGTAAATTGTCGGGTCTCTGTCTCTTGCAACGTTGTCCCAGCTACACACAATATTGGTTGGAGGAATCCTTAGATGTTTTAATGAGATTAAATGGGGGGTTTGCAACTTTTAAGCAATTGCAATATTAGTGTGCATACGAAAATGGCAATTTGGTGAAGGAGAACAGAGTCACAGATCTGAAGCAGCTGAACAGATACTTTTGAGATCATACAGCATAAATCCTTGGAAGTGTATTATATGACAAATAAAGGATAAAAGCTGTTGTTGTGACACTCTGCATCAGTGACACAGATAAGCTGAGATATATTTAGATACAACAGCAATTTTAAAAGAACATTTTTCAGGCATTTCTGCCTATGAATTGTACGATATACAGTCAGATCAGAAACACAAAAACAGCACATCTTACTCTACGGAGTGTTCATTAAATCTGCTCAGAGGGAAAAGCTGTATATTTATGTTTTTGGTCAAATACCATGCAGTGGCTGATATGGGAGAGAGTCAGGTACTTTCCTCAAGAAAGAATGGAAATAGTGCTTTTAAGTCCCTTGTGATCACTGCACACCTGCATACCTCTTGACACAGTCATGAAAACATTGATTTTGTTCATATCCAAACCACATCAGACAGATTACAATACATTATATTATTGTCATTTAGCAGACACTTTTCTGCACAGTGACTTACATAGGTTATAACTTTACATGTTATCTATTTATACAGCTGGATATTTACTGAGGCAATTCTGGGTTAAGTACCTTGCCCAAAGGTGCAACAGCAGTGCCCTAGCCGGGAATCAAACCAAAACACTTTCAGTTATGAGCCTTGCTCCTTACCATTACACTACACTGCTCCCCTCAAAAGACAGTTAATATTAGAAACCAAAAAATTATGAAACACTTATAAAGATTTTTTTTCTTAATTAAAAGAAATACATCTATGACACTAAACTAACAGGATGTCCTGAACAGCAATGTTCTTCTCCACCAGAACTCAGATCAGATTAAAGGCAGGATCTGCTTTAGTTTGTCTGGTATGCTCAGCTAAGCCTGCCATCATTCATCGCGATATCACACTTCATCTTTTTATATGGCGATATTTGCTTTTATTGTTATTACTGGTTAGTGTCTCATGGGGTGTTTCAATGTCCTTGCAAGGAAAACAAAAATCCATTCAGAAGTGCAATCCGAACTCTGCTCCAGCAGGGTGAGAAATCTCCAAATGGAAACATTAACAGGCTTATTTATTCTCTCGAGCTAAAACAAAATGGCACACTCGCCAATTCAGCGCATAATCTTTTCCAAATTTTAAAATGAGATTGAGAGGATTCGCCTGACTGCAATTAGGTCAAAGCGTGGCCATTACTTGAGCTGAGTGGATGAATATATTTCAACAGAAAGATTTAAGTCCTGGTACAAAAGAGGGAAAGAACTCCATTGGCAGAGGAATGTAATGCTGATTCGGTAATAAAATACTGTACGATGAAAGCTTTTGGTCTAAGAGGAGACGTAAACATTTCTGTTGCTGTTCTTGATAAATCAAGACAACACAGGTGGTATTTGATACCCATTTCGGGGATAAAATGCATGCTATTATGAGCCCTCAGGGCACTAATATCTGGACCGCTCCTTGTGTCTGCTTGTTGTTTTAAGACACAGAGCCTCACACCATATGTGTGAATTTCTCAACATCTGCGAGAAATTGCTGGGATTGGCTGGCACAAGGAGTAGGATAGGAAAAGGATTCCATTACCGTGATTCAAAGCAATGAAAGTGTGTGGGCATGCGATTCATATGACATAGCAGGAATGGATATCATATGGTTTATTTACTCCGATACTTTGTGCACCCCATTGATTTAAATGATTTTACGCAACAGAAACACAGGGTCCTCTCCTGTTATTGAAAAGAATTTACCAGTTGGTTGTGGTGGGTTTTAACACATTTAACACACAGATTTTCTGAACAGATATTATCGTGTTATCATAACAGAGTTCCTGATTGGTATATATTTCAATGTATTTCATTTTCAGCATGAAATATGTTGCCAGATGTTCTGATTTGGAGATGCATTTTCGCTCAGATTTCTGCATTTGGACTGGGTTTGCAGTTCTGGGACACATTGAATTTACACAACAAAATATATTGCTTTTCTCACAATAGCTGGGCAACAGTATCTGTATAATTTATGATAGTAAAGACAACAGACAACAGACTACCCCATATCATCTTCTGTGTTCTCATGACTCATCTCATGACTTTGCTGACTATATTGCTAAACTATAGTACATACAATGCCTTTTTTGTCGAATAACTACAACAAAGAACTTTACCCCCAAACTGGATTTGTTACATTCCTTGAAGGGTACTGTATGTAGGTCATTAGCATGCTCTGTTAACAGTAAGATCTTTCCACGCATTAGTATAATAATATTACTGGCATAACTTTTTTATGCTAAATCCTTGTTTGGCATATCATTTTTACACATGCCATGCTTGTGTACCGTAGTTACACTGCTTGTGACATTGGGTGGCAACAGATGGAGACGGCTTGCTAAACCAGGCCACAGTAAAACGCTTTCTGTTGGCTGGTGTTTTACCCACCTTGTCAGTAGTTTTTTTTTTTTCACACTCTCTGTGAGAGTGAATTACTACCTGGTCCTTAGGCTCTATTACAAGCTATTAAAAGATGGCGAAACCCACTAAACAGGAGGAATTCATGCCACAACTGGTAAACTCTTAAAAGCGTCTAAACCATCTTAGTGTCAGTTTCAGTGTGTATGACATGCACAGCATAGTTTGGATTGATTTCTATTTAGCTTTGAGCATGAGTAATGTGTCCCAAATTTGGAATACAGAAATATGGACACCCTTAACATCTGAATTCTTTGGAAAAGTCACTTTCATGAAGAAAAACTAAAAATAGGTTTATTCTGGTCCTCAGAGTGTTGAGGCTCGACTCTAAATTTAATGCAGCTGACATATTTTCTTTCAGATTAGACATGGATTCCTACACTCTCTGGCTTGGCTATGTTTTCGTTTAGAGCCAACTCATTAGAACAGGCTGTTGTATACTTAGCACTGCCATCAATGGCAGATATTTTTAGAATACACAGACTGAAAATGCAAACTCATTTGTCCTCCCACTCCCTCATGTGTTTTATGATCACCATGCCCATTGGGTGGCTTGACAATACTGAAAATATTTAAAGCCTTTGATCTGTGTGTTTGTCCTCCTTTTTGATGGCAAAAAAAGCAGTCTAAAGACCACAAATACATTGGAGCATGAGACCAAACAGCATATGGACTTCCTTTCAAGATATATATATATCTTCACATATTCACATATATATGTATATAGTAGCAGCTCAGTTTCAGTTGTTGGTGGTTATTACTGCATTGTGGGGGAAGCAAGTGGTGTGTAGGATTGAGAAATTACAGTAAGTAAAATTACACCCAGCATGGTCATCATTTTTCACAGTGCTTTGTGTTGCTATCTGCAGTTGCTTCCTCAACTGTCCCCAAAGTGACTGGTCCTTGATTGTCGTTTATTATTTTTTTTGTTGTTGTCCGAATCCAGATTTCCGTTTATTTGTGTGCCTGATGAAGATGTTTTCTGTGAAAACATCTGAAGGTTTCGGAGAAGACCTAATTAACAGAATAACAAAGTCTGCCCGAGGCAAAAGAAAGTTAATTTGCTTTTGTCAAGGGAAGGAACTGGATACAAATATGAAATACTGGGGCTAATTATTTGAAATAATTTTTTCATCTTTGGGTTCAGAGATATGACCTTTGATGTTGAAAGTGCTCTGAAGCTTTGGATTTGGTGCTTTTTGAAATAATTTAACGGGAATGAAAACCGAAATTCGATTGTGTGAGATTTTTCCAAACTAAAGGAAGCAAGAAAGCCTGTAATGGTGAATTTCAAATGAAAAATATTGGAGGTGGAAATTCTAAACTGACACTTAATGATATTTGGGATATTTTACAACATATATTTGGTCTGCACAATTAACACTGAACAGCAGAATACGCTATTGATCAGGACTGGATTTGGGGCTTGCGAGTCTGTAGGCATTTTGCTAACTGGGTTTCCATTTATTCTATATTGACTACATATTCTATATATTGGCTGACATATACTGAATCCTCACTATTAACTTCCCAGACACATTTATAACGTTTTTCAACATACTGTTTGTCACCTGACCCATTTAGTTGAAAATAACAATATTTTCCATTAATGTATGTATGTATGTATGTATGTTAAATTACTGGAATAAACATTCTCTGTATCTCCTTTTGGCCAGATGCCAGAATACCCGATGTGGAGCATTGGTCTACATAAGACTGCTTTGTCCCAGATGCCATAAACCCTCTAAATAGAAAAATAGAGTGAATTTTGACAATGAATGAGAGTGTGGGAGGTTGACTTGCGTTGTTATGTCATTACTGGTCTTATTCCTTGAGGAGCTGTGGAATCAATATGCTCATACGAGGACAGTAATCTGCTCTAATGTAATTAAATCTAAGCAAATCTAATCTATTAAGAAATATATCTGTGGTATGTAGCATGTGGCGGAGCTATTTTTGAAGATGTGTGTGCAGAGTTTATATACAGTATGTGACAATATTGTACCTGGCTTGCATGAACCTGGTGTGTTTTACACTCAAGGTTTTGTCAGGGGACAAAATTTTGAGTAACCGTTCTTGGTAATGTAAATTTTTATGTGACCAACTTTTTGAAGGCTGAAAGTGTTGTAGAAAACTGTTACATACATTGGATCTAGAAAGTCACATCATTTCAGAATTTCTTGTTTTCATTTCCCTGAGAGCTCAAATGAAAACTCAATAAATCAGATTTTTTTTCCCACTTTCATTTAGACCTGTTGTCATGTGGAAAAGGTCTTGTGGTACGACAAGACTAAGGTAGAACTTTTTGGCTTTAATCAAAAAGGCTATGTTTGGCACAAAGCTAACACAGCACCTCAGCCTAAGAACACAGCATCATGCTATGGAGAGGTTTCTCTTCAGCAAGGACAGGAGCTCTGGTGAGGAAAAAGGGGAAAATGAATAGTGCAAAATACCACAAGATTTTACATTAGTGTCATTTAGCAGACATTCTTATCCAAAGTGACTTACATTGGTTACAGTTTTTACGTGTCATCCATTTATACGGCTTAATACTTACTGAAGCAATTTGGGGTTAAGTACCAAGCCCAAGGGTATAACGGCAGTGCTAAGCAGGGAATTGAACCAGCAACCTTTCGGTTACGAGCCCTAATCATTACCATTGCAACACACTGCCAAAAAGCTGCTACCCGTCTGCCAAAAAGCTGAAGATGGGGAAGAATTTCACCTTTCAGCATGACAATGATCCAAAGCACACAGCCAAATCTGCAGTGGAATGGCTGAAAAAAGGAAAATCAATGTCCTGGAGTGGCCCAGTCAGAGCCCTGACCTCAACCCCATTGAAAACCTTTGGACTGACCTGAAGAGAGCTGTTCATAAATGGTCCCCTTGCAATTTAAGGGAACTTGAACTCTACTGCAAAGAAGAATAGGAGAAAATTGCAAGATCTAGATGTGAGAAGTTGGCAGAGACATTCAACCAGATTCACTGCAGATCAAAGTGGAAGGTGTTTCCACCAAGCATTAATCTAAGAGTGTGCAGAGTTATGGAAAACATTCAAAGTTTTTCATTTTTTATACTTTTTGAAAAACTGAGGCCTTTGATTTTCATTTAGATATTGTTGGTGACAATGTGTAAATAAAGCTTAAAAAGTCTGACTTTGCTTGTTGTGAGTTCAGCCTTTATGATGGCAAAAACAAGAAATTTTGAAAGGGTGTGTAGACTTTCTAGTTCCGCTGTATATCAGTTTTTGTAGTAGACTTTGTGGTAAAGTGACATGGAGATGAATTTGTGAAAGAAACCCTGCAAATGTATACAGATGTGACAATTAAAATGAACAAGACAAGAGTGTCATTTGGGTAAGTTATAATAATATTCATTGAAGTTATTACATTATTCATGAAAAATTACTCACCTGATAACATAATAATACTCTTATTATGTTATCCATTCAACAAGTTTATAACATTATCTGGAATTATTACATTATGGGTTGTTACAGAGCCTAACTCAAAGATGCTGTATGGTAAATGTCCAGGACCCAACATTTATTGTAATGATTTACACAAACAGTACTCTGCCATGCCAAGCCTCTTTTTTCTTGCCCACTGGCATGCCATTCTTCTTCCTGGTTTGGCCATACCTCTTTTTATTGCCATCTCTTTGGATCACAACAGGATTTTTTTACTTAACTATCAACTTTTTTTTCAAAAGAAGCTCTTTGCATCTACTTCATACATAATTTACTTTCAATGAATCGTGGGGTCCTGATCATTTGTATCATCGACATGTTTCTGCCTGGAGATGTATGGTAATTTCTTTATACTTTGCTTCCCTTAGTTTATAGGCCATCTTGTCAGGTTGCACAAGTGATCTTGTGGTAGGGCTTGAGTAGTATTATCCTCACACTCACTGGTGTGAGAGTGTTGTTAGCAAAATGAATGTAATGTAATGTAATGAGACCAGGCTATGTATAAATATGGGATATCCACCCACCAACCAGTTGCTTTGCTATGATATCAGCGATTGCTAAAGTTATGGTACTACATGTCCAACCAAAGGCTACTTCAAAAGTAGATGATTCCAAAATAGATGTTTTCCACAGTCAACCTCACAGTAACTTCATGTTCAAGGACCACTAGAAAGTCATTTCAGTGAATTACAGTTATGGAGCAATGAATGAGACAGTCAATGTACAGGTGTTCAATGACAGACAATGCTGTCTGTCATTGAACACCTGTACATTCAAAACAGACAATGCTGCAGTTTGAGTATAAAACTGGGACAATGATATTGTGTCACTAGTGCCTACAACCAGCATTGTGAAACTATTTGTGCTAGACTGGATGCATTGAGCCTTACATGGGGTTACCACTAAAAACTGTAGTTTTGGTACTGATAAAAACCTCAGCTGAACCAAAGTACTATTTATTGGTCTTGATGATTTATTATATAAACAGCCATTCTGAGGGCCTCTTTAAGCTTTAAAAACCTCTTTAAAGTCTTTAAACATTATGCAGGTTTCCAGCCACACCTTCACAACACGTGTTAAATAAGATGCATTATAAAATGGTTGTTGCCTCGCAACACCCCATAGCCCTCACAATATTCATGATATATCATGAGTTTTTGTGCCATAATACCTTTTTAAGGAAATAATCAGATCCATTACTTAATGGACACTCTCACAGAGTTCAAAAAAGTCTCTCCATTTTGTGAATCTGCTCTATATTACTTTTTTGCTGCTCTTCCATGAAGCCGGAGCAAGGGTATGTAGAATGCATTGACATTTAGCAAAGCTATTAATAAATCTAGATGTGTAATTAAAATATTCTCCTTTGCTCAGTAATGTTAGCACCTGAGTGCATGGCTGGAGTAATTGCTTTCAAGGAGTTCAAGAGGAAACAGCAATTTCACAGGTAATGTACAGCCAGTGCAGCGTGTCATTGCAATAATATAGGATGTGCAGCCCCTCTGGTGCATATACCTGAGCCCAAATTAGTATATGTTCCTCAGGAACATTCCATTACAGTAGTCCTTGCTGTGTACATTGTGTACTGTGTACTGTGTACTTGCTGTGTACATACATTCCACACTCAGCACAAAAATCAATATAAAAAAAATATATAAACTGAAAAAATTAGAGCTGAGCAAGAAACTATATTGATGCAAATAACTGTAAACATATGCATCCATATTACAACAGGATCTTTGTTATTAATAAGGGGTTTTGCAGTACATTTCTGGAGTAATGGACTTCACCAGAGATCACCCATAGTTGAATCACTGGCTTACTAGTCTTTGCATGGGACTATACATAGGTTAGTGAGATATGGGGACAGGTTTTAATAACAAGATGATATGTACCTGATATTTTAATGTAGGTTCAAATACTGACAAGTTTTGTGTCCTTTGCCAGATCAGAGAGGTTGTTGCATAGGAGCCCAATGGCTAAAAGCTCTGCCACTGACATTGAATGCTGTGATATTGGGCATGATAAGCTAACCTGTATCCTAAGACCTCAGTAGCCTTGAGGGTATATAAATATGTTGGTGAAAAATACATGAAAGATGGTGATAGAAAAGTGAAGCTGGCTGAATAGCTATTTAGCTAGCACGGTAACTGGTCAGTTGTGAAGTGAGAAAGCTTGCCAGAAAAGTGACAATACAGAGGCTCTTATGTGGCTATCATTTCTGCAACCTTATTAAGCTCACTTACTTATACCCTTACACCTTTCAATTTGCTTTGGATAAGAGCATCCGTGTAAATGTAAAAATGTAGTACGTACTCTTACTGTACAACTCTGACTCACCAGATGAAAACCTGGCTAAATCTGTGTGGCAAAAAACATACTCTTACTGTGAGCCCTAAAAATGGATTTTAAATTAAGGTAATTAGGTTTGTGCTGACCTACCCTATTCAGCTGTTCATTATAATAAACCTTAATCTTCATGTATTTTCCTCAGCACATTATTTCTTTTCTCAGCCAAGACTTTGCAAAACTGAGAATGTTAAAGAAAGTAATGACAAAAATAATCCTCCACCTTGGAATTTAAATTGCATGTAACCCCCGCTCTTTTTAACTGCAGCTGTTACTTGAGACAAACCAATAGCAAGTCTCATGAAAATACTTGACATTTAATAATAATATAATAGCTGAATAAAATCACAGATTAAGTTGTGGCTGCAAATCCTAAAAAGCTGAGACTAGTTATCCTCTATAAAAGCACAGTGTGAAAGGGGTATGGTCATGATACATGGAGCTGTAACCACTCTTTAAACATGTATATACTGACATTGTCACAGTGCAGACTTCAAATCTACACCATTTAGCTGAAAGTTCTACAGGCTGATTTAAGTTTTACCTCCATTGTTGTCTTGTTACTCTTCACCAGAGGGAAATTAACGAAACACGTGCAGTTTGATTTGTGACGTAAACACCAACGGGGGGCAGAAGCCGTAGGGGCCTGCCATGCTTTTCGTCGCTGATAAACTGAAAAATTTTGTCTGGTTCACTACATCTCTACCCAGGCAAATCAGCCAGCTCTTGGCAGCTGAACTGCATAATCGCTTTTAAACTGTATGTTTTAGCTTTGTCCCCAGAGATAGCAGAAGCATGTGGAACAAGCTTGAAGGAGCACACAGTGCCACATCAGGAGTCCCCTCTTCTCTCACTCTACAGTTACAGTGTAAGGCCCAGCAGGGATGCTTGAAATGAGATTTGACATCCCAGCGTACACGCGTTTTTCACCAGCAGTGCAATTTTGAGATTTGTGAAGTCGTCCGTGAAGTGAACAGGTTAAGTACATTTTGTCTTGTGGCAGCCTAAATGATGGAGCAGGCACCTTTTGTGCACATTGACGTACATAGTTGCTTCAATGTTGACTGACGTTGCTATGAGATAATCTTTTTGATACCATTGCTGTTTGGCTTAATTGATTAACTGGTTTAATTAACCAGCTTGTTTCTGTATGCTGATTTGTGGCACTGATTTTTATATACTTCTATGCATGGGAAAAGCAGGGTTTGAAAGATCACTACTTAAATATGACTTAGCAATCTATAGAAATATTCTTCTGACATTTCACAGAGCATATCATTAACAAAATAAGGAATTTTATTCCAGAAAACATAAGGCTATAATAAAGGCCTCCAAATGTTTCCTGTACCATGGAGTTTAAAACAAAAATCAGTCGCATGCATCACCATGCATCCTCAAAAGACAGCAAGCAAATGTCATTGACCTTGTCAAGTTTGAAGATGGCTTCACAAAACACTATATCTACCACTTTCATTTGTGGTGTCCATTATTAAGAGATTTAAGGCTACTAGTAGAATGGCCAAGAAGAAAAGGACACAAGTGTATCTTACCACAATGTACTGTGATGGAATGGATTATGGATGGATTGGAATGGATTGGAAACAACTAAATCCTATGGCAACAATTGGAGTTAATAAATAAACTGGCATCTACAGGATATAAAGTGTCAAAAGGTACCATTCACCATTTCCTGCACAAATGTGGCATTAGAGTCCTTAAAAGGCAGCCCACAAAAAGAAGAAACATGATTATACCAAATCTGAATGACAGCAGGAAGCATGTCTTATGGTCAGATGAAATGACATTCAAACTTAGTGTAAAAAGATGAAGTTTCCATTGAGGGAAAAAAGAACATTGTGAAATGTGGTGAAGGTTTATTATATTTTGGGCTTGCTTTGCACTTATGGGTTATGAAACCCCTGTTGAGACAGAGGGAATTATGAACTTCGACACATACTAAGACATTTTAGCCAAAAACAGCTTTTTTTCCAGCTGCAGAAAGTCTCAAACTTGGCTGAAAATGGACATTCCAAAATAGCAATGATCCAAAGTAGTCAACTAATTGTCTCAATCTCCAGAGTTCAGTCCAAATGAACATTTCACAAGCAAAAAACCAAAATTCTGAAGGACCTGAAGCAATTCTACCTGGAGGAATGGTGAAAAATCCCAGTCTGAGTTGCCAAAACCTCATAAAACTCTGCAAAAGAACATATTGTCTGTAATCCATGCCAGAGAAGGATTGACAAATTACTAACTTCAAATACTAACTTCAGAAAAATGTTATCCTTGAGATTTCTGGGATAAAATTATTGTTTTTTAACTGTATAACTTTTCTCTGTGCAAAGCAGTTGCAATTAAAATGTAACATCATTTTACTGTAAGCTGAAAAAAGGATCGAATACATCCTTTTTCTGTTCTGTCATTTTTTGTTCCTATTTAACTAGAGGTATGTAGAACTAAGCAGGGAATATACAGTACACACACACACACACACACACACACACACACACACACACAAACCTAATATTGGATAAAACAAAATTTAGCTTCAGTTCATTTGAAGTCAAGATAAGGACCTGATGACACTGGTGAATACTTTTGCTTTTTTAGTCAATGTTTTTCTACCCTTCATGTTGCAGGTTCATGCTTTATTTCTTACAACTGGAATTTTCCACAACTTTTGACTGAACAGATACACACTGACATTCTCAGTAACATAAAGCCTTAGGCCATACTGTACTGAGCTCTGAACCCATTTCCAGTGCTTAGAGAACAGGTATGAATCTAAAGAAATACTATGCTTGCAGGGTAATTTGCATGTGACCTCAGCTTTGTTCTTTGCATTAGATCCATTTACAATATCAAAGGAAATTAATTCCAAACTTTGTTGTGCAGATCAGAACAAATTACAACCCACTGGATGTGAATTACAATGTTGGAACTAAGAGACGTCACTCCACAACAGGGTGGTCATGTTGGTGCAACCCTGAACCAAACCCGCTATTAGCGCTGGCTTTGTGTAAATTTACAGTGATAACAATCCACCTAAATTGCATTGAAATCGAGCTGATGCTGTTACAGGATGGAAACCTTTAAGTGGCAGAAGGGATGCTGAATGCAATCAATGGATCATTGTTGGAAAGTGAACCGTGTCTTCTTAGGAGGCTGAATTCAATATGTATTCTTACCCACTAAAAAGTTCTTGCGTCATTGATTTAAATCTAAATTTCCCTATTGTACATCGCAATTGATCAGGAAAACAGGGGAATGCACGTTCATATCTGAGATTTTTTCTATGATGTATTTTTGAAATATATCATTGAGTTTACGAAGAGATTACTTTATTTGTAATAGCACACTATTTGTTTGCCCATTTATTAACAATACAAGTTTTTTTTTGTGTGCTGCAGAATATAACCAAGAGAAATATGTACGGGTGCATCTTATTTACACAAGGTAGGTAGATGGCAACAGAAAATTCAGTGAGGTGAATACAGGTGCTGACACACCTGATCAGCCAGCTCTTGGCTGGAGGTGGTAGAGCCACAGATCTCACAAGAATAAAGGTTTCTGAGATTTTCTGCAGGTAGGGTAACCCTGTGATGTCATTGCTTGCTGTTTCAGGCAACACAGACATATGAAGCAGTACTGGTTCAGATGCTTTCAAAGACAACATGTTGACATTTTTAAGTATGTCTGGATTCAATCTGTCAATGTGTAATTACTTGCAGCTGCAATCTCATAAGCAATAAAGAAATCCTGTAGACCACTCCACCAATTTGCGGATGCTCTGTAGTTATTTGTGTAGGTGATCAATGTATATAGAATTATCGGGCAGGAAGCCTGCAGTCGGTCATATTACATATTTCCTTATCTACATCAATGCCATAGTCGAGGTAAGGATCGTTCCAAGGCAAACTCAGTAGCCTTGAATGAACAAATAGTCCTGCACAATGTCTTTTATTGCAATTTATCTTCCCTTTGCTATGCTCCGGTAGGTTTTGCACACTTCAAATGTGGCAAAGATAAGGCTCAAGCATCCTGGATATGATATACTATTACAAATGAATTTTGAGGCATTGTTGGCTGACCTGTGTGAATGAGGCCCCCGTCCATATAAGAAGCAGTAAAAGTAGAAATGTGTGTTTCTCAGAAAGGATTGCCCTATATTGAAATTAAAGCAGGACAATGTTCCCTCAGAGCAGGTGAGCGGTTACTTAACTTGACAGATGCCTCTGAAGTCACTGCTTGAGCCTAAAGGTGGAACCTAATATTATACATTATTTTACCCCCATTCTATGGTGCATGCTCAGAGATACTCAGGCACACACCACTGCTAAGTGAAACTTTGGACAGAACAACATTTGCTACCAATATACAAAACATGTTATCAAACTTGATGAACAAATAAGTAGTAAAAACACATTTAAGTTCAGAACTGAAAGCTCAACAGGCAACTCAAAGGATCAAACATTAAATCAAACAACAGCCTAAAAACACTGTTATGATTTTTTCACTTATCAGGGTGGCCACTTGTTTTATCTCAAGCCAATTATCCACTTTACCCTGCGTGAATCGATTCTTTTAACGGTTGGTGAAATTACGATTTATTTTGCCACTTTCACGCATAGAGGGAGATTTGCGGTCAAGCCGTAAAATCCTATAACACATCGCTACCGGCGGAACAAGTCCTGTCCATTACAGTGACACTTACTCTATGTCAATCAAATGTATCAGTTGTATCTTGATCCCCACAGGAGCAGGACACAAGTACGACACAGTTCGATACAAGTACGTACAGCTGGCGAGGACACCGTATACGTAGATTGCGCTCTTTTTTAAATCTATGTAATAACCCGTAATTTTAAGCAAGTACGCAAATCGAAACATGATTAAAGGGCATTGCATGTAGGCTAATCTATCTTCATGATGATCAATGGCGATGATATTATAATAGAGGAGAACAGGTGTGGGTCGTCAAAGAGCACTTCGAAGTTCTCATAGGCTAAGACAGCTGGGTGCTGCGCGATTCTATTGGATGACGCCCTCGTAGTGGCTTGCAGCGCGATCACTTGCAGCTGCAGTCAGAGAGCGGCGGAGAGGGAGAGGATTTACGCAGGTCATTCAAACTACGCGACAGTGGGATATTTGTGATTTCAACCCCAAAAACTCACATACCTTCCACTTTAACGTACCTAGGTTACATCATGGATGCTACAATTTTTCAAATCTTCATCGGCGAGTTCGGCGACCCCAACTGTAGTCTCGTGGATGCCTTTCATGAGACTTTTTTTGAGAATACATCATTTTCTTTAATGGATTTTGATGGTACGGGTACAATGTTGTCTTTCCGCTCATGCTGATGTTATTTGCAATATTAAGTTTTTATACTGTAAATTGTAAGAAATGATATTACACCTATCTATTTTATCTGCTTTCTTTTAAGGTCTCTATTGCAATGCCACGACTGATGAGATTGGAACTTGCTGGCCGAGGACTAACACGGGTCGAATCGTGGAAAGACCGTGTCCAGAGTACATCAATGGGGTCAAATACAACACCACGAGTAAGTTCACTTCATACAGCTTAGGTATGCTTTGTACAAAAAGCGAGACGTGATTTAGTTGCTTTATATCATCAACTGCACAATGTCTTTAAAAGCGACTAGCATGATCGCGTGTTGGCGCTGGAGTTGATACTACGTAATATTGCAAAACGTGGTAATACCCTTCCCAAAATTATAGGTGAACAACTGTCAGAAAAGACCAGGAAACTAGAATGTAACGCAGCAGCCCGAAAACATAAGATGAAGGCACCTGCTAAGTAGGTTCAGCGAAGCATTGGTTCAGGCTACGTTATACAGATGTGACGGACATCGTACGGGAGCTGTCCAGTGTACCTCTGAAAACTAGTACTTTATACTTGGGCCTGACTGAGGACTCGTGTCGTCTCTCTGTCATAACAAGTAATGGATTAAACAGTGTCCATTAAACGGTTTCACATTTTTAATAAAGAACGTCGTCAAAGTCTCTGAACAGTTTCAGCACAAGTATGTTAACCACGACTCATTTATAAGAATTGTGGTATCTCTGGTATGTTACAAGTATGAATTCGAAAGTAATCGACAAAACGGGCGATTTCAGAACTTTATACGAATAATCGTATCAGAAAATGTGAATATGTATCCGACTGGTCAGACTTCGCTCGAATAACTGATGCTATTACATTAATTTTTAATAAGAAATTAATATTCCTTGACTGGTCATAGCTGGTAAACCTAATTTCTCATTCACCGTTCTTGGTATGCAGAATTTATGTCAGAATGCCATGATTAGTTAAAAAAAGGATCACACGATTCCCTTCAGGCCCGAAATCAGTGTCATCGAGAACACTAAATACTCCGAAGTCGGAAATATCATTAAAATACATCGGGACAGCGCTAAAATAAATGAAGCGCTAGCGGCGAGAGAGTAAAAAGAATCCGGACTTCGGGACGATGAGGCGAAATTAGACACTGCTTTGACGGAGATGTCCTTTGAACAGTGAATGTTGAAATGCAGAGATGATACTTTTTTAAGCACAGCTCAATTCATAAGAATGGTCTGAGATCTGAAGCTGAAACAGGTGCGATTGGAGGCAGTTCCTGTCCTTTCGGACTGAAGTCAGCTGTGAAGTGCGAAACTGGGATTGTTTCAGCGCAGCTTTTAGAGATGCGATCTGTCGGGAAGCTCAGATATTTGTACTTCTTGAAATATTTTTGGAAACGTGTCATAGTAAATATGAAATAGGAATATTTCTTAGTGGTAAACTGTAGATTTGCAGCGGGAAAGTCATCTCTGAGCGCACATGATTATAGTCCTATTTAGAGGCATAGAGTGAGATACCATTCCCGAGTGGAATTAAGCATTAGCAGATTTTAATTAAAATCTCTCGTACAAAGCTTTCGGCGGCTTAAGGATTTTTTTTTTCGTTTGCTGTTTTGAAATCGGGGCAAGCTGTGTCCAGGCAGACTCACAGAAGTGCATTTTTGCCTCATGCCCTTTCTAATGTAGTGTAAAGCCTGTTGTCGGATGCTGAAGAGGGGCGGGTTGTCTTGACCACCGTTTTCAACACAGAATTCTTTTCGGGGTTTGAGTTCTTTAGAGCTTTGCCCAGCAATTTACATGATCTGTCTAAAAACTCTCTGAAATGTCCATTTCCTTCCTGCGGTGGTGTACATGTGATAATAGAAACTTCCACTTAGACTATGACTGTATGACCCCATTGTAAGAAATGAAAGCATTAAAAGGGTTGAATACAAGTTCTACTGGTGTATTGCATTATGGAAGACAGTCTAGTCAAAATGACTCTGAAATTGACTATATTTGTTTGTGATGCTGAAGGGTTGGTGCCATTATCGGGAGAAAGGCACAGATTCATTACCCCTGTCAGCCATGTTTATCCTTCACTGTCAAAGGTTCAACATACCAAAACAGCAGCTTTTGATGAGAGCTCATACCCAGTACTGGCCACAAATCCATCTTTGGCCAATCCCAGCATTTCATTATCCCCATTATAAGAATGTATACATACTGTGACAGTTTTACAATAAACTCTGTCGACAGTATGCGAGTTTTTTTTTTTAATGCAGTTTCTATTTGTGCTACAGTTTCCAGGAGCATTTCTACAAAAATATTGAGTGCCAGAAAACAGTCCCCCTGATGTATGCCTATGTTTTAGACTCTCTGAGACAACATAAAGATATTTTTAATATAAATTACCACAAGGAACATTTAAATTTCCATGTTGAACTGGATTCTTTCTTTGAACAATAACTGCATGAAAAAAACATTGTAAAATCTGACAATATATTTGTATTCTATACATATATCTGTGATCATCTTTCAGGTCCTTTCATGTGTTTTCCCCTATCATGTACATTACCTAAGAAAGTCAGAGCTTTTCAAGGAATTTTTTAGCAAATTATTATCTTCAGTGATATGAGTCTGCATTACGTTAACCTCACACTATATACTGTAGACTGATTTCAGAGAGGTAATATGCAATTCTATAATAATTTATTGATGTGTTTTACATAGCACTCTTATACTGTGGTGTCTCAAGAAGGCTTGACCTCCACCAGTATGGAAATGGTGACAGGCAAATAAGCTTGTGACTCTTCTAATCTTGAGACTCACAAGCTATATTCAGTTACAGACAGTTATAAACAGTAATCTTTATACTACACAGTAGAACCTCTGTAATGCATTGTCCTAATTACAGATTGTACTAGCATGGTTGTAAAGAGGGAAAGCTGTCATTTACATTGTTATGCTGAGCACTAAGTTAATTTGTCTGTGGGAAGAATGCCAAGTCCAAGAGTCAGAGCTGATCAGCTCTTGGTAAGAAACTACAAACCCATTGCCTGAAGAAGCTTTGGTGTCAAGCTAATATTAGCAGTAACACAACTAATGACCTTCTGTTTGATTTGTAAATGGCTCAGTTCTAGAATAAGACGCTGTAATTAAACCTCACAGGATATGCTGGTGTTGGAAAAAATGGAAAAAAATGCTGAATTTCACAGACCTCTCAAGGGGTACTTCAAGTAGATTGTTGAATTAATTCCTAATTTGAATTAGGAAGTATAAAGTAGCCAAAAACATTCATCCAGATAAGAGAATACCAGAGATGTTGGGATAATTGCATGGATTACCTCCACTAAATAAAACATACTTAGCAAGGCAAATAAGACATCATTTAAGTGCTATTTTCTTAAATGTCAGTAGCTTAACAGGGGAAAGAATGGGATAACAAATGTCCTTTACAGTGCATGATCTGTATCTTCTCCCTGGGATCCAGTGATTATTGAGGGACTGGTAATTGAACTGAATGTTAGAACAATAGTTCCAACCTGGGGCAGCGAGTTCAAAAGCATGGCTGTGCACAGGCTTCCTGTGTGCAGTAGCATACTTTTGTTGAAAGTACCGCTATAGTTTCTGGATAAAATGGCCAGTTCAGTATTGATATTAATAACAAATGCATTTAGTGGCAGTTGGGCCAGAACTGGTGGCTACATTTAGCTTGGGAGTGTGCTAGTTAAGATATGGCAAAATTCTTTTCCCATTTCCATTCTAATGTATAAATATTAATGGCTACAGAAGGGTATTTTCTTAAGAGGCTTATCCATTTTTAAAGCTCCACGCTCTGCTCTTTTGTGAGGGTACATCCTTTAGCTTTAAGACTGTGCTTCATCTAATGTATGAGAGCTCTTATCCTGGCCGTGGCTGAGGGTTCCTTATTGTCTGACCCTATTACAAGTCACCAACAGAGCCGTGTCACTCGGCAGCAGCCCGGCCTCCAGGAACATGCAGATACTCCCGGCCGCCCAGAGTGCTGGACATTAACACTTCCACCGCCATGTCCCGTGAGCACGGAGGAGCCGTCGCTTCAAAGAGCCGCTCCTCGTTTCTTTCACCGGGTCCCTGCACATTCTTTTAATTTGGCGATTTATTACTAGTCCTGGAGCGCAACATTTGCCACGCCTTCTGGTCCAGCTGGGAGGAGGTGTTACTTCCTGATAGGCACAGCTGGTGGAGGGATGTCAGCTTGGAGCTACTGCCAAAGAGGGAATGAGGATATCCCCTCTAACTCCTTTCTGAAATGCAGCAGGGTTCATTCTTGAGCCTTAAGTCCATATGCACACCTAACCTAACGGCAAAATGATGTCTTTTGCACAGTGATAACATTCAAGAGATAGAATCCATTGCAACACAGTTAAATTCTCCTAATGCTGAATCAATTGGACATGCCATTAAATACTTGTTCATTAAACTGATTATAAATAGGTTGAAAGTGTCTTAGTGTGCTTGTGTGTGTGCATATAATTGTGCTTGTATGTGTGCATGCTTGAGGCATTCCTTCATCCGTGTCTATGGAAGATGTATTCAAAAGCCTCTGGTATAGTAAACAGTGTTTTTCCTCATCAGCATAATAGTCATCTCATTTTGACTCATTTTGGCAGTGGTAATTTTTCACATATGTTTCGGAATATGGTTGAAATGAAACTGGGAAAATCCTGCTATGCATTAAGAAGTTTACTTCAGTCCAGAATTGCTGTAAAGCACAGCTTCCAATTATCATTTGGCCTACTTATGCACATGAGTGCTTATTGAGCTGCAGCGCTATTCAAACTAATGCATTTCCACTTCTTGAAGTACATTTCTAGATCAACACAATATTTCTGCAAAATTGCGAAGGGTGATTTCATACCATTGGGTGAAGGTATTCCATGTATACCCAGGGGGTCAATTTATGGTTATGCATGAGCAATTAAATCATTTTTATAATCTCAGATGCAAGGCCAAGGTAGATAGCCCCATGATGATTTCAAAAGAATATTAATGTGTGCAATGAAGCATTCTCAAAGTGTGGCAGGAAGGATGAGTTTGTCAGTGGTTTAGCATAATGGGTCAAGATCATGCTGACATCATTTGCACTTGCAGGGTTTCATCTTGGAAAAAAAAAAAAGAAAAAACCTGTCAAGAGAGATTAAAAGGTGTTTTTTTCACCTCTTTATCAAGCAGAATAATTGGCATTAGTTTGACGCATGGCATTAAATTTAGAGCCATCATAAAGAGCTCTAAAATAATAAAAAATGGCTGTTCTTTTGTCATTTGTTTATTGTTGAAAGTAAGAATTATGCATTGAAAATGAATTCCTCTCTCACCAGAAAACAATTATATTGAATCTCTTTTACATTCCATTGCATTCCACTAGTAAAGGAATATAATTCCAGTTTGTTTACTGTAACAGGTCTAATATAGAAATAATGTGTTTTTGGACTCCCTGAACCTGCTGTGTGACAATAATGAAGGTAAACCATCTTACCGTGGGTACTGTCCAAGTGATGGAACAGAGGCCGGAGAGAGTGAGCAGCAGCTGAAAGCAATTAACCTGAATCCGATCGTCTTCAAGCAATATGATCATTTCCACTGTCAAATCTAGGTCTGCACCAGAAGTTGAGCACTCTTCTGTGACTGAAATATAAACTAGGCGGAGGAGGAGGTGCAGGCGGGTTCTACAAGTAATGCCAGGGATTAAGTTAAAGACAAAGTGTGCAGGCGGGGGCTCTAACATCCAGACAGAAAATCGATTGCTTTGCTGAAGCCCAGGTTGGCGAGTGCTCTCTGTTGTTTATAATGACTATCATTGACCATGGTGCCAGCACTAAGTGCAGTTGACAGCTAACAAGGTACAAGACTGAGCCTGTCCAGTTCTAGGTTTGGTGAAGAAAGCTGTGCTAACTTTTTGACCTGTGCAGTAACCAGGACTTGTGCATGCAGAGTAGCAAAGAGAATTTTGGGTATTTTCATTTGTCTGGTTCAGATCAGTATGAAGACCCAGTTCACTGACTGTCTGATTTGTTCTTTTCCTCCAGTTCATTCCAGGTATTCAGTGGTCTTGAGAAAGAGACACACTTGTTGAATGAACTGATTGGGATTCACATACTCAAGTACCAAAATAACTGAACAAACCAGAGGAACTGAATGAATCAGTAGTGAGTCAGTGTGCTGGATCAGACCCATGTCATCAAGTACCATAAAAAGTGTATGAACTGAACAAACTGGAAGAAGCAGAAGAATCAGTGTAGTATGCACTGAATTGAAATGTAATTTGATTTGTTACATGCTTGTGGAGTTCAGTCACTCTATAGTTCTGATATACTGCCTGGACGACAGCCTGTCCCATTGTAACATCTTCCTCCATTCACTTTTAACATTTGTTTATGAATTTTCCTATAGGCTGATAGAGTGGTCCCTCAAAGTATTTGGGGGTGTCTGACTACTGACTGAAATAAGCAAATCTTTTAAAATAGTGGACCAATATGTACAAGGCTCTAAAAAGGTTAGTTCAAAAAAAGATCTGCTTTTCTGCAAAAAAAGAACTGCACCCGCTAATGCAAACTAATTTCGCATTGAGGGGATTCTGCCAATTCATGCCAACTACTTTGAAGTCGCCACTCTAGCACTTGAGCACATGCCGCAGAAGCAACTGCACACTGTGAAATATTCCCATTACTGCAACCACAGACTGATTTACTGATGGTTATGGGAGACATTCTTCATCTTTCACACAAAGTGTGCATTGATTCAGGCAACAGGAGACAGAAAATGGCAGTCAAACGGGCTACATGACAGGGAAGCCAGGCAGCAGCGACTCTGAATTTTGCTCAAGGCTACGCAACATAAATGACTGCATTCTGCATCCAAAAAGGTTCCGGAGCATTGGCTGTCATGGATAATTAAGCGTATGTTAAAAGGACATGTTTGACAATACCCAGCTTACTTGTGGCAGCTTAATTTGAACCGCAATGACTTACCTTACAATACAGCAGTATTGTCACATAAAATATTACAACAGATTATTGCAGATCTCAGATCTTAGGGAAATATCATTACAGGCATTGTATCCTTGGTGGGATGACCGTGCTGGTGTGAACTGCAGCATGTGATGTGTCCTGACCCATGCCACATCAGGTTGCAGCCCGCACCTGGTCTTATGAAAAAGATCCCTTGAAGTGCTTAATGAAAGGTTCAGTATATTCAATGGGTCTTTCAGTCTCTCAGTTTTTTTCCGGCTGCATTTCAGTTTTCTGATGCAAAGGTGGAGAGGTTCATTGACTGCTTAATACGTGTATAGCCCTGTCACCTCTAGCATCAAATGTGTAATGCTTTTGGCTATGGCTTAACAAGAGAACATAGTTCTTTGATGTCAAGCTGTAGCCGGCACTGGCATATCATTGCAGACATATGACCTGTGTTTCTTCCTGGATTCTTACACGTATTGCTTATTAACTGCACGATGAATGTATCAAAGGTAGCTTACATTCATAGTGCGTTATATATTTCCACTAATTGTACAATTTTTCCTTTTTGCTTTTGAATAAATTTTAAATACCAAGGCATGTAGAAGCTGTTTTGGTGGATGGCCAACATGCGCATACAGCATAATATCAGTTTGAGTTCTATATCATAACATCGTGTTTGAAGATTTAATGGAAACTCACCTGCATTTTGACCTATGTAATAAGGCTAATACAATACAATAAGATGGTATGTATTACTGCAAGTGATTTGGGGCCAAGCAGGATCAGTACAGCACAGAGCTAGCATACAGATTAACAGTAAAACAATGTATCACAAACTGTCAAATGAGGAACAGGGCACAAACTGGCAGCATATTTCTGTTGAAGAGCATTGAAATTTGCACTCTACTTAATGAAAATAGACTTTCCAACATACCCATATTTGAAATTTTATTGATGTGGCCCATTTTGTCTATAAGGTCTATAAGAGGATTAAGAGAGATAATGGGGAAGTCAGTTCAGAGCTACATAAGACTAAATATTCATGAACCTTTGTAAGGCTCTGTAAAATCATCCAACACATCATTCGTACGAGTCTGCAAATGACAAATCATTGATCCAAAGAATACAAACTGAAAATAAGCATTTATAAGTGTGAATAATACTAATACATTGCACCTGGATTATATGTGATCCAGTTCACTTCAACACAAAGGCATGCTCCTCAGGGTGTAAAGATTTAAGCATTATAGGCAAGATCTGATATGTGGGAATCCTTTACCTTCCTGGCTACTTTTGTGACTTCTCCCAGGATGTATTGCCATATCAGTAAAAGAGAAAGAATGAAAAAAAAGACAGAATATTGATGATGGTGGAGCCGGAGAAACTACCTCCTTAGTTTGTTGGGTAGTTTGCTGTAATCAAGCCGCCTTTGTTGGGCTGTTGTTTTGAAACAGCCTTCAGCGCCGCAGACGCCTATAATTCCAACACAGCGAAGCCTTGAGTGGCACAACTGAAATTTATGTGGTTGAACAAAAGAAAACCGGTCCTTCTTAATAGATCCGTCCTGATGCGTGCGACAGCGCATCTGCATATCAAATGCCAGACTCAAAGGGCTGTACGACGCGCATCACACGTGTGGTGCTTCTGAGAGCAGATGTCCCGGGCTGCATCAAGAGGAACAAACTTGGAAAAACACTATTTTGTTCAAAGCCAAAGCTGTCAGAATGCCTCCCCCACCCCGTATACACTTTCATGCGGGTGCTACAAACGTACGTGCGGTTGTGCCTGGGTTCAGAATCAGAATGCATTTTGAGGGGGATGGGCATGTGCATACCCCCCAACGCGGTGTTTTCGAAACCCTTCTCACTGATGTAAACTACATTGTAGACATCAGTTTTATTGTATTAATGTACTAAGCCAAAATGTAAAACTTAATTTTATGGTACCAATATAAGTGAGTTGAGGCTGTAGTATAGTAATATACAGCATGTACTACTACACTAATTGTATACTACAATGCCTGAAAAAGATTCTCTCCAACATTACAGTATCTGTGTTACTTACAAAGTGGTGATGGCAGAAAACTCTCTTATTTATGCATTCTAGAAATGTTAGTTTAATGTATTTATATACTCCACTCCCGGTTGTCTATCCTGTTTAATGTTCCAAGAGAAATAAGCTTTGGAAAGAGGCATTTCAATACTTTTCGTTACCCCATGGTCCTATAAGAGTCTATGGTTTAAATTAAATTTGGAAACATTAATTCCACTGGATGATTTAAAAATTGCATTGCAAAATATGTTGCAGGAGAAGTGCTTGTTTTTGACAAAGGTGGGATTCTTATCATGTTATGTTGCCATTGATTGTCTATAGTTTTGTTGTCTTGTTAGTTGATTGTTATTGTGATTTTCGTGCTGTTTTGTATATATTTTATATTCTGCAAAAGCTCTATGATTTTAACTGCCTCCCAGGCTAGGCCTCCTTGTTAAAAGCAGTGTAGCATAGTGGTAAGGAGCAGGGCTTGTAACCAAAAGGTTGCTGGTTCAATTCCCCACTTGGGCACTGCTGCTGTACCCTTAGGCAAGGTATAATGCAGAGTTACCTGAGTAAATGTCTAGTTGTTTAAATGGATATTATGTAAAAACTGTAACCTATGTAAGTCTCTCTGGATAAGAGTGTCTGCTAAATGCTGATAATGTTATGCAAAGTAAAAAGAGGTGTGTTCTCTCAATGGATTTGCCTGGTTCTACAAAGGTTAAATTCATAATAAAATCCATAAAGATAAACTACCATTTTGAGCATCTTGGTGTGATGGCTGTTGAGTATTTGAGCACGTCAAAAACAGAGGTGCTATACTTTGTATTTTCTGTCACCACTTTGTGAGGACAAATACAGCTGGCTCACTACCAACGGGGTACTAGACTTTGAAAAGGAACGCTATCTAAACTGATGGTGCATTTGCTTCTTGTGAATAATTAGGCAATTATGTGATGTTCACTTCAGCATAAAATAACAGCCTTTTCTGTGTGTGAGTGTGTGTTTATGACATGTGTGTTTTAGAAGGCTATAATTAGAATAGTAGTAGACGTGTCTGGCTAAACCCAACATAATTCTGTGCACCTGTCCTCTGGCACCCTGGCGTGTATAGAGACAGGGGACAGCATATGTCTGTATCACTAAAATCTCCGGTACAGCCACTCACTTGTGCATACCTGCTCATGAGCAGACAGCCAGTGCACTCACAGGCAAGATTATGCTGCTTGTGTATGTTTTTGCCCTCATTCAGCCCCGTCTGGTCACCAGCTGATACTTCTTGTAAGCCTGCGAGTGACTGAGCTGACATCCCATGTTGCACATTAGCCAGTGTAAGGTTTTAGGTCAGGTTTTAGGTTATAATATTCCGAGTTATAATTTTTTATTGACATTTTTCTGCCCATGTTAATTCAATTTTGAATTTGTAAACTTTTTCGAATTCGCCCTAGAGAGCCGTCATTTGATTGGAGCTGAAATGTCCTGACCCATCCATATTTGACTTAGCAACGAATCAGGCTAGCACTTATTTTTATTTCTATGGAAGACTTTCACTGTAATGCTGCTATGGTAGGAAGGTTTTGGCTCACTTTGTAACTGAGGTTACCTCCAGGC
This sequence comes from Megalops atlanticus, assembly GCA_019176425.1. Taxonomy (NCBI): domain Eukaryota; kingdom Metazoa; phylum Chordata; class Actinopteri; order Elopiformes; family Megalopidae; genus Megalops; species Megalops atlanticus. The sequence continues at coordinate 13,195,221 of CM032898.1, read as the reverse complement.
ATTCTGTGTCTGATAATGAAATAACGACGAGGGTGGTTTTGGTATGAAAATAGTCGGCCCTTGACTACTGAGGTGAGTAGCGGGGGTGAGGAACCGCTTGTGGATGCACTTTTTTGCTGCATTCAAGACACGCCAAGCCAACCCAAACCAAGCTGGGCCTAAGCCTTTGAGACATGGCTCCTGTGTGCCTGTAGAAGTTGAGGTTGAAGTTGGAATGAAAAGAGGTAGATAAAAAGGAGAAGAAAGAGGTGAGCTGGTAAATAAGAGGAGCAGTTGCAGGAGGTGTGGAGGCAATGTCGGCAAAGCAGTGCTTCAATGGCACTCTGGAACATTGGCTTTGACTCCAGTCGCAAAACAGCTCGGTAAACTGTCCACAAAACCACAGAGAGTCACCAGCATCACATATTACTTCAGTTCCGGGTTTGAGCCATTGCTGCCGAGTCTCATGAACATCAGTGGAAAAAGAGGAAGAAAAATAAAAGTCTCCTGCCTCTTCACTTGACTCCCGCCTTTCAGGAAGAAAAGGGCAGAATCAAAGCCGCTTCTCCGTGCCAATAACAGTGCCTTTTTATTGATGCACTTAACTGGAACAGTCCAGCCTCACCTGTAAGTGTAATGAAATCTGCTCTCAAGGTTATCAGGCCTCCTTGGTAATGCACCTGGGAGCTTGTCATGGCATTCCTCAGCGGGAGAATGAAGTTTGACTGATGTTTGGCATAACCAGTTGGATGTTCCTCCAATGGCCTGATCTGACCTTCTCCTCTGGAGAGGAGGATTTGATCGCATTATGCCTCAGCTCTGTAGTACAGACACTGTGAATTTTAATGGGATTTTCCAATGAATACAATCGCTCATGAAATAAATAAATAAATAATAATAAAAGAAGATTTGCAAGGGCAAAACCAATCAAAGTCCTTGCTATTAAATAAATGCTTGAAAAAACAAGAATAAATGCACATCATTTTGTGTGAATACTTGTTATGATCACAGCAGAAAAAAATGAACAAAATCAATCGGTAGTAAACAAAACATGATAAAAATTTATGACGATTTAAATTTATATGTTTGTTACGCTCTTAGACACGGGTTTCAAATATGGTGAACAAAACCATTATCCATAATCTAATCTAAAACAGGCTACTGATAAAATTAATGATCACTAGATTATAGACTTATCTGTACTCTCATGTCTCCATGGCCTTTGGGCCGCTGAGTTCCAAAATTATATAGCCTATCATTATTAACATAATGTATATACCTGAGACATAGTCTGTTTTCTTTAGATGTTCCTTGAAACCAGTCTTTCATAGGTTTTATTTATTTTTCCATCACCACGTAGTCAGGTAACAGGGAAGCTAAGAAGGTTCAAGGTTCTCTAGTTTAAAGGAGATGACACGCGTTAAACTTTTAGTATGAATGTTTCAGGACTTTGCTGATAGTTCACTAACTGCATTGGGCTGCATTGATTGACTGGTGGATTTACATTGAGCAAGAAGGATTTACATAATGAATGCATGCTTGTTTGCAGTATTTCTCAACATGTTAGATCTTAATGAATTAAATCTGATCAGGTGCCAAACAACTGTGACCCACCTCTGGGAAATACGGCTTGCGGTTGTTATGCACAAATTTGCCTGTGTCAGCTACAAAATGTTTCCACACTTTTTTGATTCATTTATTCATTTTGGTCACATTTACTTTGGTTGTTACAATATACAATAAATGTTTCCCTAGGACTTAATATGTTGATGTATTGAGAGGTGAAATGTCTAATATAGCCTGAGTCAGTAAGATGTTCCCCTGCCATTCCTGGCCACACCTGACCTTACTTTCAGCTCCTACTTCCTGCCCCAAACAGTCAAACGGCAGAAAAAGGTTTGATGAGGTTTTGAGACACGACTAGATTAAATCCTGAGAAAATCATGTTTCACAACTGTGAAATTTGCATTACTGTGTTTATTGGCTAGATTAGTGACTCCTGAAGCCTTTTATAATGCAATTTGCACATATGCCATAGAGTGTTATGGAATTCTAAGATGAAATTGACTTCCACTTGCAGGGATAGAGCAGGCGTTCTTCGAAGTGCATATGCCTCTTATATCCAAACGTGTGTTCTCCTCCTGTGCCAAGAACCTTTTTTTGTCCACTTATTTATCTGACAGTTGAAAAATAAGAAAGGAACTAACGTAACTGATCTTAGTGAATCCACATCGAATTAAAAAGCACATGTTCCCCATTAATGAAGTCAGCCTGAGCATGCAACCAAATTTTATGCTCCCCTGCTTCTGATCTCCAAATGTTAATGGCCAATTCATATTTCCCATGACCATTTCACTCTTCCTCCTTGTCATTAAAATGTCACTGTGAAAAGGATTCATAGCAATTTACTGCTACGGTGCCTTGAAAATGGACAAGGATATGAACTGCATTAGTGTCTGTTTTAAAAGACACATTATATTGTAATCAAACAACCAAAACATGTACTCCTTCACCCTGTAAATTATGGCTCTGCAGGCACTGTGCAGGCAGAGCCACTGATTGAAAAGACAGACATAGAAAATCACACACAAATTACAACTCACAAAAATGACAAAAATTATGTCTGTTTTATTTTTTAAATTAATCTGAAAACCAACAAGGGGTTGTCACTGTATTGGAAGTTTTCAAAGCAGTCTTGAGCTGTACTACTGAATCAAAAAGGAGCATGCTGATATCTCAGAATCAAATGTCTTTTTAAATTTCTTGCTCAGATGTTTTCACTCAATTATTATTTTTACATGAGCATTTATACTCAATTTATTTCCAAACAATTATGGAAACACCTTCTTAACACTGAAAAAACAATCTTTAAACTATTACTAGTATGATAGTGTAGTAACACACCTACTGTTTGATATTAGAACATGGGCTCTAGACAAATTGTGCTCAAAATTGTTAGCCAATGTGAAATATATTGTGAAGTTCACTCTGCAAGCATTTGACGCCTTGTAAATCTTACCTTATCTTGAACCTTACTCTGTGTGTGTTTGCTGCACTTTCTGTGTCACAGCTTACAGTGTTGAAAATACTATGTCTTCACAAGACATAATACAAAGCAACAACCACCACAACTCATAATACAAAGCAAAATCTCAATGATTGTATTATCTGACTGTATGTGGATGACTGCTATGGAAATCACATTCAAACACTCTCAGTTTTTTCTATCGAGAATGCACATACAGTATAATAGTGGGTTTGCTGAACAATTCCAGATACGCTCAATATTTGCGCAAACCTTGTCAAGCAGATGAAAAGGAATTATCTCTCTGAACTGAATTTTTCAGCAGCGTGTACATTTCTTGGGGTAAAGAACATGGTGGCAGGTTATGAAGAACTGCTCAGCTTTTAGCCTCATATTTATCGTGTGTAATTCAATTACTTATGCTAGCTGGAAAGTTATTAACATTGAGGGAGGGCAACTTGGCCCCTGGGAGGCGGCCTGTATTTGGAATGGACCTCTGGCATGATGGGGATGACATTTGTCTAGATTCTTGCTGGGTCTAAGACTTTAAAATGTACAATAGTTTAAATATTTGTGTATGTGTGTGTGTGTGTGTGTGTGTGTGTGTGTGTGTGTGTATGAGTGTGTGTGCATGTTTATCAAAGATGACTTACAGTACACAGCGTAAATTTTTCTTTACAGTTACTGAGGTGAGTATTAGGGATTTGAACTTGCAACCCTCTGATCACAAGTACAGTTCTTAAAGGACTATTACACATTGGCATATAAAGATGCAATCTATAATGTACAGTATTTACACTACTCATCATTGATTGCTCAGGTGAAGAAGCTTAATGAAGCCAATCAGTCCATATGATCTTCCAGTGGTCACTGTCCAGTTTACACTATAGCTGATCTTTGTTACTGATTTTGCTGAAAAGTAGGCTGACTGTAATATTTGAGGTTGCAACAGATAGAGTAATTTCATTCTCACTTGCAGATCACGTTGCTGCCAAATGTGAGACGCTTGGGGAAGTGGAGTCTGCCTCCCAAATTCCCTGACATTCTCACAGCACTGTCGTTTCCACTTCCTCTCCTCACCTCTGCTGAAAGGGACCTGGCCTTTTACTCTTACTTTCGATGTATGATTCACGGCCAACAAGCAGGGGCAGTGTACGTGTACCATGCCAACAGTTTTGGGGGTTGTTTACTGAGCATTGAAGGGACATGCTATTTGTTTTAGTCCCTCCAAAAATATATTAAGAAATGTCACAGACATGCTATTGCATACTGTTTTTCATGTTTTAGTCTGCCTGACTGAGCAATCTGTCCTTATTCATTTATGTGGTAATTATCCTGACCTGAGGGAGCTACAGTTGACTTTTCATGTCCACATGTCTGTCTGTCTGTCCATCTGTCTGTCTTTCAGCACATAAAACGGGTATGGTGACAATGTTGTACCACTCGAGGTTACAGTATATAACTCATGTAAAAAAAAAAAAAAAAGATCTGTATTTACAAAGGCCAAACACATTGCTCAAGGGTACATGGCAGTGTCCAAGTCAAACCAGCTTCATGCACTCTATGTTAGCCAAAAACTGGCTCCCCTGTACTTGTCATTTCTTGGATTATGTAATGTCCTCTCTCTCTGTCAAGAAGTACCATGCTCAAAAGATAGGTGCTGGGAAATATTCAGGTGACCCAAAATGCTACAACAAGCAAAAGAAAAAAAAACAGCACTGGGTACTGGGGCCTCAGATAAACAGGAGTATGACAAACACAGACAAGCAGTCTAAAAATTGGTAAAAAAGGGAAAACAAACAAAACTCTTGTGTGTCAAGATAGGTTTCCTTCGACAAGATGCCATCTGCAGTTCACGAAGCACAATCAAATCCTACTACAACCCAACCCAGGTGACTGAGCTCAGCTCTTGAACCAGTTTTACGGGTAAAAACATAAGGCCCCTGAAATGTCTGCATCTACCCAAGCCCCTTCACTCCATGACACCCAATGACAGTTGTTTGGAATGTGTTCTAAATATGCTCACTTCCCACACCTACCTTCATACAAGAACACCAGCCTTCATTAAAGCCACACCATTTGTACTGTAGCAAAGGATCAAACCATCGCTGCTGGATGGCAACAAATATGCTCATCTTACCAGTTATCAGAATGGGTGAGTAAGGTTCAATCACAGGTTGTATTTTCTACTAACTGACAGATATTTCAAATGAAAACTTTTGACCTAAGCGATCATGATGAAGTCCGGCGTAGGCCACGTCATCCCTTTCCCCAGGGACGGAGTCAATGGAAGCATGCTGCCTGACAGAGTGGACCCAAACTGGGCCCGTCTTCCCCCCTGTCGCTACGCCTGATTGCTAAAGCATGCTGTTTGCAGCTCGCCGGTCGTGCTCTCTGTGTATGGAGCTGTCCAGTCAGCACCACAGAAGCACGCAGCATTCAGCACAACAAACCCCCGCAATCAATCGACATTCGTCCTTTGCTTTCACCCGTGGTTAAATGGGAGGGCCGCTCTCTTGTCCTTACAAAACATAGTCCCACGAGTCTGGACATCACCAAAGTGAAATGGGGAAGAAAAAAAACACTTTGTACTGAATCCTGAGTTAAACTTAAGGACAAATATTGATTAAATACAAGGGTTAGAGTCAGTTCACCCACATCTCCTCATTTTGAGACAATAACTGTATGGCAACACTTGTGGTTTCCATCAGATATTTATTCCCCCTCTCTAGTGTCATGCCTGCACTTGAACAGATTTGGATTGAACAGATGCAGGCATACTTCACTTGTTTTGGATTAATGACAGGAAATGAGTAACAGCAAGAAAACAATCTGTCTTGATTGTTGCTCCTTACTTACACATGTGCAGCACAGCTATTTGTGTGTGTGGGTATTTGGGTTCTAAACTAACCAAGGATACTTTATATATAATTCAAGATATTAATATCTGTTCCAAGAAAGCCAATATTTTTTATTTGAGATTGTTATTAGCAGCAACATTGCTTTCCAGAAACAAGCTTTGTGACGATTTGCAGTATCTCAAGGGATCTGGAACTCTTATTAAGAGACTGAGAGCACATTGGGAAATGCTTTCCACAGAGTGTCACAAAGTACAGCACAAAGGAGAGTGTAGTTTACTAACACAGTACATTCAAAACCATTTGATGACAACCATCAGACAATAAGGATCCATATTGTTCATCAAGCAGAAGGCACCATTTTTTTCTTTATTCTTCATTCTTATGAACAGATATGACTATTTTGCTAATATCTATGAATTTCTTCCCATACGAAATCTTTATAAGTGCAGGGGCTCTGCAAACGGCTAGATGGTTAATGACGAAGTTCCTGTTTCGAAAAGTGCTGTCCTGGGCTGCATTTCCTGTGTTCAGATTACTGAAGTGGTTTTGTCTAGGTGCTTCTTAGAAACAGTTTGATTGATAGCTACTAATACATATAATTGAAAGACATGCACAGCCCGCAAAGGATGACTTCATTCTTGGAAATATCTACAGGCTTTCACAAGTGTAGGATAGCAAATTATAGTGCTACATCTTTCTTTTCACACCCTCATTCCTGGAACCCCTATGCTACTTTAATAAAGAACTGTGTCACATTGAACACAACATACTGAAATGAAGATAAGAGTTGTATGCAAAATGAGAATGCAATGAGAAAAATATACAGCAAGCACAGCACTGTTACGTGTTAATTATAAACATTCTGCTGTCCATTCATGGATAATGACAACAGTTTGCAATGACATTGTATTGAAGAACAGGCTCATCGACAGATCACTTTTCATTGTTACACAAGAAGGGTTATTGAGATGGCAGTGGCAGTTTGATGGGTGTGGAGTTTATCTAGTGACATCGAGATGACAGTTTTCTTTCTTCCTCTCGCCCTGTGGAAGTCTGTTGTCACTTTGAGGGTGCTTCAGTGTGTTAGAAAAAGTTTTCATTTGAAAAACAGGCAAGCTCCTCAAGTGTCCCATCAGCATAAATGTACCAAACAAACTGTGCCAACTCTGCCATCAGCTAACCTCAGCACTTTGTATTAACCTGGAGAAGGTTAATGCATTTTGGACCCTACACTTAATTCAGCTACAAGTGAAATAGGTGTGGAAATGAAATTAGCTGAACACATTATGCACTCATGTTAATATGTATGTGTTCAGTCTCTCACAGACCTCTTTCGAAGTTTTGAATTTACGAATAGTGCTTTTCTGTGTATTACTGAAATGTTTAAAAGTGACTGGTTAATGGAGGTATCTGAAAGGTTTGAATCCTATGTGCCAAACCATATTAGACACCTAAGAATAAAAGTGGACATGTAACTCATTTGTTAAACTTCATGTTGGTACAGATGAAGTAGAAAAAAGATCAAATCATAGGTTGGTTTTTTTTAGGATTATGCAAGGAATTCTGTATGTTTCCAGTTGTAAACCACATAGACAGTTACCCTCATGACTATATTATCATATGAAAGTGAATGAGTGAATATCAACGTCATTGTTCAAGTCTCTCAGAAGATAGCTGCTTTTACTGCAAAGCCCTTTAAACATAGAATTATGTCAGCAGCAGAAAATGCTGCTAACACAAATGACTAAAACCATCCTGCAGTTTTCTTATATCATTGATTTGTACTGAACATGATCAACACATAATATTTTAAATGAACAGCTCTCTTCCCATGTGACACTTAATTCTCTCATACCTTTGTGCATTTAGCAAACTTTTCATCAAACAAAACAAAATAAACCTATTCTTCGATCCTCTTCTATGAAGTAATTTTGGATTATTGTTTTTCTTAAATCTTACTTACCTAAAAACCATCAAGATCTTCGTAAAGAAATCACTGGCATTATCTACATCTCTGTTCACAAGAAATAACACCTATTATGAAACAGCTGCTAAGAAAAAAAATGTGTTACCAGAGGCTACAGAAAATTGCCTTTGTCTAAGGCTCTCACAGAGGCTGTTGCACTTTGTCTGAAAGTGCATCATGCTGCTTTTCTTTTTTCTTCTGTGCGTGCAGTCAGGGAATATTCTACACAAGAGTGATTCATCTTAACTACTTAAGCTATTCACGAGTTCCAGTTAAGTCTGGTAGCATTCAATAGCACGCAGTTTGGAAGTACTCACAGTGCATTCAGTTTTGAATTTCAGTTTGGAAAAAGGAAAGCACATACAAAGAGTTTTTAACGTGCAAAACAGGGAGCACAAGAATGCTGGGAAATGCACAAAAATAGATGGGAAAGTTCAGAATAGCTGGCCACTATGGTGAACTCTGCATGCAAACTCAGCTGAACTTACTACAGTAAGTGCGAGCTGATACAGCCAACCTAAGCCAAAGCAATGAATTACAAAGTATTTCTATCTCTTGTAATTCAGAGTGTGCTCTGTATTCAGCTTTGAATAATGACTTTAAGCAAGCGCTCCATTTCTTTTTTGGTGTTTCCATAAAATCAAGTGTGTGTGTTAATAAAATACACAGAAATTTGTACATATTTAGAAAACACAAGGGCTGCTCATCTACATTTCTCAGAAGGCACTAGTGTTACTTTACATTGAATCTAGGCCAAGGACACCCACTGGCTTAGGGATATATCAGCAGGTCTGGTATATCAACTTCCTACAAGGTGTGAAACAGTTAAGTATATTGTCAGATATATGTGAGTGAAACGTAATGAGCACCGGTCTGCAATCGCTGATTTCTTCTTTTGTAATTGTTCAATAGGCGGGAGTCTTCTGGCTGCTATTTGAAAGTGGAAAGGGCCTTGAAGCGCATTGAGCTGTGAAGCACAATTACCGATGTGCTAATTTCAGAGTTAAATAACACAGTAACCTACAGTAACACAGTCACAGTTTGGAAAAATAAATATCCAAGTGAAATATCCAGGTGCTTAAAAAGGCAGTGTAAATAATACACATTTTAATTTTATGTCTTTTTCAGTCACTGAAGTCCAGTGTGTGCTCCCATGTAAGTTTTTCCCACTTTTTGTGTCTGAATGGTGGGGAAATTTTTATATTAAAAAACACCTCAGTGTTGTTTGTCCTTCACTTTGAAATGTCTGCAGTGAACCAAAGGTTATCTCCCTTTACATTTTTCATGACGAGTTTACAATTTTTTGGCAACCTTAGACCCCAATGCGTAATGTACTTGTAGAGCATGGAGTTTAACATACCTGTTGAACAAGATATCACTAAAATTATGTGTTATAAAAGTAAATCCAGGTGTGGGGAATTGCCAGCGTTGATGCACCTCATTATGTAGCAAAACGCTATGCTAACTGCTCTGGAATGGCTCTAACATTTTTAGTGAGACAGGACCTTGCTTTCCTGTGTGTGACAGGAAGGACTGTCTTTTGTCAGCGCGGGCTGCTGCCTTTTGACTGAAGGATGACTCACGGCGTAGGTTTTAGTCAGTGTCACAGGGGGGCCTTCACTTTTGGAACATTCTTAAAGGCAATTTCATTTCTTTTTTTTTTTTTACTTTCACTTAATCTGTTGTGCTGTGCGTCACTAGGCAACCTTTGGTCTTCCTCTGTCTATGAATTCAGTTGGTTTTCGCAATTGAAAGTTGGTTCAATTGTTTGGTAGTGGAGTCAAAACTTTTAAAAATTACACTTGCAAGCTTTCCAGACTTGTAGTCACTATGTATACCAGGCAAGCATACAGACAGAATTTGCTTCTTAAATGTTTTGAAAAAAGTAACTTCACATTTCAACATAATGAGATAATCATATGTACTAGTAGCACAGGATGTATAGACAGTAAAATCAATTTTCATGTACACAATGATGCTATGACAGTACAGTGGAGTGCCTTTTCTTAGTATAGCACAATGATGTGACGCACCTAATGTGACAGCATCAAACCAGACATACATATAACGCAGTATGTAATTATTTTAACTAAATGTGGTCTGCAAATCAAAGATTTGAATATTAATGTCAAAGCCACATTACAATAAACCTTGTCTCTTTTCACCATTAAAAGTGGAGCTGATTACCAGCATAGTGTGTCTTTCCCCACACAGATAATCTGTTGAGATCTGAAAAGCAAGGAATGACTGCAATCATGTTGAATTCCAGACTTGTGAATTATATTCAAATAATTTTAAAGGGCTTCTCACACCCTTCAAAAAATGAAACCCTGCCTTAAATATGTGCTCTTTAAGATAAGTTGCAGTGGGCACAGAAGTTGACAATGGTCCATAGTTGAAAGCCATTTTGCTAGCTATAAAGCCTCTCCCACTCTCTGATGCCTTTTTTGTATGAACGTGCGCTTTTCTCATGGTGCTAAAAGCTCTTATGGGGACGCCTCAATGGAGCTGCATATTTTGAGGAGATGATTTATTTAGGTCAATAATGGCTCATTCTCAATAAAAGATCCCTACCATTGATGTAAATTGGTCTCAGCAGACAAATGAAGGAATAGCAGCACATACACAAATAACATTTGAATTATTAACAAAGGGAAAAGAGGAAGGACAAAAAATGTAGAGATTTCTGAGGTGAATGTTTTGTGGTGAAAAAAAGACAGCATGAGGAACTGCTGAAGCAGGAGAGAAACATTCAGAATTCGGATTGTTATTTTAGGTGGACTGTTTGGGGGTAGCAGTGGTCATTTTCAATGCAGTGAGTCTCTTTGAGGTCACTGATCCAGCAAAATTGCTCATAACTCTTAGAGCAAGGTCTTTTGGTCAAAAGCAGGTAGACCGCAGCTACCTGACCCTGATCCTGGAGGGCTCCAGCAAGGATAGGAACCACCTGAGTCAACTGACCATTGCCTTGCCTGAACAAATTTAGCTCCCATCCCCAGTTAAGAGAGCATGAGTACTTTAAAGAGAGCTGGAAAACTTGCAAAACTGTAGTCCTCCATGACCAACATTAGAAAACCCCTGTGTAGACAAAGGGAGCCTTACTGGCTTCATTGAAAATGCATGGGATAGCTGAGCGTTTGAAATAATGCCACTGCCCAGGGCAGTGTCCTACTCCTATTTGTTGTCACACTGTCACTTAAGCTCAGCTGCGCCCGTCATAGGCCTCTGTCATTAAGAGAGGGGCCCGAGGTGCAGGGCTCGGGAGTCGCATAAGAGAAAGGACTAATCCACCCCACAGAAGACACCCATGCTAAATTTAGTCTGCGAACGCTTGCAGGGGAAGGGAAGCCGTCACAGCTGTGAACAGCTATGGCCTTCTGGAAGAAACAGGCAGAATGGCAGGCTCTGTGGCCTGTCTGCTCCATTTGGCTAACACTGAAGGCAGAGCCTCATGCATATTCTGGATGGTTCAACGGGTCACACAAATGTGGCCCTAACAGCGTAGGGACAATTACTGATCAGTAATAGATTTGATCAGTAGGGCCCATAGGAGGATGGGAAGAAAAAATATTTACTTGCAAAAACCTGTACCTGTGGGCTTATGACAAATGTGATTTTTGAATGGTAGACATGCTTAACACTAAAAATGCTGCCTCTGCCATGGTTGGAGATGAAGGTATTCTGATATGCTGGCTCGCTGTGAATATGTATGAAGAGGTATACTTGAATATACTGTTGATGTGGTTGAATCCATAGCTAGCACAAGAATTCAAGGACCAGAACCTCCTGTTACCAGTCAGAACCTGCTAGATTTACATTTACATTTATTCATTTGGCAGATGCTTTTATCCAAAGCGACTTACAAGTGAGGTAGACATAGAAGGATCAAAATATTTAACTTCCATGTTAGAACTTTGGAAGTTAAATATCTACCCTTATGTGTAGTAGTTGTGGCAGACTGCATTATATTGTGTTGTTGTGCCAGCTGCAAAGGGGATAAAATCAGAAACACATTGTATGTGTATTGTACTCCGGCATACTAGAGTCAACAAATGATTGAACCCACTAAATCCATCCAGCAGTGGAATTATTTGTAGAAGTAAACAGACAGACAGTAAACACGGGTATGAGTGCCTTCTGCCTTATTACATGAAGGTTTACTTTACAATAACTGGCCTCAGTACATGAAATGATTGGAAACTGTATGGGGCTAGGAATACCTTTCCAGGCTGCCCAGTTGACATGACCACCTGTGGGTTAACAATGTCTATGGATGGTCACTGACTCTGAGCGTAATGTCAGCTGTCTTTTTGTATTCCTTTGTACTACTTGGGAAGTAATAATTACCACTCAAAAGGCAAAAAGAGGAAGCACAGCCCTGGGTGAAATTTCATTACATTACATTACATCAAATTACAAATTTCATGGCGAGTGTATACAGGTTAAGGTTATGTATTGATAGTCTGTTGATACTCTGTAAGTATTTTAAGTACAAAAACAATGTGCCCTTGCTGTGCGGTCATTAAAAACCTTTATGGCTGCTTTTTACTTGCAGTTGCTCAGGAACTGTTTAAGCAATGACCACATCAGCTCATGCCTTTTTGAAAATCTCAGAGTCAACACAGGCTCATTTAAACTCACAAGCTGTGACATGGACTGCTCTAAAAATCAACTCTGTACAGACATTGGGTAATGAGACCTGATGCTGGGATTTGGGTCATATTAAGCAAGGCTGCTGAATGAGACTCTGGAGGAAGCAGCTAATTTCAGCTTTTGTTCTCTTGAGATATCAATTTGCACCTTATGGAACATGAAAGGAAAAAAAAAGAAACCACTACATATTTTTAGATTGTTTCTCACTTGAAAACAGAAGTAGAAATTGGTTAAGACTTACCAAAATAAAGAACTGAATTAGTTTTGGAAATGTATCTTGGCCATTGTTAGTGCTCTCAAAACATTCACTAGTAGTTGCATCTAAATAGGCAGCGAAACAAGCAATCCTTCCATTCATCAATCGATCAGTAATTGTTACACAGTAATTGTGCCAGTATCACTTACTCAAACAAATATAATTACACTTTGCTGCAACAAAGTTACAACAGAAAGAACCTGCACAGAGCTAACAAGTACCATTGGTGAATCCATTTGTTCAGGTGTTAGTAACTGTAATCATAATTGCCATCTCAGGGATCTCCTTGAGGGTGGTGCCTATTGTACCTAAACACAACTCAGCCTAAGATATGTTGGATGGCATGGAGGAAAAGGCAAAGCAGAAGAAAAGACAACAAAGCCAGAGACTCGCTCATCCCCCTTGCTTTGCTGCAAGGTGCTGTGAGGGACAACATTGCATGCAGAGGCCACAGTGTGCAATCTTACATCTTCACTGTAACATAATCTCAGTACAGCTTTATGGTCTTTAGCTTCATAAGAGGATCTGAAGCCATAAATGCATCCAGGGGAATACAGTGTGCATCCTTTAAATAAATAATGTAAAGGAAAGAACCTAGTTTCCTCCTTTGGAAAAGGCAGTATCTGGTGATTATTTCATTGCATTTTGCAGTGATGCTTAGTTCCTGTTCCCCCCTCCTGCAGGTAAGCTCAGTGGCTCAAATCCTGAAAATCTCAGGGTACAAGGTGGTGCTGCATTTGTTGTCAGCTGTGTTGCCCTTTGCACTTGAAAGGAATTTAGCACATTTTTATTTGGTGGTGCATTTCGATTAACAGTATTATTACCATTTCTGAATGATGTTTTTTTTGATCAATCTACCACACACAATTGTAGTGAAAAAGCAGTTTACCTATAAAAGCATACAATCTAGACAATGCCCTCTCATTGCACAGTAACACATCCCTCTACAATGCAGAATGTCACAAACAAGGTAAGCCCCTGGGAATTCCAACAACAGCATCATAAACTGCCTAAGCTTCTTTAATTCTGCTAAAGATTATCTCTCCTGTGGTGTCTCAGTATATGCTGCAGCAGAAAAGAAAGTGGATTTCTGAAAAGACACGGAGACACTTGATACCTAGAACAGACCCATCATCCGGAGTAAAAAACTGCTGTGAGAATTCAATAACCGGCAGCACCTCCGGAGACTTAAATCCCAGGTAGCCATCTGTAGGTTGTTGTGTTTGAGGCTTTTGTTGCTGTAAATTCTTGTCATTTGGCCCTGGATCATCCCAGGCTTTATGAAGCCAACATTTAGGATTATTTGACAAGGATGATTGCCATGACAACGTCCAGTGTCTATGGCTCTTTATATTGTTGGTAAAATTGAAATTCGTCCATCTATGTGGATACAGATTAGTGGCGATTTTTTAGGTTTTGGCATTTCTAAAAAGCCTCATTGTGTGATTATAATATCATTTAGTTTCTCATCATCATCTCATCATCATCGTTTCTTATATTTATTGATTTGAATATTTTCATTATTTGATTTGGTCATTCAACCTTCATTATTTGTAAATTGCTCAATTAGACGTAGAGTTCTACGAGTTCTTATACACAGAATTTACGTGCATATATGAATGAAATATTAAATGAACGGTAAGTGCCAGTGAGCACTCTGTTCAAATTGCAAGGAAAAATCAAAACATATAAAATGTACATGGTGGACTACTGTTGATTTTTGCCCCTGAAGATAAGCAATGTTCTGAAGTCTCAGAACTGGAAACGTGTAAACAATTACCTCTTTGCTTGTCTGTCCTTAGTGGGCAGATATATAAACCTATTCTGAAATGAAATCATTTCCTTTAAATCATTACAGCCCTATTACAGCTATATATGTAAAAGAGGTTTTATTTAAAAAGGGAATAGTGTTGACTGGAGACACATATAGGTCTTTACAGCTGATATCAGTTCAAAACACAGCGCTCGATCTAAAACCCACAAACAGTTCTGGAATGTATGGCAATGGAAGGATCCACTACAAATGAACTTGAATTCAGGCATGTGGGGATGATAGTAAAATACAAAAAAGCTAGTAGGGTCAATGGACAGTGTAATAAGACTAAAAACAGAAATCTGTGGAACATGACAGAGCATTGCAATTCTACTTTACTGGCAGACTAATAATGACAAAATGCATCTTAGGCAAAGTTTGACTGAATGCTATATGGCAATATATCTGAGGTGATCAAATCTGGCTCTAATGTGCTGTCATAATGTACATGACACAGTATGTATTATTATTGTTATACTAGAACAATATCTAGTTATACCTCATCATGCACACTATTTGTAATAATTTAAGTATGTCTCAAATCTCACTTTCTCACATTTTTTTCTCATGTTGATAATTCACGTGCCCTCAAAAACTGCATTTACTGGCCATTAAGCTATGGTAATGTGTTTAATTAACACTTTTTCCTCACTCTCACTCTGAAAACCCACAGACATAAAACTGTGCACTGTATAATCATGCCAGTGGTGTAATGAGAGATTAAAAGGGAAGACTACAGAAAATACAAATTTGGTAGAAATAGAGGTGGCATTTTAAATTACTTGATATCGCATAAGATACTTTAATTGTAGTCCCCATTTTGGTGAAATAAACAAAGCCTTTATTTCACCCTCAGTGAGTGAGCCAGGAGAGGCTGATGTGTTATACTGCCGTCCTGTCACCATTGACTCCGTGTTGTGACCTGTCATTCACCCTCTCTGTTGTAACAACGTTACTCAACCACCGCTGTTGCACTCAAGTCACGGGGTTTCATCGGTACATATTAGTGGCTTCCCTGCTCACAGGAAAAGTAGGTCAAGCCTAAGGTGAATGCATTCTTCATATCTCAGCAGGGTGCCTTTTTCCTCGTAACAGTTACTGATTTACAACCTTTCTGCTCCCTTAAATGGTATTGACGAGGAGACAATTTTCCTCAAGGATTTTATGACAGACTGCTTCCGCTGGTCCTGCATGCTCTGCCTAAACCATTGGGGATAAGGGCCATTTTCAACAAAAATGGCATCTACATTATTCCGGTCAGATTCATTTCTGATGGCATTGGGAATTAAAGTCATGCAGTCTTGCACAGTCAAATCACCCATTAGAGTATGCTTACGCCAAGAAATGTTCCTTCTTCTTTATACAAATGTGAAGAATTCATTGAACCTAAGCAATCTCTTTTGACACATTAACCCATTCCTCACCGTGTAATGTTAAATTGTACACTTGATATAGTGTATTTATTTTAACCCTCCCAAAATTGCGTAATAACCATGGATAATGTGTCAAGTGTCATAACACGATCAACACTTCAAATGTGTTTTAAAATGGACTCAGTCATAGCAACAAAAGCAGAACCAAAATGGATAACAGATGTTTCCTCTCATGAATACTTGAATTCCCCACTGCTGCCAGGTGCCAAGGTGACAAGTGACCTAGCAGTAATACGCACTGGCGGCAGCAGCAAACTCACACAGAAGAAAGCCTCATCACCGCAACTTGTGGAGAACAGGAGGCCTGGCTCCCAGAATTTGACCCTTAGGGCAGCACAGCTAAAATGAATTTCAGCCGCAGATAAAACCTCCACGTAAATCTTACAAAGTTACACTGCTGCTCACCAGGCACAGGAAGCTTTCTTCATTTCAACACCGTAGTGTCCTTCATAGCTATTCATGCCCCAGAAAACACTACGAAACATGACGGAAAACAATACAAAAAACCACAATGCAACAGTGTTGAGAGTCAGAAGTCAAAAGTATGTGTATTGGATATTCTTCTGCTTATTTAGTTTTCGTTTAATTGGAATAGCATATTGTTATATTGAAAAATGCATAAAATAGCAGTCAAAAGTTTGGACATACCTGATTAAGATAATGGGAAACATGCATTCAAAGACATTTTCATCTGAAATCTTATGCTTAAATGCTTGAAATTCATATCTTAGACAATTATAAATAGTGAAGTTGATGTCTATGTATGAATTTCTTTCAAAAAAATAATTTTTTGATACTTTGATCTTAATCTAAAATATAAGATAATCTAAAAATATCTAAAATATATAAGATAATCTAACATATAAGATAAGTTTTCATTTGTTTAACACTTTTTTGTTATTGCATAATTCCATTTGTTATTTCATAGTTTTGATGTCTGTACTGTTATTCTAAGAGGTGGAAAACAGTAGAAATAAAGAAAAGGTAGGTGCGTCCAAACTTTTGACTGGTGCTGTATATTGTTAGAATGTGAGTCAAATGGGTAAGTGAAGCTCACATTAACTTTAGATTGTGGGAACATCTTCAAGCAATCTCTCAAAGCAGTGGAGAGGAACGGCGTGTGGAATGAGCAACAGCGGAAAGCCATCTGCGTGCACTGCAGTGGTATTGCTGCTGAGCCCAGACCTACTGTCAAGTGTAAATTAAGTCATGGGGCTTAGTCAGATGGTAGCATTAATATCCCTAAACTCCGCGTCAAAACACAGGCTGTTGACAATATGGGGCTTCCCACCTCCAACCAGTTTTACTATTATCTTCACTCCATGTTATGCCACACCTGTAGGCGCTTCATGT
Organism: Megalops atlanticus; assembly: GCA_019176425.1. Classification (NCBI taxonomy): domain Eukaryota; kingdom Metazoa; phylum Chordata; class Actinopteri; order Elopiformes; family Megalopidae; genus Megalops; species Megalops atlanticus. The sequence continues at coordinate 13,177,882 of CM032898.1, read as the reverse complement.
TTACCTCAGAGATGCACTTTTATGGTGATGAATCATTTGTATAAAGTTTTTTATGGATGTATAAAGCCCAATGTACATTTTTAAAAGCCCACACAACTTTCTCTCCCACACGTTGCACACACTGGTGAAACTGAATGGCATATAACTCCATAAGGCGTTTAGTTGGCAAGGCCCCAAGACCCAGGTCTGTGTCACAGGTGATTGAGCAGACTCCAGCTGATTTACTCTACGGGTGTACCAGTGTGGGAGTCAGAGAACACCATGTGAAAGCCTTGCCACCTCATTAGGCAATGCCAACTGTCTGCAAGCAAGCACCAAAGAAAGTCAGCTTCTCTCAAATTTAAGCAGGGTGGAGACCAGGCCCGGTGCTGTGGGGGTGCTTAGGGGTGCATTGCACCACCAGTTGTCTCTTTATATCCCGATGTCTACATATGACTTTTTGTGCACCCCTGTGGATTGCGATTGCATCCCTCTGTATTTTCTCCTGGAGCCAAGCCTGGTGGAGACGGGGTGCCTCTTTTCTGACTGCATGCTAATTCAGGTGTCATTTGCATGCACTGTGACACCCCATGCTTTATTCTTTAAGTTTTTCTATTGCAGTAGTACACAAGTGATCAGTAACAGCATGAAAGGGAATATCCCACAATGCTAACTGCTACTGTGGGCATATAGCCCTCTGTGCCAGTCAGGCTGGTTTTTCATCTGTCAGTTTCAAATATATTAAATTGGTGATGACTGTTGTGTGGTAACACAGACATCGGGCAACGCTGAACTCAAGAGCGACCTAAGCTGCACAAACATCTTAATGTATTTTAAATAGAATACATACAGGCGTGTGTGTGTGTGTGTGTGTGTGTGTGTGTGTGTGTGTGTGTGTGTGTGCGTGTGTGCGCGCGCACGCGTGTGAACGTATTTGTGTGTGCACATCCAGTTTAAATTCCAGGAACCTCACACTGCCATGTAATATAATAATTCAGGCGAGAAGAGGACAGATATTAAGCCACATTATTCTGTATTTAGTTCTTCTTGGAATTTGCAAAATGTTTTTGGATTGCTCATTGCTCATTTTAAAATAAATGTTGCTGCAAGGTTCACTGAATATTATTTCATGACAAATTAAACTGATAATCATGTACAACCAATAATGGCTGCATATTAACTGTGGGAAATTATGGAGCTGAGAATATTTTGAAATGTGAAATTGTGAATACAGAAATATTTTGGGATTGCTACCAAGGTTTTTTTGGATTATAATAGTTTACAGGAATCCATTATTTTTGACAAAGGCCTTTCTGCTTTATACAATCCCACCAACTGCACATTAGACTCATCTTACAGCAATAGCCTGCAGTTGTGCTGGAGGACTGAAGCAAGACAAATCTAATCCTGTAATACAGTTTCATGTTAGCCAGTGACTATTTTTACACTACAAGTCCCACCATGCACCACAATGAAGTGGGCACCAATTGGAACATAAGGGCTACTGCACTGACATCATCTGAGTGAATCACTGACGAAGCGCAGAGCGAGATGAGGAACCTGTGACTGACCTCTGCACCCCAACAAATGATGGAATGAAGCCAATCTGCTCTGCTCATGTGGGCTCTCAGTCAATGTCAGCAAATGGCTGATTTCAAACAGATTATAGGGCTGGACCTGCGCTTGAAATGCCTTTCTAGCTGAGCCACTCGGGAGGCTTAAGGAATCAGTTTTAAATATCAGAAGAATATAAAAGGAACAATGTACAATGTAAAATATTATTGTAATTATAATATGCGGAATGTACGGTAATGATGTACAATAAAATTACACAAAAGATCCAGGTTCTATTAGTGCTTAGTGAAGAGGTAGATATACTGTAGCAATTGTGTCATTTTATTGACAATGAAACCGTTGAAGATAAAAAATTTATTTAAAAGTACATCTATCTTGCGCATGTTCTTTGTTCTTATGGAACTGTTGTAGTGTCTATGTGTATCCAGTCTGAATTCAGCTGGAATTTCTTATGCTGGTGGAAAGGTGTGCAGTTAATCAACCTAAATATGTATTTCAGGCTTAACTTGTCCTGCTACATAGATAGAATTAAACCTGGGGTTTAAGTATTGTACAATGTAAGCCATTTAACTGCTACATGGTGGCAAACACATTTTATCTGGAACGTTGTGCCATGCTTTATCATAAATTAATTTCCAGACCCCTCAGTCAGTCACTATGGTGACAGTTACCCTATTTCAACTTCCTTCTCCCTTGAGACACTGTAATTACTTGAGTCATACTGTGCAGTCCAAGGTATTAAGAGACTAATTTTCCAATGTCCATGTTCACTAATAGGCAGCATGCTATAATTCCATTTCCTGTTGTCAGATGTAGATGCTATCCACATGGCTAATGTCTAAAACAGGGAATTTATTGGGGCCAGTCGTATAGCTGTCAGTAGAAATACATTTTAAAAATTCTGATTTGTTTATGAATTGGGCAAGAGACCCCTTTGGTTAATAAGTTAGATGCTTAAATGTCATATTTACAATGGCACATTGAGGTCTCATCCTACAGTTATGCTTTTGAGATTCGTTATCCTAAGGTGGCAAGATAATTCTCTTCAGATTCCAGTATTGGTGGCATATTGGTGGTGATTGTGCATGCTGCAAAGTGTTACACATTGACCTAGGGATACACAGAAATCTAGTGGTCAGGATGCTAATAAATGAGTATCATTCTGGAGCAACAGTTATCTGCTGCCAGGATCAGACAGATGGCTCCACAATGCCATTCATGTCATTACGGTAGAACACATTCATTAGGGAAGGGAAAAAAAGACCAAATGCTCCCCACTTTAGGCAGTTTTCCAATATAGTGTATGTCCTCTCTGCTCAGTGATGTCTCCCAAATAAGGCCCACAATCATTGTGAAGTTTATGCTCTGCCAGGGCTTAAGGACCTTCAAATTAATCCCCTGTCATTGGGGCGTGTTTCATAACAGTGCCATGGGGCATGATGTTGACACTGCATTTTGTAGGTCCACCAGGGCGTGACGATACATTGTCCACAAAGACCGATGTTTAGAAAGCAATGTATTTCGCTTCACTCATTGTCTCGTCAACATGATTTGGCAGAATACGGTCAATGATTCCATTTCAAAGTGAAAATGAGTAAGTTGTAGTATGCATGTGTTGAACTGCTAATCTTTACTGTTGCAGCCATGAGCCATTGGATCCTGAAGTATCAAGGAAGACATACTGTGCATTTACTGTTACATTTTAGAATGGGCACAATGCAGGAAGAAAATAATACAAACCTTTCTACTGCTAGCCCAACAGCTTTGTTTTCTTTGTGGGAGTCAGATATAGTCTTAATCTTCGATAAACGATCTTCCAGAGAAACATCCATGCATTATGTGTTCACAAGTAGTCCTTTGCAGTTAAGGTCTGGGCATCAGCCATATCTTGCCTAATGGATGAGGAAGGCTATCGGCTTGTTGGCAGTTTGGTAATAAATTACACTCCCTATGCGTGACTTTGGGATCAGGGTTTAGCTACGTTCAGTAGACAGTTCGTTCTCTGCTTAAATTTCCATTACTCATGAAAGGGCTAGACACAATGATATATGTTGGCGTTTCCTCCTAAATGCCTCTGGTAAAAATATTTAGCCACAATGTAGTATTTCAGTAGTGTTAAGCTGTGATGGAGTCATGCGGCACAGTAAATCATACTTGTGACCATTAAACATGTCTGGGTAACGTTCAAACCAGGAAATAGCATTAGGGACCAACAATTTTGAATTCTGTGTCTCTTTCATACAGATCCAAAATCTGTTTCTCTCCTTTATTTGTCTCTTACGCTGGACGTTTTTTGAAGCCTAAGATGTGCATGTTTTTACAGCCTTTCCCTGTAATGAATCCGACTGTAATGAATTCCAGCTACAGAACTGAGAAAGATTATCCTGCAAACATAATCTATCCCATCTTGCTGCCAATTTGCTCTTATCATTATGAATATTTCAACTGACACTTTCAGATAAAGTAGCACCATTACATGGCTGCAGTTAATTTAATTTAATATTTCCAGTGCTAATTGCCTTTGTCTAGAGGAAGCACTGTTTTTTTACTTTCCTCTCTTTTTTTGTTAAAGCACACTTTATTAAGGTTTTAAATCTACAGGCTACACCATTGTTCAGAGTGACATCACATGTTTAAACAAATGCTAAAATTTATCTTTGACACTAAGTATACACTAATGCTCATGCCTACAGGATTGGTTAAAGCTGATCTGGCTGTATGAGTGTTGACTGATCTTAGTGTTGCTAGTTTTTGTCCCTCTAATTGTAATCCCACAAAAAATGTCATTCTGGCAACAATAACAATGCGTAACTCCCACAACTAATGATTCCAAATATTAAGGGTACACTTTCCAGCGTGACACATCACATATTTCATGGTTAACGGAATCTTTTTTCCTGCAGTAAGTGCTATTCCTTTAAATTTTTCATCAATGTAACCTTCCTTATTGGAGACTGCTTAAAACCAAAACTACCTGCCAAGAAATACCCTCAATCTATTACCTTTTTCTGTTATGCAAATGCCTGCCGTCAGCTTGTCGGCTTGTGTTTGGACACGAATGGAGAAGGAATGCAAACATGTCAGGTAGCTGCTAATCTAAAATTTTGCATCTATTAACTATGCCTGGAAGAATGCCACTTAAAGTCCATTTCAGTTCCACCTCTGATCAACCACAGCAGCAGCAGAGTGGAGCTCAGCACACTAAAGGAGGGAAGGAGAAAATGAGACCATGGCTGAAAAAGACACAGGAAAAATATCGGACCTTTCCCATTTTTCAGGACGAACGAGTTACCATAAAAAGGTTAAAAAGCACCAAGGTTGCGAACCTGACCAAATGGCTTTTGAAATTGCTTCTGGATCCTGGTTGGTTGGGATCAGAAGCGCCAGTGTTCTCAAGTAGACCCTCCCATACTCTTTGTGTGTGTGCACAGTTAATATGCAAGAAAATTGCAAGAAAAATCCTCACTGAGGATCTTCTGGTTCCCAAAGTACTGTAGATAATGATCTCCTATGTAAGCACTCATCTTCTTGCTGCTTGCTTTGGTAGTTGAGGATCCATTAGTACTCCTGAGCCTTTTCAGGAAAGACAGTCAATCAGCCCTGGAGAACCATTTCAAAGCATTTTTCAAGATCTTTCTGAAGGCTTATAAAAGTTTATTTACTCATTCCAGTTCAGGCTTTAACGGCATAGTAAACTCTTGTGAAAGAGTTAATCTTAAAGAGAAGTGATACATCTTTGTTGGATAACGTAATGGCCTACTTACTGGCCCTGAAAAATGGTGTCTCACTGTACAGGCACAAATCTTTTCACCTTCACAGTCTTTTAAAAGCAGCTTAGTAATGTCAGAGAGTCAACTTCAGGTATTCTTTAGAGTGTTCCTGTCAGCAACAGCTTCAAATGGGATTTATGTAAAATCCTCCCATGTGGTCACTCATCATGTTATTTAAAAACTGATAGGGTGGGCCTATGAGAAAAGGACTCAGGGCAAGAATTTGGCTGGATGCAATAAACATGTACATGTACTTTGTAAGTCCCATTTACATAGTGTTTCCTCAGTGCGTCCTAATAAATATGTTGTCTGGGTTTCATTCATTTTCAGATACAGACCCTTAGATTTAATAAACACTCATCCTGTACTTTTACGCACAACTAATACAATACAGTTTCCCTAGTTTCCCCTCACCAGGAGTTTAGGGAGTGCAGCATTCTCCAGTAAAAAAAAATTAAAAGTTTTTCAGAGACCACAGTTAGACATACAGTATATGTGAAATGATAATTGTGGAGTAAACCACTGACCTTTCCAGGGCACAGTACCAGGTTCCCTCTAAATGGTTACTTCCTATCCAGCCTACAATAAACCATCAGTTTAATGTAGTCATATTTATTTTTATGGACTACATAGAGTCACATTTATGGGCTTTAATGGGCTCTTTGTTTTATTATGAAATGGACAGAAGTTAAGATGTGATCATGAATTCCCTTTATCTTGCAGAATCTGGGCCAACCTGCTATTGGCGTTTTAATCATTTTGTTGTGATTGACAGTTTAGTCAGTGCTCACTGGTTTCAGCCAAAGCCCTCTTGAATTTGTTCCACACACTCATAATAGGTGGTTGGAGGCCTTAGTATGCAAACTGTAACATATTTAAAGGACATGTTTAATTCAATATTTTAAAAATAACTTATTCACAAATTTATTTTTTGTAGAATAAAACTAAACCCAACACTTAATATCATCCTATTTTCTCACAAATAGTCCTTGGTAAATGCCAGAGAATACTAAAAATATTCATATGACATGATTCAGACTGATGAGCTCCAATGCAATAGGGCAAGTCACTTATTAATGAAGCATGACTGAGGGCTTGTGTCTATGTGCAAGCTGACAACACAACTTCCATCACCTCGCAGAAGTATAAACTAATGTGAGCGTTACTTAACTGTTTTCCTTTTTTGAAAAATTGGTTCAGAGGTGGCCTTAGTAAACAACTCTATGAAAAGCATATGTAGCATTCATTTTCACTGGTGAATCTTTCAAGAACAAGTGTAAGGTCACATTATGACCTGTAATTATTGAGATCCATCCACACTTTCTATAGAAGAATGGACTCATTTACATAGGAGCCATTTACATGACCAGAGTGACAAACATCAAATCAAATAAATATCAAATAATCTAAAGAGATCATAATCCATCATATTTTGCACAGATACCCTCCTTTATGTAACTTGAGTGCATGAAATGAAAGGTCTCTGATGTTTACATCAATCTAAAGAATTTATATCAAAATCTTTCTGAATTATCAGATAACTATGTGAGTGTTCAGTTGATAATACGGGTGACTTACAAAGACCGATATGTAAACAGAGTTGCATCTTTCCATTGTCAGTTCAACTATTACACACACACAGCCACGCACACACAAAGACACACAACAAACTTCAGCTTGGTAACTGGCAGGAGACTTGGAACAGAAAGCTTTATACAACTGAGAAAGCTGCCATTATTTTTTTATTATTTATATTATTAGCAGGTGATTCAGAAGTGATTTTGATGTCATTCCTCCTGGAATTGGCAGGTGTTTTAATTACCAAGGTGAAAATGTCTCACGTTAAGTACATCTGTTTGTTTATGGCCAGTTAAGCAGCAGTAAGCTGTCATAAACAAAACTATTTCACAGCTGAAGTGACTGAATAAATAAAGATGAATTACAACATGGAAGTAGAATGGAAAATTAGCATTTATTTTGCTCATTTAACTAAACACAAATGTTGTAACCATAGTGCTTTCATATCTCCAAAAATGTTAAATAAATCACCTAATTCACATCAGTCAATTAGAGTGCAGTGTGGCACCTTGTATCATGGCCTGTTACAGAGCAATATACGTTACAGAGCACCTTACAGAAGTTTTGAAGTAAATGAAAATACAATATGCTGCCTTGATACAAAATGAAAAACGGGTTTGCTCAAAATGAGTATTTATGTGGTACTGACAGAAAAAGAAAAAAATTCTATCACATGCAGAATTGTCGATGTAAATTAGTCAACATCTGTTTGAATATATAATTTTGCATTGTTTTAAATACTGTCCAACTATTTTATTGTTTAGAAAAGATATTTTACACAATCTTGTCATTCTTGAGTAATTTTCATGAAGATGGCACTTTACAACACATGGAAGAGAAGCAGTTGAGGATGAAGAAAAAACAATAAATATGCAAAAGAGTATGGGTTAAAATATCACTGTTTGCTAGTCCAGCTACATTGCTTATCTAAACTATGCTATGATAAAGGTTTACAAAATGTTTATTATCATTAGTTAATCAATTTGTACAGATTTGCTCTATTTGTTTGGGTAATACATCCAATGAGTATTTCATTGAAGTATCTTGCTTGCTAGCCTTCAGTTAGATGTGGGGTCAGGTTTCAATACTGAGTATTAAAGATATAGATCTCTTTAATATAATTAAATGTAATATGTAATGGTGCAGAATGGTAGCAGATAGAAATAGTCAAAATGTCAAATGGGGACATTTTGTTTTTATTTTTTTTTTATTTCATACACAGATGGTCACTAGAAAGGCTTGCAAAATAACTTAAAAAATGGCATGTCTTTTTTGCCTTTTGAGTTCTGGCAGTCTTCATCTCTGTGGGAACTTTCATCTCAGCATTTGAGTTACATCTCTGGATATGACTTTTGATGTCTCCTTCACATTGAACATCATCACATAGAAAATGATGCCTTGATTTTAAATAAAGAGATGTGCTCACTTATATTTATCTTGCTTAAAAGAACACATGTATGATTTTTTTCCCCTTGTACTGTCAAACATTTCCCAGTCTTCCTGATATCTTCCAGGATTAAAATGAATATAAATAAATGAATAAACCAGAAAAAATAAGACTGATATGCTTCTTACATGTGGATTGCTTTGCTTGCTTTGTTTGAGCATCTTATAGTCACTAGTGGCTGCTGGCTATAATAACACAACAGAGACTGGATTCAGATCACATTATATAGCTGGACTCATCCAGCTGACAATTTTTAGGCTCCCAGGACATTGCAGACAAGTTCTTTTTAAGTCAAGGAATGTTCCCAGAACATAAAAAGGTTCCCTAAAGGTTTGGGGAAAGTTCCCTAACCTTCTCGGAATATCAGCCATGGGTCGTGGTAAAGTTCATTGAGTACACTGGACAGCTGAGAGGTATGCCCACGCAGAGACATTATGTTAGATAAAAGTAATCTCAGGCTTAGGTTAGAAGCACACTGCTTCTTGAAGCTTTGCCATTTTGTGTGCTGTAATTGATGCCTGAGCAATGACACACAGAAAATGACATACAGGGATATTACATACATTATTATGCAAAGCCAGATACAGTAAACAGTAAGCAGGATTTGTTTGAGCAAACAATTTAACAAATACTAACTCATTCTGGAGAGAATGCTTTGATGATTGTTTAACTTCTTATCTTTTGTGATGTGTATAAATTTTGAAATTCACATGAGGATTTGTAATTGCCTTCAAAAACCATCATCAAATTTACATATATAGCATAGCAAATTTACATACATAGCATAGCAAGTGCCTAGAGATATAACTTCCTTTATTGAGTTACAGTAAGGAAATCAGTGTAATTAGCAGGATAATGATTCTATTTTACTTATATATACGGTTTAAAGAATATTTAGAGTACAAGCATCTGTATCATGCTCAGTCTTTTTGACATGCTTATCTTCCAACTCATTACTTTTTAGTGTACAGTTACATGGCACATTACTGGTAGTAGAAGGTATTAGCTGCAAATTTCTTTGAGAAATCATAGTTATCCAAAGGTTACTCCATATCTCTTTATACAAAGTGTTGTGAGGGAAGACTATGGTTGCATGTGAAATCATCCAGAAAATAATATTAACCTCTAATTATAATGGACATGAAAGTGAAAATCCACCAAAACCTTTAAAAATTTTCATTTTTAACCTACAGTATACTGTATTGTAAAATGTGCAAATGAGTTTTATTATGATAATTCACAATTACTGAATAATACGTGTAGCAGAACACCCTAAATTATTATATAAAAATAATAATTCCAGGGCCAAGTCTCAGAGAGGCCTGTTGAAAGTAAATTAAATTATGGGATAGCCTGCTGTGGCATTTTAACTTTTAGATACATGTTAATTAGACATACAGATAACATCAAATGTGATTACTTTGCAAGAAGATTGTTACCAGGGTAAGGCTGGTCAAAAATACATCAAAGGACTAAGTTTGAAAAAGACTGCTGTAGAACCCATAGTTATGAATAAATATGTATAAATTAGCCAGAGTTAAAGGTCCACACAATTAGCAAAGATTTTTTTAAAAATGTAAACATGACTTATTTTTACTGTTGGGTCTTCTTTCAATAAGAAACTTCCTTCATCGCCACTTATATCAATCAAGTGTTTGTACTTGAAATTTAATTAATTTCATTCATGTTCATTCATGAGTAAAACTGAATGCCTGCTGTGATCCGAATGAGTTCAACATATTTTCATTGCAAAGAATTGCTTGTTGAAGGCAAAGTTGGCAGCAGTGTGGAGTGGTGGTCAGGGAACTGGACTTGGAAGCAGGTTGTGTGAACCCCAGGTGGTGGTACTGATGTTATAGCCTTGAGCACAGTACTCAGTCTGAATTTGTTCATTTAATATCAAGCTATATATTGTAACACAACCCACCCTGGGTTGTATTACAATATATAGCTTGATATTAAAGGATGGGGGTGTTACATGGAGTAGTGCAACTCCAGGAGGTGACCACACAGTTTTAAAGCACCCAAAAGATTAATCAAGGGGAAAAACCCTCCAGAACAATGTTGCAGAAATAACTCAAAATCTACAACACAAAATGATGAAAAAACAAAACTCAAAATTAACAATCACATTTAAAGGTCATTTAAAGATTAATTTCTGGGGAAGCTATTCTTTTACCCCAGCTTTTTATCTGTTTAACCTGGCTGGTGACTGGCTTAACACGTCCCACACAGCGAAACAAAGCTTAAGCCCCAAAGCGCTCATTCATTTCCCCTGTCCCTTGTGCAGCCAGAGAGTTCCTTTTGTGCTTTGGCTGATTGGGTGATTGCCCACAGGTGATGGCCATTTCTTTTAACCAGAGTGAGTTGAAGCTTCATGTGGCCAGAAGATGGCAGCATTTCAGCCCCACCCCACTAACTCTGCCTGTCTGGCCATAACTTACGTGGAGATATAACAGTACACCTTGTAATTTACTCTAGATGCGGGTGGCTTTCCAGCAGGTAACATATACAAGTCTCACTATGCAGCAGATGGGAGAATTGGTATGTCTAAACAAAATTATCCATTAGGCAGTTTTGAATAGAACTGTCACAAGCGGCATCCACGCTGTAAGTTTCTGACAACCAGGAGCAGCATGATCCTACATTATATGATTGCACTGCCATATGTGAGGATGGATTCTGTTGATAGATTCCTGCTACCTGCTACTTATAATATTACTACCTCCTATATTTATAAAATGACAATTGCATATCTACTTTAAGAAGAAAATGGAAAGTTAATAATTAACCTGCTGGAAAGGTAATAAATTATATATGTGCCGCACTGTTTTTGTCTAATGTTTATTTAATGCGATTCCAATCCTATTTGAATTGAATCACAAAAACTCATAACAAAGTGCTAGAATTCTAGTTATTTCAAAATGCCATATTCTCTTAATGAAATTGACCTGATAACATTATGCAACAAAATTAAAAGAGGATTTTTCAAAATCCGAGGTTAAAGTTTTATGTGCTCCCCCGAAAAGAAGATAAATGCCGGCGTGAAATGGAGCAAATGAGAAAATTCCAAACGAAAAAGTTCAGTTCAAAGTCTATTACCGAAAGAGGTTTTTGCAGAGATATGCAAATAATTCTGGGAGTAAGAGGCTTTGTAAATCCCTGCGTGAACGTACATTTTATTCCAGAAAGATCCCAGCGGCGAGGAGAAGCAGAGGTCTAAATGTCAAACTTTGAACTGAACGCTTCAGCAGAACTGTAAATGGGCGTTGGCCCAAAGCCGAGCTGGAAGTGAGTAAGTGTTCTTTGATGGGGGCTAGTTGACCGTTTTGTCCCGCGCGCTGGAATGAGAGGGATGTGTGGAAATGGGAAGAGAGATTTTAGTGACGCTTGACCCACGGTTGCCTCAGATGGTTCAGTTTCTTTCCTGGTTTATGTTAGGATATGCACAGTGATCCAACCTCCCCTAGACAAATCCTCAAAGAGCTTTCGCCCAAATCCTTTGTAACACTAAAATACAATTAGAGAGCCAGTGGATCATACTCTGCTACAGTGTTTCCCAACCATACTCCTGGCGGCACACTGTCCTGCATATCTTCTATCTATCCTTGCTGCTTGATTAGATCGGGTGTGCTCAGCTAATCAAACGTGCCACTGATGAGTTCAGTCAGGTAGGTAGAGCAAGGATAGATAGCAATATGCAGGACAGTGTGCCACCAGGAGTAGGATTGGGAAACACTGTGCTGTACTACATCACAATGCTCACTGCACGTTTTTCTCCACATTATTATCTGTGAAGGAGCCTTATTTTAAGACAAAGAATGTTATTCTGTGACTCTTTTTAAGGTGTATGCGGTGACCGTGTGGTTGCTTAAGACCATGCGGTTGCTTTTAATACCTTTTTTCATCCAATTTGACACAAGTTAGATGTTCCTCCATGTTACCACAGCAGCATCTGTTAACTCCTAATAATACGACTGCCGTTGCTGCAGGCGCAAAGGCATGGCTGCGTCATACGACCGACATGACTAATGTAAGAGGAATGCCCGCTCAAGCTGTTTCTTACATTGTCAAATTGGTGCTGATAGTCAAGAATGCAATCAGTTAACAATGATTTCAGATTCCACGCAGGCGATGTTTAAGATGCAGCACTTTGATTTGCGGAAAGGCATGTAAACAAGCCAGTGATGGCCTCTGTCCGGGGGGGGGCTATGAAGAACGCATACTAAAGCAATGTTTGAAATGCCATTGTTCTCTACTTTTGTTTTGCAGGGAATGCATACAGAGAATGCATGGACAATGGGACATGGGCCCTTAAGAGTAATTATTCCAATTGTGAACCCATCTTAGAGGAAAAGGTAGGCATATGTGTGTGGTCCACTTGATGGCACCTTATTTTATTGTTATTTTAAAAAAAACTTGTGGGATAAAAAGGGGAAAACAGTGTGGTGTCAGTTTCATGGAAAGCATGCAGACATTGTTCACAATGGTTTCTTCAGTTATGCTGAGCATCAATTTAAATGTATCACTCTGTGCATACATTTATGTTTTTACAGAAATAAAGTACACAGATTAGGGATGCTCTAGGCATCAATTTGGCTTATTAAAATCCATTCAAATTGCATTATCAAATGATGACCAAATGAAAAGACCTGAATTAGAAACCGCCCTTATTATCTAATGGAAATGGAGGCATGCCTTTGAGGACAATCGCGAGCCCGAGGGGACAGCGTCACTATTCATTATAAAGGTTCCCATTCGAAAGCCATGTTTGTATCTGTCTGTAACCGTCATGGAGAAAGAGACACAGCGCATTCAGCACTGTCAAGACGATTTCTAAACTTCACACACATCAGTGTCAAAGTGCTGGGCCCTCTCCAGGCAATTAGATGAGCGGACACAAGGCTAAAAAGGTTGCTTATGAAATACCATCAGCTGCCCTCGCAAACTAAGGGGGCACTGGCTTTCGCAATACCGTAGTGGTAGCATCTGATCCCTCTTGAACCCTCAAGGAGGGAAACGACACATCGAACACCACCGAATGTGCTCCAAGTCACAGAATGCTGACTGCGCAAACAACAAAGCTTCTGCTTTATTCGTGTATTTTTCTTGTCCGTGGACCAGACTGTGTGCTCGTCTTTTGGTCCTGGCAGAATTGTGTAGAGAAGGGGTAAAGGGCGTATAACCAGAGGGATGTGGGGTTGAAATCCTGGCTGGGGAATTTCCGTCGTGGCCTTGAACTGTTGTCCTTCACACAAGTTGCTCCAGCAGCCATTCACCTTAGAGAGTGGGCAAAGGCAGCATATCAGAAGTAAAACTGAAGGAGAAAGAGTTGCACTTTCAAAATGCACTTTAAAAGGAAGTCATACTCTATCACATGTTCTCTTTTAAAAACATCACACAGATTTGCATTCTGCTTAGCTGATACATACGTTTGTGAAATGGTATGTTAATATGTGTTGTCAGCGTTAACACTTACTTTGAGAAAAGCCAGAGGCTAATTTTGGCTGGAATTAGTGCTCACTGACTATCATTGGCCTAATTACTTCACACCGCAGCCTCTGGTTAAAGCATATTTATGGCACATTTTCTAATTATAGTTTATGTCTTATGAAACCAGCCTTAACTTGGAATCAAATTAATTGCAGGGGAAATGGCCTTTACATGATTTTTGAGGTAGTCAAGCTGGATGTACAGCTGTTTCTTTAAAATAATACAAAAGATTTTAGGGACATCTGTACAGTATGTTTAATTATTGACCAGCTATTTGCAGTGAATGAATGGAGAGGTTTGATCTACCCAAAAACAAGTTAAACAATTCAGTTGAGAATGAATTCAGTGAACATGTATATGTTTTTCATGATCTAGTCTCATCAATTCTGTTCTGTTCTGAACATAGGGTTATGATTTTAACAAAGGAAGTTTTAGTAAATGTTACAGGTACAGACAAGTAGAAGTAAGTCATAGAAATCCAATGTCTACACTTACAACAGTAAGTCTCTTTTGACATTAGAACAGATGTTTTTAAGAAAAAAATTAAGATTATAGGTTTGTACAACCGAGTATTGGTACAAACAGACTTAACAAGTACAGAGTCACAACTTGAATTACATTTGCATGTTAGATGCACAACTTTACTGACAGCAGTAGTGGTTTAGAGCTAATGCTTATATGCTGTCAGGTAATCAATTGTAAAATAAATTTTTTGTTCTTGTTAGAGCTTACTAATGATGATGATAATGACAATGTAACAACTGCTGGTAGAGCAAGGGATGGGAATTTTGACCAATACAATCAGTAACTGATTTAACAAGCAGCCAGTCAGCTGCTTCTTTTATTTGTAAAAGAAAAATTGAAGTGATATACAATCTGTGTTTTATTTAACCCATCTTATTTATTTAACAGATATTTAAAATTAAGTCATCATAACCATAGTTGGCTATAAATAAAGCATTATACTGCATGACGTTACTGGATGCCAAACTGTAAATGTAATGATTGCATGAGAAAATAAAAGTGCTCTGTAGGCAGGTACCGGGAAAATGACAGTAAAATAAGATTGCTCTCTTTCAAGAGCTGAGTCACCAATTTCAGGTACAGTGGGCACAATAATAGTAATCTGACATGAAGCAGTTGCATCAATGTTAAAATGAATTTCAGGTTCCAAGGATATCATTATAAGTTTTCTTAGAAAAGGTAATACATACGTGACAATGATATATATGTTCCTCCCCCAAGGCTGATTTACATCAGTTATTTCAGGGATATACGTGCTTAGTGTGTTCAACCAAAAACTTCCCCTAGGTGTTCTTATCTCAAGGAGCCACCCTCTTTGCTTTTTTCGTACAAGAGCACCACATAATCTGCCTTGATTTCTTTCACACTTCAAAGCCACAGCAGCAGGACACGCATTTCAGAAGTTTGCCTTTTACTAAATTATTCCTGTGAAGCCTGTTTCCACTGACTCGGCTGTAGGGGCATTATTAGTTTAAGGAGGAATGAATAACATTAGGAAAACTGTTTAAACGTGACCAAGCCCACAGCCATCTCTGAACTACAGCGGGGCAGCAGTGTAGCATAGTGTTAAGGAGCAGGGCTTTTAACTGAAAGGGTGCCAGTTCGAATCCCCGCTGGGTGTACTGCTGTTGTACCCTTGGGTAAGGTGCTTTACCCAGAATTGCCTTAGTAAATGTAAAAAAAAATGTAGCCCATGTAAGCTGCTCTGGATAGGAGCATCTGCTAAATGTCAATAATGTAACATAACTAAAGTTTGCAATAGAAAAGTAGGAAGACATGCATCATTACAAATACTATGTAATAGTGTACTATAAATACTACTGAAATGTTGCATTATAACCCTAATATCAATAATAATATATATTTCTCAGCAGCATAATGCCATTATGCTGACTATCTCTGTGAATGAGAAAGAAAGTCCTGGGTGGCATTCCCAGTTAAATATAGGTTGGGTGAAATCTTATTGATATCACTAATGATGATTATTTGAAGGGATGGCAAAGATTGTATGATTGTACTCTTTTTTTGAAAGTTGGTCTGCTTAAGCATCTGATATATGACAAAATATAAATGCCAATGGACAGGATTAAGGTTACAAAGTATACCAAGCCATGTGTGTGATCTATAATCATATTATCAACATCTTCATTGGTCCATAATTCAAGTGCTGCTGTAAAATTTAGGACATTTTGCAGGTGAAAAGAGACATTAAACTGAAATAAATAAACTAATGCTCATGTTGTCTGTGTTTATCCAGAGGAAATACCCGATGCATTACAAGATTGCCCTTATCATAAACTACTTAGGTCACTGTATATCCGTGGGAGCTCTAGTTGTGGCCTTCATACTGTTCCTGTGCTTGAGGTGAGTTTCACTTTGCTGTGACTTTGCAGTGGTATCATTTATCAGTGTACTAAAGTGCTTGGTTTTTGCTTCCATTGTCTCTTAATTCCAAGGCACCTGGGTTAAAAATGATGTATTATTTTATCTTTGACGTGACAACTGCTGACAAAGTCCGTCAGCTGAAATGTCCCAGCAAACATTGCTCTGAGCATTTTGGTGACAACCGCATGAAAATAAAAGAGCAAAAGTTTTCTATAGCATGCACACGTCCTTGTTTGTGTTGTGTTAGTGTGAGGGTTAGACAGAAGGACAAAAATGCAAAAACACAGTAAATGTGTTCGTTATGATTTACATATTTTCTTGTGTGTTGACTGCTGGGTATGAAGTAAAGTACATTGAACATTGTTTTACATCCATATTGAGGTCTGCTTCAACATCAGCCCTAACCCAGTCCCTATGGATTAGTAATGACACTCCCTAAACTGTGGTATCCTAATCCGTGATTATAAGTGAAGGACCACCTGCCTTGGCTTTATACAGACAAGTGCTGCACACAGTGTACACAAGTTCCAACTGAGCTCACCATTAATTAGATTTGATTAAGATGTTACTGATTGGGATTGTATGTCAGTTAACAAGCATTTACCGTTGGTACTTTGCTACAGATATGGATTGTAGGAAGTGTGTTTTGACAGGACAATACAAGGAAAGGTGCCTTTGTACGTCGTTTCCATTCATTTGAGCCAATGAATAATCCAGGCAAGCGTTCAGCTTTATTAAGACTAATTATTTGATCACTGCAGCCCAGAACAATTAATTGAACCGATAAAGCTTAACTGAGACAGCTGTGTCAAATTTGTTTAAGGGATAACAATGAACACAAATATGTTGAAAAAACAGCATGACTTTGCTGTTTACACACACACACACACACACACACACACACACACACACACACACACACACACACACACACACACACACACACACAGCAGCAGTATGTGTAGCATATTAAATGGAGAGATGGCCAGTATAGATCAGTGTTCAATTGACAGCTCAATTAAACCTAATCACGGTGAGCTCAGCTGATGCAAAAACCAGTATACATTGGGAAACACTTGGCTATAATATCAACAGATTATATGAAATCATAATCTTCCATAATATTATGACTAATTGTTTTCGAAGTTACAGCAGTTTAATGTCTGTGTCCATTGTGGCTTAATGAGGGCCTGTATCATCCACTTAGTGTGGGCGGACTGAATTATAGGTTTCAAAGTTTGGTCACAGGGCACACTGCACCTTACTAGTAACATGTTCTAAACAATAATGAGACTGGGGGCTGAAGCTTGCTCTCAGGACAGATCTATGGAGACCAGAGGTAGACCATTAAGCTGTTATGTCCAGCGCCTGATAGGATGTATTACTACCCTGCTACTTACTACAGTAACTAATAAGCTCTCTAAAAGGGATGGGATGCCGATCTTATATAAATAGCCTATAGGAGGAACTACTTAAGAATCCACAACTCAATTTTTGCTATTGAATAATGCTTATTTCTCCAACCTGAAAGGAAAAAGAGGTCAATGTGTTTTTCCTTGTTTCTTTGTGTTGCTTTTATTAGCTAATGTCTGTGATAATTTTTTGTTAAATAGAAATGTGTCAAGAAAAGCAACTAGTGGCACTACTTGCATATGTGACTAAGATCTACCAAAGCAAAAGTCCCATCTGAATGTACAGAATTAGGCATCATTGCAATCGCAGTGTTTACAAACTACAGCAACATGATACTGGTACTCCTTAATGTTTATTTCTATAACACTTATCATGCACTGACTGAAATTCATTTAAAAGTTGTATAGTGAAGACCAGTGCCATTTGCAAATTGAATTGCGTTTGCTTTCAAAGAAGTGGGAAGGAAGCAAGCAACCTACTCCTTTCTTACCACAGATTTAGTTTGGACGAACTTGATCGAGCCTTGGAGAGAGCTACATTCTGTGTATTAGTCATGCAGTTCGCTCATGCCCCGATAACTTTTTTGTTTTTAGGCCACATGTCCAGCATTCCTGCCAGCTAGGATAATTTCATGCTTGTTACTAGTCACCCGTTTCAAGAATGTAGCAGAGGAAAGGGTGGGAAAGTGAGCTATCCACTTAGGCCTTTTCTCGTCTGTTAGTTTGTTGATTTGGTACTATGGAGAATCAGACAGATGCCTCATAATTAGTCATTACTGAAGTCCTTGTGGGTTCTTAGATAGTTGTACTGTTTGTACCAGATTCCCATATGAAAATGTACAAGAAGGTTTTCATTTGGCACAAACTCTAGATCAATCAACAGTAGATTATAGTGCACATCTTTCTTCATAGCAAAAAATTAAATAAATGTATGCTGGAGGGAAGCCAAAATTACATAAATCCCTGAACTTTATATATATAATACAATGATATATTACATAATGTATAATATATAATACCTTTGCAGGAGCATTAGATGCCTTCGTAACATAATCCACTGGAACCTGATCACCACTTTCATCTTAAGGAACGTTATGTGGTTTCTGCTGCAGTTGATTGACCACAATATTCATGAGAGCAATGAGGTAAGACGAGGGATTTTCTGTCCTCCACCTTTTCCATCTTTTCTTCTATCTTCTGTTCGGTTTTCCTGCCAAGAAACTGTCTCTTCTGTGGGGCCCTCCTCAAAACGTCTGTGATAAAGCTTACTGCAGCCTGTGTCCTTGGAATACTGTTTACAACTGGCACAGTAGCACTTTCCCGCCCCCAACCATCAATCTCGTATGTGTATTCAAGTCAAAGCCCACAATGCACTTGACCCCTAACATCTGGCTGCTAAAATTTCTGCAAATATTGTATATTTTCTTTGTTCAAAGCGTGTTAATTTTGGTAAGTACTGAACTCACAGTGTAGTGAAAGAAACAACAAAGAGCTCTTACCAAAATTCAATTAAGTACTTGAGTGGTTGACAGGTAGAATCCAAGCCTAAACAATTCTTTATCTGGTGAAACTCTTTATGCAAAATGGGGTTTCAAATTGGTAAATGATGTAAGTTGTGTTTCACAATACTAGTGTGCACCAGAAAAAATGGTGGGTGTTTGCAAGTGGTAGGTGCCAGCTGCTGTCTACTGAAATATGAATACAATTTTATCCAGCATGCACTGTATATTTGCTTTGATGATTATTTAATGAACAATTTTAGCATTTACATCTTTCCCACACATAAATTCAGTGTGTGTAATGTCACTATACAATTTCCATTAAGAAAACCTTACAGTGTGCCTGTATTTTGGGAAAAAACTGCATGCTATACGTTCACAATTATGAATATACAAACCAAGATATGCATTCACTGCATATCTTCCAGAATAACAGGACACTGGTCATTCAAAACTCAGTGAGGTGTTTCAGTGCTCTGGGAAGAGGATTCCATAAATGACTGGTTTCCTTGGTAATGTTAATTGGTAATGTCACCTTAACTGCATTGTTCATCAAAAATCTGTATGTAAGGTATCAGTCATTCAATGCCATGGTGTGAAAATAACCCTAGGGTTTTTTTTTTGAGAACTGCAACATTTTTGGCAACATCAAATAGAAAAAGAACATCTACTCTGCCATTTTTAAACTTCACTGTCACAAAATGCTTTTCACAGACAGAAAATGACATTACGTACAGTAGTCTCTTGCGCTGGGGAAAAAATAAAGACTTTGAAATAAACATATTGAGTAAAAGTGAAAAATCTGTTTTATATTAGGCAATATGTTCTTGGTTGACAAGCAGTGAATCTGGTCATTTTTCATTGCCTGAGATTTCATCGTAAGGAAAGAGGAGTTTAATTCAAAAAAGCAGCCTGCTGCACTGAATTCATTTTTGTTGTGTGCAACACAGAGATTAAATATAGTTAATATCATTTATAAATAATTTGTTTGGGATTGGGATATGACATTCTTAGTCTGTGGGGTTTATGCTTTCACCACAAAGAGAATTGGGTCAAACAGAAGGATGTCTGAATGATGCTAATTATTTTATAATAACTGTGTTGGACAGAGCATAAGTTACTACTATGGCTACTATAAACTATAATGTTTACTACAAGTTAGACTGGCTGTGTAGTTATAAAATGCATGACACATTTTGAAAGACCTTTTGAAACAGCCTAACCTGCCCATCTTAATAGCTCTCCTCTGACCTGGAGGGATCTCAAGGACTACTCTGTATGTACGCCACACAAATCATGTTTTTGAGTTTCTGTTCTATTGTTATAATATAATGCTGTCTTATGTAGGCAATTCATAAATGTACTGTACTTGATTTGTTGTTTACTCACATTTAAATAAAGTGCCATTTTGATTTTCATATTTACTTTAATCATAAAGCTGGACAAAAAATCAAACTCCCGTGTGATTTTGATGACTCATGACTGATGTAAGGTATTAAAAAGACATCTGAAATAATTCTCGGACTGTCTAAAAGAGATGGATTAGTTCAAAAAAGTCCCACAGGAGTAAAGATTTTCCTACAGCAAGCTTGGTATTAGTAGTTTACAATCTTTAACTGGAATTTTTATAATCATAAAAAACAAAACTTGATGCAGCTTTTATGTTGAGGTAAGTTTATGTTTGATATATATATATGTTTGATATATTATAGTAAATAATACAACATTTCTCTTTTTTCAGCCCTGGTGTCGCCTTATTACGACAATATACAATTACTTTGTGGTGACCAATTTCTTTTGGATGTTTGTGGAAGGATGCTACCTTCACACGGCTATTGTGATGACATACTCCACAGACAAGCTTAGAAAATGGGTGTTCCTTTTCATCGGGTGGTGTAAGTACACTCTCTCAAATCGCAATATAAATACACTGCAAAATCAAAAGTGTTAACTATTCAACAATAAGTGTGAAACTGTGATTAGATTTCAAAGTTGAATCAACACTCCTACTACTAATTTACTGTATAATTATGAGCAACCTGATGCTGAAGTACTGTAGATTAAGTTAGAAGATTAAGTTAGAAATGTCTTGACTGATACGACCTAATTTTGAAATCACTGGGTTTCATATTAAAGATGGAGTTTTGAGTTTGAAGCCAATCCTGTATTAAAAAGTAATATGTCAATATGTGGTTATATGCAAGAACTGTACATTTTCATATGCATTACAGTACACTACATGTTTGACAAAACACTGTATTTACATTATTTCCAATTTCATATATGTATATATTATAGAATGTATACTACAGTATGGTATGTGTAGTTTTGCCACATATGGACACAGTTGCATTCTACTGCATAAGAAAGCAGCAAAAAAAGATGTATTTAAGTACACCTTGATGTTTAAACTGAATGACTGATTGAAAATTTTACCTTTTCATACAAGGCTTTGAGAATTAGTATGCATTTATGAAAATGTGTGTTGTGTGGGCTTTGAGTTGTTTGAACTGAGCATTTTAATGCACATAGCCAAATATACCGGACTGTTTCACAGTATTCATAGCAATTATTACTGCTCTGAAAAGGGGCAACCTTTTCCAGTTTTTGTTTGTTTATTTGCATAAAACTCATTAGAGTGGTTTAACTCTGACTTACTACACACCTCTTGGTTTGATCATCAAGTAATTAATTTTCTATTTAAATTTCACTCTTCATGAATTTGTTATGAAACAATCCTCTATACACTCCCACACACCAGCAAAAAGCAAGGTGAAAAAAAATACTTTTCTATATACAGCAGTAGTTGAAAGTCTGAATAATGATAGAGGAGTGGAACTTATTACTTCCTGTGTTTGCGTAGTGGGTGCCATTTTCAATGGCGACATAAGTTACTAACATTTAAAATACTATCCATTCATACAGCTGGATATTCACTAAAGCACTGAACTAAACTGCCTTGCCTGAGGTCACAGATACAGTGTTCTACTTGGGAGTCAAACTTGCAGCCTGCTGGATATGTGCACTTCTCCCTAAGCACTGTTCCACACCTGCAACCCTCTGGACACTGGACACTACTGACATAATTAGAATGATATCAAGATAAACAAATAAGCCAAAATTTATAAAAATATATATGGCCATGACTTGGAAACAGGTATTCTATAAATGAATTTAGGCATAAATAATGACAAGTGCAGTAAGTAAATGAGAAAAATGAATGTGTTTATTGCATGAAGCCATTGACTCTTGGTTGTTTACTTTTACAAGGTTTTATAATTACACCTTCCGCATGTACTGTGTGCACACAAAGCAGACATTTATTAGCCATACAGTAATCACATTACATGTTATCTCAAACAATACAAATATCTTTTGCTGCCAGTTACCGAGTAATCCATGCTGTCTGCGCAGGATCACACAGAACACGAAATTGCTTATGGCTGGCATAAAAAAGAACATTACGTGCCCGGTTTAGCCTGCTCCTAAATTGGTTAAGTATGATTGAATTAAATGGGCTGAGCAGTTATTTTTTTCCACTGCTGTTCAAGGAGTTCTTGGGATTCAGTGACAGTGACCGCATGTTAGCACTGGCAGCGTGTGGGAAAAGTGGGAGGGGACCATCGCACTTGGTTTCGGTTCCCTGGCTGAAGCAGTGCTTGCCAAGCGGTGGATGCCCCTTGGATGTCGTCACATAAATTATATACGCTCACCTTAAGCTGAAGTGTGCGCGGAGCCGCGGTGCTGTCAAGAGACCGACACTGATGTCAGGGCCTGACTCACGGCAGGAGCGCACCAAAGTCACGCTGGAGCACAGCCATTTATCTGGTAAAGGGCCACTGTAAAAGGGAGCTGATCTTAACAATTTCTGCTGCGTTATGTAACTTCTTTGCTTACGTGGGAGAAAATTGAAAAATACGTACAAGTTGCATTTGTGTAGAGGTTACATCCTCAGTGGAAAAAATTTGGTTCTACTTTCACTCAAAAAAAAAAAAAAACTTTTCACTCAAGTCACACATGGAATTATGGCATTGTATTTGCCAAAAATGAATTCCTCTTTCATGCTGTGGATTTTTCTATGTGCTGGTTAAGTGGAGAATAGAAAAGTGTTTCCTCAATTGTCAATGAATTTCCATGAAAACTGTTCTTTTTTGCTTTATATAACATGTTATCACACAATCCTTTTACTTTGTCCTCTGGTGTACAACACCTGTCCTGTTACACAGCAGATGTACATACCCTCATTGTATGTATATGCTGTTATACAAGTGAGTGGATCATTGATCTTGTCTTAAACATAATACATAATACTTAAACATAATACTTTAAGATCCTTACTCTGATTTTCAGTTTCTGAGCATTTGGTTGTGGGAAATGGTTCAAGTGAGATAATCGGTTAAAATAAGACCTAAGCAATGGGACATTCATTGCACAGTATTAGAAAGGTTGTCTGAGGATTTTATGGACTGCTAACTCTAAACCTAATTCCTTATCAAAAAATGAAGTTTACAAGTTCAGACTTAATGAATGAGTTTATTATGTCCTTTGTGACATTATCTGAGGCAGATTAAGTAGGATATGAGAATAATCCTTAATCCCTCTTTATAAACTCTAATGGACAGTGTTAAGTATGGCCTACAGTGTCCCCCTGTTGACCCTTAAAATCATTTAACAGACATGCCAGTGTATTTTGTCCACTGTAATCATTGAGACCTCTCTTACCTCAAACCTACACTAGCATTTTTAATTTCTTTCCATCTTTTCCATAGATGCTGAAGGTCTTCAGACGTTTTACTATTATTATTTTTTTGGCATGCTTTAGTTTATCTTTTGTCTTATGGTGTATATAATGGTGTAACTAACTAAGACTGATCCTGACCTGTTACCTCTTCTTGTAGAATAGCGACAGGAAAATATAAGCAGACACAATTTGTCTGTTCATGTTTATTTGTTGTTGACTGAAGTACACATACATTTGTTTTTTATGTTTTACAGGCATTCCTTGTCCGATTATCGTGGCCTGGGCTATTGGAAAGCTTTATAATGAAAATGAACAGTAAGTACATGTTACCATATTTATATCAATTTAAAATCAAGATTTGTTAAGAGGCATTGTGCTGTTACTGGAGTGTGTTGCCATTACTGTGAACCCCTGCAGAGGGAAAAGGGTGTGGTTCCACACCTGACAAAAATTTGATAAATACCTGAAGTATGAACTTCTCATTGATTTCAGAGGGCTTTGTGATAGAATTCAGTTTACTTTGGCAAACAGCTGGCCTCAGTCTCCATTTGGATCTAGTTGATCCCATTGAGTAGGTGCGGATCAATTGGATCCAGTAGAAACAGACAGGGCTTCTGTGTGACTAAAGGCTCTGTTCCTGAACAGACCCCCAGTACCTCGGTGCATTTTTATTCTTCTTTTGTTTAGAAAACAGCATTTAAAAGCATCTCAGAAACAATCATGAACTGATGAATCAGATTTGGCCAGATTTGACCTTACTGCAAATGGCCTTATATTAAGCGTACAACAAAACTTACTTAATGACACTATAATCTGTCCAGTGTGTGTTGTTCCACAGTAACACTGAACATGTTATTATGGTTTAAGTAACAGGACATCAGTACATTCTCTCCCTCTTATCCAAAACACCAAACCAGATCCCTTTACTGTATACATACTTATATAAGTTATGAGTAGACAAAATAAGTACTTGCAGAATAAGTTATGTGTGTCTACAGTACACTCACTGCCAACTTAGTGTAATTTTAACAGCCCCCCCCCAGTTAACCCGCCTGCTCATTGTTTACGCCAAAATTAATGTGAACTTCCTTAATCTCTGCTGTACGGGTTGACATTTTGAGAGCAGGGACTGGAAACAAGCCGCTTCACTCACTGTCAATGCTCCTACTTAAACACGAAACAAAAATGCCAGCCATGATCATTGCCAGTGCCAAGGTCTGACAGGGCCACAGAGATTTACATTCAAGTCATCTTGATTTTCCGGAATGTTCCGGTTCCGATACCTTTTCACTAAAGGGTGCAAGTCTGCTATGATGTTCTGCATCATTAGCCAGGAGATTTGCATGGTAGTGCACATACCACTTTTATGTTACAATAGTCTCTCAAAGAACTTGAACAATGTGCTTTTTCAACGCAAAGTTGATCACTCAGAAGAGAGTATGACATTCGTACTGTACCTGTTAGTTCACAGATTATGTTAACAATATACTCCAAGTACCTGCTTGATGGTGAGGTTAACAGAGATGGGTGTGTACACTGTACTTCAAAACCACTTAGCATTCTCTTGAATCTGTGGTATTGCATCACCTGAGTGGCACTATGGATTTCAGCAGGTGAATGCTTCTTAAATTTCCTTCCTGGTTATGCTTTTTATGAGCTCTTTAGTATTGCAATATTATTCTTTAGCAGTCATTAATTATGGTTTTAAAAGTGTTCCCAAGAGTAGACTTTACTTAATTAACTATTGCAATTCTGATAACATGCATGATAGATTTATGTATCAAGAGATATAAGCAATACTGTAAATCAATGTATGTTTCAATATTTTTGCTTAGCTTGTATATTGAATACATATTCAGTGTTGTTTATAACAGCTGTGCAATGTGTGGTTAATGTAGAACACCAGGTGCAGTAATTTAATGTGGCTGCTTGACTGAAGTCCCTACCGATTATGAAATTATGAGTATTATGAAATGAGAATTCATCTGTGGCTAACTGCTAGCATGGGAATGAATATCAATAATACAGTACATAAATTTAACTGAACCCATGCACACAGATTACGCCTTGGCCAAGTTGGTGGATGAACTGGAAAAAGAAGGGGGAGATCTGGAAAGGGGTAAACTCCAAATAAACCAAAATGAACATCTTTGATATGATAATCCTTTGCATGACAATACTGCCTTCTCAAGCAGTCAACTGACCAGGTAGAGGAGATTGCAAAATATAAATATATGCTTATATTTAGATTTTACAGATAAAGAGGTTGAAAGGTAGGTGGAGGTAGCTTTTGCAAGTTAATGTTACTTCATGACATGCAGTTAATGACCCAGACACTGCTAGCTCAGGTTACACTGGTTCTTTCCCACTGCCCATTTGCACTGGTTCTTCTCTACAACCAAATAATGCAGTGTTGTAAATTTTGGGCAGTTATTGCTTAGTTTCTGTGCTCAGACAATATTCATAACAAGCCTGTACCTGCTTGATCGAAATACCCTTACAGAGTTGACCTCTAAAACTTTCAAGTGCTAAAGATTGATGAATATAGATCCATGAATATTCACAAGCTTTTCAGGACCAAGGTAAATAACTAACAACATGATTATTTATTTTCACCGTGACTATGTAGAATTGTTATTGAAGTGTACTTTTTATGTACTTATATTGTTTGATGTTGTATATTAGAGGTGACTGTTGGTAGCAAGGTAATGGCCTTGATTGACTAATATGTATTGCCATGTCTGAGGCTGCTTGCTACACAGCAACGTCACACAGAAAAAGAAGCCTTTGTGTGTAGCAGTTTGTGGATAATTGCCTACTTACCACCACATTCTCTTAGTTTAAAGAACACAATAGAGCTGCTGTACAGCATCTGATTTCATATGTCTGATGATAATGTGTTGGGTTCACCAATAATTATGGTGCAAACTGTGATGGAATGTTACCTATTCACAAAAACAGTTTGAATGCAAACAGGTATTACAGCCATCTCAACAGTCAAGATCAGACTCGGTTCGGAAATATTCTCAGAGAAACTATTGCACATGGCCTAATATTAAGACTTTAGTATTCACTGTGGTATTGAAAAAAAAAATTGTGAGTCTGATGAATGGAAGAAGCTCCCTTGCCTGGCAGCTACTACACTCTCATCTCTGACAAGGCTGGAAGTAACTAGATTAAATAGTAAATCCTCACCCCTCCTGCGGCTGCACTCTTTTGGATCACAGGAGCCGGAAGGGGCAGTCTGTGGGTGAGATCACAAAATTGCAGTGAGGAAACTTGGAGGGAAGCTTGAGTTTGGGCAGTAATTGCAGCCCATTGAGGGCAGAGGGTCTGTTACCAACATAACACAGAGCCTGAAGGGTTTGGAGAACGTGGCGCATGGTGAGCTGGGTTGATTAGTCCTGAACTCCGCGTGCATTGTGTCAGGCTAACGTGGTGGGAACAAGGCTGAGATTTTGTGTCACGCTGTGGGGTCTTGATTGGTTTCTGTTTGGAGAGGCAGAGGAGGCTGTGGATGCAGAGATATTTTGAACCCAAGTAAAAGAGTTGCGAAAGCAGCCGCGTACACCAGTCCCAATGAACAGAGGACTGTCAGTACCTGATATGGACTGCCAGAATGCTATGCACACGTTGTACATATATGTCGAGCTTGTTCTAATTTAGTGGGACTTAGAACTGATCTTAAGATTTACGTGTGTCTGATTTCAGAAAGATGGATGGATTTGATTTTTTTTTATAATTTGCAGTCATAATGATTATTTTGTAGCTATGACTCTTCAATCAATTAAGCATAAAAGCAAATAAATTCTCATAAAGATACCCATTAGAATCTCTCTAGAAAAAAATATTTCAAGCAGATATTCATTTTTGAAGGGAAACATAATTTGCCATTAATTTCATGTTTTCATTTGATTCATCCAACTGAAGACTGAAACATTAATCTGAGTGGAAATGACTGGGTGTCAGTGCCTATACGATACGATACGATACGATATATACTTTATTGTCCCCTTAGGGAAATTTGTCTTGGACTAAATGCTGCGCACATAAAATGCCTTCACAGTTACATTAAAATAAATTAAATATAAATAGAACAGCACCAGCTGTGCCAATCACAACAGTAAAATGCTCATAGCAAAATATTGCATACACCCCATGATAAAATACATTACATATTATGTGTAACACATGTTGCACACACCCATAATAGAACACCAAGACTGTTGCACAATCCATACAGCCTCAAGCAGCATTGTTTAAAAATTTGATAGAGACAGGGACAAATGAGTTTTTAAAACGGATGCGTTTACATTTGGGGACTCTCTATTGTCTGCCAGAGGGCAAGAGCTCATATTCTGTGTGGAGGATATGTGATGGGTCGGTCAGGATCCTCTGAGCTTGCCTGAGGACAGATTGCTCATATATGGACTGAAGGGGTTTCGAGTCACTCCTCCCCTTTTAATTGCACGGTGAGGTTGCCATACCATGCTGACATCCCATACCTAACTAAGCTCTCTAATACAGCCCGATAAAATAAAAACATGATCCTGTGGTCCACACCGTACACTCTGAGTCTGCGTAAAAAATATAGTCTCTGCTGTAGACGAGAGCAAACGCTATCAACATGGACCTTCCAGCTGAAGGTGTCATCCAAGTGAACGCCAAGGTACTTGTATGAACAGACCTGGCTGATGTATGTATCATGTATGACCACAGGGCTGTGATCTATGCTTGTGCATGCTAATAATTTCCCATTTGCAGAGAATTTATGGAGAGTGATTATGTAAACCCCACTAGACCTAAAAATTCCCCTCACCACACTTAAGTAAGTTGTGGTCTGTGCCTTTGAATTTGCGACAAATATAGCAAGTGAACAAGCAAACACAAAAAAATGCAACCAATAGAGATAGAAATATTAACAGGGAAAGCGAAGTATCCAAGACAGCAAGCAAGTGGCCGGCAAATGTAGGTGTAGCTGTGACCAGACAAAGAGAGAGGAGTCATTGGAGTTATCCATAGAAAAGAAGAAACCTGTCAGCTCCGAGCCAATGACATTAGGTGACAAATTGCTGTTAATATCACAGAGCTCGCTCTCCTGGCATGAACGTTTTGGGTATTCTGACAACATCGATCAAAGAATGTGGATGCGCTTCTGTTTGTGAACACAAGCAAAAAGCAACAGCTGAACAGCTAGCTTAATCCCTGAAGTGTTTTTCATCTAGGCATAGAGCTCTCACTTGTAGCCAACTACTTCTTCCTTTACATCTTCCATTTACTTCTTCTTGCACATATGACTACAGCCAGACACAGCACACTTTTCTCATGCAGGTTATATGCAAGACCTGACAGGAAGAATCCTTTACTGATTCATTGTGTCCTTGTTTGGTTTGGCCACTCGGTTACTTGTTTGATTGTGGCAGCAATGTTAATACATGCATGTTGGCTCTTCTAATGTATTTACAGATGCTGGTTTGGAAAAGAACCTGGAAAGTATATAGACTACATTTACCAAGGACCAGTAATTCTTGTGCTTTTGGTAAGTAGAAATATGACCATACAATGGTAGCAAAGATGCACACAGATGTAAATGCAGATACTGAGAGGCATTTAAACACAACATATTATTTTGGCTCCAATTCATACTAACCATGAAGACTGATTTGATACAGATTGATACAGACTGATTTATTCCTCTGGCCAAAAAAGATGCATTGCGGATGATGCCAGGGCACTTATTGCACATTAATGTTCACAACCCATTATTGAATCAAATGAATGAGTTCAATACATCATGCACCCTCCATTTGCTGCAAGCAACGCTTGCACCCATCAGCACATCAACATTACAGGAGTTCTTTCTGAGAAATCATCTTCCAGTCAGCGAGAAATACTCCACGCATCATAGCAGGCATACATGCTGTGGGCCCTAACATAGCAAATGCCAATCCAGAGTCACTCTATTGGGCTCCTGTTGGGTGCCTGTCTGTGTCTTTTTTTCTTCATGCAAAAGGCCTCCATGCTCCCCTTAGAAAACCTTTACTAAAAACCTGTATACAATCTAAACATATTGGTTTGCAGTGCTGCTCTTCCCCGCCACTGACTTTTATTGTTTCCCACCTGCTGGTGATGTTCCTGACCAGTGTGAACCGAAGTGTTTGGCAACCCTGCCATTCCTGCTTGCAGCATCCCAATGGCCTTTGCCCTATACGTTACCTTGAGTCACAAACCGCAGTTGTCCACTGCAACAACAAGTGCAAGTTTCCACGGCTCTTTGCACCAATGGTCAAGCGTGAAAACACATAAAAACCCTGGTGACCCAACCAAATTTCACATGTGCATATCTGCAAACCATCTTACCATACAGTCTGATTCCACATAAGCAAGATGAGATGGACAATTAGGTTTAATTATTCGGATTTTAAGTTAACAATTTTTTTTTATGGGAAACCATTAGTGCCAGACTCGTTTGTAGTGCATGTAATGCCTCTCAGTATGTGTTCATATTGCATATTGTATTTTACTTTATAGTACAAAGAATCCTTCCCTGGAGGTGTGTATGTTTGTCTCTGTTTTTAATAAAACATCAAGATGCTTTGATGCTTTCCATCACTTTGAAAGAGTTAGGTGTCATAATGTGGTTATAAAAAGGCAGCTATTTTGATTAAATAATGAAATTTGAATGGCATTTTAAAAGATTAAAGGATTTTTCAATCTTCTGAGTGTTTATAATTCTGCAGTAACTGCTTTCCAAATTGTGTAGTGAGATAATGAGATAATGAATGATATTCCATTATCAGCTAGAGCATATAAAGCCAGAATGCCAAGCTTGTCATGAAAGCATGCATTTGATTACATGTCAGAAATCAATATGGCAAAAAAAGCAGAAAAACAAAATGAGCACTCAGTGTCACCTAGTCATCCTCAGCGAAGACTCCAGGAGGCATAAACAACCTGCTACATCAAATGCACTGACACATTTTGTGGGCATACATGATTGGTTAGTTCCACGGGCAGATCCTAAAATCAGCTCATTCTCGTGCGTTTACCATGAAATAGAATGTCTGTCAGCTACATTGTTGGGGTTCTTTTCATGCTGTTTCATAGCACTGAAGGCGAATACGTTTGCCTGCATTATCCCCTGAAGACTTTGGAACTAAAAGTTGCAAAGAGAGTATAAAAGCATCTCAGGGAATCATGGGAGAATGTGGCCTGGATTTTTGGCACATTTCATCTCAGTATGGTTACAGTGCGAAGAAAAACGGGTAAACTGTATTCATGCCCTTCATCCTTCAAGCATTGTTTCATCTTGGTCTGACATAGCTGCATATTGAATAAGTCTGATCAATACCTCTTAGCTTATTGAGAGCCTTATTAATGAATTCAATGGATTGTCTCTGAAAATGATAAATGCCTGACATTGTTACAATTAACTACATATCACATATGTTTTGATTGGAGTTCAACGTCATTTTTCATCTCTCTGGAAAAAGGCAGCAATAAGTTGAAAATGAAACCAGTGGAATCTGTCTGGTTTGCCTGGTATGTTGAACCAAACGCTTTGTCAGGGGTTATATTTTTTAGTGGAACAGCCAAGGTGTTCCTGCTGCTTGAGTATAATATTGAGTTATCTAATGTAACATTTTTGAAAATAACATATGTTTTGAATGTGTCAGAGAAATTAACATTTTACAACTAATCTAATATGAATTATTGTGTATTTTCCCTTCCTGACATATAAAATATGTACACATTTTCTTTATGTGTTGTTTTTAACAACAGGAGCACAGTAAATTTATGTTGGATACATCTCAAGGGACTTTCCATTTTATTTAATATTAAAACTTTATGATTATATAGTATTAAAACAATATACAAATAACCAAAATTCAAATAACCATGACATGTTTTGTTTTTAAAACTTTAAGTGCTTAAGTTCTCTGGCTTCAGCTATTAACATAAACATAATTTTACAAGAAAGACTAAGATATACAAAAAGGTTCCAACTTCATAAATAATCAAGCAATGCTTGTTTCACTCAAATGGTGCTGGCCAAATGAATGTGGAACAGAGGAAATGTATTTATGCTCTGGAAAATTATTGTGAACTTCTTCTTTTCAAATTTCAAACTTTTGGCTTTGAGGTTAATATTTTTGGAACTCATCAAAAGGCACAGTTTCAAACAGACTCTTACTTCAAAGCACAGATGGTACAAGAAGCACAAGCATACCTTTCAAGTCATAGATAGTTTAGCCTCTTCTCGTAATCACAGGCTTTTTGTCTTGCCTTCATTTTTTGGAATGCAGCATGTGTCATTTGAATAAAAGGCTAGTAATTCACCTTCAACAGCAACACATATAACCACATAAACAATTCCAAATGTGTTGAAATAAAAACATTGGATGGAAGTAGAATTATCTTTGCACTTTGCTCAGAGCTACGCCTCCAACATTTCTTGCAGATTCTTCTTTTGTCACATGACTCAATGTAATGAGGTCATTTCCAGGCTAGTTATTGGATTTTTTTTCGTAGAGCAAAGCCAGTCTATAGTACGCCACTGTATTTGCTTCCTGTTCCAGAGAAAATCTAAACCATAGTAACCAGCATGCACTTTCATTCCGGTTCCTTTGCTGTTTTCACTCCTACGCCGTCGGCTTTGAGGTGTCCTGCAGCATATGGGGGCTGCCACGAGCGAGGAAACTAAAATTAGCTTTCTAGGCAAACCATCGCAGTATAAAAGAGCGACCAAAAAAACGCCCTGCTGTTCTGTGTGATTAGCAGCGAGCTACAAAGGAACAAATTAAGCAACATGACTGTGCCCACCAAGACCTTGATCCTTTCCTTAAACACTCTATGAAGGTGAACACAGCCTTTCCTCTGAGGTTTCAGAGACTTAGGCATACGCTCTTCTTGAATAAGAAATGACTCATTTGCAAGCCCTGTTGTAGCTGTGCAGAAATAACAGCACTGCTATATCCACGTCAGTCGTGCATGGCATTGTTTTCAAAAGGTTGCCCTTTCTCTTCTTTTTTTGTGCCAGATAAATTTTGTTTTCCTGTTCAACATTGTGAGGATTCTTATGACCAAGCTGAGAGCCTCTACCACCTCTGAAACAATACAATACAGGTAAGCACAGCACACAAATAAGCACATACAGAGATTAAGCAGCTGGTGTATGGAGTTGTAACAAGACCCTGTATTTATATGCCATGTTTTTCAATCAATATCTGTATATGCTGTTTGCATTACACTCAAGTTCAAGAAAGATCCCATCTGATCCTATGTATTTTTCCATTTTAATACGGCTACTGTTTAAACAGAAAATACCTAAGGGCAATATGGGAGACGGAGAACTAAATGCTCTGAAGCATTACAACAGTGATTAAGCTCCTATTGAGTCTTAATTGAGCTGGTTTCAGAGCATTGGCAGGGGCGAGGCGATGATATTCAACCTGGGAGGGACGATGAGAAGAAATATCGGACTCAGGCAAAGGAGACTCTTGGGTGAAACGCTCAAAGGCGTCAGTGACACAAGGGTTGGTTTCGCAAAGACAAAGCCCAAAAGGGTTGGACTCCGATGTTGCTGTCGTCTCTTCGGCTGCAGCTAGAATCAGAACAACTGAGCCTAAAGTCTCTAACTCGTGGTCACAACGCCAACATGCCACGCTGTATTCTGCTTCATTGTGGTTCGTCATCAGGCACAAAGTCTCTGTGGCAGCGGTTGTGAAAACAGCGCAATGATTTATTGACTTGTGTGGTCCGTTCTTACCACGTGAGGTCATTTTAGTCTGCATCCCATTGATTTTTTCCCCCTCCTTTCCTGGATACTCCAGGCCTTTCTCAGTGGTACTGGCTTTGTGCAAACACAGCCAGACACACAGGATTAAGGCACTTTTGAGATCAGAAATATATTAGACATTGTATTACAGTAGATATCCACATCATCTGAAACCTTTTCAGCCCTGATTTAGTATAACCACAGTACGTTTTGTCATCAGCCATGTGAAACAGATTGAAGATAGTGTGCTTGTTTTTTTTTTGTGTCCTACACAACATCTTTTTTTTCAGTCAGACCCTCAATATTAAGGTGCTGTTCAAATGTCACGGAAAGAGTGGACATTATGTTACAGCACATGTCCATATATTGTGTTCTTTAACCTTACTTTGAAGCCCAGACTCTGTATAACTACAATGCACTGTTACGCAGACTGAAGCAAGTGTACCTCTTGGTCATGTCTTACGCAACAGTTTTTGTTCAATTCCAAAACTCTATTGTATTGTTGGGCCATAGTCCGTCTGAATATAATCTTGTTCAAATCCACACAAAATCTTAGCCCACATCACAGCCGTAAAGAAAGACAGCTAACATATTTATAGTCTTCAATATGTACTTTGTGGCAAATGACAGTTATCAGCAACATAAAGGAATAATATGTATTAGACTGCAGAATTAATGTACAGCCCTGTCATTGTAACATTTGTCAGGATCCAAAATTAGGAGCTGTTACGGATGTTCTGTGTAATAGAGTACAACTGAAAATGCATTTGAAATGAAAAATGGTCCCTCCAGTTTAAAATAATTTTTCACTGATGAATGTTTTACAGTCAGGGAGCATATAAAACAGTATTAAATTTGAAATGGATTTCAAAGGTGTGATGTTTTGTGATGGCTGAAGGCACACATTATGTGACTGTGTGTCTTGAAAAATAATTACTTTGAGAAAGTTTTTCATTCTTGCTCAGTTGATAGACTGCCATTAATTTCCATAGCTGCAGCATGTTATACACGTTTCTGACCTTTATATAATGGTGTTTCTGATTTGCTTCATGTGTGTGCTTTCATTGGTAATGTGCTGATTCCTGCCACATCAAAACAATTAAATGAACTTAAATGTTCAGAAATGTTTTTTAGACATTATTGGCCAGAGTCAATATAACAGATACACTGTGCACTTTCAAGATTGCTGTTTATATTGCTGTTATATTTCAACAATTTCAACAATATATATTTTTAAAATATTTTCAACAATTTCTTAATATTGTAAGAAATTAAACAATTGTCGAAACTATTTAATCAAAGTTTAAGGCATAGAGCATTACAGTTATGTCAAGCTTTAATGGTGGACAGATAGTTCTTTTTACATAGTTTTTATGTCCGAAAGGGAACATATGCTATGGGAGAGTCCACACAGGTAGAGCTTATTTAATGTTTTAATCAAATCTAACAATACAGGGGACATTTAAAGACCCTCTGTAACGTTGGACTATATCCATGCAAATCAATTACAGGTTCAATCAGAGA
Organism: Megalops atlanticus; assembly: GCA_019176425.1. Taxonomy (NCBI): domain Eukaryota; kingdom Metazoa; phylum Chordata; class Actinopteri; order Elopiformes; family Megalopidae; genus Megalops; species Megalops atlanticus. Next base: position 13,142,677 of record CM032898.1, on the reverse strand, counting down.
CCAGTATGAACTTTTTAGTATATAGGATATTAAAGTATATTGCTAACAAAGAATAGCTTTGTGGACACCTCAATACTGACTGCAGGGTGATTACCTTCAAAGGAAGACAGCAAGGATAAAAAATAATAATCTGACTCATTTATTCATGACACACTTCCTTCCCATTTTGACTCCAGCAGTTGTAATTGTTGCACATTGTTCTCACTGATCTGTTCTTTGAACTGAAACACCCCGGCACTTTGAATAATTAATAACAGCACTGTTTCTATATCTGCCTGACAGAGCTGGCTGTGAGGCTTTTGATAATTCCTTATCTAAGATGAACATGACTGAGGCCGTGGATTTCTTGCAAGACTTGAAAGCCAAGAAAAAGTTTTTTTCTTGTTTTTTTTTGGGATCTGTGTCATGAGATCTCCATCTGTAATTGAGCTCCTGTTTGTGCTCAGAAATATTTTATGAGAATTGCGTCAAATTGTATTTGTCCTTGCCTTTACAGAAAAGCAGTTAAAGCCACCTTAGTTTTGCTGCCCTTGCTGGGCATCACCTACATGCTGTTCTTCGTGAATCCAGGAGAAGATGACATCTCCCAAATAGTATTTATTTACTTCAATTCTTTTCTCCAGTCCTTTCAGGTAAGAGAGAGCAGCATGTTTTGTGTATACGTGCATGCATGCAAAAGCTTCACATGGCAATCAGCTGAATTTTCTCATTTACAAATCCCACAAGCGATTCCTCTGCTAATTCATGTTTGTCTACAATCCATATTTAAATTAGTTTCAAATACAGGAATGTGGCTCTTGCCAGGACTTCTTAGACATGCTTAGTGTATTTGTCCTCATTACTCTTTAGTGCTCCAGCGATCCAATGTTCACTTCCCAAGTAGAAGCATAGGGAACAAACTGAAGGATTTAAATAGCTCTGCAGTTATCATGCGACAGCCAGTTACAAAAAGTGTTTAACATTTATGCTGGGTGCAAACATGCCGTTATGATCTGTTATATCACAAGTTTTTCAGTGAGTCTGTTCCTATCCCTGCCAGCATTCAACTGTTTCTAGAACAAGTTCACAAAACACCCTGGACAGTTCCTTTTTGGATGGAATGTAGTTATTTCTTTAAGCAGAGAATGCAACAATTTTTAGCATGATACAGAGGACAGGTGTTCTCATTTTGTGTAAAATAAGAACACCTGTTCTTAGGACGCTCTATGTTTACATAGTTGATTTAGTTTTATGAGTAAAGCTCACAGAGATATTAAATATAGGATGTCTGGGTGAAAGTGCTCTGTGCTGGGTTGGCCCCAGGAGGGGATGACATATATGTTGTTGTCATGTCTGTCCTCCCTCATAGTAGTGCTGTAAACAGAGCACCATATGGACTCATTTTGTGCTTTCACATACATCCAGCATGTGAAAGAATGGGCTATATATGTATTCAAACTGCTGGATATACATGCAGCTAATGGGGTGAATTCTTTCATGGAGGGGGTGATGTCATGAATTAGTAATGCTGGTCAAAAAGGGTACCGTCCTCTTCTATTATTTATAATCAATGCTATTTAAATGAATACACATTTTATCGTATTGCAAAATGCGCCCCTCAAAACAAACATGTAAGCTGTCTAAGCTGGAAAAAAAGAATAAACCTGGCATGTCTGCTCATTAACCATATCAATCTGTGTTCCAATTAGCAAATGTTATACAATTATAACTAATTTCACAGCAGAATTACAGTACATGAACAGCCATATTAGTGTTACACTTAAGAGTTTCAACAAGCTTAATGACAAACTGGGCACATTGCAAAACTGCCATACCCCACACAAACTGATGTATTTTTACATTACAATTTACTTAGCAGGCAAGCATATCCACAGCAACTTACAAAGGCTACAGTTTTTCATTTTAACCATTTACACAGCTAGACATTTATTGAGGCAATTAGTGTTAAGTACCTTGCCCAAGGCTACAACAGCAGTGGTAACACCTGGGAATAGAACCAGTAATATTTCGCTTACAAACCCTGCTTCTTACCACTAAGCCACCACTTCTGCCTCCAAACTTTGTTTTCATTCAGTCTGGTCTAATCTAAGAATAGTTGACAGCTGTACTGGCTTTCAGTCATTCAAATAGTTTATTCTGCCATTCATGCATAACATGTGGTCATGTCCAAAATAGTTCGTATAAAATATGTTCTTAGTTAATGGAGGGCAACAAGTCATTTGTTTTGCTTTTTTTAAATTAATTTCATTTCATGCTTCACAAATAGAATAATAATACGTGCTTATGATCTAAGTCTTTGTACAGAATGTAATTTGGTGGCAGCAATTGAGGTGATGTGTACGTAAGATTCAAATTCGTATCAATGTGCAAATCTGCATTAATGCCCCTGTTCTATCTGTGCTTTGGCTCTTATTTTTTTATTTGTTAGGCTATATGTTATAATAACAAAAAACATACTTGCTTTGTGCCACCAGGCCGGTTAAACTTTAACCCCTAGAACCCAAAAGCCGCACATTACAGCCGTATGAGCTTATCTCCGCTGAATAACATGCAAAGCAATGTCCATCTCACAGGGTCTTAATATGTATAAAGCCCAGAAAATCTATGCTATCAGTCTCCACAGAGATAATTAATTTTTTTCCAACAAGCAAAACTTATTTTATTTCATATAAATTGACATGTCAAATTCCTCATGTTGATGGTCCTGATAGCATTTTCCATTAGACAAATTATTTCTGAATGGAAATTATTTCTGTATGGACACCCATTGCACATCCTGCATAATCTACAAACTCAGAGGGGTCCAAACATCAGGAAACATCAAAAGAGGCACGGTTCGTAGGGTTAAGCCTTGTTATCAGCAAGATGAAGAAATGAATGCAAACGCAAACAAATTGACCCTCAGTGTGGTCCTCGTTTGAAAAATGGACTGGCTGTCGTAACGTTATCAAACTGAGGATAAGACAAATTGATCTCCTGTTGCTTTTGTAATGTCCTAACTGTCCTTTCTGATGCTTTTTCAGGGCTTCTTTGTGTCAGTATTTTACTGCTTCCTTAATGGGGAGGTGAGTCGACAATGAGCATCATTTCATGCATGGGCACCCTGTGTGACGAATAAGCACACGAGGGCTAAGCCAAGCTCTCTGGAGATACAGCTATTAGAAGTTCATGTGACCTCGCCAACCATTACAGTTGAGGTGCAAGAGAAATATCAAACAGTGGCATACTATCTGTAGCCACATCCAGTAAACACATAAACTATACATAGGGGTTTTTTTTGACTGATTGGCGGTATTTATTTATTTAGTTATTTATTTGTTAATCTATTCTACTGCAAATCTGCCATCTCTGTGGTGATCCACATTTTAAGCAAAAACTCTGTAATTGTAGTGAAAGGGTGTTTTAGCAGAGAAGGTTAGAAAGGAGAGAACATGACAAATCAAAACTTGATGTAATTGCAGTAGTTACCTGCAATCTCAAATGTGTTCAATGACTGAAGCAAATTAATTCACTTGCAACTCAGGCCTATCATTGCAAATTATACCGAAGGCCTCAAGAGCCCTATTGTTTTTTTTTTTTTTTTCAGAAACTCTGGGCACTACAATTAAATATATTTAAACTACTAATAGTGTCATATCTAATGTTTTTTGGGGAGGCTTACACTTTCCATAATAGGGGCATCTGTGCCAAAATGCAAAGCCTCCAGACTGTGTATTGCAAAAACAAAAAGAGCTGTTCTACATCATTCATTCTATGTTACAGAACTAGACAAATTGCAGTCAACATCATTGTTTTCAGAATGCATGCCACACATCTGGCCAAATGAGATAAACTCAGTGTAAAGGAGATAACTCTGTAACAGGATTATCTCTTAATCTTTAACTTCATTAAAATAACTCTTTTCAAGTAAGTTGTTTTTATACACTGTGTATATTTTAAGATAATGGGAGCAATGAACCCACACTTCTTGCATGTGAGGCTTCAGTATCATATTTGGCACAAGACTTCTTGTAAATTCTTTTTTAAATCTGTGAATCTTAATTGCATTTGTTTCTAAATGAACACTGAAATAAACCCACTCCTCAAATTTAGCTGTGCAATTTAATGTGGAATGTGTAGACTTTTTCTTGTAATGATTTTAATCAAATCTTATAAATGGATTGAAAACAATATTACATTTAACAAATTTAAGTCAGATTGTTAACCCTTCACCCATTCTGAAGGGATGGTTTTAACAAAGGAAAGTGGAAAAGAACACTACATCCTTTGAATTCTAGTGTTATTTGTCATCTGAATCTCTCTGAGATTTGGATGTGTGTGTAGCATAATTTGCTTTGCACTCTCCTGTAATGGCTTGAACACCAGCTTTTTTCCAGGGGGTAATTAATCAAATCTGAGTCATATGCCACACAAATGAATGGAGTTCCATCTATGTTGATACAACATTTATGGGAGGGTCAACTCCATCCATCACTGGTGGGACCATTAGCAATGTTCTTACTGAGACCTGGAGGTCTCATTATGACAGAACAATTTTCATTCTTTATGTGTATCATAATGGCAGAAGGTTGTGTAATAAATGATTATGGGGTCTACCCTGCATTGATGAAAAATGAAACCACCTTTCTATGGACAAAGTGGTCTATATAATATCTTGTTGTAAAAACACAATATTTGACATTTAGTAGCACATTATAGTTCAGGATAAAGGGGAAATAATTTGGTTAAAGTGCAGTTTATGAGTGTATTGCTGAGTGTATTGCTGCTTACACGGAAACAAAGAACAATATGCAAATTACACAATAGTGAAAGTAAGTTGTATGAAAGCTCTAAACTATGAGTTGATATTTTGAACCTGTAATGATTCCCGTCTTTATAAAAGATCAATATGTTCAATGGCGAGAATTTTCAAGTCAGCATAATTATCAACTTTTTAACTACCAGAGTTGTATATCAAGATGAAAGACTTTGGGGTGTATGCATAAAACTAACATGATGCTACATGGAAACACTAATGCGATTGTTCAACCACGCATAAGGGTGTTAAACGGGAGTTTTTTTTTTTTTTCTGGATGCAGGCAATAACTCCCTTCCTCCCTTTACATTCCTGTTCCACATGCAATTAAAGTGGTGCATAAAAGAACGCTGCCACAATATTACTGTTAAAATTACACCTAATGAGCAAATTGTGGGTAATGCCATTTAATGCTGACAATATCATTTACATACTCAGTATGGTTGTGGTAGACAGGGGGGACTTATTGTTAGGCAGTACTGGTTTTTAAAGCGATGAAAAGAAGACCGAATAATGCAAGGATTTATGCATATGACCCATCGCATCTTGTCCGTGATATCGGCTCCACGCCAAATAGAATAGAAGGCTGACTCTGACAGCACAGAACACATTTGCTTTGCCACTGTGTTCCAGGTGCGCTCAGCGGCCAGGAAGAGGTGGCATCGCTGGCAGGACAACCACGCGCTGCGGGTTCGAGTGGCCCGGGCCATGTCCATCCCCACCTCCCCCACGCGGATCAGCTTCCACAGCATAAAGCAGACCACGGCGGTGTGACCTGCAGAGCGCCCCCTGCAGAGTGATGCGTGTAACGGCACCATCACCCCGATCCCATTTTATGATGACACGGCGTGGGCTGGCCGGCTATTCGCTTCGAACGCAAAACAATTTTGTGCAGACACAAAAAGACTGAGCAAAACTGAGGTGAGGCGCAGCAGTTCTGATGGAAACTTCCACACTTTTGCTCGACTCATTCCATGCCAGAATCCTTTCAATGGTGGACGTTTCAATGCCGCAAAAGCAGGATTCCAGCACAGATATTCAATTCACAGACCAGACATTCTGCTCAGTGTTCCTTCGGGTCTCAATGCTTCCATGCCAAGAGGGTTCTAGCTGGTATTGAAAAATTTTGGTGCTGTCCTAGCTATGGAGGTTGTGTTCATGACTGTGCTTCTCCATGAGTATCCATAAAGAACCGGCCAATCAGAAAACATTTAGGTTCAACAAGTGCAGACATGGAGCTGAATATCTGGTCAGTAAATAGAATATTTGTTGGTCCAGACCTTCTCTGTGAAAGATTCAGAAGTCCAAATACATCTCTGTGCATAGCACAGAACTGGAGATTGATGATTGATGTCCATTTAACAGACTACATGGAGTGTAAACTGCCAAAGGAGTGTACATTTTGGAAAAAGATTAATGATGGGTGTAAGCTCACAAGAGTCAAATTGAATAACTTTCCCTTGTTTTGGAGCAAGATCTGTCACTTCATTTCCAAAATAACATGCTTGTTGGAAAAGTACATGGAAATCAAATTATGCACATTTTGCACTCAAACCACTAAAACATAAACCTGCATTTTACTGGAAGATCATAGATCAATCAGTTTTTAATCATTCTGCTAAATTAGGGTGGTTCCCTTTTTGTCAGTAGGAAATAATGGATAAAAGCCGAAAACTAGATGATAAAATTAAAAAAATGTTTAGTTGTTTAAAAAAGTGTATAGGAAAGTCCAATGGCATGCATAATTCTCACTTCTCATTTGATATTTAATGGAAAATACATCCCAATATTGGATTTTCCAGAATTTTAGTCCAGATTAGTCCAGAATTTTATTCTTGTCTCACCACCTTCTGACATTACCATTCTCTTTTCCAGGCCCCATCCCCAGTCTGTTTCCCGATTGCTATTGGATTAGACAGGGAACAAGATGAGCGAATTAAAACCTGACCTGTCAGGCACAGCCCCATCAGGTAGCTTCAGGGACGCAGCTCAAATGTACTTTTGCAGGGGATGCATTATAATGTGATCAATATTAGATGCAACTGGTAGCCATCTTTGGCAAAACATTTAATCGATTGTCTGAGGGTAAGTAATTTATGAAGACCAGCCTATATTGTCAGCATCTTTTGATGTACCAGTTGAGAATCATTATAAAATGGAGGCAATGATAATGTGAATTTATGTGAAATGATGAAGGCAGACAGTGGTTTCATTTTGTCCAAGCATTTATGAGGGAAGATGAGAAAAAATACCCCTATGAATCAATATTGGATTGTTTGTTTTGGTCTTAGTGTTTTGATAGGTATCCTGTGCTGATTTTATAACGCCACGAAAAATAGCAGTTTCAAGATAAATTGAAGTGAGAGGTGGCCTGATGTTACCATTAGATCACAGCTGCAAGTCTGATGAGTGGATTTGTTCATGCATTTGAAGGCAAAGTAGATTAATGCCCCGTGTTAGTGCTCCGCAAATCTTTTCTTTCTTTTTTTTTTTCGTGGTCCAGTTTAATCAATGACAGTGCTAAGCTGTGAATCCTGGGTAGCTAAGCTTTCCTCGAGTGAACTCAATTTGGCATCACTGAGTTTTTGTTCAGTTCATGTCACTCCACAAACCATAGCGCAGCAAATGACCCTCTTGCCCCCAAGCCCCCAGGAAACTGATGGACTTTGTTAATCATTTCCCCTCAGGCTTTGTTGCAGCGCTTTGTTGCATTCGTCCATGTCATTACTCGCTGTGTTAATTACTGATAAGACAGGAGGCCAAAAGAAGTTTTTTAAAAGAAGTGAAGGGAAACTTCTTTTTAACAAAGTAAGGTGTTTAATTTTCATTACTTGCCTAACATTTCTCATTCCTTTTTTCTTGGAATAGAAGAGAAATGTTTTATTGTTAAAGAAGGAAATCATACTTTAATTTGAAATTCAGATTCGGAGCCAAACCTGCATAAGCAAAGTTGTAGGGACAAGTTCCGTCCTTAGTTCTGAATTGCCACTACCATTTGCTTCTAGAGCTGTTTGTCAAATTTGGACAATATTTACCACTGCTAGGATGTGTGACTGACCAGGCTTTCTATTCAGAGTACAGGTCACTGTATATATTTTTAAGAGGAATATATTAATATCCAAGAACAGAATTTAATGAGGCTTGAAGATGCCTCAATGTAGATTATTTAACACTAGTAGTACAAAAAAACATATGAATCACATTGCCCTTTAAAAATATTTGAAAAGGGCTGTATTGGGAATGTATTGTACAGTGAGTTGTTAAATAGGTAGTTCTTGCTTAAAATTGTAGTTGCAATCCTGAAGTGTACAATGTTAGACTGAACACATTAATTTAGGGAACAATAGCTTTCTACATGTCTGAAATATTTTAAACCGTCTGAAATGAATACCTCAACTCTTATGTTTAAGGGCTGAAAAAGTGAGATGGTTATAAAACTTCAACTTAAGATATATTTTGTGTTTGGCTAGTTTTCACAAGTGCACATTCATGGACGAGATATTACATTACATTATTATTCAAATGAAAATGAATGTAATGTAAAAATATTAATGTACTGTTTTATTAGTAATAATTGCTGTGTTAGATTATAGATTTTTTTAGAAGTATTTTTTAGAAATATTGCCCTGTGTTTTTTATGCTGAAGGAATCCAAGGTCACATTAAATCAGACTTGCCCAACTAACCGCAACTAATCATATTTACAGATTAAAAACAAATGATGAGATTGATCTGGTATAGAATGAAGATGCCATTATTATGTAATAATGATAATAATAATTTAGTTTGTTTTTACATTAAATTACATTTTGAGTGCTCCTGGAGATACATCCATAGTGTGGAACTGTATTGAATCCTAACAGCAGTGCATTATCCAAAATATGATTTATGGCCTGGATCTGGAAACCTGCTTTTTATACATCAGAATTAAATATATAACCTCATGGGTTCTGGGTTGGAATGATGCGGTAACCGCATTGGAAGCAGTGTTAAGGCAGTTTCCTTGGTCTACCCCAAATGTACTTTGCATTGCCTGTTTAAACTTTGTACAGAAAATGAAAGAAATACATTAACTTCAGTGAAATGTAAATTTTGCAATGCCTTTTCACTTACCATTAAAAAGTCAGAATGTTTATATACAGAGCAATCCATCAAATGTAATGAATTTCAAGGTACTTGTAAAAGATATGCTTTTAATGTCTATATTTCAGAAACTGCATCCACCTCCTCAGAATTGTTTCACCATCACAGTATGCTACCAAATCAAAGATGTCATCAATGTTGTTCTTAGCTAATATAGCATTTTGAAATTATTTCACAATGAAGTAAATAAAAAATGTTGCATATTGACCAAAAAAAAAACCGAATTAAAATAACCTTTGTGAAAGGGTTTGTAAAATAGCTACAACAACTATTGTTTTTATTTCAATTCTCTTTGTGTTTTCCTTTATATTATATCTTTCCTATTTAACATCAACTGTGATACTACAAGTATTCTTTAATGCATATGTATTGTGCATCTAAGAGGTGTGACATCAGTGACTTTTAAGTGGTTCAGTGCAACTAGTTTAAGTAACATTCCAGAAGCGGCATTATTGTGAAATTGAAATGGAACAAATCATAACAGTTTCTTCACATTATGATCCATTTACATTCTATATTCCGGTCAATTCCCATCTCCACAACTAAACACCCTTGAAGATGTAGCTACTGCAATCATTTGGATTCATTTTACATTACTTATTTCCATTCACATTCACAAATTAATGTAGGTCCATTTCTTTTAACAGGAAAATGTGGTGTTTGGATATCTGAAATTTTGAAATATTTATGGAATGGAATGCTTATTTATTTATTTATTTCAAAATCAGAATCATTGAAAAATCAGTGGGCTGATTCCTCTCATTGTTTTTGTTTGATTTTATTTTTCATGCATATTTAGCAGTGTCCTGGGTTGTTGTTAATCACATCTTTTGCACAGTTGTTCTCAACTACAAAAGCCGAAAATTCTGTAGTAAAGTCTTGCCGTGCTTAACTTGATAATGTGGTGATGTAAATATATATTTCAGTGTTTCTGTACCTTCTGATAAAATAGGCTTTCTGCCAGAAACACCAGTGATGCCTTATAGAAAACTGAATAATTATGAAATGAAACCTTTATAAATACTGTTTGATCATGTGAGAGAGGATGAATTTATACAATTGTAAATAATGACTCTGTTATTTGATGTCAGATTTGAACTTATTTTAATAAACTGAAATGTAATGCTCTTGGTTTTTGTTTTTCTTCTTAACATAAAAAGTACTGTTGACAACATTAATTAAATTTTACTAAGGTCTAAATACATTTCTGAATTCATTTAGACAAGTACCAGACCTTTAAACTATACAGTTGACAACATTATGTTCACTATTAATTAGTATTAATGATGATCATCTCTTTTGTGGTTCATTACCACATACGTTAAATTATGTGGATGATGTGGTTCAACTGCAGAATCTATCCACAGTATAGGGAAGGAACACATTTTGTTGTCTGTTGAAGGTCACAGTTATTGACAAGACCTCCTGTCTTCCCAGACTTCATAATCTCCAGCCCCTGTCACTCAGATGATTGAACTGCTCTGTTTTGAACAGTGAGGGGAGCAATGATGCTAAAGTGCTTTGTTCCACACTCAGTGTGGAAGGATAACAGTCCTTTTCAGATGCAGAAATCATAAATGTCTCTTGAGATGGCTTTCGGAAAACGATCATGGAGGAATAGCCGGAGCAGGTTATGTAATATGCATGTAGATTCATTTCATACAATTCCTGCTGAGTTGGGAGGAATTGGAGCAGAAAATTCCATCAGTGTAAAGACCCCCACAGCATTTTCTGTTTGTTACAGTTCTCAGGGCGGTTGGTGACCCCTGAAGTGAGCCAATGAAGGATAGTGACAATTAAAGACGGTGTCAACTGATTGAAGTACAGAAGATGGTTTGTATTTGTCTCTCTTAGTCACTTTGGCTGTAGCAGGAGCTTTGCCAATTAAAATCATATATATATATTTTTTATTTTCCCTACGAGCTTGTAGCAATACTATGTGATTTTTTCCTCAATAGCCACCTCTTTATTTTCAACAGATCTGCAGTTTGTATTTATTAATAGCTACTCTGGCTTATACGCAACATTGACCTTGAACAGAGCTGCAACTGTAAACTTTTAACAGGAAAACCAAGTCTTATTCAAGGTTGTTGACCATATAACCAGTTCCCTCAAACTCTGATTGGTCCAATGAGAATGTAGTGAATGCAATGTAACAAATAAATAAACGTAATGAGAATCCCGTGGGACCTTCATCCCAACAATTAGCAATCTCCCTTGAATTCCTTTTCCTTAACTTTGATCTACAGCTAAATTCAAGTTTTTTCTCAATAAAAGTGCAGTTATTTTCATTAATTTTGGGCGTGCAGAATTTTTGTGTGTGCAGACCTCAGCAGACTTACACTTTCGCTTATAGTAGTTTTCAGACTATGTGAATGTTGGTTGCATGCATGGCAAGGCTGATCAATCAGAAGAACTCTCCGTCTTCTTAAATCAGGACATGCTCTTCTCTCAGTCTTCCACAAGAGCTCACTGACATGACATTGATTTGACAGATGTAAACATGAACTCAAATTAAATAAGCTATTATTGCATTACATAATCCTATTATTCTGTATGTCATCCTAACATACTCTGTCACAGAGGTAGATCAATCAGAGTATCTTCAGGCAAACATACATAATTAGCCATCATTGTATTTTCGATAATGTTCAACGCTGGGGGGAAAATAGCCCTTGTCAAAGTAATTATAACATTAAGCAACATTTTACTTCAGGCAGAAACTTTATCAAACAGCATTAGTATAAATATAGCATTTCCACAATAAATTTGACCTACAATAAATGCTGACCCTACTTTTAATTATATATTCAATCATGTACTTCACTTGGTATGGTAAGTATTAGGCTTAGATTTCTATGAGTATTGCAATATATGTGTAAATCATATTCATTCTCTCTCATATCTCTTGTGTGTGTGCATGTGTGTGTGTGTTTTTGTTGGGTTGAAATGACTGATCATCTTCTACATAAATATCACGTTCAACATACTACATCCTCCAGACAAGAAGACATGCAAACTGTAAAATTCATATTTGAAGGTTGATAATCAAGATATGAGAGTATCACAATAATTTCATTTTGTATAAAACACATTAGCATACGGGTGTAAATACCCAGTTAATGGTGTGAATGAAATATTCCCTGTGTTATTGTCTCTTTCTGAATGTCAGCAAAACCAAGGAGCTTGTTGTGGACTTCAAAAGGGGGCAGCAGCAGTCTTACACCCCACTCACAATTGCCAGGACCCAAGTGGAGAGAGTGAGTAGCTTCAGGTATCTTGGGGTTCATATCACTGAGGACCTGACCTGGACTAATCAAATTCAAGCTCAGGTAAAAAAGGCCAGAAAAAGCATGTACCACCTGAGATTACTGAGGAAATTCAGGGTCCCCCCAGTAATTCTGAATACTTTCTATACCGGGGCTATAGAAAGCATACTGACCTAGTGCATCTCACTGTGGTATGTATGTGATGAAGTTCTTGAATCTTGAATCTTTCTAGGATAAACCATTCTGGATTATTCCTTAACTGTGACTAAAAGCTTATTTTATAGTCAATGGGTAAAAATTGTTAAAACTCCCTTTAGAACCAGAGCAAGTAGAAGCAGCAGGCTGAACAGTAGGGCTAAATGTCAGTACTCCCGCCCGCTAGCCGTTGTGTTTTTGTTTTTTCTGTCCATGTGCTTTTGTTTTTCTGTGTTCCAGCCCTGCCCTGCTCCCCGCCCGGTCTCCGCCCGCCTGTTTCCCTCATTGCCTTCACCTGCCTGCCTGCGCACCTGTTTCCCATTCCCGTTATCAGCCCTGCCCTATATCTTCCCTGCGCATCCCTGTTCTGTTGCCAGTTCGTCTCGGTTGCTTTTGCCCGTTTCGTCCCCGCCTTTTGTTTCGTGCTTGATTCGCTGCTTTTCCCATTTTCAACCTGCCTGTTTTTTCAACCTGTTTTTTGCCTGCTGTTTCTGCCCTGTTTGCCTGTACCTCTGCCTGCCTGGTGTCTGACCCTGCCTGCTCCGTTACCCGTTCCTGGATTTTGCCCCTCGGACTGTCTTTCTGGTTTTGACCCTGCCCGGTTTTTTGCGGATATGTTTCCTGCCTGTCGGACTTGTAATAAATCTGCCGGCTTCCGTTGGTCTGCGACTGAGTCCTTGCCCGAGCCCTGTCACAAAAAAAATGGAAAAGCCTGAAGTCAGCTAGACTCCAGCAAATGAAAAGGACTGTAAGTATACCAATATGTATTTTCATTCCTACTGTAAATGGGCTGTTGTCTTTAATTGGGTCTCTGATCATGGAGCTGGCAAAACAAACTTACTGAATGTACAGTAGAATCCTCAAGTTATTAACATTTGGTAAAAGTATCAAGGATACATTCCTGGGCCCACAGCTACAGTACACAACACAAAACCACACTACAATGTGCTAATGAGAGTTAGGTATAATGCTATCCAAAGTGGAACTGAAATAAACCTTGGGTCTCAGAAAATTTGCAACTGTGGTTTAGGAGGCACTATATGTCTGAGGAAATATTAGTTGTAAGATGACATGCTGGATCTACCCACAATGCCCATCTGTGGTCTGCTATATTTTTCAAGGTCTCCCTGCATAGTGTGTGGTTTGCAAAGATGCCTGCTGTAATGGTTTTCCACCCGCATCAGATTCCTTCACTGTCTCTCTCAAAGCCTCAGGTGCTGATACTTCAAAAGCGCTCCATTTCCCCCCGCTTTCTGTATGGTCTCAGGCCTCTCTGTGTGGCCTTTCTATTCTCACCGGCATCATGAGCCGAATGACAATTTGTCATCACATGCTTTGCACTTCCAATGGCCTCTAGTCTGCTCATGCCCATCAGCAAGATCTTGTAGCTCAACAGAACTTCCACTGCAACAAACACCAGAATCTGGCCCATTCATCATATGTTCAACTTTTTACAAATTAACCCTTTTGCGTGTACGGGCGCACTGGTGTGATTTTTCCATTTAGCGCGTATGCTAAAACCGGTTCAATTAGAACACTAGATTGGGAAAAATTTTAGCTTTGAGGAAACAGTGATTTAATGTTAAAAAATATAGCAAATGCTAACTGAAAACTATAAGAAGCTTAATAATGCTAATGAAAACATAAACAATAACGTAACACGTGCACTACATAGCATAAAAATAAGTTTGTATGTATGCCATATGTAAGTAAGTCTTGTCCAAAATGGCATACAATCTGCTAAGCAATTGCATTGTGATGTAATTTTGTGGGTTCTGTATTTTACATTTAACCCAAAGTGTCATCCATGCTGAGGTCAGTCTGTGGAATCAACCTTTACTGAGGTGCCCTCAAACTGGTGTCATACAGTACTGTGCTCAGTGCTGTCCTGTGCTATTTACAGATCACTAGATTACACTGCCCATCTGCTGTGTGACCTCATCACACCTGTCCTGATCTCTCTGTCACCACCCTCTAATACCAGCACTGCCAGCTAATGCGACTTCTCCCTGACCAAATTGGTCCATGTGACCAGTGTGGACAAACAGGTGTTTACTGCTGGCCGTTGTGTTTATAAATGTCAGCGTTTGCTGTGATGGTCGTTCGCTGCTCCCTGGCCTCCCCAGGTTAGCCGTCCCTTCCTCTGCACTATGTGAAATCTTCACCGCCGATGCGGTTCTTTGCCTTTGAGTCGTGACATGGCCTCAGAAATCCGCTCTGGCCATGCCGCAGTCATGCACAGGATCAGCAAGTAGGTGCTCTGACTCATGCCACGCCGTGCCCTTCATCCGCCGGCTTACCTGGCCTGTCGCTAGGCATCGTACTTGCCGCCCACATACCTGGTTGCCATAGTAACTCTCCTGACTCCCTCTCCGGTTGCCAAGTCCAGAAATGTCAGTGTCCACAGTATAGTAAATGCAAATGGTGTCCAGTTCTTCTACAAACTGATTTCTTTATCAGCTGTACCCAATCCACTAATTCACCTCTGTCTCAGTAACGTTTGAAATTCATTGTAACAGACTATGTTCCTTATTAATTTAATGTTGGCTGGTGTGTTTGTGTCTCATCCCAGTTCAATGATGTGATCATGTTTTCATCAGAATTCCAGCCATAACTCTACATTATACGTAGGCCTCAAGCTTATAAAGCAAGAACCATGGTTTCTGCTCAGCTATTCAAGGTACAGCCGCTGCTTCAAGATAGCTGACATATTGCTTCAAAACATCAAATTAACCTTGGCAGTAAATAGATAAACATTGATTGCGATGAGATAAAGGTATGTGAATCACTCTTGGAAATATGTCATGCTTACAGCTGTTGACATTTAGTATTACATTGTGCCTAAGAACCATTGAAACAGTCCATTTAGTGCATCTTGCTTTGCCATAGTAGAAGGAATGTCAGGTGCTGGGGGCATTTCAGAATAAATCATGCTTGAATTAAGCTCATTTTGATCTTGGGCTTATTTGAAAATGAGCTTATTTGGTAAATGTATGTGACAAGTAATATGGTTTGCATACATATTTACCCTTTACCAGTCATGAGTGCGTGTGCACACACACACACACACACTCCTTCTCTCTCTTTCTTTCACTCTACATTGATATGTGTTTTTTACAGGAATTTTGCACAGGAATCTCTGTTGGATCAGCGTTTCAGCACCATTAAATTTCAGACAGCTCACTTAAAGAGACCGCTTTGTGGTTTACTGCCTCATTTCCATTGTAAACAGCTGTCAGGTGTGTTTCAAAGGAAGGAAGCATTTCACAGCGTTTTCACAGTTGGACAACACATCATACAGAGGACCCTTTGTATTTTCTGTACCTGGTTTCAGGTGTCTCCTAAGTCTTCAAATCACTGGCCCTCTCATTTTTAGAAGACCGAATTAATCATGACAGTAAATGATAAATTGAAATTCATATTTCCAAGCCAGGGAGCTATTCTTAATCCCTTCCGGCCAAGTGAGCTGTATTTAAACTTGAAAATAATAATAATAACAAAATGACAGATATATAAATGCCAGAGATTGTAGAAAGGTATTTGAGTTGTTTTCTACTTTGGAAAAAAAACTGGTTTTAGCTTTATTTTTTACATATATTTGATAGAGGATGGTTTCCATTACACAACAATGTATACATAACGTCTGTTTTGTTGTAATTTAACTGCAAAATGGCCAGATAATCTGCCTTTTAAATACCTAAGCAAGACAGTTGCTGTTAAGAAATTGAGACTATAGCTCTTACATGTCAGTATTTCTCCCCTCTTACAATGACTAGTTTGGTAAGATGTTACAGTAACTCACTGACTTGAACCAATTGCTGCGTTTTGCTGTGGAGAGCAAGTCAGAAATTCGCAGCACACAGCTGCCCCACCTGTTTTGAAGTTTATGAAGCATCACTCTTCAGGAATCATCGGCACACATTGATGATGGTCTTATGATTAAAATGATTTTCATTTCCTTTATTGCACATTGTCTTTCTCTCAAACGTTATGATGATCCTGGCATATTAGTCACACCGTCATGCCTTGTCAGTCTTGCGCTGGCGCTTTAGTCATATTTTTGAAATGGTATTGTGGCTTTTTTTAGGAATTAATTTCTTGCCATACAAATTCCTCTCTTTGTCTTTGAATTCCTATAGACGCCTACAATGCCACTAATAGGCCTAATAACACCATTAGTGTGAAAGTGCTAATTGGAGTTTTATGAAAATTGGCACTGGTGGAACACAAGAACATCTGTTCTCCAGAATAAACTTGAAAGATAAGGTGCAATGTCACAATGCTCACTATTTCCAGCAAGAACAGTCTCAGGAGATGACAGGATTAAAATAAAAAAGGAAGAACGGATTTGAAATGTAATCTTCCATCTGTTAGTGGTTTATCTGCTTCTCTCAGTCTAGATTATTGAGTCTCATCCCCTGAGACTTGCTGGAATAGTGGCCTAATGATTCAGACAGTTCCAGACTGATCTGAAAAACACTGTATGTCAGAGATTTATCTTGTAACTTAAACCAGCATGTCCTGTATCATCTTTGATCAGTTATTGTGATTATATTTGTTACCTAACCTAAGCAGACACTCTTATCCAGAGCAACGTCCAGTGCAATAGACCACAAGTGTATCCATTCAGGTTAAATGAGCAACCGTGTCAAACCAGGCTAACAACACTCACAGACCAGTGAGTGTGAGCATAACACCATTCAAACCCTACCACAGTTTAACTTTTGCAACCTGACTAGGCAATGGAAGCCATGTATACTACAGTTTTAACATCAAATGACACTGTAGATCACATCACTCTGGGTAAAATTTCATAACAATAAACAAAACAGTCATGCTGATTGTGTGATTAAAAAGTTTCCAACTAATTTTCCCCCAAAACTCAAATTCTTTACTCTTCTCATAGCCTTCTTACAACCCTGACAATCCACTGAAGTTCAATGGCTCCCCGTGGAAGGGTAAAAAAGCAATTTTCTGATTAGTGCACTCCAAGTATTTGTTTTAGCATGCTGTGTTTAAAAATAAGACAGCTGAAACAGGGCCAAGCAGCTGTGAGCTAAGCCGGTAAGTGAGTTTATTTATTTATTTTTGTAAATGTGTTTCAGATCAATATTAAAATGGCCCTTTGGAGGCACCAAGGCGTAAAATCGTACCTCGGCTTCCACTTCTGAGAGTTCAGCATTCAGGAGCGGTGGATGATCATAATGATGATGGAAGTGTTTACGGAATCTGTGCCTCTAAACGTCCATTTTAGAGGCCAAAACATCCAACGGGGAGTAAGAGCAATGGCATCGGTGGGCATCGGTGGCCAGGGGAAGTAGCTTCCAATCTGGCATCCTCTATCTGGGATAAACTGGACAGAGTGTGAGGCAGGACAAGCAGGCACAAAGTAACAAAGGATGGAGTTTATAACCATTTACTGACTCGCACATAAATCTTAGCAAATTAAAATGTCAGGAAATACAAAAGAATAGTTGAACTTTTGCACATTATTCAAAAAGCAATGGGTAACATGTATTCTGGAAGAGCCCTGAAGCTCCAGCACTCAAAACATAAAAAGGACTCATGTAGCGGAACTGTGCTTGGGTCGATGTCCCCGAGTGCCGGTGTGACCTTTCACTAAACTTTTTTTGGCATCATTGTTTTGAATATTTTTCTTTTTTTCCCACAGACTAAAGATGAATGTCACATGCAAATTTCTGCTTGGATGCCATGGCTCACGGGGGTCAGGGCTTATCTTGGGTTCTATGGTGCGAGGCAGCTGATGTACAAGTATACCCCCTGGACAGGGCACCAGTCTGTGACAGGGCCATTACCCACAATCCCTTTCTCTTTATGCTTAGGGCTAAAAAGGGGGAGCAGGGTATCAATTCTGGAAACCAGCATTTTTGGAATGACCTGGCTTTGGGCTGAACTTATAGCCCTCGGGGGGGGGTCTAACTACAAGTAAGGCCAGCAAATTTGGCAAAGTTTAAAAGAAGCCTTTTTATTTATGCTTTAACCCTCAGTCCTCCACCTCACTACCAGATTTGTCTGCACAATTACGATCACGGTACACACTCCAAACATCTGTTCTGACGAGGGACATATGTCCTCAAAATCATCTGTGGATTAGTCTTCAGCGGGAGGCCATTTTGGCTAAAGCCGTGAGCCTGCGCGCAGTATGTGGTCAGGCCCTGTCACGCTTGTGAAAGGTAACGATAACTGGGAACCGCAGCCATAACTGTAAATTGTCCGCCTCGAGGCACACCGGAGGATGTTATCGTTCGGCATGCCTCGATCAGCTCCTCTGACGCCACTCTGGCCGGGGAGATAAGCGAGGCTGAGGGGACGGAGAGAATTGATGCCGCGCTCGCTTTCTGCCCGCTGCACGGGAGCATCAGAAAAGACAGCAGAGACGCGTGCGCATGGATCGTTGCAGTCAAGGCGGGAAAGGGGCAAATGCAGCCCTCTCTCAAAAGGCCTGTCTTGAAGGCATACTGAGGTGTTTCACATGTTGGAGTGGCTGTTCAGAGGTCCTGTACTCCATAAGAAAGATGACCACAAGAATCAGATGAAAAAGTCATAGAGCAGCTCAAATGTCTCAAGAACAGTGCATTTCCTTTGTTGTTGAGGGGTGAGGGAGTAGAAGTTAGCTTGAGATTTATTTAGACTTAAGTGTTTCATGACATTAATGGAAAAAAAAAATAATGAAAAATTACATTTGGTCTTACAACGTTTGAAATTCTTATAATTGAGCAATGAAATAAAGCAAAAATGATTTATCATCAATATTTTATCTTGAATGCTTTAAGGTGAAGCTTCCCACTGCCATGATTGGACTTCAGTTCCGTTGTAAGCAATGTTCAATATCAGGAATTTTCTCTCACTCCTCAGGGCATAGGCCTGATCAATGCAGTTCGATGAAGTTTTTCTAACACGAATGAAATGATTGTTTTTTCTGTGCATAAGACAGATTTAAAAAGCTGCAAGGTTTGTGTTTATTGACTGTAGAGAGCATTCATTTTTAATTAAGTGAAGAGTGTGACTGTGACCAGTTTATAGGATTCTTTTTTGTTGACATTTAATACATTCAAATACATTTTACATCTATTTGTCTTCTCTAATTCAAAAATGGGAAATGAAAAAATTATTCATAAAGGAAAAAAATGATGAACAGAAAGAACACACAGCAAGTTAGCTTGCTCAAATGTCTAGCAAATCTTGCATGTTATCCAGCTAGTATTGTTTTAAAAGGATAGATCTGAAATGTGACACTGGACACTTAACTGGCTGTCCTGGGATGGCATCGATAATTTCCCATTTTTATAATCACTATAAAGATGAAATGTGTGTAATGCTTGGGCAGCATGTGCTTCTTCTGGTTTTGCAGATAATAGCAGAGGGATAAATTTGCACCAGGGCCTCTCGTCCTCCTCCTTTGAGGACAAATGATTTCCATCACTTTGGTGCTCCTGCTTAGCTGTTGATATCTCCCTTGATTCACCTTGAAAATGATTTATAACGTCATAACTTTTTTTAATTCACACGGCTAACCACGGTCTTACCAGGAGAGTTGTTCTGTTGAGATTCATTTTCAAGGTTGATGCTGTCAAGATTGCAGTGATACCACATTCAACATGTTAATCTGTGTGATGGGAGGTGTGGGTAATCCTTATGTCTGCTGTTAACCCTCATCACTAACTCCTCTGTCATCCACCTTTTTCCGTATCCTTTTATGTCATTATTACCTCATTGAATTTGCTTGGCAAGATACATATCTTGCATTTTAAATACAATACATGCAGCTTGATATTTAATGAAGCAGCTCAAGTCAGTATCTTGCTAGAAGATAGTCCTGTCCTCTCACACTTGCATGTTATTTGAGGTTCTGGGAAAAAAAAAAAAAAAAAAAAACTTGCTCCCCTCTCTTAAGTTAAGATTTTTATTGAAATACCTCCTGGAAGTGCTGTTGTTGAGTGAGGTTCATACTGTTGATGGATGAACAACACTAGCGCCTTCTACCATTTTTGTTGTCAAATTAATGCTTGTCATCTTTCTTTTCCTTAAAAGTGTTACCTTAATGTATCAAGTAAGGAAAAAAGCCACCACTCCCAATTTGCAAAAATTGATTACTTTTTACTATTCTTACGGACTTTTGTGTGTTTCTGCAATGAATGCATGGTTTGGTGTTTGCCTTCTTTATCAAATCTTGTCCAAACCATGCACAAATAGGGCAAGGTGCATAGTGTTGATTATGTTTACTGTAATTGACACTTAAAGTCAATTACAGTAAAGTGTCAATTATAGACAGTTAAGTAATTATTGCAGTTTTAGTTTCCTTAAGAATCAAAGTATAGAAATGCAAAATGTCTAAGGCTTTTGGACATCTGCGCAGACTGGTTGAAAATCTTTTGATACAGATATGCTGTTGCTGTTTGTTGGGATCAAAAGATGACAATGCATATTGAGAGATGTTACCTTGAACATACAAGTGCATTCAAAGGAAACATTGTGAAGGTCCATTATGCCATTATGCAACAGACACTTTCAAACACAATACCCTATATAATGGCAAATTGATATAGTTGCCTTTAGTATATAGCCTTTAGTAATGCTTTACCCTTTATTGAAGTTGTATTTGAGTTAGTCGCGGAGCTTCCAGATCATGTCATCTTTACAGATGGCTTTTAATTTCTGGACACAAATCTGAGCAGGACAAAAGAATGAATAGTAAACAATAGCAGATACACAGGCCACTGTAATAAAAACTGAATAACTCTTTACACTCACAAGTGCAAAAAATGTGCCAAGTGTGAATTGTGACACCTCTGGCTTCTTTTCAAAGTTCATGTTCTATGTTTTCTTTGGGCTTAGCTCACTTGCCTTCACAATGCAACTGTCACTGGACTGTTTACGTGAGTTCACCATGCGCCAAAGGTGAGGATCGTGAGGTGACAGTGACATCTGACAGGGATGGGTTCATGGAAAGGACAGAAAGCAGCATCACTGTCAAGCTTTTGAAAAAAAGAAGCTCTGTTGATGTAGATGGCATTGTGTCACTGACTTAGTCAGTGAAACTCAACTCATAATAAAATAGCATCTAATACTATTAATCAAATTTTATTTTAGTTAACCATTTTTTTCCAATCCATAGAGGGTTATGGCATACAAAGCTCACCTTAAATCCAACAGGACACTAACTGACACCACAGAATGTTTCCTACTGAATAAGCTGAGTAAATTACCCCCAAAACAGAGTTTGCCATCTGCACTTGTGGAGTGTGCCTTTATCAATACTTAAAAGTCTTTAGTACAATTTCCCCAGAAAGGCTGTACCACACTATGAAAAAAAGCATTTACTTGAGCCATAAATTAATTGGTCCAAATGATACTTAAACTGAAGAGTAGTAAAATTCTACACATTTTTAATTAACTGAAATATTTTCTGATTTTATAGTAAATGTTTGTATTAAAATGGTTTCCAAGAACATCTCTAGATTTTATCCATCTATTTTTCTTTGGGATGCTTACCCTGGGAATACAATAGTCATTCCAGTCCTTAGTCCCTTAGAGAAATATGAAGCACCACATCCTTACACACCACCCCCTGTGAAATGATCTGTGGTAAAGCCTTGTCTAAAGTTGTCTAAAAATAAGGGAAGAGAAGGGATGTCATCACGGTCTCACAAAATCAGCTGTATTAAAGCCTTGGTTTGCTGCCTGTAAATGATGTTGTGCTAGCATAGTTGTCTATATGATGCCTTACAATTTAAGTGACACCCCTCCATCCGATAGCCTTTGCAGAGAGTCCAGTGAAGTAGCTTATATGTAACTGTGGGTGGGTGTGCCTGGTAAATGCATGGCCTATGTAATGCTTAAATTATTCATTTGCAGTAGGAACCGTGACTCTGTCCAGACTTAGCAGGTACAGTTAGTCCTTTGCTTTTCCCAGGAATTACTGGCAGATACTGTAGGTCTAGGACTTCCCAGCACTCTGAATAGAGTCATGTCTATGGTGATGCAAGGACTCATTCATCTTTGTCTGATTATTACAGTTTCCTTGCTCTGTGGAACAACATTTACATATCACTATGAAGTTCCACGAGACCACTGGTTTACCATATGTCACTGGTGTCACTGACTGCATTCTTGTGGCAGTATGGGCACCACAATATAACAAAAGCATTTTTATGAAAAGCAAGCACTACCACTCTGTCAGTATTGTGTACATGTTGTCTCCAACTTCTAAACATGATTTTAAGGAGATAAGAAGGAGTCATGTGGGCTGTCTACTCATCACACAAACAGCAGCATAAGCAAACACCTTTATGAATGAGTTTTCAAGACCGCTAGCATATTGCAAAAAAAAAAAATACAACATCAAACATATTATATTAAAGTAATACCGTTAATGAGGGCTAAATGGCTATCCAGACAGTGGGAGATAGGGTTTTAAGCCCCGGTTACTGACGCCTTCTGCGTTCTCCTACAACTGATCAATAGGGCTGCTTCAATACTGTGCCCAGATGTACAATGTCTGTACAATTGTGCACAGCGTTGGTGGTATAGTGGTTAGCATAGCTGCCTTCCAAGCAGTTGACCCGGGTTCGATTCCCGGCTAACGCAGCTGTTTTACTTCTTATATGGCTTTGTGCTTGTGTTGTACTCTGCCTCACTTGTAAGTCGCTTTGGATAAAGGTGTCTACCATATGAATAAATGTAAAAATGTAAATGTAAAAATAAGGTTTGGGGTGGGAGTGTAGCACAGTGGTTAAGGAGTAGGACTCATAACTGAAAGATTGCCGGTTTGATTCCCCACGGGGGCACTGCTGCTGTACTCTTGGGCGAGGTACTTGACCCACAATTGCCTCAGTAAATATCCAGCTGTATAAGTGGATAACATTGTAAAAACCTTTAACTAATGTAAGTTGCTCTGGATAAGAGCATCTGCTACATGCCAATAATGTAATGTAATGTAATGTCTCTGGTGGAGCATGCAGTAGCCATGCTTAGGGGCTGCTGGCTATGCAGGTGGTAAGCTGCTCCTCTGCCTTCAGAAAGCCAACGACATCATAACAGCTTGTCACATGCTCCGCAATGTGGAACCATAAAATGAGATTGTGGTGGCCCCCGTGGACACGATAGCAGCTGCAGCAAAGCCTGTTAACCCGCCAAAGCCCCCCAACGCAGCCACGATTCAAAGGCAGCCGCAGGTAACAAGATGCCTGCGAAACCGCAAGAACTCATGAATGTGGGCTAATGCGCTACGGCACATCATCCAATACAGTGTGCATTTTGCTCATGATGTGCACTTAGTTCAGACTTTGAGTGCGTGACACTGCAAAAGGAAGAAAGAACACTCCTTACGCGTAAGTACCCACATTGACATTTAACACGTTTCACACTTTTAATTTGGTTGCATTCTTCTCAAAAGCTCCTTCATTAGGTGTCGAGTGGGCTGCATGTAAAAACTTTCAGAACATCCTGAAGTTATTAGCTAAGATCTAATTCTGCATACCTCACATATGTTTCTATCAATAATGATATCCCCTAGAAAAACAAGCCATATAAGAGACAACTTTGTTTCTTACATCCACCATCTTTTTAACATAATCTACACTTAAGGCCCCAGATCTCCACTAGTTCCACTAGTCTCCAGGTACAATTATTTTCCATAAAAACCAGATCCCAAGCAGGGTTCCCATCTTTTATTTGCTTCAACAATTGAAACTTTAATCAATGCTCACCCCATTGTAGGTATGATAGGGTGAATAAAATATAGCCTCTGTCTTTATGGAGACAATCTGCTTTTATGTGTCACAGACCCAGTCTCCACACACACTGAACTCAGTCAACCCAGAAATCTTTTGGACATTTTTAGGATGTCCATCTAAACTGACACATAGGGAATAATACCCATTATGCAATGGTACATTGTCTTTTTGATTCAATTTTACATAAAAATAAGTTACGAAAAAGTTACCTGAGGCTGAGAACAGTAGTGCTGAAACAAGACCTTTGATTAGAGGTCCCATGTTCCCATTTTTTGGCTTGCAGTGTGTCAATGCTTTGCCACCAAATCCATTGGTAACAAAGTAGCTAAATATCAGGACATAAACTGGGTAAAACTTTGTATGGTAAGGCAGCATTGTCCTTGCTAATCTGAAAAGAAACTCTCCCTTTTATTGTGAAAACCTGATGCATTATTTAGAATCTAGCAGAAGAATGGCAGAATGTCTATAAGACTTGAGACTTGTAATTGAATCAGACAATACGTTTGCCTCTTAACGTAAACAAAAAAGGCAGAAAAAAGAAAACACACATGCACGCACATACACATACACACACACACACACACCAAGGTCACATTTTTCCACCTAGCAATTTGAGACTGAGCTCTGGCACAGAATATCGTTCACTGTGATCCCAGTCGGGCGCCAGTGGAGGCCACTCTTTCTTTGAAACCTTCATGCAGGGGTACAATATCCTGAAATTTTAATCATGTGTCCATTTTTGCAAACCGTTCCCTTAAATGTGAACTCTGCCTGCCCGAGGGTGATTATCGCTGTGGGCGAGTGGGAGGAAGCCCAGCACTGAATGCATTCTTCTTCAATATGCGCTAGGCACGGTCAAATCCAATTTAAGATTATATATACACCACCTTCATCCATCCACGGCAAAACGCTTGAAAATATATCAGGCCTTAGACCCACGTTGTGACAGGTGTAGACATGCGCCTGTGACACTGGCACTTGTGGTCTGGTCCTGCCCCAAATTATCTTGTCTTGGGTGTTCCATTTTTCAAACACCCCTTCATGCATTGAGGAGACCCCTCGACCCTAGTCCCTTGACTGTTCTCTTTTGTATTCAAACTGGTGATGCCCCACTTCCCGAACAGCATTTCAAATTCATTTTATTTTTCCCTTGTGAGGGGGTTGATTCTGCTCAAATGGGAAAAAGCCCATTTTCCCACACAGACACATTGGCTCAAAGAGGTGATGCAATGCCTACAACTAGAGGTTAAGGTTCATGTCATGTGGCTCATCTGACAATTTTTGTTTTGTCTGACAACTCTTCATGGCTTGTTTTCAAACAAAGATCTGGGCCAGTAAGCCAAATTCTCAGGGTAATTTTTGAGAATGAACTTAAGCTTTGAAAATCATTCTCATGTAAAACCTTGGAGGGTATTAAGAATAGGGCTAAGATTTACTAATGAACTGGGACAAAAATTGATGTCAGCTACATCAATGACAAGAAAGCCAGAAAGGAAAGATATGCTTTAATACATATACTGCCACTGAACTCCAAATACAGATCTGGGCTTTTTGATTGGTTTTATAACTGTTGGAGTTTTTGACAAGAATTGAATAAGGGTTGAGGGTATTTCTGGACTGCGCAAAGGTATCTTGTGAACTAACACTCTAACTATTTAGAACTAACCATTTTGACCATTAACCATTCTTGCTGATTAATTAACCAGCCAAAAATGAGCTAAAAGCATAAAAGAAGGACTGAGATTGTGGGTAAGCCAATCAGCTGTGTGACTAGGCCATATGCTGTATAGATTCATATAACAGTAGCTACACACTGAAGAAATCTGAAATTTTATTTACATCAGCCACTTTAAACAGCAGCTCTATGTCATCTCTGCCACAAGGGGTTGGGGCCATTCATGGCATATGCTTAAGACATTGATGATACTCTTCAGTACTGAGGCCTCACATAATCGAGCAATAAAAAAATTAAATTAAGAAGGAAAAATCCTCGACAAACAACAGTACAAAGAAATGCGGTGGAGTGGCAAATAAATGCACATTGTGATCTGAGAGCAACAAGCCTTTATTTTACACAGACTGGACCACTAAAAAGCATATATTATCAAGGGAGTTTATCTGAGGTGACGCAAACATCAGAACAGCAGTTCTCTTTTTGATTTTAAAGTGGTCTGTCGGAAGCGTGGGGAAGTAAGTACTACCAGTCACAGTCCGGGTAGTTTTGTTGCTGATAGAATCGGTCACCCAGGAAACAGCTTCAGGACCCACTAGTGAACATTAATCCAAGTGACGTCTAAATGCCATTGTATTTTGTAAAGTAAAGTGAGACTAGAAGCCTGTCACATTAGACAGGGATTTTGTCTTTTTTTGCCAGAAGGATTTCAGGAATGACTTAGTTGGGTCTCCCTCACAGACTGCAGACTGAGTGCCTACTTTCTGACAGTTAAATGCTGGAGGCAGTTCTCCTGAAGGAAAACCGCATACTGCCTTACTGGATGATTCATACAAATGTGATAAAAGTTCAGTTAGTAATAATGATTTAAATATCTATTTAGATAATAAGAGATTTTAATTATTAAGGTCATTCATTCACAACTGTGATAACTCACTGATTTTTGAGAGCAAGGACGAATTTTAATTTTTTCCCTCTTAAATTTAATTAGCCAAATTAGGAAATTATATTTGTACAAGTCTATAATATGAGGTACTAATCTTTATAATGGACTGGCATCCTGACTACCACATTTTCTTTAACCTTTTTATGATTAGTAATAGGCATTTCAACTTCGCCAGAGATAGTAAAAATCATAATACTTTGACATTTATTTTCCAGGAAAAGGATGAGGAGTTTTATATTGAACATTGTATTTTGCAACATATGAAATCAATGGTTCCACATTTTCGATATAAAACTTAAATAAAAGTCTCCTACCTTAGTGTCCTCTAAAACCTGTTTTAACATAAAGAACATTAAACAGCATTTGAAATACAAAACTGGGATGTTAGATTTAAAACAGCAAGTATTTAAATGGGTCACTTATGCTGAAAGTAAGTTAATAATCTATATTTTCCTAGAAATTAGTCTAAGACAGACTTGACATGTTACTGACGCCTTTGGCTCCACAGATGGAATTGACTGGAGTAGAAAATGGCATTTATTTAACTGAAAAAGACATTGATTTGAGTCCATAAGAAGCATACCTTTGCAGTCCATAAGAAGCATACCACTTGGACAACAGGGTTAACACCAGGTGATGGCAGTACTGCAATTTCCACGGTGGTGGTGGAAATCACCATGGTGATCAGTATCTGAAAAAATTTGCTGTAGCCCAGTGTTTCACAACCCTACTCCTGGCGGCACACTGTCCTACAGATCTTCTATCTATCCTTGCTGCTTGATTAAATCAGGTGTGCTCAGCTAATCAAACGTACCTCTGATGAGTTCAGTCGCGTAGGTAGAGCAAGGATAGATAGAAGATATGCAGGAGAGTGTGCCGCCAGGAGTAGGGCTGGGAAACCCTGCTGTAGCCAACCACCAATCATGGATGTAGCAGCAGTGATGTTGTGAACAACCAACAGAGAATTCCATTGTTTTGCCTTCTCACTCCCAGAATTTCCTCTGTCACCTGTTCAAAGGGCTGGTCCTCATGCCTTAGTAGCAGTTCTTTGTCCATTTTATGTGTATTTGTTATCCTCAACATAACGGTGCAAGGACAGAGGTGCTGGCAAATCAGTGGCTTGCTGCAATCAAGATTAAATCTGTCTGTGTTATGAGGAGCAGGGTGAATCCAAACACAAAGATCACTCAGAGACAAAGGCTGGCTATAGGAAAACAAAGTTTCCTTTACTGAAGGCTCAAGAGCGAAAAGCAGGCTTAGTACACGAGTTCATACACAAAGCATGACAACTCAAAACTGAGCAATAAGCTAGTGAACAGGCAGCGTTTAAATAACAGACGAAGAATATGACCACATTCACTAAATAAAGGTGTAACACATTAATGAAATGAGACAGTGAACAAACAGGAAGTAAGGACATCTGGTGGTAGTCCTGGGAAGCAGCAGCCAGAAACCCAGACAGGATGTTACAAGGATGCCTGCTGGTCATTGTGGGAAGCAGCAGCAGCTGAAACCCTGACAGTCTGCAGTAGAGGTGTTTTTGACAGATCACCTTGAGGACCGTTTTGGTGGATGGCACTGATTTCAGAAAATATGACAGGCAGCTATCATTCTCCCAACTTCCACTGTTATCAGCAGAGTTGAGTGGGACACAATGCAGGCCACATGAGATGTTCTCAAAGAATGATTTGACATCTGCCATATCATTTCCTTTGAGGATGAAGCTGTCAGCTGTCCTTCTTAGCCTTTCTGCAATCCCATCTGCAACTTCCTTTCCATGGGAACGTGGAAGAAGTTCCATGTATTTCTTTTGAATCCCAAAGTGGGTGACACGTGAGAAATAAGACAGAAGTTCTTCTCCAGTCTTATACTGTTTACTCGGCTCATCTGAGCAAATGTTGCTCCAACTGCTGAAGGCTTTGCAAGAATGTTTCTCAGCACTGGCTTCATGCATTCCCAGACTGACGGGACACCGAAAAATGTAGTTTCATTGATTGTGCAGAGTCCTCCCATTTCTTTGTGTTTGTGTCTTATTTTTCACAATGCTAATATATCTACAGAAGATTTTTGCCATTTCCTTGAGTCTGAGTGCAATAACAGCATTTTCTCCTAGCAAGTTCATACCAAATTGCTATAATCTTTTGCTTGATATCATATGAAACAAATTATGTTGATTCATTTATCATTAGTTCTGCCTCATAATGTAATGAGGTCTGGCCAGCATTCACGCCATTTTAAGACTTTTCCTATCTCTCATTTCTGCCAGTGTTTCTCTCTAGTTCCATTTAATAGTGATGTGACACAGCATTTTTAAAAATGTACTTGTGCATATGGGCTTGGGTTTACTATTGAGATGAACCTATGGTTTGTAAGCATATGTTGTTATCAGAGTATGATATGAGTCACTCGAGCAGATTCAAAAATGGAGGTGTGAGAACACAAAAGGAGAGACAGGTGTGTTACAGGTGTGTCAAGACTACAATCACCTGTGTTCCACATTCCCAGATACAAGGTAAAATGCTCATCTTTTCTCTTGATTATTCATTGTTTAGTGGGATCTTAGAAACAGTGGGTCATTCTTGTGCTTTTTTTAGTTTTTGTTACAGGTGCACATGAATCCAAAGGCCTCATAAATGCTGGTTTTGGTGCTTGCAACTTTTGTTTCTTGTTTCTTTCTGTACCCTGCTCATTTAGTTTGGTTAGCCTCATTATTTAGTTATTTTTGCTGACACCTTTCTTTCCCTCCTAATCCTCCTTTCTTCTGCTAACTGCAGATGGGCTGTATAAAACTACTACATTGACTGGTTGACTATAAATTTTGATTAACTGCAACCTTTCCCTGAGTAAACCTGTCTGGCTGACAGTATACTGTTCCCAGCATTGAGGACCCACCAACACACACAGAATTATATCCATAAGTAAATTTTTTGCCTTTTCTTTGTTTTTGGTAAGGTGAATAACTCCTGAATTGTCTTTTGTCTGTCATCACTCTTCAGAAAATTTTAGCTGTAACACTACAGTCTACACATAAGTTTAACAATGACACTTCTAAATGCACCATGCTCATACTAACACGTTAGTGACACTTGAAGCGTTTTCAGCAACACATACTGTGGTCAGAAAATTCACCAAGTGAAGATTTGAAGATGATTTAAATGGGAGTCGGTCATGCTTAGGGAAAGGTTACCGGATGCTTTCCTTTGCCTTTGCCGGAACTTTGTGTGTCTTTCCTCCTGACCCTTTTGTAGCTTATGGGAATTAGTGCAGCCTGTTCTCTAATGTCTATGGGGACAGGTTATCTGCTGATGAAGTCATGGAAACATCTCGCTTCTTGAGGAAGATAAATAAGCCTTTTGGCCCTGCACGTCTGTCGGATTTCTTCTACTTAGCTTTTGGTTCCGGTATGTAAAGAGTTGGAAAGAGGACTGTTGTTTTGTCTGTTTTGCAATGAAAGACATGTTGCCCCGGGGGTTAGGAAGAGGTTGAAGATTCTTTTTTATCTCGTATGGACTTTGATGGTGTTTGGAAAGTTGTTCTGGGAAACCAGGGTTGATGCAGGGTGTTGGCATTGCTGTTTGTACACTTGTGTTTGCATCTAATTCTTATCCTTGATAATGGATTTGTAAAAGCTTATATGTTCACAAGGGCCAACTTTAACAGCTGACATTTCTGCTTTGTAATGATCTAGGCAAATTGTCATATTTGCATTCACTTCTTTTTTTAAAGGAGTCCTGCAAAGTCTGGATTGTAGTCCGATTAAGTTATTTGCTGGATTTCCTGTTGGCTTTCTGTAAACTATTGAGATGATCTTAGTTGTGGAAAAGAACTTTGACAGTTTGAAGCTCAGCTAGTGTTCTCAGGAAGCTGTTAATGTGCACAGCGTTGGTGGTATAGTGGTTAGCATAGCTGCCTTCCAAGCAGTTGACCCGGGTTCGATTCCCGGCCAACGCAAGTGTTTCACTTCTTACACAGCTTTTTACTTGTGTTGTTCTCTGCCTCACTTGGATAAAAGTGTCTGTCAAATGAATAAATGTAAATGTACATGTATTAAAAGGTTTGTGAAGGGAATGTTTGTATATTAAATAGCAAGTCAAACACATTTAACAACGTCATTACTTGACTAAAAGAAAAGAGACTTTCTTACAGGACAGCATCTACTCATCTCCTTTGTTTTACAATTTTTACAATTAGGCTTTTCAAAGTGAAGGTAATAAAATATTGAATTGCATAGTTAATATCCAGAAAAACAGCTGCACTTTGTATTTTCCAAAGAAAAGTAAAATGAAGGTTCCAAGGCCTGATGTTTATTATGATTTCACACCTCCTTAGAAGATACAGGTTTGTAGAAAGTGTCTATAACTTCATTTTAAAAAGCTCTTTTGGTACGAATGTGTAAAAGGAAAATGACTGTTGCGAGTGTAAAAGTACTCCTGCACAGTGTAATAGCGTAAATCTCTATAACAAAAATGCTGAACTCCCAGTGCTAGAATTTCTTGAGGGCATACTTTATGAATACTGTCGTTTAATGACCATAAATAATGTGGCTTTCAATATTCCATCAAGCCATGATGTTAATCATATCACTAAAAAGACAAGCACCAAGTTAGTAACCATTTTGGAAATCTTTTACAAAACAATTTGTGCAGTTACAGCAACAGATAGTTACAGCTGAAAGGATATTTTCCAGCTGCAAATCTATGAAAAAATGCACTAGAGAAAACTAACAAAATTTATAAATAAAAAATAATAAAAAGTATTCTAAATATGATTTTAAAATAGTCTCAACTACAATGATGTGAAGTAGCTCCACTGTATAATTTGTTAGTGCCATCCAAAACAAGTTTTTCTGTTTTTCTTTGGGAAAACGAATTACAATCATAACCCCCATATAGACCCTGTGGCTTTAGAGTTCAAGTGATATTTATGCCAAATAATTTTGTTTGTTGTGTTAATATATCAATATCACTTCCTGTTTGTAAACTGTAATTGTCTGTATTGCCCTGAAACCATAAGAATGAATCACTATGGCCAAAATCATTCAAATGTAGAGCTATGGGGTAATCAGTCATCACTCCATTTAACTTCTGTGTTCACTTGTTCATTTGGTTCAGAATACTTTGATGTATTTCACACATTCTGCAGGCATATATATGGACACTTGATTTTGCAACACTCTCTGACTCTCTGACAACAACTGAAGTCATGGTCTTGAAATGTGTTAATGCAGTGTGCATAATTTCTGGTCGTAATTGCCACCGTGGACAAGGTTGCATGAAACTCTTTAAGGCAGACACTAACTGAGTTGTAGTTCAAGTTAGGGAAATGATAAATACCACCAATAGAGGTTCTATATCCATATCATAAAGCAGAGAATCCTTTGATTCAAAATGCCATCAGTTTAGTACATATTACATACACACTGTAACCTAGTTAACATTGGGTGTGTGATTTTGACAGGGATTTCAAAATTACTGAATGGTGCTACCTCATGGGAGAGTAAAGAACAGTATATTAACCATGCTTCTTCATGCATTTTAACATACTTACTTTAAACTTATTTTGCATTTTGTAGATGTGTTATTCTGTGCTACAGTAGTATTTGGCAGTTGCTTAAGTACAGTGATTTCAATAACCACACAGTGTCCTTAACCACAATGCAATCATTGTAATGTAATATAATATTGGTAATATTATATATGTGCACGCACGCACGCACGCACACACACACACACACACACACACACACGCACGCACGCACACACACACACACACACTATAGTCCCTTAGGAATAGGTCTATGTGATGTATCCAAATGTATTGTGCTAGGATTATTTTGCTCTGTGTTTTGTCTTTAGGTGGGTACTCAGGGGTTTCACCAGGGACTGCAAAGTTCATTGAGTATTCCTTGTGTTCTTACCCTTCCTTTTGGACAGGTTCTTATACCCTAGACTAATGTAAGTCAATGCTTCTGGCCTCACGGATGTCAGCTCTCCTGAGCTACCTGAAAGGAGAAGAAATGAATTTGTGTTCATTTGAAAGCTCCTCTACCAAATTCTGATTTTGGTCCCAAAACAGTGGGGTGTCATAGTGTTTTTCTGCTTCTGTGTATGCTTTCCATCCACTGGCAAGGGATCTGATTGTGAATTGCAAAGGTACCACTGTAGCCCTAACATTTGAAAACAGATACTCACATTCATGAACTCCCCGGCTTACCTTTAGGTTGTAAATGTTGGTGAATGTTTGTTGGTTAGTTGTGATTCTACCATCTGCCTGCAGGGAACTTGTGGCAAATAATCACAGGTTGAAAGGAAATGTATGTATTTAATTTTTGCATATTTGAATTCATAAAATTCATGGCTGTCCTTGTTTGCTAATTGTGTGATTTGTGTGATTTGGGAACAGTTTGTTAAAGGAGATAAGTTTCCCCACTTGTCATGCCCAGAGGCAAGCTGTTTATTTTCAGGACCCTTTTAATTATTTATAAGTGATGTACTGTTGGTCTGATTCTAAAATATGTCTTTTCTTGCAGTGAAAAATCTAACATTTTTCTAAGCTATTTGTAAACTTTGCGGCTTTGTTCCCCATGCAAATAATGTTTGTCCTCTCAGTTGGAAAGTGGTGCAAATCTGTTTAGTCATGCTTCTTGCATCTTCAATAGGATTTAATTAAGTACCATGTTTAAAAAATGATTTGATTTTTCAACAAAACCAACAATTAATCTATAAGAGAACTGAAAACAAACGGACCTCAGATCACAAGGACTGGAAGTTGTTCAGGTAGGAAAGATTCAACTCAGGTGTGGTCCGCACAGTGAGTGCTTACAGTGATGCCATTAGCCCTTGTACTGTGTTTTGTAAAAGAAATGTTTCTTTTTTAATCCACAGAGGAGACAAAAACATAGCTGATAAAAGGGGTGGGGTTTTTTGCACTTTTTGAACAACCCTCAAAACAGATCTAATGAAAAATGTCCTACTTATCTGAAAGGCACAAAAATGTTTGATGCTCTTTATTTAAAAATGGCCAAGACTAGCCAAAGCTAATCTTACTGTTTCAAAAAAGGTGAGAAAGGACCACCATAAATTATTCAGCGTATACTGCTTATTCCACACCAGTTCAAACAAAGTTCACCCATCCTCACAGTTATCATTTGTATACCTAAGAGGCCCGCTTAATTTCATTAATTATTCTTCTTAGCAATGCAACAGGTTGAATGTTAAGATAGCATGAAAATAAATTGTACTTTTTTCTTTTCATCAAACTTTTGCCCTTCATGCTGTGTACAAGCCATGAGAGGGACAGGTGGAGTTCTGGGCAGGGTGGAGGTGGGGGAGGGGGCACGTTGCGGTGCCGTTTCCTCTGCTGGTTTCACACAGAAGCCCCGGAGACTTGAAACAATAAGACAGATACCTGCTCAATGCAGAGAAACGGGACAGTGTACCTCACAAGATGACGTGACCTGCCGAATGAAAGCCACCGGTCACATGAGAAGCGACAGAGAAGGAGCAGGGCACACCCTCAGGGTGTCACAGGAGAAGTGATAACGAGGCGATAACAAAGAGGAAAAAAGAGCATGTGCCAACAGCTATATTTGCATTAATGCTTTGGGGAGCCACGAGTGTGACTTCTCAGGGTGGGGGGTGAACCATAAGAGATGGTGTCAGAAACTGTAGTCAATGCCAGCAAGTACAAAGTGAATTGAGGTCAGAGCTCTGGAGGAGGGAAAACCTTGAGGCCAGGACCCTTTAGGCTCTTTGTAGGACCATCATGGGCAGCAAGCAGAGGTCTCTTGTCAGCAAGGACCAGTACCATTTTACTAATTACAAGACAAACAAAAAATTAGAATAATCTATAAACACAGAGAACCAAAGGGTGGCTTTTAAGGCAGGGCTGAACACAGGCTTCTACACAGACTCAATCTGATGACCCCACTATTCTAATTATTGTTCTTATTCTTATTCAGATTCTTAATAATAATGATGACAATGATGTATTTATTCAGTTGACAAAGGCTGGCATGCAGAGCAACTCACAAGGCCAAGATAGCATGAGACATTAATAATCTGCCAAATGAATAAATGTAAATGTAAATGTAAATTACATTTTGTAATGATGTAATTTTTACAATTACATCTCATCAGAGAATCAAGAACTATAACATAGGTACAGATCAGCCAGGATTGCAGTAAATAGACATCAAAGCAATATAGTGCCCAGTAATTGTCCTTAACAGCAGCATAAAAGATTGTATTATAATTAAATAAAAGAGCCACGTTATATCAGATCTCATTAAACACGGAATTGTTGATTTATGTTGGATTGCATAGAAATTAACCAATATAAAATGCATATCAAGTAAATTGACTTCCTTTGAACTTGGCATTGTTTCTATTTTTGATATTGATATGACATAAGGAATATAGAATCACAATGGGCTAAAAATACATATCTGAAACAAGATCTGAAGTAGTACTTAGCATTGAACCAGCATGAATACAAATGAATTTGCCATTTCACACCAAAGTAATACCTCAGAAGATGACAGGCTAGACTATGAATGCGTTGTGTGAAAGACATCTTTAAGAGGAAAGGGAAAAAGAAAGAAAAGTATGTTTTATCAAGACTGAGGACTTGTTCACAGCAAATGTATTTTGTTGAAACGCTAAATTGACAACCATTTTTTGACAGAGGATAACATTTTTTTAGATTAATATTTTTGTTCATTTCCGTGAATTAAGTACTTCTCTTAACAAAAAACCTACATTCTTTCAGAGTATACTGATCATTCCTTCCCAATTCAAACAAAGTTATAGATCAATCCATCCTGACAGTTAGTGTCTGTATTGAATGAGGCAGCCATCTTGAAAAGACTTATATTTTCCTCTTTAATGACGAGAAACTGATTCCACGTAACACAGAACCACTCACAGAAATGAATGCACTGTGGATATAGTGGTGGACAGTATGCCTGAGCTTTAGAATATCCCTGATGAGCTGTCTGCATAAGAAAGGCGGCCTTTGGAGATCTCTGGCTGGTACAAATTAACAATAATGATAGGATAGCGGTACTGATGCAGAAGGTCTCATTACTGTTACAGCGGCTTACTGATTATGTCACCTCGAGTAGGTCTTCAAATCCCAGATCTGAATCAGAATTGGATGGCACTTGTTTGCATTTAAAGAAGAGCACTGATGTGTGCAATTTACAATTACTGATGAGGGATCAAGCTGCTTACTCCCATTGCTCATTTAGGTCTGAATGCTACTTGGGAACTGTGATTAAAAGTGTAATAAACTAAATTGGCAGGGAAGCCAAAAATACCAGTTTAAATTCACCAGAATTCAACCTATAACATATGTGCTTAACATGTAACACACACATACATACATACAGTTATACTTATATACATACATACGCACAAATGCAATACCAGCTGTATGGGTGTATGAATCAAAAGTATTGGTCTTTAAAAACAAATCTCAGAAATGTGGATTTTACATGATACAATTCTGCCATCTAGTGTTCATAAATGAAAAAATAAAATATTTAAGAACAAAAGTTCAAAGGGGTCAAGTGCATATGCATTAAGCCTTCAGTGGTTTGAACAATACTACTTAAAAATTCCTCTTCCAAACACTTAAATCGCTTCTTAAAATATTTTAGTAATAAAAAAAGAAAATATTTGAAATTATTGAAAACAACAAAGCTAAAGCACCTGACTCCCATCATAAAGGTAATCAGTGAAGGCAATTTGAAAAGGCTAACACTGCAAAACCTTGTGACTTTCAATCAAGTGAAACTGAGAATTTCAAAGCAGCAAAGTTGTGCTTCTTATTATAGCTTATCACCTCAACCACATGAAAGAGCTTTCCTTAAAACTTGGAATATTATCAAAGTAGCATCCAACTGCCCCCTGGTGGTAAATGCCTGATGTAACAGTTAAGAAATTCAAAACTCGGTTTATCTCCACAGAAAGCTCTGTGATCACTACAAGGATATGAGGATATTAAGGTACGATTTTATTTGTGCATGGTGGCAATTTCATTGTTTAGAAACTGAGTGAAATTCCTTACATGGAAGTGTTACATGGAAGTGTAGCTACAGCCAGTGCTATTTCTCCATACCACAGGCATGCAGCTGTCCATCATATCTGCAAAGGGGGGACACAACACTTACCCCTTTTGGGAACAGGGGAGTACTTATCTCTGTGAACACATTAAAGTAATGGGTCATCATAATTCAGCACAGAATGTGTAATTGCTAACAGTTTGTTGTTAACATTGTACAAAAACAGTGATTGATACCATCCTCCCTTTTCCATAAAGGTCAATGCAACACATGCAGACAGCATCATCCAAGGACCTGACGGACATCCCATTTCTATCTGTACTTGTTAGGGCTTGTCTGTTACAGATGTCACATCCATTAGGGGCAACACAAAAAGGGTGCTCTTAACCTTTACTTTCTATGTAGGTGTCATTGGCCCATACATTCCAATAGTTCACCCCTTCCTGCTCACAGATGTTGTACAGTACGCAACCACTGGACAACATATTGTACACAGGTTTGAGGCCACTATCTGTCCATTTCTTTTGACTGTGTGGTAGCATCCCACAGACTGTATCATTTCAAAAATCAGGACTATAAGATATATATGATATATGGGGGTCCATCTGTTTCCATTCTGCATGAAATTGTGTGCTGGGGACAAGTTGTTCCTCTGTGGCATATTCCCACAGAACAGAATGAAGCAAAACACGTGCACTGTGGGCAGAGTCCAAAGCAACCCACACAAAGCTACTGAAATTATTATTTTCCATCCACAACATCTTAAGTACAAGTGGATGCTGGCCCTACTTATTAAAATCATGAACATGGAAACATTTAAACACAATTATTGGTATACTGGAGTTCACCCTTGCTTCCCACCCAACACACATTTACATACTGCGGATCAGCTAATGCGTAACAGCTGGCCAAGGGTCACACTCTCACCATTAGCTGCTAGTCTCCAAAATGTGACTACAAGCTTCTTGCCAACAGGGGTGGCAAATAAGTGTTGTTGTTGCAGGGCTGGCCCCATCACATCATGGAGTTAGTGAAAAGCAGTCTGACTCTCAATCCACTTTGTTTCTGTGTAGTTGCAGGCAGTGCAAAGCCACCAGTGAGATGACCTGCAAATGGGCCACTCACTTCACTCCTGTAAACCAATCTGGATGGCATGATACAGCTCAATTATTTTTGTCCCTTAGCCATACAATTTCACCAATATGCAGCTTGGCAGATCAGTGCCCTAAGGCACTTTATATTCAACAGTTTTTTTTACAAGCAAGACAAAAGACAAGCTAACTTGTGAGATTCAACTGCAGTTAACCAGGTAGAAAGACAAGTGCTAAGAGCAATTTATTATGTCAGATTATGATTCAAAGAGATTTAGAACAAAAGAACAAGCTTTAGGTTGAACAACACTTTGAAGCCTTTTTTATTGCTGCCATCTTGAGTAGAGTTAACTAAAATTTGAATATAATTAGTGACCAGTTAGCTTAAATAAGTAGCACTATGTAAATCACCCCCAAAAAAATGCATAAATAAAAATGAACATAAATAACAAATTATGAGTTATCATTTTAGAGGAGGCTAGAATTGATAACCAATGTATTAGGAGCCAACAATGGCTTCAGAAGTAACAGTTTTTCCACGGATGTGTTAATGCATACAGAATACAGTGGGGTAAAAGCAGCTTAACTGTTTTCCGGCAGAAACAGAAGTGTCTCTGTTTATGGCATGGTATGGCAGTATGTGCCAGTGAACAAATGACAACTCTTTATACATCATACCTCTAAACAGCTCGAAGGCCACTTTGTCCCGTCTATATTCTGGAAAGCGAGAGAAGCGAATTGCATAGCTTGCCACAAATGAAACAAAAATCACACATTTTATTGAATCCATGTCAAAGAAATGACAACAAGGCCTGGATTCGAGCTGGCAATGTAACATTGGTGAACTTGTGCCTCATTACTTCGCAGTCTTTGCATTGTATGCCATCATTTGGCACCTCTGAAAAAGAAGAATAAGACACCAAGGAGCACTTCCTTAAATCTCAAGGTTGAGTTCTGCAAATCTTTCTCCTGCGTATCATGACGGGTAACTCCATCTCATTTGCTGCCTTCTCACTCCTGTTCCCCCTCACCTGTGTTCCTGAGAGTTTCCAGATATTTCTCTCAAACAGAAAAAACGAGCAGGCATTCAATCTCACTTTTCCCAGAATGCTTCATCCACCACTCCTCTGGGCTATATCAAAGAGTGCATTAGCCAGAGCCCATTCTCTGCTAAAAGCAAGCAGTAGAAATAAACCCTCAAAAGTTTGGGTGGACCCACGAGCCATTTCTGCAGTGGCCAAGTGCTGACCATGCAGGTGCAGGTTGAACATCCATTTGTCATTGTTATTTGCAGCACAGACCCAGGAATTACAAAAGTTCCAATAGTGTGTAATAGCAATTTTTCAGGAAGCGATATGACTCACTGAAGAACAGCACATATAAAAATATTGTATGATATTATATTTACATTTATATGATATATCTATATTATATATATTATTATACACAGTGTATATATGCAGTATATGCATATACTCCTTATATGGCTTTTTGCTTGTATTGTACTCTGCCTCACTTGTATGTCGCTTTGCATAAAAGAGTCTGCCAAATGAATAAATGTAAAATAGAAAGTATATTTTATATAGTATGCAGTTTCATAAGTACAGTTAGGCTGGAATTCAATAAAAATTTCCTGGCCTTAAAAAATAAGTCTGTCTTTATTCAACTAGCCTTATCTGTATAAGGGTCAGCTTAATGGTGATTAATGTCAACAATGCAAAACAAAGTAGAAAAGAGTGCTTTTTAAATGTATTTTATATTATGTGGAAAAAATAAACGGAAAAACCTCTTGTGTTCTTTTGCAATCTAAATATCTTCTGTAGGAATTCTCATGGCATGAGGCCTTTGCAGTCAGATTACTATTTTTCAGGTATTCTTCCTATATTCAATGTAGAACATAATTTAATTGGATGTTTCTGGAGAAGTGGGGGCCAAAAAGTGATGTCTCAGTAACTTGTCAAAACAAACAAGCAAAAATATGCGGACTCTGCAAGATTGATATTAGCCATCATCAGCCAACAAAACACCTGAACAGGTGTCACTTTTCTCAGAATCACAAGACAGACAGCGGTATGAATCTGTCATTGAGCATTTTTTATTGACAATTACAATGTATTGTTTTTTGCTACAACTATCAAATTAGGCCAGGATTCAGAGGAAGGTGTTGCGCCCAACCTTTAAGTAAAGGTTTTTTTACACCCCTACCCATTTTGGATCAAAAAGTATGTAGAATTTTTATACCCACAGAGAAGATGGTCAAGCAATCAATTTAATACAAATTTGGCATAAGCTAAAAATGTCTTGTAGAATTTGTTGTTCATGATTTGAAGCTACTTAGCATAATCTAATGTTACTTTCTCCTTTCTGTCTTTATTCAGACTGTTGCTTCAAATAAACAAATCTTTATATGGACCTTTGGGCTTATTTGTTATTTCAGTGTTGATAATTCAACTGTTATTTCTCGGTCAATTTCTATTTTTCCTTTGAAAATACACCATAATGGATTACAAGCATCATGGCATTTTAATGATCGATACACAATATTAAGTTGCACCAGTGGTACTTACTGAGAGCTTACTGTGTATAATCTTGAATTTATAAAGTGATTTATTTTCACATACAGATTCTTTAAAAATGCAGGCAAGGCCAGCAGAATACATTTCTTCAAATTATCCTTCCATCTCTGTGCCTAAATGTGCCATACTGTGCCTAATTGCATATGAAAGCATAAAACAAGCTATTTTTTATATTATACAGCTTTAAGTGGCCAAAGACTAATTTCTCCAGAAATCTGAGACTTCATATACTATTCTTTCCAGTTACAAAAGGAACATTTTTATGGGTTGTTGAAATGTTACATTACTAATATGTCAAATAAAAATTACAATGTAGTCTATTAAGATCATATCCAATTTTAACTGTTTGACTTTTTTATTATTAAACATGTTCTTCAATAAGTTTCCAATTTTCTCATTTTTCCGTTTGTATAAAAGCATTATCACTACCCATTGTTACATTTGGATTTACCTTGACTCATATTCAAAGGACCTTTAAAAGAGTGAACTTTTAACATAAATGGCCAACATTAAATTTCAAACATTCAGTAAAGAAAGAGTAAGGGGAGAGGAGAGAGGGAGACACAGGTTTGCTTTATCCACTGGCAACAACATCGGACCTCGAGCCAAACAAAAAAAAAAATCACTTCACTTCCTTCCATGCAAGGAGGTACTTAAATGCACTGCTGGTCTCTGCCCTTGCTTTCCTGCCAAGGATCATGGCCAGCCCTCATGGGACTGAAGGAGTTCAATCATTTTATAGGGGCCTTCTCTGGCTTGGTTCTCTTTTGTCTCTGTTTCTAGGAGGTGGAGAGAAAAAGGATTCTACTCTGGGTCAGAGTTACTGAAGGATGACACATGACCAGTGGGTGGCAGAGAGTCATGAAAATGTGTGTCAGCTTTTCTAATTAGTCCTAATGGGTAAAATTTACAATTAAGAAAGGTTTCACTGGGATATAGTACACAGAGCACATTTGTCCTTGGTACATATGCATATACAGTGTGTGACTGGGAAGAATGTGCTATAACTCAGAACAGTTGCCATGCCGGAAGCAGATTCTGGAAGAGCTGCCTCCAACAGCTGGTTCTGCGGCTCACTGCGTTTACCCTCTCCTAAAGGTGGCTAGAGACCGAGCTGTCTACAGGCTACAAGACAGTCAGCTCAGCAAATACACCCAATATGCCAGGTGAGCTAGCCGTGAGCAGACAGTCAGGAGCCATGTGTTCCAATTCTACACAAAGAATCTTGGTGGACCATCTGCAACTTTACTGGTGGAGCCAATTAGAAAGCAAGAGGATGGACCTTTTGTGCTGCTACATGAAATGAAAGGCTTCAAAAATGATCCAACATTTGCAAGATCTTGCAAACGTAAACATATGTATACAGATGAATATATACTTGCATACGCAGAATGACAGCATATTTGAAGGATTATTGGTCCTTGAGTGCACACAATTAGAATTTGAGAATTATTGAAATAAACATGAATGATATTTTCCCTCTGCGCAGATCATCTGGTTGCCTTAACCCAACTGAATCTCATCCTGCCAGTTCTTGAGTACACCTTCATGTGGAGCAAGAGCAGTGCTTGAATGCTACAATTCATCTCAGCCCTTTATCGATTATGAAGTTTTATTCATTGAGCCTGTTCAAACTGCACACTGTTATTATATCCCCCAAAATTGTTTGCTTTATCTTTCATGCTGTAACCAAGATTGTTAAAAAAAATGGAACGGAAAAGCATTCAACACTTTCATGGCTGCACGTCGGTCTTCTGGTCTCATCTTGGCTGGGTATCTGGGACACTTATCTCGCTCTCTTTTGTATTTATGGTGACCTTAGCAGTAATTCACTTTTTGTTGTTCCACTGTAGCAAAGACAGACAACCATTGAGGTTATGAATAGTTTTAATACAACAGAATCCTATTAGCACCCAAACAATAGACTTTTGTAACTCATGGTTCATCTCTTTTCTCATCACCCTTGACAGTCTTTTGGCTCCTGTAATTAACTTTTCATGTGTGGCCCTGCGTATTATATAACAAAAAAGTATTAGAAGGAAAGACTTCAGTACTTCTGTTTGAGTTAAAATTAAAGTTTTAATTGGTACATAGGATGATAAACTCTGAAATCTAAACTATGAATTATTAATTTTAATTTAAAATG
Organism: Megalops atlanticus; assembly: GCA_019176425.1. Classification (NCBI taxonomy): domain Eukaryota; kingdom Metazoa; phylum Chordata; class Actinopteri; order Elopiformes; family Megalopidae; genus Megalops; species Megalops atlanticus. Next base: position 13,100,023 of record CM032898.1, on the reverse strand, counting down.
TTTATTAATTAATACATGCATTGTATATGTATATAATTTATAACTACTTTTCTTTGCATAAAATTTCTCACCAGGACTTCCACAAAGAGAGAAACCTGCTTCAGTGGCTAGTTATCTCTAGCTAAAATGTATTCTCCCTCACAAGTTATCCCGATAATGTCTAAACAGGAAAAAAAAGGAACAAGGTGCACAGAAATGTGTGTATTACTGTGATTAGGTGGCCAGATGTAGAGTTCCTAGTTTGGAAATTTGACCAGTATATAAGGTTTGCCCCCACTTTTCTAAAGTACCATAAGATCTTAAAGGGACTCAGTCAGTCGAAACCTTGGTTCAATGTGTCACACCTAGGATCTCACCTTCTACAGTACAGTGTCCCCATAACTTCACTGGATGGTTGTGTTTTATGGGTCTCGAAGGACGAATTCTCCCTATTGGCCCATTTAACACCACTTCCAGTGGCAACCTGGATTTCCTAGACGGTCTCCTAACCTAATGATAATGAATGCCAGTCCCACTTTTTGGCATGATGTGCCTAGCAGGTGGTATTTTATAATCAGTATTGCTCGTTATAATGAGACCTTTAAAACCAACTTCTATTAAAGACAGGGTATCCATCAAGCAGAGCCCTACTTAAAGAGAAATTTTAACCTTGTTTCAGATTGCTGCTACTCAGCTGAATACAATGCAGATGAAGGCACAGTTTAAAGCATTTGTGTGTGCTACTGCCATTGGTAAATGACAATAAAATGCTGTATTGAACTGTATAAAACCATATGCAATATTTTAATTCTGTAGATACATATTTTGCCCAATCTGAAAAACCTTACAATATTTATGCTACTTTCTAACTCTTGATGGCAGCACAATGCCACATTTATTGTTACTGTCATAAATGAAGCTAGGAGGATACCTTCTTCCATACACAGGGAAAGATATGAAGAGATAGATTTCATGAGGTTCAAAGCAACAACATGAGATATTGGATTTGAGGCCCTACATGTTCAGATTTTAAGAACTACCAGCAATCTTTCATGGCATTAACATTCACAAAAATCGAAGAAAATTGCTCCTCTTCTACATTTCCCAAACCTCATTCACCATCAGTTGAGGCTTATTTGATTGCAGCAATACATAGACATTTGTCAGTTAACATAAAGATTACCCATTATCTGCACAAAATGAAACTGAAGAATATACTCTTACACAATGTATAAATTTCCATTAAAATTTACTGTACTGTTCTATGATGTGTATTGCCATGTGCAAAATAATCAATAGTGATCATGCTGTCAACTGGTAATTGCATGCATATTTTTGGGCAAAACGTTTCCCCTCAAAGTCTTACTGAGTATTACAAATACAGCATATAGCACTTTTGAATTTGTACCTTTATTACATCAACATTTTTATATTTTAAATTATGTGACCTTTTTATATTGGCCTTGCCAGATTGAAGTACTGTGATCATCTATTCATCTACTGTGAATGCTACTTCATTGGATGATTTGTTTTACTTGTCTGGCTGTCACAAATTGCTGGATAGATTGGCTTATACTTTTATCGGAAAATAATTTAGTTAAAAATGAAATTGAGTTAGGTTTTCCTAAATTTGGCATTGACTCATTGAAATTGTTTCAAAACATATCAACAACATAACAAGTTGATTTTTTTTAATAAATGGGCTTTTTCAAGATGCATACATGAGGAAGAAATCTGATTTTTTTTGTACGTGTTCCTATTTTTTAAAGGAAAAAAGACACACTCAGACAAGGCACGGATATGAAAATGTCGCTGGTAACACTTTACAATTTCTGATATATTTCAGAAGGGTGAGAATGCCCTTTGAGATGAAGTTTCATTAAAACTGCATTACACCCCTCTTTTCAGTGAAGAGCTTGAAACAAGCTGGCTTTATTGTCATTGTCAAAGCCTTTTTTTCTCGAGGAAATGTAGCATTTCAAGCTCAAATTAGACGAGCACTAAATGCTAATTATGCTAAATGAACACTTTTCTCAGAAAATGGCTGAAGAGGTGTCCTTAACCCAGAGGCATATTGTATAGACTAAGAGGAGGGCCTTCCATTGGCGCTGTCTACCCTAAGTAAGGTGGTTCCAGAATAAATGACAGCCCTGGGAAATGACAACCCTAAGAAAGTACTGATCCATTGTTAAAAATCAACTTGTTTCAGGCCAAGGGTTCACTTATGACTTCGATCTGGGCTTGAGGCATTTTGGTTTTGAAGGCTGCCAAGCTTCATCATTTTGCTCTTTCACCTCATTATTTCAGCTCAGTGACAAGTGATTGTTGCTCAGCCTTCCAGAATACAATAATCAGGACTGGTAACTGCTAAACAGCTTCTCCCTCCATGCCATTTAGACCATCTCTGTACAAAGTAGTTAAGTGATTCTGGCAGTCACAGCATAAGTATAAAATCTGAGTCAGTACCACAACAGCAATGCATATGGTGTACAAGTTAACTTGTGGTAGGGCTTGAATAGTGTTATGCACACACTCACTGGTCTGGGAGTGCTGGTAGCCTGGTCTGATACTGTTGCTCATTTAGCTTGAATGGATACACTTCTGTTCTTAATGAATGTAATGTAATGTGTACAGGCTGAAATATCCAGGTTCACACATTTCTTTAGCAGCAACTACCTCCACTCTGTTCTATCAGACTTGTGATGACCTTGTACAACCATGGGATATCCATATCATCATAAATGTAACTTCAATTGAAATAGAAATTTACAGTTCCCTTGAGCCCAAGGTCCCCAGTCATGACTGGAGGCATCTTGCATAGTTGCTATGACTTTTATAAAATGAAAATTTAAAATCAAGATTGCACTTCATATCTTCCAGAGCTAAGAAAGCACCAGCAAGGGCACCAGCAAGATTTAATCAGTGAAAAAAATGCTATAATTATGCTCAGGTACTGTGGCAGCCCCCAAAATATAACAGCACAACATTAATAAGTTGTAATTCACACAAAATTTTCCAATATACAGGTTTACCATCTAAAGTTTTACATGAAATATGCACATATGACCCTTAATATTAAGTAGAGTAACATTAGGCTTAACTGGGTAAGGAGGCAGCATGATTTAAGAACATTTTACCACCATAAGGCAAAACCTAAGGAATCTGCCTCAAACTGATAACTGAATATAAACATGAGGGTGCTTCCAACCACCAGCTAAGGCATATGTTTTGTCACTTTTGGAAAAAGTCAAAGCCTGGCTAGCCCCTTAACTCTGTTTGTAATATTCCACTGAAACACCCCCTCCCAAAGTCTAAGGGTGCAGCAGACCTCATATTAAACAAAGCAAAAAAAAAAAAAAAATTAACTGAAATTAGTAAAATTAGTGTGCCATTAGCAAACCTAGGGTATTGTCATTTATCTTTGTTTCTTTTTGCTTTTTCCCATTAGGCAGGATATTCTGCATAATAATGTGATGCATTGCCTGACATTTTTAACACGTAGTCTTTTTAGCTGTTGCTAAAAGATGAAAGCAAAAAAAAAAAAAATAAAAATCATAGTAATTGAACAGCTCTTACAGAAGTGAGAGTTAATCAAATTGCCTGTGCTTGGCAGATGGTACCTCTCTTTCTTACAGTATGTCTCTGTTGTTCACATCTGCGCCTACCGGCCAGCATCATTAGCCAGCTGAGTACCAACACACTCATCATACCCAGATGCTCTCTGAATCCAGAGACAAACTACATGAATGGCTTCAATTGTTTTATTTCAATGCATACAATTGAAGTTGGTTTGGGAAGCTGTTGTATCAGACTCAGAGATGCCATCTTGTAACAAATTGATGCACATATGTTTCTTTCAACTCGATACATGGGAGTTGTAACAAAAAATAAATTTGCCAGGTCAGAGTACCAATGCCATGGAATGAATTTACTCTTATTGTATTATTATGTAATACTACCATGGAATATTTTAGCTTTAATATATCTTTGTAGTGTAAATAGAGATTTGTGACTGAGGAAAAACTCAAGAATAATCATCATTGTTTAAAAAAAGAAAGAAAAAAAGGACTAGAGAGTGTTCTTTTGTTGGTGGGACTCAAATAATGGAGCTCCTTTGTTTTTTTACGTCAGTGAAAAGCTTATGGGTTTTTGTTTTTCATTAGCATGTCATAATTCAACAGTCACATTAACATCATATAAATCACTTGTGCAGTGACAAGAAGAATTGTATATTTTGTCAGGACAAAATACTTATAAATAATTAATTGCAGTATTTTTAGGAATTTAGAATAATGAAAGGATGAAAGGAATGAAAGGAATAGAAAATGACCATAGAGTAATTTAGCTAACACTTGTGGAACAGACATTGGGGAAGTTAAATCATGTGTGAAATAACATAGCTGTTTATGTAGGTAAGTAGCCCACTGATAGTTAAGACAGTGCACACAATGTTAGACCTCAGCATTGGAATCTAAGAATCACCACTATTCAAACTAATGTGTGGCCACACAGTTTCACATGTTCTTGTTTAAGCACAAGGACAGATAATACACAGATGATGGTCTTACTAAGCTATACAATTTTATTCTGGCTTGTTTCTGACTGTTTGAGGAAGCAAAATCGGTTTGGTTAATTGTCCTTAGAAGAGTAGGAACTTTAAATTTGACATTTAGGTAGGTAGGTGAAAAACATGTCTGTCTCACTTGTCCCAACTACCAAAATAACATAGAAACTCTTTTGACAGGAGAGATGACTTGGGTGAAAAATTAAGCGATATCTTTGCAGCTGCTGTTTGCTTTACAGGAGAAAGATGGATGTACTGTTGACATAAATGACCTTCATGAGGACACTCAAAGCAAAATACTTAAGTTCTCAGATAACATAAAACAAAGGGGTGTGAAGAAAATGATTTGGGGGCACTGGAACGTAGCAAAAGAGATTTAACACTGTCAAATGTAAAGTTGTACATTTAAGCAAAAACAATTTGAGGGAGGGTTATATTATGGGGCAGATACCATAACAGAACGTAACACTTGAAACCACCTTTAAAAAATTCTAAGAAAATAGGATATATAGTAGAAATAGGCTGCTAAGATTATGTATATACACATGCTGTATATAGTAAAATGTACTGAGCATAAATCAAAGGCTATATTATTGCTTGACATAGTGCTATATGAACTCTAGATGGTCTTTGAAATGATGGGCCAAGAGGGGCTGTATATCCTTTTCCCGACACTTAAGTTCTTATTTTGTGATGAAGAGAAAGTGGTAAGTGGGATTTTTATTCTTATGATTGTGACTGGTTGGGATTGTGTAAAAATTCTCCTTTCCAATCATCTTTTGGATCTTCATTATGGAACATTAGAATCCTGATGAGACAGTTGGTGTAATTGTCAGGCTTTCAGGTAGAAGGACCCAGGCGCAGACCGGGATGACAAACCAGATGTTTATTAGAGGATATCCAAAAATCGTAGTAACAGAACAGTCCAAGTCAAAACCAGAGAATCCACGAGCACAAAATCCAAAACACAAGGCAAGGGTCAAAATCCAACGAAACAGGCAGAGAGTAAAAAAACCAGAGCAAGCACACCACAAACAGGCAGGAACAAAACAGACTGAAACACTTTGACGAACTGGCAAAGAAATAGAGCAGATAGAGGAGTAAAAATACACAGACAGGTGGTGGGTGTGGCAGCAGGGCAGATAGGCAGGAGGTGGGGCAATGGGCTGAAAACAAAAACAAAAGCACATGCACACAAGAAAAAACAAACAAATGACACACCCACACTGACAGACAGGAAGACAAAAACAACACAAGCAGGACATCACGTGGAAGCATTGACAGTAATTCTACCTTTCATTTGTGGATACATGGTTAAAAACATCAGAGACAAAGCCAGTGAAAAAAAATACAGAAAACTCAAGAAAATACAAAAATAAAGAAAAAGTGCAAGATAATATTGACAACATAACAAAACAGCACATCAAGGCTTAAATACATGCATTTTTGTGTCTGAAGTACTGTAGACAACGCATTCACGGTCAATGAGACAAATTAAATAATGTACTTAACTGGTTTTACAGTTAAAGCCAGTTTTAATAGGTTGGGGGAAAGCATTGGGTATGTTAAAAAGTAACAATTTTGAGGTGCTCCAGAGTTCTACCCATGCAAAGAGCTGCCGAAATAAGCCTCAGAAGGTTGATTTTTTTCCCCGAGGCAAAACATTAAATGTAGGCAGCACTAGCATCAACCTTCATATCACTGGTGACTCAGCTTATCACACATGGCCCTGGATGCTGAGAGCGTGCTCAGACAAAGGGAGAACGGCACACGCTAAAAAAAGACACCGTTTGTTTTTGTGGGAGAGAATGACGTCGGCTGGTTGAAAGGCAGGTGTAGATGCCTCTTTGAAAAGAAACAACAGTGACCTTGAGCTTGGGTGTCAGTGGGTAGCCAGCTGTAGCATTCTGCTCAGCCTCCGCAAGTGGAGGGGCAAGATATTTTGAGGAACGGTCTGTCTCCACCCACAAAAAAAAAAAAAAAAAAAAAACGGGATTGGGTGCAGCCAGCTTGACAGCCGTGACGCCTATGAAGCTGACAGCAGACGAGCCTTGGCATTACACTTTACAGCAGGACACCGACTCATTTTAATGGAATTTGCTTAATACACATGCACGCACCTTTCGCTGATAGTTCCGAGACACGTTATTAACCTTTGGTGAAGGAAACTACCTAATTGTGATTCAGAACTCTTTGACCTCTTTCTGCCACATCAGGACCATGAAAAATCCAATTCTGCCAGATTGCATAATGTGCTTCGACTTTAAAATCAAGCTGCAACCAGAACATTTTGTTTCCTGGGATGACATCTCAAACGCAATTGATTGCTTTAGTCATATTTTGCATTTTGCCTTTTCAGATATGTGTGCCACAAGTTCATTCATAAATGTGTTGCCTGGACCCTATAACTCAGTATTGGCATTTAAATAGAACAAAAAAAAGAGTTAATTTTAATATTAACTAAAGTATCACTGGCTTGGTCAAATGTTTTAGTGCATTTAAAAATACAAGACCCTCAGTAAGGGCAACACTGGATCTGTTTGATACATTTTTTTAAGCTGGAAACCGGGTACAGAAGAGGAAATGTTTCTGAGTTAGTTGGCTTCAGGATCTGTTCTTGGTAGACTCGTTAACAGCCCTCATCCGAGGCACATCGGGAAACATTTCCTCAGTGCAAGTGTGTGACTTCAGCCCTGACTTCTGGCAACTTTACCCACTTTTTTGCTGACTTGCTAAAGACCTTTTGGAATTATTGCTCCCCTGTCAGCTTACCGCTTGCCCCTGACCGGTTCACCAGTTCACCGTTTTTTTTTTTTTCATTTTTATTGCGGCCCAGAGTGGCGAGTTGTGACCTGGCAGTCTCGTGCGTGAGGTGAAACTCTACATGCATGGGGCAGCCTTTGTATTTGGGGGGGTGGTACACATCCAGGTCTGCAGGCTGTGAGGATATGTGGGCCAGGCAGGGGTGTCCAAGTACTGCAAGTGTTGAGTTCAGCACATCCTCCCTCGGAGCATTGTGTGCAAGTCTGTCTGCTCTCGAGTGCTGCGTCTTTGTGCCAAATTGCCTGGATGTCAATCAGGGATCGTGCGCAGATGTGAATGTGTAAAAGTTCTCCAGAAACCACAAGCACACATGATTAATGCTTACTGACATCTTGACAAGCTCATTTGGATCCGGTGTTGTTTTCCACACATTGGTTCAGATCGAGGGGCAAAGTCCAGCACGCGCCATATTAGTTTCTGCAAGTGCTCCCCGCAGGAGTTTAACAGATGGCATTAACCATGTCACATCAGTGCGCCGATTCTTCCGGCGTGGGGTTTTTCTTCGTGACACCTTAAATGTCACAGTGCCTGTCAGGGATAGTGTCAGTCATGCCAGGGCTATACTTTACTGTCATCTGCCCCTCGTTGTTGATGAACCCAGCTTTCACCATTCAGAATGATGGCCTGACATCTCACTTGGACAGGCGCTGAAGTTAGCGCTCTTGCGGTTGAAGTGCTCGTCATTGTGCAATGACAGCACCTGGCGCCGGGAGCGCCACGTTCTGTCCCCCAACACATGGACACCTCTCACCCTGGAAAGACATCCAGCTGAATCTAGTCCTGCTGTGTATTTCTCAAAATATAATTTACAGATATGAGGAGGTTGCTCTGAAGTCAATTTTAAATTAAAGGTGTCTCCAGATTGAAAAGAAGGAACAGTAAAATCTGCAATATTTCCATGTTTTTTTTTCCTGGCAATGTATTATATTGATGTTCTATTATGTAAAAATGAAAAAAAAAAATACATTCATGTCAAAGGGTTTAGTACATTTAACATTACTTTAAGAGAGGCATTGCAATAAATGTCAATCACCACATGGCACAGGCAGCAAGGTATCTGGTTACCTGTTGGAAATTGTAAAGAGCAGGTCTAATGCCCACCAGTGCACAAAGCTTTACTCATATGCCCTAATCTACAGTGTTTATTTTGACATTTTGAATTTACATTTAGTCATTTGGCAGACACGCTTATCCAAAGTGATTTACAAAACATGACATGCTTGCTGAAGCATTGCAACCTGCACTGGATCGAGTCAAACAACTTTTCCCTTCATTGCAAAACGCTGATTGGCTTAATTAACCATTTAACAGATAGCACCATTTTTTTAAGTTCATGGGGCCTCTCTCCCATCATCCAGGGCTATTTAGTTGCAAATTCTCTGGGGCAATGTGACCTCCTCTTGCTTATCAATATCCAATTCTGCATTTGAGATCTCAGCCCTTTTGTAATCAGAAAAGGAAATGTAAATACAAGAAAAGAGGTGCTTAGTCAGCTCTCTGGGGAATACATCTGAGGAAATTAGCTTCCTGTTGAGGTTGGAAGCCCTCCACTGTTGGACTTCCTCGGTCCTTTACCGCTCTTGATAAGCCGTGTAATGATTTGAGCAGAAGGTTGAAAGGAGCAGGTGGACGCCACAGTCTTGCTTCGGTGACTTTCCGAGCAATGCCCTTCTGTTTCAGGGCCTCGAGAAAAGACGTTGTCTCTGCACACCTCGGTATCGACCCTCTCAGACGGTTTCGGCTTCGTTTCTGTTCCCTCCTGCTCTCTCCCCTGACACTCAGCCTCTCTCTCCCCCTCCGGAACTCATAGATAAGCTTCCCACTTCATCGCTCTCCTTGCGGGGCACGGAGGCTTTATCTCGACCCACTCTCAATCTCACGGTCGATGCTGATCTGAATTTCGGTTTATGAATTGGCTGCTGAAAAGAGCAGATATCTCTCCCTCACTGAAAGATCCTTTGTGACAGCATTCAGAGTCTGTGTGGTGCAGTATAACAGCAAATCTTGACTCACGAGGATCATGATGAGATACACAGGACTCTGTATTTTGTCTGGTCCTTAATTACCATTCCTTCAGACAAAGAGCGAACATGCAAGGCAAACAACCTCTTATCAAGTCCATATTTTTGATATGGAGTGTTTTAAATAAAACACTGTCACAAAACATAAGCAACTGAGAGAGGACCCATTGCGTTCTGAACCTCATCAATTTTATAATGCCAGAATCCTTTGTTACATGCTCTCGTACATATAAGATGGCCCAAATGCATTTTGCATCTTGCAAGCATATGTTGTCCTCATAATTAATGTATCCCTCTTGGAATCTGTGGAGATTTCCATATTTTTCCCTCATGCTGAAAAATCTTTGCCTGATCATCAGATTCTTCAACCTTGTGCCAGTAATTCCTGAGATACTGTATAGATTTCTCATTCTCAGCAGCTATTATGAAAACACAGACAGCCATTTCCTCATATAAAACATTTGGGGGATATGTCACTGATGATGGGTAAGGCTAAATAATTGATTGATCAACTCTCCGCATAAATTTTACACTGATGTTTTCATTCCCGTTTCAACAGTTGAGCCAACTGCATATGCAAGAAAAAATATAAAGCATTCCACCCTGTCAGTCTTCATCAAAGATTCCCAGAAAGAACATTTAAGGACTTTTTGCAGTTGTTTTAAATTTATTTACTTTCATTTAAATAACTAATTGATCAGAGGCCTCTTGGGTCTAACAGGAGAATAATCAACGGTTCTCCCATCCCAAGCCAACACAAATGAAATTATGCACATAAACCATTGTTCACGGATAAATCACTGCCTTAAAATCTGTAGAAAATTTCAGTTGTGCAGCATGGGAATAGTGTGTGTATGGAGACTAAGGTCTACGCTGAACATTCTAAGAGTCTTTCATGGTTTTTTTTTTTAGGGCACAGGGAGTTTCGCTTATTTCCTCTGGCTGTCTCTATGAAATCCACATGCGAAAACAGAACGTGATTAATTTATGATTTGAAATGCAGGGACTCCATAATAAGGAAGTTAATCATTCCTTCTTTTTTCCTCTCCTTCTTCAGACAGAGCATTACACTTTTAAAAACAACCCTTGTGACTTTGCATAGATTATGCAAGCATTTCACTGTTCAGGCTCCACATGTTCAGTCATAGCAGCTGTGTTTCATGTTTATGAATAAAGTGTGTATGAATAACATTTGTATTGCAGATATGTAGTGACCATGAATGTGAGATAGATGTTGTTATAATAATCAAGGGGGAGAAACTTGAAATTCTTGTTTCAGACAATAAATGCATTATTTTGGCTTGTTATTAGACTGCACGTTTTTACACCTTCCAAATAATAATGAAAAAAAACCCCATAAATTCTGCTCCTACAGTTTTGAAGCAACATGCGCTATTATTTCCAAGTCAATGTGTTATTTGTGACTTAGCCTTCTTAGTCTTGCTTGTTGAATAACTGAACTTTTTTGATTTATAGAGCCATTTTTAACCACTGTTTATTATTGACTAAAATAGAGCATTACATGATTAGGCGACTGAAGTGTCTGGCACAGACTGGAATTCTGTGGTGCTTGGCTTTGTCCATATTCTATAAGGCTTTGCAACTAGTCTCAGAACTGAGAATCCTTTTTTGTGATGAACTTCTCTAAAACTAGCATTAGCTCAAAGTTTATTAACTGAGTATCTGATACAGTATACATAAACAACATGTAATTCATTCAGCAGAAACTAGACAGCCTAATAGCAGCATACGTCTGATACGAACCGTCTGCTAGCAAGCTGTTTTGCGTTTGCTTTGGGACTACGTAGCTACCTAGGTAGCTAAAATTGTTAATCAAGCATCCCATGGGCACCACATATTGGCAACACCATGCAGCACCACCAGGTGGTCATTCCTCTCTCTATCAGTTTGCAGTTCATTGGCTAGCTTTGCTCTGTTATACTGGTAGTCCATCAAGACAGTATGCCCTTTTAGCAAATACAGTTAGCTAGATGGCTATTTTACCAAATTATAGCTAACTAGCTTGCTACCAAATATACCACTGTTAAAAAAACAAGTTTGTTGCCTTACTGAACAATGTAAGGATTCAAGGTGCATACTACAGTACTCTACGTAATGCAAGTCCATTGAGTTTCAAAGCAGCTAAAAAATAATGATTTAAAAACAATTCTTCACCAAAGGAACAAATTGCCATTTCTTTTCAAAATTTATCCCTCAATTTCCTTTCTTTCCTTATGCTTGTGACGTGACTCCCTAAAAAAATCCCCCTATTGTGCAATCTACACACAAAAACAGGGAACCTATTAACTGGAAAGCCTATTTTTGAAAACACTACCTTCAACCTTCAAAGAAAATTGCAATATATCACTGACAAAACACCCTTGTCAGGAAATGAATGGAAAACACACCCCTATACAGGGATAGGTACTCATGATGAGAAATAACACAAGGTACAATCATTGGCATGCAAAGCACAATGCCTTTCATAATACAGTTATACATCTTGTTTTCTTTTGTGCTATAAAAGTGACCTGATTTGCATGACAAATATTTTTTAGAGAAATGATGAGTATGTGTACCTAACAATATTTGTGTGATGATGTGTGTACAGATGATGTTTCTGTAAACCTTGGTGCTCTGGCAGTCATTTAGGCAATCAGAACACTTCAGTCAAAGATAATCTGAAGAATCCAGTTATATGTGCAGCAAACATATCTGCAGGTACAGTATCTTGCATTTGACATTGCAGTACAAACTAAAATCAGTAACACCAGCTGCGAATAATGTGCAGAAGTCCTTGAATGCTGCTCCACAATTTGTCCACCAGGTACTGGTGCAAAAATCGCTATTTTCACTCACAAAACCTGCATATAACCAGTTTTGAAGCCTCTGAATCCCTTTGACCCTTCTCGTCCCGTATTTTGCCTTGAAAACAAATTGCAGGACAAAGTAAGCAAAGGAATATAATCTTTAGATGTCAAGATCTTATCATATGATTAATGTAGCAGGAAAAAAATATTGTAAATAATAATCTGTTATGATTTAAGAGGGGTAGAGTGGGGAGCATTTGCTGGTCCAACATAAACAAACAAAATGAACAAAAAGAGAATAGACAATGAATTACACTTATATAGTTTTACAGCCTCAGCATATTCTCCGAAACAAAGTAAATTCATTTATTTACTTAAAAAAAAAAAACTAAAGAACAAACTGTTTTGCAGCTGTTTCATTCTTTTGTTTTGCATTTATTTATTTACAGGGACCCTGATAACTGAAACGATCTGATGCCCCTTTCACCAAAAATAGATGGTAGCCTTCCTTTCAGAACTTAGACCATGTGACCATGTAATTTTCCCCTGCATGTACTTTTTTGTTATTGCTTTCTAGTTGTTCCATTTCATTGTTTTCAGGGCAGTTCTTTGTGCAAAATTCTGTGTATGATTGTTGTGCATGAACACTATGGGTGAAGGAGGGCAGGAGGAAACAGCAGAGTTGTGGAATACAGTCAGACACTGAGCTTTCTTTTAAGTACATTTACATGTATTCATTTGGCAGTCATTTTTATCCAAAGTAACTTACAAGTGAGGCTGAGTACAACACAAGCAAACAGCCATATAAGGAGTCAAGTGATTGTTTTGGATTAGCACGAAAATGTGACAAATTGGTTGCCCTCAGTAGAGTGTTCATTTTCTTTTGAAGTTAGTGTTATATGTTTCGATAAGTTGGGTATAGAGATGACTGAACCCTTTGAAGACAAGCAGTCGTGCGTATTCTCTTTGGCTTAGATTGACGTAATCCTGTAGGGTACATGTGCACTCAGGGTCGGGCAAGAGAAACTAGAGCAAAGCATTTATTGCTGGTTTTGAAGAAAGTCAGGAAGAAAGCGCGCCAGAATGAGTTCACCTACCTAAATGCAACCGAGAATGTGTGACTTTTCTACATGCCATAGTTTGTAAAATTTCACAGACGTGGCACCCAGCCAGGGGAGGTGTACGGCTTTGACCGTAGTAAGCTCCTCAGCTGAAGAGATGCCAACTTGAGACAATAAGTGTATTTTTTAAATTGACACTTTAGGAAGACAAAACGACACCTCAGGCTTTGGGGGTTAAAGGCTCAATATAAGGTGAAGTGTTGCTGTCAAGATAACTCCTAATTCAAAAGTACACAGAAAAAGCTTTTGACACAAGTGCATGAATTTTAGAATGTGCTTTAAATTTATATTTAAATACTGAATGTTTTCCACTTAACATGAAGGATTTCCTACAGTATAAAGAAACTGTAGTGACCACACACTGGTTTATTTCTTGTCAGAGCAGTGTCTTTATTCTCATGAATAATCCATGAATAATAATGTTCCTTCTATCGTGGTCTGTTGGAGACAGTCTAGAAACTTTAATGAACAACATCAACAACATCCCAAGTGGTGTATTGACATTTCATTTGCACTGAAGTCATAGCTTTCAAAGTAAGTCAAGAGCTTTAATAATTTGGTAAGCTGCCCAACATCACATTTCTTTGTATGTTTTGTTCCTCACAACACAAATAGACTTCTACAGAAAAAAGTTACCCTATTAGGACAGCAAAATCTCATCCTTCCCTGCCCTGCCTTATTCATATAATCTCCTGGGTCCCTCCCACACATAGCTATGGCCAGTTTGTAGGGACCATCAATCAATCTGTGGGTCCACATTTCAACATAGATGCCTGTTTCATGTACCTACAAAGGAAAAGTAGGTATGCAAGGTATATTCAAAGTAGGTGCACGAGTGTTTAATTTCACATACATTCCTAAAGTTAAGGGAAGAGTTTGTGGGCATGTCTTTGAGGGACAACATTCTGAATTTAGTTGTATGAATCACTTTTAACATCCAAAACTAATCATTATTTGAAAACAGGTAATTCCAGCCATCATTCTAGTAACAATTAAGATGAATGATTCAAACACCTACTCAAAAGAAAGTTACTGGGTGCTGGCCTTGATCAGAACTGATTGCTCAATTAGTGTGACCATAATGGAGAGCTCCAGAAAGATGGGAGATTACCCTGATTCATTTACTTCGCCTGTGATGAATTTGGTCATCTGCATTGTTGGTCTTGAAACAGGCCATGGAAGTAAATACAGACCTTACCATTTTGGTTTAGGTGCAATGCTGCTCATTACATCCAAATAATGATGTAAATGCTTTAATGGTTTAGAATATTCGAAAAACATGAAAATTAATCCCCTGACAAAATCTGCTGTCTCATTTTCAGCCTACAAACCAGGGTTAGGGCTAAAATTTCTGCAAATGAAAGTTAATCACTTGTGATCTGTCTGTCCATGAAAGAGGACCATTACACCATAACAGTTCTCAGCTAAAGAAACTAGAGACAGATATATAATCATCAATGCTAATGCTTTGTTTCTTCTGCATGTCATTTTAAGATCAAGTCAATGCAGCTTTTCCATCTAACAGGAGATCAAGGTTTGTTATAACTGTGCTGCAGGCATCTCAATCAAACATCACAGGAGTTTCTCTAGCTCACTTCCTGCACACTTCTCCTACAGCCATCGTTGACTGAAAGGGGGTGGGACACAGGCATCTAAATGGCGTGACTAGAGCTGCTTGTTAAGCAGCTGGTTCTGATTATTGTGAACACCTGAGACATTTCTTTTGATGTTGTACGCTCAATTGGAGACCTAATTCAAAACACTCACAGATTCATCCCCTAATTTCAAGGCAGTAACTGCTTCAGTTTTCTTTTTTGCCCTGTTTGGTTAAATCTGTTTGGTTAAATGATCAAATTATTTATTTTCTACACCTGTTTTATGCAAAATAGGAGTTTCACTGCAACTTTTTAAAAGGGGACTCCTAATATATTTAAACAACTTTTCCTATTTCCCTATGAAGTATATAGGGGCTGAAAACTGGATTTATTTCTGCATACTGGTAGGTGGGTAGAATTTGTACTTGTGTGCCAATCACGTCTTTGATCTAGTGCAAACTCTAGCCACCAGGGGTATGCCAGCATACAAAACAAATCCACCCAAATGAATGTGTAAAACAAAATATAAAAAAGCATTAAAATATTGATGGTTTAATTCAGTACTCAAGTAGTATTCTATTTGTGGATGTTTCCAAATAAACATAACCTAAGATCTAAATGACTTTATTTTGAAGTTCTTTATGGGAACACAAAGTAATCATCAACATCTGATCCTGTTACTCCAGATTAGACAACTTTTTCCATGTTTGATTGAAGTTCTTTTTCGTAAGCATAATCCATTCAATTTTAAATAAAACATTCCAAAAAAGAGGGGCTGCAAAAAACAATGAAATAATACATATTAGAATGTCACTCTAATTATCTTTTTTCCAAACTAATCAAAAACAGCCCTTTAAAAAGATCATATTGACTAACCCAGTATCTTGCATAGCCATGTTCACCCCCTCAGTATCCCCATTGGATGGCATCATCTCAGCCATAAAAACACACTTTCCCTGAGAGGTGACAGCAGCAAGTATGGTGTTTCTTTTTACAGATAATAATTTACCAGGTAATCAAGGCTTATACCTTTCAATGTGATGAATGTGTTAGATCATGGTTAGGCAGTGCAGTCGCAATTTACACTGATAATTAATGTGCTTTGGGAACTCTTGAAAACATGGTCTTCCACAAACGAATTGGGCACCAAAACAATCTTAAAATGTCCACCGGAAAAAAAAAAAAAAAAGCCATTCAAACATTAAAGAATAAAAACTGCTTGCTCTGAGTGTGCCACATAAAAAACATTTATTATAATGGAAAATGGATCATCTTTACATTTCAAGTTCCTCATACTGCTCCATAAATTATGAGCTGGCGGGGCATACCCTGTTCCCATAAATCCCTGAGATTTAGACCCTCGTGGAGTACCAGAGGAAATATGGAAATCTGATTCTTCATAAGCATGTACTTATGTACCATCTAACCTCACAGAAAACACACAGAATTCACTTGCAATATAACATCATATGGCTGCAAAATAAATGACCAAGCTTTGATCAATTTGCACTGTCTTATTCCTCTCCGTGTTATTTTTTCTGCCTCAAAAAATCATCCTTTAGAACCTCTCACACTTTTTATCATTGATCTGTCCCCTATTCACCCAATGGC
The DNA here is from genome assembly GCA_019176425.1 of Megalops atlanticus. NCBI lineage: Eukaryota > Metazoa > Chordata > Actinopteri > Elopiformes > Megalopidae > Megalops > Megalops atlanticus. Next base: position 13,083,499 of record CM032898.1, on the reverse strand, counting down.
AACATCCTGTTACACTAGAATAACACAGAGTAACTAAAACAACACTGATATTCTTCCTCCAAGCACTTGAATCACAAACTTAGCCAACTTTCCCAATGTTGGTTACAGCATTTCAAAATGCAGATATTGCATTAAGTGACACCATTCAACATTAAGTTTTCAGTTATCAATAATTTGCTATGTTATTTCAGCTTTACTGAAATATTTAGCATCATTGATGTCAGCTGACTCTCCCCTTTCTGTAGGTTTCAAACCAGCACTGTTTTTATGTATAAGATCATCCACTCTTTCATCCATTCTCAGAGCCCAATCCATAAATGCAGTCTTACCTGAAAGGGGTTCATGCACATGTGTTTGACACTTTCCATGCTCCCCGTCTCCTTTCAGAAAGAACAGCAAGCATTTATGGTGTAATCTGATCCCCTCTTTATTGGTTGCATGTGGTGATGAACAGTGGCAATTCCATGTACTTTGCTCAGTCCTTAAGCTATTAAATGCAGTTTCAGACAATGTGTGCTGCTCTCAGCCTAACTACAGTGAGAAAATGCAACAGAAACAAACAGATTGTTCTTTTTACCACTATGTCACCTTTGTCTCACAGTTAGAATGTAAATCAATTGCAGATCTCCTGTTTACAATGAAGAATACATGTGCTTAAATATGTTAAAGCACTTTTTGTTTGAAAAAAAAAATCATACCAGTTATGTATTCAAATATCTGATGTCTGATATTATCAGCCCAACCCCATTAGATAGAATTGCTTTGAAATAGCAATTATTCACTGTGTGAGAGGTTTTATGTAGCTAAGCTTAATTTTGCAGTCTGAGTCAGACTAGGTTGATAAAAATTTTCTTCGATCATTACCTAAGTGTTGTGAAGCACCTTGCCCTTATCAGGACTTAGCTAGCTTCTTGACTTGTTGACTACCATTTGGTGAATATCCCACATCCTGAAATAGTAGTGCTCAGATGGAGTACAAGCTCTTGTTTTGCTCTCACCCAGTGAATGCTTTATTTAAGTGTATAGATAGAAAATAAAATTGAAAAGATAAAGGAGAAGAAGACGAAGAAGAATGTTCTGGGTACCCAACTCGATGTGGAATGCAGTGGATAAGCATTACAGTGCCATATTGTTTGTATGGTGTGTCACGTTAATTTTAGCACTTTTGAATTCTTGGTTCCTGGCAATATATAACAGGAAGCATCTCCAGATAATCTCACTTTCATTTTTTCCATAGTTTTGAAAAAAGCCTGTATTTCTTAGAATTTAATTAGTGATGGTCAGCACTAGGTCATCACACAACTTTCTGCAATGACGACACTATCTCCAGCTGATGCTCTTTCTTTGCAAAAATGGAGATACTTGGGATTCATTTGAACAAATTGATTTAAGCTGTGGGTGCCTTTAGCAGTGTTTAACAGTAATTACATTTTCTGTAAGGTCAAAGGCTGACTTCTCTCCGGGCTTTCTGTGGCTAATTAGAGCAGGCTTTATCGACGAAGGCATTGTGTAATCTAAAGAACAGATGCCACATATTCAAGAGAAAAGAACTGAGTAATTGAAATCATTTTGTGCATTTATGACAGAGCGTGGCTCAGAACCGTTTCTGTGGAAACCGGACATGTGTCCAGCCATGATTAAAATATAAAGTCATGACCGTTCAAGATCCAAAAAGGAAGGAAAAGAAAAAAAAAAAAAAAAAAGGTGCAAAGAAAAATTAGTAACACCAAGTGTCCCCCACGGTCATTCATGAACTCCAGCATGGAATGTCACACTTGTAGCATTCATAACAGTTCCAGCTTTTTCCACGAGGCGGTCTTACAAAATGGTGATGGGCCGAGAGACTCACTATGCAGCACTCCACAGCAATGTTGTTCATCAACCAAAAATCTCTCCCGCTGTGTGAAAAGTGCCCTGGGTGAATGGAGTAAGCGTTATTTTTGTGTGTGCTCACATTTCTGCTGTCATAAAGAACACCCGGTTTTCCTGCTGTTTGGATACAATGTGGGTGTGTTTGCCTAAAACCGCCTGCTCTGCACCCATTGCCATACATACCAATCGATTCATAAATTGTGTTTTGTGCTTCTGCCACGGCGACAATGCAAGCCTTATTTATCATGAGTGAGTACGACCATAGGTCATCGTTTATGACTGTTTTCACACTGTTATTTCAAATTACCAGTTATCCTAAAATGTGCAATTAGCAATCCATATGAGTCATGTATTTTGCAAGAGATAATTGTTTTCCGCTCTACACCTGCAAGAGATCAGGTAAGGTCAAGTGCAGGTGTTAGATATTTACAGTAACACCATGGTGCTCTCCCTTTGTCAGAGATGCAAATTAGGAGGTGGGGGCATTTTAGTTGGTGTTGCATTTTTAAACAGAAAATGCCAAAGTATGCTTTTATACACTTTTATACACTTATATATTCATGTATCCGTACATCAGCCAGGTTTAGTATTGCCATAAATTTGAAACCTATTATTAAAACTTAAATTATTAAAACTATTGTATGCACTTATCTGGTTATGCTCATTTCTGATTTGGTATTACTCTGGTTAAGTGGCCTGCAAAGACTTCTTAAGGAACAATCTATGACAAAATGGGGGTCGAACATTGTCTGTCCACAGGCAAACTCACTGAACTCACATACACCCTCATTTGAAATTTGTTCTGTTTCAGATTGTGTTTGACATTTCAGGCATCGTGTGTTTGAAGGTGAGTGCCACAATGCAAAGAAGAAAAATGAAAGTGAAAAATTAAAAATGATTCTGTTGGCACATTTATTGAGTTGATAAACATCAATGGATAATGTAACACCAGGAGACAGGAGTTAAGTTTCTGGGCAATGATGAATTGAAGAAATGCTGTACCACTGAACTATCTGTAGTTTGTATTTGAGGTAATTAAACTAATTTCTGAACCACCCAAAGGCAAATCTAGGGATTACAGGATATGATAACATGAAGCCAGCTTGATATGTCTGATAAGTTTTTTTTATATATGCACATATATAATACTATATACTATAAATAAAATACTATAAATACTATATATTTTGTTGCATACTTTGCTGGATGAAAGTCGAAACAAAAGATAAACCAACTCTTGCCACACTCTTCCTCATTTAATTGAGTCACAAACAATGTATGTTATCATGTATTTTTTCAAACAAGTTGCACATTAGCACAAAGTTTACTAAACAAGTTAAAGACCATTGCAGTCAGGATGTGGTTGTTGTGATTTAACTATTCCCATGTTGTTCGAAAGTAAATCTTTTCGTAAGCAGTATGCTAAACAAAGTTTGTTGCAGCTGCTCCAATATGTCTGTCCAGCTTGCAAGTTGGTTTTAAATGTTGCTGTAACATTGATATTTATACAAAGATATGTGTATGGGTTATTACATTGTTATAGATTTTGGCTCCTGCAATCACTACATGTTGTATACATCTGTATCATATGCTAAAGTGAATTAAAAAAAGGTACAATTGGGTAAAATTCAAGGTAAAGCGGACAAACTTGTTTCATTTGTCAACATATTGATATCAATGCCTGTGGTCAAGCACATATTTGCAAATGTGCACATACTGATATATGGACAAAATATCATTTGTACCCATTAATAATTTGGTTTGTTCATAAACTTAAAGCATATTTGTTACAGGTATGAGTGGCTGAATGATTTTTGCAAAAGTTTCTGTACTGACTCATGGTTTTTGCAGGTGAGTATCTTGGCCTTTTTGTACATTGAAGGCATTTCTGCTGTAGATTTCAGCATTTTTTTTAATCCATCCTGAACATCTTTCCTCCTGTTTTCATGTCATGAACCTCTCTGTGGTTGAAGGTCACAAAAAGGTAATAAGTGAGTTCAACTCTGATGTTATATTGCAGAACCCCTCTGTGTTTCTAATGTACCCTGTACCACCTCTGGTTTCTTTCTTTTGCTACAATAGCAGAGAGAGCATTTAGGACATTCATGAATGCTGGATAATTGGTTTTATGAAAGCTTTTTGGCCACTCATTTTTTTACACCCAGGAGAACATTCTATAATAACTGAGAGTATTACTCAGCACTGTACCCTTATGTACTTGGTGAAGTGGATTTGTCCTTCATAAACACCACCACAAAGATTTAGTAATTCACCATGAAGGCCTTTTAATCCACTGCTTTTTTTGGAATGTGTTTATCATGTGTGTTTAGAACAATAGAATAATTCTTTTCAAATTTCTACCACTTTTCATTTACAGCTCCACTGTTTAAAAGTTATTCCAGGCCATGCTTCATAAATTCTCTCGCCTCATACAAAATAATATTCAAAGAAAACATTTCATAATGAGATGGTTTTGAATAAAATTGAAAGTGCAATACCTCAGATGTGGGTATGTTTTGGTTGCTTTAGCTCAGTGACTCATCATCATGTCTGCAAATCAGGCATCATTAAAAAAAAAACAAAAAAAACATCAAGCTATGAATTGCCCTTACTGGTGAAGGTAAAAGATTCCATTAAAATCAGTCATCCAATAGTTCATGCTTTGTTCTTCCATACCTTGATACATTTTCCAAGGTTTTAGAAGAATGATTTAAGACTCTCATAAATTGCTTCCCCTTCTGTAGGTTTTTAAAACCTTGTTGCATCCAATACTTTTATTCTATATAGTGCACTCCTAAACTAGGGCACATCTTAGTTTTCCCCAGTTAACCTAAATGTTCTTGCTGGGATTGAGGTGACCACAGTTTCTGGCACAAGTAGGTTTTTCTAGTGCTTTCCCATTGTGTTTGTTCTATCATTTCTGAACACTTTATATCCAGCTATGTTGTTCTCTTCTCCAGCCCTTATATTTACTTAAGTCTCTGTGATTTTAGATTTTCTTTCTTCCTCATGGTCTTTTTGATCGTATTTGTAATTTAGCATTGCAACAAAGAGGCTTCAAAGTATTATCTACCTCCTCCCCATCTCCCAGCTTCCTTCTCCCAGTCACATGAAGGCACTCCTTGGGTAAATATTCCTTAGCCAATCTAGGCATGTGCTTGCCCTGTGCATGAGCACTCCTGTGGTTCAAGTACAAGCCATTCTGCAGACCCCACCTGTTCCAAAAGGAGCCCTTTCCCAAAACTCCCCTCTTTCCTCCACCAGCCTCGTGACCATGTGTCCTCCTCCTCCCCTGTAACAGCACATGATACCTCCACAGAGGTTCCGCTGCTGACCTTCACTGCTACATCAACATTTTTTTTTTCTAATAATGCCTCAAACCTGCTCCTTCTTTTTGTTTCCAATGAGAATCATAACCACTGGATCCTCCCTTCTACCGACCAAGCGCTTTTTCACTCACTCTGGGTGGTCTCTAAACTGCATACAAGGCAGGAAACACGCCATGTGACATGTGTACACACTATGCCCTCCATACCGACTATACTGAATCTTCTGTTACCACTAAATCACTTTTCCTAGAAAATCCCACTTGAGTATAGCCCCAGGGGTCATCAGATTTCCTGCTGTCAGGGTCATTGTAACCCAGGTTCTCTTTATGTACATGCTGGAATTGGTCAGAGGACACTGTTTCTACATATTTTTCCCCTTGTTGCCCCCACCAAGACTGCTGTCAGTCAGCCATCTATCTCTAACTGATCTTGTGCTGAAGACTTCCTAGTTCTGTGCTGTGCAAAATATGTACAAAAGTGGACACTAATTAAAGTTTTGTTACTCTACTGATTGTCTGCTATGGTGGAGACCAGCTAATTGGACTGCAGGTCCAAATATCTTGACCTTGAGGTGTTTGAGCAGCTGATAGGTATCGCAAACAAATTCCCCCTGAATGTTTTAAGTCAGAAATCCAATAATTCTGGAAATGACGCTCAGAATTGGCCACAGAAAATTCTCCCATGGATTTAAATGTAGACAGTTTCCTAAAATGATTTATGCAGACATAGCAAGCAGTTATTTCTTCTATTCCACTCCACAAATGCAAACTGATCTGAGGGTGATGCAATCAGAAGCAAAACATGACATTAACTCTCCTAAATCATTGTTGAGTACCCAATTAGCCAATGTTTTAATGATTAATTATAATTAAAAAGAGGGGAAACAGTCCCTTATGTCCTTTACTTTCAAATTAACCTTCAGTTTTTGCTTGTTCCCTTACAAGTATTTTTGTCAGTGATCCTGTCATAACAGAATACTTGCTATAATGTTATGTATACAAACAAAAAAACAGCCACAAAAAAGATTGGGCGAATGGTTTTTTGGGGCGGCCAAAATCTTTTCCTTTTGGGCTGGCAAAAGTCTGCTGCATTTCAGCCCTGGCATGCAAATCCTCCTGTTAGGCACATTTTCCTGGGCCTGGAATTCCCAGGTTGCACCAGGCTTGGAAGGACATTCTCATTTAAGCAAGGGGACTGTGATGAAGGGATGCATATGGATGAGAAGGAAAAAAAATGTGCCTTTCTAAAGACCATTTAAAAAAACAATGACATTTGACATTCAAATTTGTAACGTTTTCAAATATACAGAATTCTCCTTTATGGTGGTCTCTTGTTGATACTATTGTACATACTGTAGCGCACTGCTATCTATATATAGATACTAAAAAAGTCAGTATGGCCTCCTGTACGATGCTGCTTCTGTAGACAGTGTTAAACACGTGATACAAAACAACACAAAGAAAGTTGCACTTTTCCGTTGCTGCTGTAGCAGAATCTGGGACCTAAATGTCCTTCTCTGAACCGCGGCATCTTCTCTGTTGCAGAGCAGGTGGATCTTTGTGCCACACTGTAATTGTCCTTAGCAGGAGTTAGGGGATTTGCCAGTGGGATCAACAGGCTTTCAGTGGATATTCACCATCACCTGTGTGCTTAGTTTTAAATCTGCTGGTGTGCTCTTTGGTAACACAGCAATACCTCTCCCATTTTATTACTATGTATAATATGTTCTGGATGGGAGCAGGTGTTACCCCCAAAAATGGTTGTTTGAAAAGAACATATTACTGAGTGCTCCAAGGTCATAAACTAAAGGATCACAATTCTTTGTAATTTATATTATATTATTTTTTCATGAAGTGAACAATAGCTTTCATGTGGGTGCCAGAGGGCTATCATAACAAGAATTAGTGAGCAGCTTCAGTGAGCTGTTACCATTATTTTTAAATGTCATTAGAGATCCATAATCAACTAGCAAAAGTGAAGAAGAAAACATCTTAAATTCTTCTTAGAAAACATATTAAATTCATATTTCTCATCACTTTTGTGAGTATATAGTTGGAAGTCTATGCACCAAATGACTAAATGTTTTTAAGCACAACAGCCAATTGACAACAGATTGACAACATATATTCTCTGAAAATTAACATGATGCCATTGTCAATAACAGGGACCCAGAAATGATGAGAAAGAGACTGTTCACGTGTCATTCTGCTTTATTAAAACATTTGTTCCACAATGTAAGAAGAAACATTGCTGTCGCACAGTGATTGCTTTGGGGCAACATGGTGGGGAGTGATATAAAAACAGTGGCCGCAGTGGTGCTTTGCAGTATTTCCCAGCAGACTGCAAAAGGAGGATGCTCTCAGTGAAAATGAAGGGTAGCGTTTAAAAAAGATGAGGACAGCTTCCAGTCAATAGATGGTTGGATCCCTATGGAGTGGAGGCAAAAAAAAAAGAAAAAAAAACAGAAATCAAATCATTTTAGCTCAGTATTTATTTCTAGGGGAGCTGCTGGGCCACACGCCGACAAGGTGCAGTTCTTGCAACTCACCTGTTTACCCTGCCATGATGTGTTTTACAAAAGCTGTGGAAAGAAACAGACAGAGAGGGAATCGGATTAAGCATGGCAGGTGTTGATAACCTACCACTTTCAACAGAACCGCGGGAAGCGTAATTCATGGCGCCCTGTGCCGAGTGCTAGCTTTCCCTAGTTCAATAGCAGCGGGGGCCTTTCCTATGTCATAAAGCCGCTGCCTCATTGTTACCTTCCACTCTTGCTCTCAGTAATCTGTGATTACAGCATGATTTTAGCCTCTTATCACTTTTTTCAGTGACTTTTTTTCTCGGCTCATTTACAGGTGACGTTGAAGTGATGCTGCTGAAACCCTGTCATGATGCAGGGCTTTGAAATGGTTGGACTATTTAAAAGCAGATGCATTTAGTATGTGTCATCTTCAAGAATGAGGAACAAATCCAAAACCCGTACAAAGGTAGTAGCATCATATTTATGAGATATGGGACGGCATGAAGATAACGCTGACCTTCGTAGTTAATGCAGCCGTTGGCATCCTCCTGCCCAGCCATGAGCTGCTCGACCTCGTCCTCTTTCATCTTCTCACCTGTTCCGGAGACATCAAGCCACGCGTGAACTTAGACTTCTGTGACGCCCTGAGCTTTGATCAGTCCGCCCCATGTTGTATGCACCGCTTACTCCGTTTAGCTGGCTGAGAGTTCAAGCCTGGAGCATGCACCTGGCGCCTGTCTACGGTCCTGGAGTCATGCACATTCGTTCCAAGTCCCGCAGTCCTACCTCCTGACAGGCGTTTAACTTCAGAACTCAACATGGAAAAAACACAGCTAATCCACAATTCCTCAAGCTTCAGGTGCTGTAAGGTTCACTGAGTACTGATTTCTCTAGCGTCAAAACATTGACTAATTAAGTCAATTGGTGCACCACAAGGCAGCTGCATGTGCAAAGATTCCTGTCAAAGTGGAGCAATTAACCCTGTCTCTGTAAGTGTCAGCAGAGAGCTGATTGGCGGTCGGTACCATCTGTAGCCACTGGTGTGACTTATCGGGATGCAAATCCATGACCATCCGCGTCAGTGGCCACCGAATCCGCTTTAATCATTCTAATAGAGTGTGTTATTTCCAGCTTGCATGGAGAGTGCGCGGTCAATTTTGGTCTTACCCAGTGTGGCCAGGACGTGCCTCAGCTCGGCCCCCATGACCGTGCCGTTCCCCTCCTTGTCGAAAACCCTCAGGCCTTCAACAAAGTCCTCAAATGTGCCGCGGTCCTTCGCCTTGCAGATATGCTGGTGCATGGGCAGGAAAGTTTCGAAGTCGAGCATCTTGACTTGCATGTCTGTCAAAATGACGCAAATTTAAAACCATTACTATTTGCAATTAATAATTACTGAAAACTGATAATATGATGATATTGAGACTCATAACATGAAACGTATAGAAAAGCATTAAAAATGGACAGTGTGAGGAAACAAACACGTTCATTAGGGGAGAGGATTTGCTCAAGCGTGTTAAGACTGACATTTTAACCTCCCTTGTCTATCCAAGGCCAGCACTGACCTAACGAGATGTGGAAAGAAAAAAAAAAAAAAAAAAATGAGATGCTGCCTGGACTCACCCTCAGCCTTCGGCTTGCCCAAGACGTGCATGACCTCGGCATTAGTCGGGTTCTGACCGAGGGCCCGGATCAGGTCGCCGCACTGGGCGTACGTGATCTTCATCTCATTGGTCGGTGTTCTGTCAAACAGCTGGAAAGCATCCTTGAAATCTGATGACAGAGCGAGAATGGTGTGTCACTTTCACGTCCCCTGCTTTCAAACCATCACCCAAGTCACCTCGAAAGGACGCTCCCACGATGGTGCTCGGGGAATATCACCACCAGTAGAAGGCTGCCGGCACATGGAGAACAAGCAGACATTGCAAAAGGGGGTAGATATTGAGGGGGACACGCCTGCAGCTGCAGCATCTAATCATCAGACAGTTACTGCTTGCTCCCTTGAGCTTGTTTACTGACTATTTCAAAATCATGGCCGGTACAAAAAAATCAACTAAAATCCCTGTTCTGCTCTCCTTAATACTAATGTAATTTTCTCATGGCAGGAAATTGATGCAGTGTCACCTGTGGAATCTTATCAGTGACACAGCATGCCACTGGTCTATTACAGAAATGTTCGTTCCAGATACCCAGTGCTCTAAATTTCTCATGAGAAATTTGATTTCTTTTGCATCTAATGTACCTAAGGTGTTTTTTGGAGGCTCCATCGGGCACATCCTCACAAATATGTACAGATTTCTTATGACAAAACACAATGGTCATGGAAATGCCTCAATATTTCCCATCCAGCTGCAAACACCTTTCATCTCGACTTTCAGCTTTCCAGCACTATCACCTATGCTTCATCCCTTTGTGTTCATATCTTAAAGTGGCTTTACTGAATTTTTATATTGTTTCATAAAACATCTACTAAGCAAAAGGCATCGGCTATGACTTATTCAGACTGCATGAATTATTAAGCAGTCTCTGCACCAGCTGTCCTGTCAAGACACCCTTAGTGCTCTCTTTCAACCACTCCATTTCTTGCTCATGAAAAGGAAATCTCCATTTCAGCTCACAAAGTCTATAAATTTGAAAACCATAAAGGATGTCATGGGTGTTGAACACTCCCAGCCACCACCTACAGTTAAGCAGCTGCCTGTCTACTTCTGCAAAAGAATATCGCTTCTCCTCTAAGAATGGAACTATATTTAACGTCCATGACACTGACATGCGTATGTGGACAATGATCACCATGTGAAGGATTATTAACGTATCAATGCACACACGGGCCCAGGCAAGTTTGAACTATGCACTACGAGAATGCTCCGGCATGCTTTCTGAGAGTCATGGGGTTGAGGCTGCATGGAGATGAGCTTAAGGCTATTTATAAACACACCTTTGGTAGCTGTAAATGTCTGATATTACACAATGCACCCCCTAGAATTGTTTCCAGTAAGAACACAGAAGGAATTTAACGCTCCCCTACTCCCAAGAAAAGTTTTTCACCTGAACTATTCTATTGTTGAAAAGGAACTGAATGAATGAATCCTATCATGTTAATGAAAGTACTGCAGGTGCCATGAATGAGTTACTTGGAAATTTCAGTTGCCAACATATATAGCCAGCTATTTAAATGTATATACTCCCAATTTAAGAAGTAAGTTAAATTTTCAAATTCAGATTTACCTTCAATCTGTTCAGCTGTGAATTCAATCTGCAAGATAAAAAAAAAAGAAAAAGTGTTAATCATGGCCATGAAAGTGAATAGGTTGTGAATAGTGCTTTGTTTGGACAGCACATTTATGGGATTCAGAAGGACTTTGGAGAGCTCTTACAAGGATCTAATTTGTGAAAATGATACTACATGTAGTTTAGTTTTGCACAACAGTTTGGATTCAGCCAAAACTGCCAAGTTGTTTAAAGGCAACGTGCTGTTAATTTGTTCTGGCTGCTGACCAATCAGATGCAATCTGTGGTGTTAGTCACTCAAGAAACAATCACCGTCATTGGCTACGAGCTCTGGTTTCCTGCACTGTAGTTCTCTACTGCTCAGAAATGGTATTTAATATGGTGAATCATTTTTGATGGATTATTTCTATTTGATTAAATGTTGCTTTCCTTAAGATGACTTGCCAGCTTTGATTGGATCCTGTTTGCAAAATTTACAGTCAACTGTAAGTTTGGCAAGCCATACCATGTGACCCCAAGTTTGTTATTTGAGTATCCTTTGTTATCTAAATATTATCTGTTTGACATAGCAGTCTTATCTCTGAAGGGTACCTCATTTTGACCACAGAAAAAGATTTTCACTTTCTTAGTGCTATCAGTTTGGGAAACAGTCAACCGTTTTGCGGTGTGAAGTCCCTCGTTGTATTTCGTACCGAGGTTCTGTTTTCCCTTCTCTGATTTTCTTTAAATTAAAATTAAATTCTAGTGTGCACCTTATCTCCAGCTGAGGCAAAGCCATATTGAGAAACTATTACACATACTAGAAGTGAGACTGTGAACATTATCATGAACAGAAAAGTTGAGCATAAATTTATTTTAAATTTGTTTTTGAAATAAATGAATCCTCTTACTCCATGCCTTCCCTCTGAAGACACACAGAGAGAAATTATCTTCAGGGAAAACTTAAAATTGGATTTTGTGAACCATCAAAACCACCTTTGTGGCACTTTTCATTGTCATGTGGTGGTTGAAGCTCTGACAGAAAAATGTTCATATAAACTACAAACAAATAAATTTCTTTTTTTTATTATTTCTAAAACTTGAAAGAACTGACTCATTTTCAGTGAAACTGCTAATTGCAGTAGACCAGAGTAGCACATAACCCCAACTTCTGAAATGGCATGTGTGTAAAACTTGAAATTAATTAGAAGTTTTCTGGAAAAGTCGACAACTATTTAAACATGAACCCCAAGGAAAGTGTTTGGTTGCATCCACCAGGTTCCCATCAAGTCAGATGGGGCTGACTAGTGAAGTGATTTCCAGCATTCAACCAGGCACGTTCCATGCCCTCTAGTCCCTGTAGTTTGTTTCTCAGGTGCGACAGGAACAGCCAATCCTTTAAGAGGGTGTTCGGTATATAGTAATCAATGGGACGAGCGAACATCGCCTGACAAGGGCAGCCAGTTAAGCCGGCTCCCCGCGTAGTGTGTGCCTGACCTTTCTGTGTGTGCTCCCCCCGTGGTCTGTCGGGCGCTCTCCCAGCAGATGTCCAAACAGTCTTGAAATTCCTCAAGCTCCAGTTGCACGCTGGTAATTGAAATCACCCCGGTCACCTCGTGGCTTCGCTATTGTCAAGGGTGATTTATGGCTGACCTTCAGACAAGCGGCTGAGCGGGGTGTGCCATTAACCCTGTGCTTTTTATGCCCCTACTTAACACTAACTTTGGTTGTCTTATCGGTGCGTGTGTCGTTCAGGGTTACGAGCGCTGCTTGATTAAGTGGCTTTACTTGCAACACCGATGGGAGAGTTTACGAGCGGAGTGTCGCCATGGCACAGCTGAAGGATCAAGTTCAGGGGAATTCCAGCTGAAAAGTAAATAAGCACGGGTTGTTCCTTACCTGAGGAACAGGTGGTGTCATTTCATTCATGAAACAATTCTGACATTTAAGTCCAGAAATGAAACACTTCAGTGGAGCTCCTTGTGCCTCTCTAAGACAGCCTGGCTCATTGCAGGAGTAAATCAGATTTTACCCTGCATTTTTAGCTGGAAATCTCCTTTAACTATCTGCACTCACATTTTTAATATCAAACAAAATGGAAAAGATGAATGCAGAATACTAACCTGTATTAATGTGTGTGCTGCTTTAGTAATTATACTCACAGTGTAGGTGTATACTAAAGTTTAATGTCCCCATAGAGTCTGAGTATTCATACCACCCACGTGAACAAGGTTATACCGAAGAAAAATTAATTCGAGACAAACTGCTATCACATCCACAGAACATCTGTTCCAACTATTTATATAGGTCTTTCAGTGGGCTTTGAAACATTAATACAATATAAACATAAATCTTCTCATACAGATGTATATTTATCATCGCCATGCATTTCAAATGGAAGTGGCTGAAAGCATATGGATGTGAATGGGTCTGTGGGCTTTAAGGTTTAAGCTTTGGGGTTTGCTGCAGGAGGCAGTCCTTAGACTGGGTGGTCCACAGTATTTGACCATAATGAGAATCACATTATGTGGGTTTAGCCTCACGTTATTGTAATTTGTACGGATATCCTCTTTTCCAAGGAAGTTCCAGTCTGTGGAAATGGAAGAAAGCCTGTCGGCAAAAAAAAAAAAAAAAACTGCCAGAAGGTTCTTGATTATATTTGGTCTTGTCTTATGTGGACCCTTTTAAACATTAAGTATTGGGTATTTTTGTAGCTTCACCATAAAAAGAAAACTTGTGTTGTAAAATATCCATTTCGCCAAGACAAACGGTAGACATGTGCTGTATTGCTGAGTAGTGTTGACCAAACTATTTTACTAAAGATGCTATTCTGGTCCTTCTTACAACAACATGGTGTTTTTTGAAAAAAAAAGGAAAGTAAAAAATCAGGGTGCTATTATCTGAACTAATTTATTCTAACAGCGTACCTAAAATAACTGAATTTGCTGCATAAATAAGAGAATATCAGCTAATATGACATGTCATGCTTTGTGTTTTAAATGTCAAAACACCACATGATGTTATTCTGTAATCCATCTTTATCTGCAGAGACACTTTTCTAAAATGTTTACCAGCAGAATGGCCCTTTATGTGGGCCACCAAGCTGGAGTCACATGGTGTTTCTAATTACAGAATCAAGACGGTACGCTAAGACCATCAAGCGCCGAAGACCAAAGGCTGAGATCAGACTACATTATTCCCCAAACTGAAATAGGTCACTTTTGTCCCTCGGTAATTTAATAAAAGAGACCATGATTGAGGGTAGATTTTTTTTTCCCCAAGCAGCAGGTGCTAAGTTTTATCTGAGAAAGCTCAAGGAAGGTTCAGGATCCTTGTCATGGCATGCCACCTGTACATGTGCGATGATAATCTCTGTACCTGCATCTTTGTTAAAAGTAACATCAAAAACGACATCAGATAAGTGTCTGAAGATGTGTTATTTCTGATGGTACAACAATCATTTAAAGATACAAGGAGCATCTTGCATACTGAGAGTGAGATAAGGCATCACCAGATAAGTGCTTCCATAGGACCTGTGTCACTGGTAACAAAAGAAAGCGCAGGTGGAGACTCAGAGGTCGTTCGGTACCTGTATGGCTTTGGGGTCAAATTCAGGCTCCTTGGGGGGTTCGGGCGATGGAGGCTTGGGAGGAGGAGCTGGTTTGGGCTCTTCCTTCTTCTTGGGTGCCATGGAGACCTGTGGGGGACGCTGCTTGCCAGAAAGGGGAAGTGACACTTGAGAGGCTCGAGCAGACTGGGTCGGGGTCGTTGGCAGCGGCAGGCCCTTTATTCGGTGTCCCCAGTTGTCCTTCACACCCCCCTGTGTCCCAGGACGGCATTCACAATAGGGAGGCGGCTAAAAAAGGGCATTGCTTTGTGCTGCTATTTAAGACGACCGTTCACAGACGAGCTCCGAATGCTCCTCGATAGGACGGCGGGGCGGCTAATTTGGGTGGAAATCCCAAACTTGGACCGTCCCTGCACTTGAGCCTAGAGAACACCTTTTCTGCAGGCTGATGTTATCATGATCCAACATCAGGGACTGCCAGAAAACATGAAACCCTGGGCTCAGTTTAAAGCCATGCACTAACACCTGTAAGAGGAGAAATCCCACAGAACATAATTCAGACACCCCACCCCGAACAGCAAAACTATTACAAAGGTGACCATGGTGACCACATGCCAGAAAATTACAAATGACAGCAATAAAAGTAAAAAAAGTACCACAATAATCAAACTGGACAGCATGTAAGAAAAACTAGAGAATGTAAGAAAAACTACCAAGGTGACCATGATTGGCCATGTACTAGAAAATTACAAACGACAGCAATAAAAGAAAAAAGGGACTAAAATAATCCAATTGGACAGAGAATGAGAATGTAACAAAAAGTACAGTACATTTCAGATGTTATTGCTCCATGATGCAGACTTGTTGGAATCCAGCTAAATTGGGCCAACTGGACTAATGTGTTGTTACACAGGTGAGTTCACAATGTTAAGAAGTGTCTTATATTCTGTAATAAAATACCTCCAACTGAGGGCTGAGCATTATTGCAGACAAGCAGTGAGTTCCTTGTCAGTGACAGTGGCTAAGGTACATATGTATAATTTTCCTACATTCAAGTCCTCTGCAAAATCACATTTTGATTGGACCATTGACATGGAGGCTTACTGGCTAAGTCTCGCAGAATACCATGCCTGAGTGGTAAAACATATAATCCACCCCTTAAGTGGTTTACCTTCTGTGGCAGTTTCTAGGAACAGCTTGTTCCAGGTTGGAAGCCAAATGTACAGAGCTGTATGTATTTTTTTCCCCTCTACAGCCCACATGTTGCACTTCAGTGTGTGTGAGTGTTTTCTTTTTTTCTTTTTCTAGAACTAACCATTGATTTGCATTCCTGTGCTAAAAAGAGGGATCGGGGTTTGGCTTATGAGAGGCACTGATGCCACATCGAGTCTCAAAGGAATGTGAGCATTGTAGCTCGCCTGTATTCATTTACAATTTGGAATTTCACGGTTCTTTTGTTAGGCTTTTATTGTGCCCTGTAATCACAAACGATGATGAGGACGGTGCACACAATAAGATTTAATGTAATGCTCGAACAGCCAATAAATGTTTTTGAAAATACTCAGTCAATGTGCAGGCCCTTTTGAGTCGCAAAAGACGGTGATCTGGGGCATCGATGTGAGATGGCAAGGCCTTGATTATGTAAATGCAGCAAATGGAATTTGTGGAACCAGCAAAGTATCCAACAAGCCTGCCACCACCTCCCCACACACAAACACACACGCTTCAGCCGCCCCCAGACATATAGTAATGCTTTTTTTATGAGAAATTTCAGTCATTTCAATCAGTTTTTTTATTAAAGTACATTGCATGCACACATACATGAAATTTTGGATATCTTTTTTAATGGCTCTCTTCAAACCATATAATGATAAAACAATTACACTAAATTATAATTATAAAGCATAATGATAATTTTATTGAAGATCATTTCAAAGACACAAAATATGGGATAAGTATATGCAGTGCCTCAGGATGTTTCATTTAAGACTATCCACAATCAGGGCCAACGATAGGGATGGGGTCCATTGCTCCACAGAACATTTTTCTATCCTCTATTAGCATTAAACAATGCTTGCACCTGACAAGGTGTAGATGTAATAAGGACACTGATTTGCCTCTGTGGGACTGTGGTGCACTCTCCTGGAAATGCCATGCTCAGATTAGCATGTGTATCAGATGCAGGCACTCTCAGAAATACTCACTGATCCAGGATGTCCTGGGTTGAACCTCTTTGTATGTAATAGATTTGTAAGACACAACATAGTCAGCCAGTGCACAGTGTCTAGCCACCCTTGACCTTAACATTCCTGCTGTCAGCATGAACAGGTCCCTATGCACTTTCGACAGTCCTGGTATTTTGGTGTGAACACGTCTGCCTCCCCAAGGTCTCCATCAATGTAAGGAGTGCTTATAGCGATGATATGATGAAGGGATTCTGCAAATCAAATGGGAGACAACATGTACACACCCTCTGTTAAATCATTACCATCCACGTAGTGAAGTATTATAAATTAGCAATGAATGCTGTGGAGAAACAGTGTTTGTATTATGCAGAATATTGGAAAATTAGTACAAAAACTGAGGTACATTTAAAGCCTTATTTTCTTATATTTATTTCTCATACACTACTGTGCTAGTTTGTTATATCCCATATAACAGCACAGATAAGCAGCAGTTCTTTCTGAACAGTGGTAATTATACTCCATGAGCTGACACTTTGCTCTGTCCTTGATATCTGGCTGACAGCAGCTGAAAATATATAGGAAATGTACCCAAGTAGGATGGAGGTCATATAGCTGCAGCTAGTAGAAACTTCAAGCTTAGAACATGCAAGAAGAAGAACAAGAAGAAGGAAATCTAGTTCACATAATAGTTTTCATATACAGGGACATATGAAAGTGCTTTGTGATGAAAAAAGAAAAAAAAATCTACAGTCATGATAAGTAGAAGCAAAGCAACATGCAATCAAAATGCAAACAAAGCAAATGATACAGGCCAGCCACAGAGGTATAGACAAAATGAAGTGAGGAGGAGTTATGCAGAATAAACTAAACACATGAGATTTAACAAAATGAGCTGATACAAGCTACATGAAAGCAGAGGTAGGAAGGTGGATTGTGAGTCTGGCTTTAAAAGTTACAAGTTGACTGGGAGCTCACTGCATAGCAAAGAGCAAGAAGCCTGACCCCCAAAGTTTCCACCAAAATGAATGTAGAATGGATGAAGGAGCAGGAAACCCGGATAAAAAAATGGAATTCAAAGACTCCAAAGCCTGCAAAGTCGTCACACTCCATCACCCTTGAGAGCCGAAGAAATCTCATGAGGAAGCTCCCTTGAGTGAAACGATGCATCGGATTATGGTCAGACCAGAGCACAGGCCATTGCACTCTGAAAGCATATGACTCAGGGAATCACAGAGGCACTTAAAAAAGTAACTTTTTCTGCACAGTGTGAGTAAAACTGCATTTGTTCTTAGAAGGTCAGTTTTGTTATGAATCTACATTTACTCTCGAATAACCCAATTCGCAGTAATGAGGAGGCCCCTCCAAGAAGTGCAAAGAGTTTAATCTAAACAGACTGTGGTAGATTGTTTTAGTTTGAGGACAGAGGATTAATCTCAAGTCTGAGTCTTGAGAAAATGTCTATTTGAGATAAACCTAAATAAATTTTAAAAAACCACCGAGAAAATGAAAACAACTTGACTATGTTGAGTCTCGAAATTCTCTTTAAATATAGGAAAAAAACATTTATACTCTCTGCCAGAGATGGAAATTTTTTGGAAAAGTCCCTGTGCTAAAGTTATCTCCAAATGCTTGCACTTGGACAGACCGTCATTTATACTTTTTAGTTTTTTATGACAAAAAAAAAAAAAAATCGGTATCAGTGAGCATGGATCAAATAAGCAAACTTGTGAGCCAGTTTACAGTTACTTTTTTTTCCACAATATTCCTAATTTAAAATCCTGCCATTTTTAGGTTATATTTAAACCAACAAAATGTAACATGGTTTGTGTGGTAAGTTTTGATTCCTCTTGACAAAGCACTACTTAGATCTTGACTGACAGCTTGTCTGGGCTGATCTGGAGAGATGTTAGATCGCAAGCTTTCATAAATGTTAAATTAACAGATTTTAATGTCAGGATCATAAGGATGTTAAACATTACAACATTAAAGCCAGGCCTTGGATATCACTGTGTGAAACTGTGCTGACTGATACTAATTCGGGGTATAATTGGATTCATTTGAGCTGGAAGGCACATTGGATCGAGATTATCCTGAACAGGTGGTAATGGCTGAATGACAGGAAAATGGGAGTTAATGGCAGAAAAATGGCTAGTAGCGGTGGCTTTCCTTTCAACCTCTGCACATCACACAAAACAGCAATTCTAGAAAAGTTTTGTGAGAGAACAAAGGAACTGGAGTGCTGCTTTTGGGGTGTTGAGTAAAAAAAGGTGACTGCTTAGAAGGAGCTTTCGGAAAGAGGGGACAATACGTTGTGTGCTGTGATGGTCAGAAATTTGGGCTCTGTAACTAGATGGTTTCAGGTTCAAGTCCAGTGTCAGTGGCTGCTTCTGTACTCTTGAGCAAGGTACGGAACCACACCTGAATTGTTTAACCGAGTTTCTTGCTAACTAAATGGACAATATGTCCAGTGAAACCCATTTAAATCACCCAGGATAAGGCTGTCTCCCTAGCAAATAAAAATGTGATGATTTTTTATTTAAAAAAAAACGACTGAGCGAACATCTTCCAGGGCAGTTCTTTTCTGCCAGGATCCTCCTGAATATTTACAATTCCGTAAATAAACGCAGTGCTTTCCGAGGGTGGCAACATTTCCCGCCTCTGCTTGCTCAGTAAACACACTCTTGACATTCCCTTCAATTCTGAGAACACACAGGCTCCTCTTAAGAACTGTTCAGAGGCTTGGTCGGGGAAAAAAAAAAAAAAAAATCAGTTTGTCTGTCAGTGAGCGAATGGCTCCAGCCTTCTGTGCCACAAATGCCTCTCCAAAGACTATATCAGGTGATGGCCACTGACAGGCCATTGGCGTCACAAGCACCAAAATGGGAGGCTCGTAAGACACGCCAGACCTGTCCAGTTAACTATTTTGGTTGCAGCCCGTTGTGAACTTGGTATGCACTGTGGAAGGAGGCCAGCTGATTTATAGGACCAATTGTTTTGCCGTGACCTTCACAGACACCCCGTTTGAAATCAATTACAACGGCTGCAGACCAGCTAAAAAAAAAAAAAATTACAACACATGTAATTTAATCACACCAATGATATGCAGTGACTGTACAAAGCAGCACGACTGTCAATGTAATGCCCGTTGGAGCCATGTGGTTGAACTTTTTGTTAGCAGCAAGCCAGCAGCAGAACGTGTCTGTACGTGCTCATCAACCGGGAAACTTCTGCAGTAGCACATTTGTTTTAAATTGATCTTAGAACATTTGGTCGGCCGAGAGATACGACATTGACCCTGACCTTCAAAGGAGGCGCGGACGGTGCCAGGACGAGCAGTTTTGGCAGCAGAGGGAAATCTGCCCAACGACGTGACGGGCGGCGAACAGCTGCCACACAGCCCTCGCGAGGTGAGGCCCGAAGCAGGTGGAGGCGGCGAAGGAGGGGCAGTGGATGACACGTCCCGCGTTCAACCCCCATCTGAAACCCATCAACCCCCCCCAGCCAGATGGGTTTCGCACGCACGCTATTGGATGATTTCTTGACCAGCGTGACGGACGTGATGACACGCAAAGGTTTCATGTCACAACTTTCACTGCCTTTCTAAAAATGAGAATGGACACATCTGTCAGATGGAATTATGGTACAGGGTCACTGTTGAAGAGTGGTGCTCAAGGAAGAACTTGATAGCCATACGTCCCTTTCTGACCCTTCAAAGACCTGAAATTTCTACGTGGGAACACCACTACAATGTGGAGCCAGGTCCTGATTGCAGAAAGTAAGCTCTTCTACACAGACTGAGCAGGTCCTGCAATTTTTTTATTAGGAGGATTTTATTAGGAGGAGCTTTGGTGATGCTTGGTTCATCAGACAAGATTTATGCCTATACTATATGATACATAAAATATAATATTAAATGTTAATATGAATATTAATACAATATTAAACGTGCTGTGATATTATCAAGTTATTCCTCTTTTTGCAAAAAGAAAGATAAAGATCATTCATTGCTATGCAATCCTGTCCGTCATTATGGGAATAATTTTGTGAAATTGTATTACGGGACCAATGGACAGTCCTTTGGTGCTACACTGCTCTTTTAGGACTGGTCTTCCTAAAGCAAACATACTCTTTTACTAAGGGTTGGACATGGAGACCAAATTGAAGACAAAAAAAAAAAAAAAAAAAAAAAAAAACATTGTTGAAAGAAGCTTTTATTCTCAGTAGAAATATGGATGTTTTGAATAGCCAATGAACTCCCTCATTTCAGCATCATGTCATTTGAACAGCTTCACATTGCTCCAAAGTACACTGAGAGTGCACACACATTTCCACCGTTCAAGATTCTTTAAATATATAATTGAGCAAATGTCCCACACAAACCCTCAGGAGACTGACCTCGTGAAAACAGGGCAGGGAAGCTCAAATTTTTACAGTCTTCCACACTGTGTAATCTCACATACCACCACACTACCGCCCATACGGACGCGAGGGAGCTCCAAGCATTGATCTGCCAATCCTGCAGCATCTATGACAGTCTTGTCTATGGGACAGATTCCTGTAGTTCAAAGGCCCAACTGTGATACATCACTGGTGAAATCCCCAGAACTGATTCATACAGCAGCTATTAGGGACAATGCCGATTAACATTCTAGAGGTGAACACATTTATTGCAATAAGCATAATTTTAAAAAGAAATTCAGTCAATCACACCTCCACCCCTGACCAGAGTCATTCAACCTTAGCCAGCTGCAACGGTATCTATCATTATATTCTGCTTTCATACAGCATGGTACATATGATTTATTACAGTTATATAACACTTTCAAAAGACAAAGTCATTTTGTCACTTTCCTCACCGCACTTCTAAAACGGGCAATCTATTCAACACAATTTCAAAGACTCCCGTGATGATATTTAACCAAGACTGCATATCATTATAATGATTTGTCATTCTAATCTAGCATTCTAACAGTTCTAGAAATGTGTCTATACTCTACACAAATCATCTTTGGAAAATTAAAGATATGTTCACTTATACAGTGCCTCTAGAATGATCATGTGAAAATGTTTCTATGTGCATATGGCGGCCAGTTCTTGCCATGAAGTCCTGCAGCTCTTTTAATGTTGCTGTTGGCCTTTTGGTGGCCTCCCTGATGGGTTTCCTCCTTGCATGGTCATCCATCTTGGAGGGATGGTCTGATCTAAGAAAAGTCTAGATCTTGGTGTTGCTATATTTAATCCATTTCTTGATTATGTTTTTTTTTTTTTTTTTACTGTGTTACATGATATACTGAAGGCCTTTGATATCTTTTCTTAACCTTCTCTTGATCTGCACCTTTCAACAATTCAATTATTGAAATGGTCTGGTAGCTCTTTGTTGCCCATACATCTTTCCTTACACTGGTTTGCACTAAGAAACAAGGAAACTTACTGAGAAAACCTACAGGGACAGCTGATTTTATCCTGAACTAATCAGAATCACTTCACCAGGTGAAGTCAATTAGCTTTGGGCATGATTTAAATGGTGAATGTTAGACCTGAGCACAATTACAGCTGCCATTATAAAGGATTCGTAAACTTAAGAATCCAGGGTGTTTCAGTTTTTCTATTTTAAATAATTTTCAGAAATGTTGCCTTTTCTTTTTCACACAATTTATACAAATGCTTATAAAAATTGCATTAAAACAGTATATACAGACGCTGATGCACCATATCTGCAATAGAATTTTAACATCTGAAAATCCGATAATCTCAGAAGGAGGTGTGTTGAAAAGAGAAAAGTACAGTTTCCAGGTCATCACTGAAAAAAGTTTTTCTTAAGAAGAGGGCAGCTGAGTAACCCTTATACATTTCAATGTGTACTTTCTTCTTGAAGTTGCAGGTTACTTTTAGATTGCACATTGACATTGATGCCTGAGGAAGCTCATGGCTGAATCACCATGCGTTCTGAAAATGCAGGTAAGGTGCACAAAATTTGTTAAAAATAAAGCTGTGTACTTGAATCATAAAGTTCTCAGCTCCTCTTTTTTGCATATATTTGCCTTTTTTAGCACCCTGTGCCTTATGACCATTAAAAATGTAGCACTTATTTCAGTAGCAAATCATACAGTTCGCCTCAGCCCTTTAAAATTTAAACGATCAATTCCCTCAGTGTGCGCTTTTGAAATCAACTTGGACCAAACCTTGGGTTTTACTTATAAAGTGGCTTCTCTAGAGACAGTATATTTGATAGTGTTATCTGAGAAATTCCTGCATTTAGGCAGTACATAACTTCAGTCTCTTCATTAGTTATTATCAATACTTTATCCTTCAAATATCACTCAACGTGAACATTTAACTGAGATTTTTGGAAAAAGACAATAGCTGTTTCAAAATGAACACACAAAGTAGAAAGCCTTGTGTGGGTATACTGTGCATGTAGTCAGTCAAAGTCCTTTGCAAAGATGCCCTATAAATGCCAATCCAAATAAACACTGTCCCTCCATTTTACATTCTAATTGACAACTCCATCCCACTTCAAAATAAGTTGCCCTAACACAGGTATATTTATAGTGCTCTATTGTCAATATAAGTACTGTGTAATTGTACAGATATTACCAAAAAAAACTGAAACATTCATTTTAATTTCCAAGTATTTGACATCCAAAGCAGCCTATCTATCACTAAGCTGTGATTATATTATAAGCTTATATATATTATTACTATTGTAGTGACAGCCATTAAATTAATATTTGACATTCAGTAGTAAGCTTATTGGTTTAAATGAAGAGATAATTAGGTTGAGAGAGACAGCACTCAAAAAATACACAACATAATGTGTTATTCTGATAGAAATGTCATATTTGACTACCCTTGGCATGGCTTTAGCAAGTTCCAGATAATGTTCGTTTTATAGGCATCAATGGTCTGTAATGTTGCCAGATAATCTTACAGCTCTTACGTTAATTATAATGGAATGTCTTTCAATATGAAATGTAGCTCATTTAGAGCAGCAGTTTGGTTTAGAGATTAAGGAGCTGGCCAAGTTTTGTGTAAGGGAACTGCTGTTGTGCCCTCAAGCAAGTGCTTAACCTGAATCACACAAGGAAATGCATTTCACTGTAGAAGGAGAACATATACAGTAAAATGTGAGCTTGTGTAAGTCACCTAAGAAGAGGCATCTGAAAACCAACTAAATAATCATTTTGGTCTGAAGTGTAAATTGCTAAATGGCATTACTTTTCCCATTTTGATTTTTATAATGGAATAACAGTTGACATTGAGAAAATTTTGTGAATGAGTTTTGTCAAATATTTTGTCTTACATACTAAACCTCTGCTAATGATAACCCAGATCTAACATGAGCCACATTAAATTTCATTTATTATATTAAAACAGCACATTGAATAGAGAAGACCTTGTAACTGACAATCATCAAGTATTGTGCTGTATCCACTTTAAAGCCGGCATCACTTATTGCCTATGAAAAGTAGAGGAAAGCGCTCTCATACCTGATGGTTGTAATTAGAACAAGAATATACAGTATTGCAACTTGATGCATTGGAGACACTGGGTGGGAGAATTTCCAGTTTGCAACAGCTTCATGTTCTGTGAAGCTCTTCCAGGTCATTAGCACTGTGGGTTATGGAGGTGTAACCATCTGTTGTTGGCTGAGAGGACAGTTGATTGTATTTTCTATATTTATGGAGAAACAAGTGTGTTTGACAGATGAAAGTACCTGAGTTTTTCTCCATAAGCAGAGCCAAAACAGTGTATCAGTGGTTCTTAAAACACCACATAATGCATTGACTAAAAACGCAGTTCTATTGAACCAATCAGCTTTTCAGCTGGCATGGCATTCTCTACAATCAGATTGTCACAGGGTGCTTTAAAGTGCATTTTTCCAGAGATATTTCTTCACCGCTTGCAAAAGATGATTCTGATAAATGCCAGAACATACTGTTTGTGAGACAAGACAAACTGGTACATTTGTATGAATCATTATGTTATATGTAAGCGACACCATGGATTGTGTTGAGATGGTGTTGCGTCTCTGTTCATGTCCTTAGGGCTCCAGGAATGGATTTGTGGGAGAAAGGCAATGTTGAGACAGGTCTGGGTTCAGGCCCATTTGCTGTTTGCAAACCAGGGGTTGGCCACATTGGACTTCCTGGCAATACCAGCTTTATTATAGTGCTTATGGGGCAAAATTCCACACTTTTGCATAGAAAAAAGGGACATGGTAGCAAAAAAAATTGGTGACATCCAAATTTTTAGAAAACACACTTGGTCTTGATTCAAACTGGCAAAACCGGGTTGTTCTTTTTTTTAATTGGGGCCAATTGTAATCCTGTTTGTTAACTGCATGATAAACTGTTTTTAAACAAGATATAGTGGACTGCTTGTAAATTTTCTGATGATAATAACCAAATCTGATTGGTAAAAATGAAATCTAGTGTCTGAATATGGGCCAAGATTTATTTTGCCACTACCTCTTCACTAGCAGCCCAGTACAACTACTTAATTTGTTTACTTATAATTATTTTCATTTAATGTTGAATAATTCCATTACCGTTTAGAATCTATTATCAGTAACAACTCGTTTGTATGTATGCATATGCAAGAGATAATCAGAGATAATTAAGACCAGACATATCGAGGTATTCATTTTGATAAGTCATAAAGTCCTTTGATGTCCAACATGAATGATATGCAGATCAAATGCTAAGGGGGGCAGCAAACAGTTTTATATACATTTTCATCCATCACTAAACAATATCTGTATTTCCATAAATGTGTCATAATATGTTTTATGCATATGTCATAGTGTGCACACCTGAATGCAGTTGAGAACAGGTTAAGGTTCACTGGAGTGTGAATTTAAACCCACTGTATGCATCAGACATCATGCTGAAGTGTTTTAATCACAGATGATTTCCCCTGGCACTACACATGCAGATTAAGGGATGTGCCAATTGAAGCTGAAAGTGTGATATTAAATGAAGAATGCCATTTAGTTAGTCCACACCAGGGAGGCATTGTATTGGATGATTCAGTCTGTTGCACCAGTGTTTCTTTGTTAATAGCTATAATACTGTACTCTGACCTTGTTTGACATAATCAGATATTTAATCATAGTGCATGACTGCAAAGCACTCCATTATTATGTTGTAAGAGATGGTTTTAGATTTTAATTCTTTCACACCAGAGTAACTCTGAAATAATGCTTGAGATAAATATGAAAATGTAGGAAATAGTTAAAGAATTGTAGAGGGGGGACTGTTTGAAATGGTGCTTACCTGTGAAGGAATGATAAATGGATATTTTCCTCAGCTGAGGATCCACAATTATGCTGAAGGATGAAATGCCACAATTAAATTATGCTATTTTTCTAGATAACAGTGTGGTTTCATTTGATTCTTAATCCTTAGATAACGTGGATAATCCTTTATTTTAGTTTCAGCACACCTCAGTTTAATCCAGTTGAAATGGCTCTTTTATATTGGTATTAAAAAAATATTCTTAACTTTGTAACCGATTCAGATGTGCAGTGGCAATTCAAAAAGACACTGAAACTCTTGAGAAGCAACAGAGTTGCACATTCCAAAGAGCCTTTTTATTTAGGAAAACATCTGCTGCACCCTGGCCACAAGGTAAACAGCTCTCCTCATGGAGTCAGCATGGGGATTTGGGCCCATTTGATGGAGCCACAACACAATTTACAGACAAATCGGCCAGTGAAACAAAAGTAGAGAGGAAAATAAACAACGCGATGATTCGCGTTTGATGACCCCCGTCTCCATCTCTGAAAAACGATGAGTGGAAAAAGGAAGTATTTTCAGAGGTTTCTCTCATGATGATAAACAACAATCACATGAGAAACTGATTTGTTTGAAGTAAAACTTCACTTTGGACTGTGCTCAATATGTGGGGCCCAAAGTCAAAATTTAGATTTGACTCAGATAAAGATGTGGTTGTGTCTTTCCTCCTGCAGATCTCAGGGCAGTAATGCCTCCAGCATTTACCGTTTCCATCCAGTCACAATCCCCATTTCTTCCTAGTACATATTCTCTTCCACTGTGTTCTTTTATGATAGGATAATTATCCTATCTTAATTCTACATAGAGAATTAATTAACCCATTTATGGCAATTTACATGTAACAATATTGTTTTCAAATGGTGTTCTCAAATGGTGGCATATAAAAGTTTTGTACAGGAATGAAAATTCATACATACTTGTGTATGTACTTTATTTTAATTATGCACCATTTCTAGCTGTTTTTACTAGCCTGTCTTTAATGAGGTAGCTGGTTAGCTTGATGCAGGAACCAGTTTCACCAATTGGGAAAAAGAGTATACACAAACTTTTTGAAAATATTAGGTGTGAAACAATATATAATATACGTAAAGTAAAACTTTAGTGACCAAAAGGGGTAATGTGTTACTCCTGTTTAATGGTACTCCTGCCTGTTCATCTTAATACACCATCACTACCCTGGGTCCACATACTGTATTACGAATATTATTACATATGTGAACACAGCCTAAATTCCACATTGTTCTTTCAGTTAACTTGGCCTTGTTAAGAAGTCACACACATCAAATTCAGTTCATCCTCATCTTAAAAGTGGGAAGGGAGCTGGGTGCTATATAGAGAAGATAGGAAAGTTGTATTACACAGTACAACCTTGATGTTGGACCACTGTACCACTGTTCCTTTTAAATTGGATTTGGTCAAGTGTTCAATGGCCCGGATCTAAACTGAGAATAGAAAGTTGCCATATCACAAACCTGGCTGCCAGGAGGCAAGGCAGACAAGTTTATTTTTTTTAAGCTGAGTAAATAAGTGCTATAGACCAGAGGACAGTGTTGTATATGTACATCACAGAATATTTAATCTAAGAGAATGCACAGTTGAAATTTTCACCTTTGTTATTCATTGTCCATATGGATTTCATGTCTTTACATTTTGTTCAACAGGGAAACAAATGGCTGCCATCCTAATAAATGCATATTTTTGTGTGGTTTTTATGGTAGTATCTATTGTAAAGTAATAAGTATAGTTAGTTTTCAGGTATATTCTGTGCTCCATTAATTCTGACTGAGGTCCATTGCTGCAGCTATCTAGAGAAATATGTTACATCTCATAGTTTTATTTCAAATAAGTCACAGAGATCAGTTTAATGGTTGTATTGTAACCTGAATATCCTAAAGGTAGGTTATGTTATGACTTTTTGTATATGTGTGTAGCAGGAAAAATCAATTCTATCAATTATGTCTGGTGGGTGGGAAATCTTGTCCATGATTTCAATAAAACCTCTACTAGACAGTAATAATATTTACTAGCAAGGGATAACTGATACCACAGTGTTTTAGCAGCAACAAGGAGGATTCAGGCTTATCTGTATGCAACAAGCAGTCACATGCCTTACACTCTAGGTGTGAGCAGGTAAAGCTGGTGCTGCATAATGTAAATATGGATTTTAGGCTGCCCCCTGGTGGTCATTGTAAGCTGTCAGGGCAGTATGTACATAACTAAATATGGCTAATTTGCATTGGCATTCTGGCATCTATAATGATTAACTGAGAGATCTGCCTTTACAACAGATACCAGGGAATAGTCTATGAGTGAATCAACTGCATTTTTAGGACTTGTGTTCAAAAACAAAATTCTGAACTTTTGCAAAAAACAATGAGCAAAAACAAATGATTTATTTCTTTTGTAATAGAGACAGACTATCTCTTAAAAAGGCTGTTATTTAAAATACAGAGACACACACACACCGTCACATTTGTATGCAAAGGTGTGAAGCTTTTGTTTATTTTGTACCAACTGAAGTGGCAATAAGTTTGATTGACAGCCTACAAGAAATGGGAAATCTGAATTAATGAAAATTTATATATTCCTTTGAGGACAGTGTCTGAAAATTCCATGTGCCATCACTGACTTAGATATGAGGAAAAAAAGTTATTTTTTATATGCCCTTGACAAAGAGCATGCCAAAAGAACATGTATTGCAAAAGATGAAGTTGATTTGAATAATGTGTCACAATGTAAACAAACATGCATAACTGTCTGGCATGCTCGAAAATGAGAACAGCTTGTATGTATTTGCTGTGGCAAACTTGAAAAAAGGACCATTCTGTTTGTTTTCTCTCCCACACAAAAGGCGACATCCAAGCATGTTGAAATAAATTGGAGCAAAATGACTCACTGAATTGTTCATTTTGTGGTCAATCACCAGAAACATAAAATACTTCCCTCTTCCTGGCTCAATTCCATCAAGTTTCATTTGGAAGTTTTGTTGCAAGTTCTGAATGTTTTCCAATCAGTTTTGTAACACTTTACAGAAGAAGTGACAAAAAAAAACCTGGACATTCCAAAACAGGTAGGGAATTTGATGTTGAATTATCTGTGTAAAATGTGCAAGGTATAACAGCAAATGTTAAGGTTAAGCTGTGAGCTTGAGCTGTGTTCCTTTTGTCAACCTATTCAGACTACCGCTTCGCCTTTTTCTGTGTGTCGCTTAAATGTTTCCATCTGCCTTTGCCTGACCAGCAATCATGCTCATCTTGTACCTTTCACTTTCCTCTCTCATCTGTCAGCCTCTCTGTGTTCCACTTTTACCCTCTCTTGTTCTGAGTAGCATCCCCTTGTGTGGTCTGGTTCCACCCAGAGTTCCATTATAACTGTGTGAATTGTTTTCGTACAGCATGTACTACTGTTACAGATTAATATTAAAGACCAAACAGTAGAAGGATGAGGGCACTCCTGGAAATATGGTGTTGCAAAGCAGAGATTACATCTTTAATTGTACTGCTAAAGATGAATCAATATTTAATAAACCCCAATATAGGGGAGGGGACTGGGGACACTGCAGTTGTAGCTGAAGTGGTTAGAGGCTAATGAAATAGTAGTTTCTCTTTATTGGCATTGAGAAGATCTGTCATGAAAGCGCTAAAAAACAACCTCAAGAATCTGGAGCCACTCTGCAACTGCGCCAATTCTCTCAGATGAAACCTAAAATAGTTTAGAGACCTTTTAATTAATAAAATGTATCTTTACATGTCGTATGTGCCGATGTTTCCTTGCCATTCCATGTCTTAGTAGTAATCAACTGTCCTGGGACCAGCTGACTGATGGAGAGGAAAAAAGGGGGTTAAAACCTGGCAAATACAATTGAGAAATTGGTATATCTGTGGGTCTGTGGGCATCTTTCATCCCTGCTGAAAATGTCAGACCAAATTTAGAAAGTGAGGCAGGGAAATGACTTTGAGCATTTGAGTGCTCAGAGGCAGACACAAGATCACAACAGAGATTAGAGTATAAGCAGGGTACCCTGCTCTTGAACCGGAGGTGTTGACATATAGTTCAAACACAGTGCTCTGCTGATCCTAGATCAGTCTGATTTTCATGCATGATAAAGCAGAAGAGGATTTTTTGATGAATGGCTCCACACTCTTGCACTTATATCCAGGAAATCTGGAAATTGTCATAATGATTGTAAAACAGCCAGAAAAGATATTAAGCAACTACCTTTTGGCTGTGCGGTGAACATGTTTAATACATACTGTAAGATTATTCTGTACACAGAGTCATTCATGGAATTCTTCTGGAATATGGATGTAATAAGATCCAGCACTGGTTCACAGAAATGCCACTGATGTACATTCTAGGACTAAGCCCTGTTCCTGGAAGCAGCTCAGGGAGAGGGGAGCTTGTTCAAAGTAACTTCACTGAACAGCGAAATTTCAAGCATGCGGAAGTCCTGCATTACACTCAAAGGCAGCAAGTAGCATTCTTGCCATATTTAAGCAATGAGAGGCATTCATGCGGAAGGGAGCACAAGATGTTACGTCTGTCATAATTTCTTCTTGGAAGGCTCATAGTGCACTGACCGAGTGATGCCACAATGGCTACAGGCCACAAATTTGACTGCATCTATACATATCATCAAAAAGATCAGCTGCTTGATTTTGACTGGTGTTCCCTTCTAACACCCATTAAAACCCACCATTCAGCCCTAAGTACTGTGAAAAGGGGATGGCGTGACTTCTGACAGGAAGGTGAGCAAGTCAGGGGAAAAGAACGACTCTAGCATTTGTCAGCTGCCCAGGTGAATGCCATAGGGTCAGGTTGCTGCTCTGCTGCTTTCCTCAAGGTGAGAATGGAAAATGTAGCATTCATTTCAGTTTGCAAAAGCTCTAGAGCTACATGGCAAAGGAGCCTTTTTAAACAATTCCCTCCAAACCATAATTATATAATTTGTTAAACTGTTAATTTCACTTACTCCATGTGAACAGATTCACAAAGCATACCATGTTATTTGTGATGTTAAAAAATGTCACATGCTATGCTACAGTTAAAAAGTATCCAGATTTGATTTGTTTTTTACAGGTGAAATGTGATATGTACACTTGAATTTTTTTGTTTGTTTGTTTTTGTGTTAAGAAATAACTTCACAGCAAGAATGAATAGTTCCATTCTCATGTCTAAAAGGTTGTGTGAATATATGATGTTATTTTCAACGATAAAAACTGAAGAAGGCAAATTTCTCCACACAGGTGGATTCTTTTTGCATGAGCCTTCACTGCTGGTATTGTACTGCCCTCCAAGTGTCACATTGAATCTGTTGTCTAAACAAATCCAGTAACTAGCGGTGGCAAGTGACACAGGTCATAGCCAGCCACTTACGATGATGCCGCAATGGGATGTGGCGCCCGTGCCAGGCTCACGAATCAGAGCACTCTGAAGCCCGCCGGGGCTGGCAGCTCGGCGAATTGCGGACGGATCTCCGCCGGCCTGTCACGATCAACCCTTGTGGCAATCCTGTCATGTCCGGCGCCCACGTCAGCGGGTGGTTCTGATGTACAAGCCTCTGATGCTGAAAAACTGAGATCTCAGTATCGGTGACATTTGGACAAAAAAACACAAGAGGCCTTATTTGCCTCTCTCCATCATGTGGGAGGCTATCTTTCTGTTCCGCGCAGAGTGGTGTTTGTTTCTTTTCTTTCCCTCCCCCATGCCATGCGCGAACTAATTATCCGTCTGCGTTTAATGAGGCATGTCACAATGGCTGATAAAAAGAGTTCCTAGATAGCCATGTTGTGGATTAGCTGGACCAGAACAAGTGCATTGATTGCACCTTCATCAGTGGGCGGATGGGTTGATGATGGCTTTTCTGGGAGATTGTCTGTCAGCACCCTCACAGTGATTGGCCTCCACAGACTTTGCAGAAATTGTGCTCACCCATGCAATGAGGGACCTAGGGAAATTGACAGTAATCCTGTAGGATAGATGGGGTTTCTACCTGATGACTTTCTGCCAGCATAATTAATCTGGATTTCATACCAGAAGCTTTAAACCTGTAGAGGGTAGAGAGCTGAAATTGTAACCAAAGGGTTCCTTGTTTTTTTCCCAGGTTGTGGTACTGCTGTTGGACCCTTGACCGAGGGAACTGATTTGAATTGCTTTGATAAATATTCAGCTGTATAAATGAATAACTTGTAAAAACTTATGATGTGCAAGTTGCTCTGCTGTAAGTTGTCTGCTAAGCAAATAAACAATGTAATGTTGCGAATTGGGAAAGAATATAGAGTTGCTTGCTGAAGTGCAACAGTTGGAAAGCATGTTGGAAGCCTGCTACATTCACATCCCTGCTTTTCTTGTAATGTATCTCTCTTTTGGACGCTTTTGATTAAAGCATAGGATAACAATTTTATCTTCAGATTCACAAGGGGAATGGTCATTAGAGACAAGATTGCCATCATCAAACCACACGAGTGCAGTATCGGCACCATCTGTGAAAACTGATTATGTCCTTGCTCCCCTCTGTCCGCCTGTTTTCTCAAGGCTCCTCATTTCAATTATGGAGCCAGAATAAAAATCCATTTTAACATCCATTTCATACTCAGAGATCCCTACCCCACTGTTTCCCTCATTCTGTGAATCAGAATCTGCTTCTGCATCGAGACGATTTCATGATGATTTCATGGCTTTACTGTCCATATCCCTGGTTGGGTTACAAAAAAGACATATTTATTTCATGTGTCGAAACTTGTATGATGATTACATTACATTATTGGCATTTAGCAGACACTCTTATCCACAGTGACTTACTCAGGTTACATTGCTTTTCTTTTTATATGTTACTCATTTATACACCTGGATATTTACTGAGGCAACTCTGGATTAAGTAGCTTGCCCAAGGGTACAACAGCAGCATCCCAGCAGGGAATCGAACTGGCAATGACTCCTGACCGCTACGCTACACTGCTGTCTGATTGCCACTTACAAATGTAATATTCAAAGTTCACTTGTGTTTATAGTGTCCATATTGCTCCACAGTGTTTGGGATGGGGGGACAATAGAAGTATATTAAAAGCACCCTACCATAGAAGTATGGTCACCCTACCACAGAACCGCAGGGTTATAATCAACAATATGGTACAACAAAAGATACACCACAGCACCCCCTGTGGGTCACAGCTTTAGAGATGTATCCAGTCACATTTGAGTACATATGCTTTAGGTCAAATATTATACAGCCCCAGTAGCTACAGCCAGCCATTAGGAATAAATTCCTGGACTGTTTGATTGCATGAATAAATAAATAAATAAAAACCATGTGGAAAATAGGCATAACATGAATGGATGTGCTGAAAAGGGTTGTACCTGAGGACACCTGAGGCCCTGTAGATTTACAGTGCAATATCTTTTTGGGCATCAATCCTTTGAAGTTGCTTTATTTATACCGCCAAGGAAATGCACTCTGAAGACCAGCAACAAACAGTCCAAGGTAGTTAACAGAGCACAAGGAGGAAAACAGCAGGATCAATGCTTCATCATGCATTATACTTTTTGAGTGTGTGGAATTTCTAAAGGCCGAAAAGCATGCAATGAATAATTTTTACCAGTCTGCTTTTATGTCACAAGGGATCAATTTATGCTTCAGTAAAAAGATGGATAACTCTGGCAGCATAGCTGAAAGAAAATAAAAATGTAACTACCAGCAACTGTATTTGATAAACAAACTTAGAAATTTGCATAAATGACTAGATTTGCATCATAAAAGATATGCAATATTTGTATATGTATATAGTGGTTTGTGATAAACTCAGCATCAATTCATTTTAATGGATTCAAGGCTCTTGGCATGAATGCTGTTTAGTCATATGTACTAAAACACTGCCTGTTGCATAACCCACTATTTCATTATCTTGCCACATACCACCAACTTTAGCAAAAGGGTATGTTGCACTTAAGTGATACTGCAAGTCACACTACCCTTGTAAGAACAATTTTGTTTGCAATGTAAACAATGTAAATTAGTCTTGGCACTTGTGTTTCCTTAACAAGCTCATCTGAGACCTAAACTGGAATGCAGATTTCCCTTGTTGTTAACATATGCATAACATATACATCTATAACATATACATCAACATTTTTTGTTGGTTGTTTTCCAAGAGAACTGGAAGTTTCTCCTTCCTACTGAATTCCAACACTGCTGACAGTAACAGCCAAAGTGGGTCAATATTTTGAGTGTTATGGAATGGGTGAACATGTAGAATTTGTGTATGTATGGGTGGGTGTCTAAAACACTTAGCAAAAGCCAGCTCCAGTGATACATCTAGCTAGTTTAACACAACTTTATGTTGCTTATCATAAATTTATATTTAGTATTGTATATTTTTTCTCTGATGGAAATGTGTTTGTCTGAAGTTAAGTTAACAGTGTTGGGGCTTAATGTAGCTTTAGAAAACAATTTTCTGCCATCCAGACTCAACTCTGAGTCAGGAAGTGCTATTCCTACTTATTTCAAAATTACAGCGTGGAAATGGCTGTGACCTG
The DNA here is from genome assembly GCA_019176425.1 of Megalops atlanticus. Taxonomy (NCBI): domain Eukaryota; kingdom Metazoa; phylum Chordata; class Actinopteri; order Elopiformes; family Megalopidae; genus Megalops; species Megalops atlanticus. The sequence continues at coordinate 13,048,985 of CM032898.1, read as the reverse complement.
CAGACAGCTTGGACAATACATTTTTCAGCAATATACTCAAACACAAATTAGTTAAAAAAGATACAATAATGAGGACCTTCTCTATCCTTGAAGACCCTGCCTTGCAGGCCAGCTCAACAGCCCAATTAATCATCCCTTTATGTGTCTGTGTAGAGAAGTGGGCTGACACTTCCCACGCAAATGTGCAAAAGAAGTACTATTAAAATAAACCTCAGATTAAAAATACTGAGCAAAAAACAAACCAGCCCTGAGCACACTACACATACACCAACTCAAAGAGCTTCCTTGCTCTCCTGCCAAATACCTGTATTCAACAGGCCCTCAATTAGTCAAGCAGGTGTGGCTTGTTAAGCAATGACTGCCCGACACAAAAACAGACAGTGAAACTCTTGCAATTACACAGTTGCTTGGTTTGAGGGCAATTGGTTGACATGAGATCAATTATGGATGAAAGCATAAATTGAAGGACAATAATTTTTAAATACATTTAACCAACTGACATTTTGCAGGAAATAGGTGAGGGTACTCCTTCATAGTCTGGTTTTTGGTGTAATGGTTTGGCTGTAATAGTTTAACATATTGATTTGGTGTAATGGTTTGGTTGTAATGGTTTAAACATAAAGGTTTGGTTGTAATGGTTTGGTGGTAATGGCTTACCGCACTTGCTAGCTTTACCTGCTAGTTGGTACCTCACCTGGCCAACCTTTGGAACTTTGTCATGCGGTACTTCTACTATTGCTGTATGGTTTTTTGCTTGTGTTGTATTGTACCTCACTTGTAAGTCGATTTGGATAAAAGTGTCTGCCAAATGAATAAATGTAAATGTAATGTAATGTAAATGGTTGTTGATGGAAAGACACTAGAGGCTTATCCTGGTTGCCATCAGCTTTAACAGCCACAATCACATGGTATTACAATACTTTCCATGTTCGTGGCACCCAATCAATCTGATAAAAATTTGTTGTCAATTAAAGCTGCTTCAGCAGCTAAATTAGACTGATTAGAAAAACTGCATTTGTGACTGAGCCTAACCTTTTAGTCAAAATTTTTACAGCATTCACTAGAGCAGACGTATTCTCTACATCCAAACATTTGATCCACCAGTTCTGTGTGAACCATGGTGACCACCCATAATTGATCATCCTAAACCAATGTAGTCTTACAGTGACACACACACATACACAGACACACACACACACACACACTGTCATGATGTGGTTCATCTTGCTGGCTATGGCCCATTGATCATGGGAATAAACATTTATCACACAGACAGAAAATGCCAGAAATGCATATGGAACTGGCCATAAAAATGCAGAATGCAGGAATGTTATGGTCAAGAAAGGCCAAACACTTTGGTGTGCACTGGGAGAGAGAGTAACTAGGTTACTATGACATCTTTTAATGGATGGAGGAAATGAACATCTGTATGAAAATGCATGTAAATCACAGCCTCTACATCTTGCATCTATATTGCTTCAGTTTATACATTTCAAAAATGATATTCCTGTGTTTTTATGCCTTTTTTACGCCTCTTTATATGCAGAATTATATATTTTTAGATTGTTTTTCTATTATACCATTTAGACCAATTTCAAACACATATTACAGAGCAATCACAGAATGTGAATTGCAAGCTATGATTATGTATATGTTCAAATGTAAACATAGAACCCATTTCTTACCTATGCAAAGCAGTATTTGTGGAATTCATGTTCACTGCCCCATGGGTAAAAGTGAACATACAATTATAACAGAACTTGTTAACTCCTGGTCCAACGTGCCTGTAAAATAAATGTCCACAGAAAATATGCATTGCAGATGTGTTCATCGTGTGAAATTTAGTGGTTTCTTAAACCATTTTCTAAATTAAATGAGATGATTAAGCATGATAATTCTTACACCTTGTTTGTTTTGCAACACTTTTTCTCTTACATTTCTCATGACCTTCACTGTCATTTTGACTTTTCAATAGACATTCTGAATTAAGTATTAATGTAGGAAAAAAAACTAATGCATTAATTATTGTTATTTGTTTTTGGTTGTGTTGTTTTACAGTCATCGCCATCACTGAGCATTACATTATTTAAATACTCAGCCAGACGTTCTTTTCCGAGATGACCTACATAGTTTGCAGTTTACATGTCACCCATTTGTACAGCTGGGTATTTACTGAAGCAATTCAGGTTAGCTGAGTATCTCGCTCCAGGCTACAACAGAAATGGCCCATGTGGGGCACCACTGTTGTAACATCATGCATGGATGTCAGCGTAGGCACATAAGAATTCATATGGTATTGAAAAAAAGTCTCATTTTTTGTCTGTTATGATGAAAATGTGTATGAAATGTAATTAATGTGCTTAAAATTATATTCAAATAAAATTCTATTGTATGCTTGACAAGCATTACTCTGAAAGTAAATATAAAGCATTGAAATGCTATTACCAGAGCCTATTATTTCGACCACAAAATCACAGGGCTGTAAAATTCAGTCAACCAATCAAGTGCTGCTTCTGAGAAACATTTTTACAGTTCCTTTAATTCAATATCTTTAAGTTACGCACTTAAAGGATTGAAGTGTACGTGATAAAACTGGGGTCATGATCATCTCAGAAGTGTGGCAGCCAGATTAACATGAGTTACATTATGCTTATTGATTCATTATGCATTATGCTGTCTGTGGTACTTAACATAAAAAGATGAGGGAATTTCTATTCCCTTTATTTCCATTAGGGTATACTGTACATGATGTTATATACTATACATACAGTCTTTTGTATTAAAATGTATAGATTTTCAGAGGCGTGATATAATAATATTCCTTGACACATTAATGGCTTACGATATGGATAACATTCTAGTTATGCTCTATTGCTTGACTGTGACTGTGAGTGTAAGTACAGACCAGACACTAAGAGTACAATTTTTGAAAATTTTGAGCAAGTATGCTGGGAATAGACCTGTCACACAATAAAGGTTGGCTACTGAGGACTGGTAGAAGTCCAGGCTGCCACACTGGCTGTTGTTTTGAGTGCTCCCTTTCTTAGTGCTCAACACAGTACAGTCCCAAGTTCTAGGATCTAAGGTGAAGTCTGAACAGACATGTTTATAGTCAAACACGGTGGGCAATTGTGCAGTTCTGACAATTACAAGTAGTTCATTCCATTGCTGAGGGGCCAATGAGGGAAAATAGTGAGTTTTGGAAATGTGCCCATGGAGGGAGGAACTGCCAGATGACAGACGTTGCTGAGCAAAGAGTTTGTGCAGAGTTGTAAGGTCTGATGATGGACTGGAGGTAGGAAATTGCCATACTGTTGATTTATTGAATACAAGGCAACAGTACACTCTAAACTTTTAAAATGGATAGTCCTCTTATGCGAGAACTCCAACAGAGTACAGTTGAAAAATCTATCCAAAATGTGTGGGTCATTTCCCTACATGTACGAGTGGCGATTATTATTATACAGTACATTTTACAAGCATTGAGCCCACTTGGAACAGTAATGCATGTGACTCTGTTTAGTACTTTAAACTATGTCCTATTGAAAATAATGGGGCATGTCTGCACATAAACACAAAATAAAACCAAAAGCCAAAATAATTTTTAAAAAAGTTTGGGTCCACAATATTAACTATTTTATTCATTACCCATTTAACCATTTCACATAACCAGTTTACTAACAATTTCAATCTTAATGTGAAGATATCTGACAACCACAATTTTATTTGACTTATGTGTATTGATTTTGACAGTATATATGACCAAAACATTATATGTCACAAGTAAATTGATCTTGTTATGATTGGTCTTCAAAGATACTGCACACTTCAAATTTAAGACTATCATCGAAGTGTGGCTCGGCTTTGAGTAATGGGTTATGCTTCCACAGAACTCTTTAATTGTCGCCACAGTTTTTACTGGTGTTAATGTGTATTATGACATTATCAGGATTGTAAATGCTGTGTAAGACATGGCAGAAAATTTGCCAGAAGCATGCGACTAGAACTGCAATTTCACCCTTATTTGTCTTGCTTCATTAGTGATTACATGATAGTGATCTGCTGAAAAGCAAAGGATGTGCTGTTTCTGTTCATAGAGCTGCACAAATGTACAATTCTCATAGTATTGTATTTAAATAATAAAGTTATGACCTTGGGTTATATCACAGACCCTGAAGAACTTCAGTCATTGTAAGGGTAATAATATGGCAATGGCATTTTTGCACAGCATTTTTTTCATGTTATCATTTGAATCTATACTACCAATGTCATACCATCTGTTCTTTATTTGAAAGTGATGTCACCTTATCTAATTTCTACTTTAGCCAAAAAATAACAAGTTTATATCTTTAGTGTTATACATATGGGGTGTATTTTGATCTGGTTCAACATAGCTGCTTTAATGGCCAATTTTCAAAGTTTGTTTGACAGTCCTCAGAATGGCTTAAAATCCATTTTATTTCAAATGCTTAATTAGCCATTTTACAGGCTGTCATTTAAATAAAAAGGGATGCTTGGTGGGATTGAATCACTCTTGACAGAGGAAGCAATACCATTGTCAATTTTGTTGTTTGCAATAATTTCATTTTTTCCCCTCCATTCAGCCTTGTTTTGTTAAAATTTCCTCAGATTCCTTAAAGAATGGGAGTGCAGAATGGGATAAAAAGGCTTTTTGATTCTCTGAAGATGTGCTTTGAATGTTCTCAGTACTGAATATGACCTTAAAACAAGTGCTGCTTATTTGTAACTGTCACAAATCCTTTGTATAACCGACAGCGTCCAAATGAATCATATAAATGTTAAGGCATAATGCTTAAATTTATTAACAGAATGCTAGGCCATGTTAGATCTCAGTTTCAGACCAAGGTTCTTTCCTTATTCACAGGTTTGCCATGTCAGTATATTTTATTACAATTTGAAAGCTTTGAGCTTTTTAAGCTTCGAGGCCATCTCTTATTTGAAGCAGACTCCTAGTCTTATATGCCACACTCCTGTTTACTGTTCATAGGGCAGTGACATATGACTGGGACAGTATCCTGCATCATTTTAAGGAGGGAAACAACTTCAGAAGCGACAGACAGAGACAAGGAAGGGAAGAAAAATTACAGTAAAAGGTATCAATATGCACGTAAACATAGATGGCTATCTTTGTTAGAAACTGAACCAAAAGACAGCGTGAAAAACCCAGACATTTATTTAAAAAGATGCCTTATGTCTTTTCAGTTAGCTTTTATGTAATAGGTTCGCAGTGTGATCCAAGAGTTTCTTCCACTTGCCTCCTTTGATGAGGGAAAAAAGCCCAGTGGAACCCAGTGGAACCTAATTCACTACATGAATTATCATTGTTGGCCATTGATGCAAATATTTCTGCTTAGATATCAGCAAACCAAATTTCAGGGCTTCATGGAAATCCACAACACATCAAAGATAATTTATACAGTCCGGACAAAATTAGACTCTTGCCTGATGTTACATAGCACAAAAGGCACACAATTCCTCTGTAGAACTGGATGCTGAAAAATTCTCCTGCAAGGTAGTGTGGGCTTACTAGCATAGAGGTCTCTAGTATCTGGACTTGAGGGGGAGCTGCATTAAACGGATCAATGTTTTACACCAGAATCTGGGAACCTCTCACCTCTGGTATTTGCAGTCATAATTGAGCCTTTGGTGGAAGCAATAAGGTTTGATCCAGATGTCTAAGGCGGGCAGTAGGGGAGAATAGAGGCAGATAGACATGAAACTGCCGCTGTCCACACATGACATCACTCTTTTTTCATACTCTATCCCATATTTCAGTCCCCATAAAGGCCAATGCAATTTAGTCTTTTGGAAATTACATAGATGATGGAATACACTTTTCCCGTGCCGATGACCCATAATCCTTTCATTCAAAACAGTCTCCCTTTCAGGTAGACTTCTGACAATTTACAAATATAAGTATCTCCATGTCTGAAAAATCATTATATCAAAAAATCATTATATGACCTCTAAAATGATTTCAGTGGCAGTAACTCTTATGAATCATCATAAAAAATGATAGGAAAGTAGATGAATGTTGTCCTTTCAGCAGTATGGTTTATTTATGTACCTTCCCAGCAATCAGTATGATAAATTAATGATATAAAACTAGGTGATGCACTTATAAACTGCATCTAAGAATGAAGCAAACAAGCAGAGATTATGCCTGTTATGTGGCTGCAGTGAAATTTGCACATGAAAATGTTGTCCAATCATAATAAAAACAGGAATCATCATTTCATGTATGATTTTGTGTGAGAATCCAAAAATACAGAAGGATTTTATCAACTCATTGCAGGAGGCAGACATAGGTGTCCCTGTTCCTGTGGTACCACTGAAAATACTTTTGAACTTTTAACATATTTATACCTTAATTAGTTTAACTGATGTGATGTGTTGTTCCAAAATTCATTCCATATTTTTCCACTCTTTCAGGATCTGTATATCACTGTACCATACAATCCGGATCACCATGGCATGTGTAAGATTATAATAAAATAATAATAACAATAATAATAATAATAATAATAATAATAACATTATATACATGTTCATGTGACATACCTTAAGAGGTACACAGGGAAACATCCCAATCATTTTGACAGAGGTAAGAATTTTCTGACCTATCCTTGTTTTTTTCCTGCAAAGTTTAAAAAATGGTAATATGTTCTCAAACAGTGGCTGCATGTACTGTTTCACAATTAATCTAGCTAGAGAAGTACACTGTTTAGGATTCAGGGTTACAAGCAAAGATACATTGGGGGACTTTTGCCTGGAACCAGATCAATGTACACTGACAACCAGTCAATGCAATCATGTGTTTTGCTCCCAGATGGAATAAGTGAGACTCAGGACTTTGGATTTCTTTCCTAAAAGACACACGTCAAATATTAGTTATATTGAGGGAAACAAAACTTTTAACGAATGTTTAATTTTCCAGTGGAATATCGCTTTAAGGACCAATGGAAAACCGGAGGCTATTGTGCCACTTTGGGAATAGGGTTGCCTAACAACATTACGGAGCTGTCAAGTAAGAGTTGCAAGATCTCAGAAAACAAGAGAATTGCATTATTGTGAATTGCAAAAAGAACAATCCTCCAAGAACACTCATAGCAGTTTGGCAGACCTCAGAAATGCATTTTTAATTGCTCATGGGTTAAATGTTATGTAGTGTGTCATTCCACATGAACAACCAGAAATGAAATCCAGGCTATTCCCCTAAGTCAAGAGATCAGCTGTGATCAATAAAAGAATTGACGCACATTGGACAGCTACCCACAAATGAGGTACATACGTTCACCATATCTGGTGTTGCTATCAGTTAGGGCAAATCTGGATAAAAATCACCTGGGATCTACAAAATATAAGTGAGGTACTATATCTTTCTGATTCTCATTTGAGAGTCTCAGCTGCCTCTATGAATGATATTCTACACAGATTAACAGAATGATTTAGGAGAAGATTGATCAGGGTATGAAAAACATATGCTGAGTAGCTGGAGAGCAGATAAGCCAATTACCGCTTTGCCAAGGTACACAAGGGGTGTGCCACGTATATATATGGACTCAAAGAGAAATTACAAAGTTACAGACCACAGCGACTCAAAGTGCCCGCTGATGGCATTCATTACAGGGAGGGCATGTTGAAGAGGCCTGTTGATTAAAAGACAGATACAGAATTAGAAGTGAGCTGGCATTCTGGAGGTTGTAGAGGGGATGGAAGATTGTTCTAAGCCTCTCTGCTCTGTTGCAGGACGTTGATCCCCTAATTGAGGAACTCAAGTACATGGGAAAGGGAGAGGAGGGGGGAATTCTGAAACTGCAACACAAGGTGAAAAAGAAGTGATTCAGTTTTTGTGCTTGTGTTTATTAGCTGTGGGAGGCAGTGGAGGTGTGATCCTTCCTCCAAATATATTCAAAAAGTTATTAAACTTTATGTATAACTTTTTTGCTACAGGTACAACATCGCACAGTGGCTAACATGGAAGAAAGTTATAGTCCTCAGGACAGAGCACTTGGGTGCTTTCAATGACTGCTCACATACCTTTGAAAACCTTTGCTGTTTTGCACACTTATCAAACCATACTGTTGTGTGGAATATGAAGCAGTAAGGATCTGAACAGTGTAAGTTGTAATAAAATAATTGAATACTCCATTCAAGAAACAGTACTCTTTTGTAAAATAGTGCAGTCTATTATCCATCACTGCATTTCAGTATAGACATTCTTAAGCCCTGACAGCCCACTACACACTCAGCCCAAGCATAGCAGTTCTATAATACCTGAGAAATGAATAAAGTTCATTCAGGATAACTCAGATTCAGTCTGATTTAGCTAAAAATGCAATTCAAATTCTGAGAGTGAATTCAGCTGAACTAAGTTTAAATTAAATGAACTAAGTTTGATGCCTGAATATGATGTTTGCTAATGTTGTCCTATTGAATGCGCTATTGCTATTGCTACTATGCTCTTATCACCATCTGACCACGTGGGGAAAAATTATAAACAATAATTACAGAATTATGATTATATATAATCAAGATAACAGTCAATGTTTGGAAGCATAAACAGACTATTAAGATCATCATTCCAACCATCTAGCCAACAGTAGGACAATGTACTTATTGAAGTGCATGAAGTTCAGTTTGAATTTAGGTTTGGTAAAATGTATATAAGAACAAATAAGAACAAACTTTATATAATAACAAACATTGTCTTAAAATTTGGATTTCACTATCTTTTATATGTTTCTAAGTCTAATATATATAGAATATGTACATGTGTGACACATGTATGAACTTAGTTAGACTTGGTGTTGTGTACAACAGCTGTATCCTAGCAGGGAACTGAACCAGCAACCTTACGAGCCCTGATCCTCACCACTATACGACAATGCCAGAGTGCTGTCACACTGCTTATTTTTTTGTAATATACTGTAATTCAGAAGACAAAAAAAAAATCTTTGTTTTTCTGCCAAGACACATAAGTGTTGAGTAAAAGCCAGCATGCCTAGATACTCTGATGAGACATAAATGAGGCCCTCAGTGTGTTGAGGAATGTGCAGGTCTTCATCAAAACCCTCAGAGTTCCTTTTCACAGGATGCGGTTCTGAGCGTTCCAGTGCTACGCCAAGCCACTGTAGCCTCCGAAAGTGAGTGAAATAAGTCTTAATGACAAACATCACATTGCGTGTTTGCTCTACAGATGCCCTCATGCAGGGTAACTTATGTAGCTTGCATATCATCCATTTATGAAGCTAGTGGTTCCTTTAAGCGATTCAGGTTGAGTTCCATGCTCAAAGGTACGCACACAGTTGGAGTAAAACCTTTTGGTCATAAATTCAGTTGCCTAACCACCATGCCTCAGTTCCTGCCCAACAGGACATTTCCCAGTGGCAAAATGCTATAAAAACTATTTTCTCACATGAGCGCATAAAAGACAATAACAAACATCAGTGTAAGTTCATGTAAATTATTAAATGCCCACAGAGTGCAACAAGTAAATGTTCACCCTGTTTTATGATGTATATAAGCATTAGTATGTTTAAATGTAAATGTGGAAGCTCTCTGATTACACAGCAATTACAGTAAACAGTGCTTTGAATCTTGGATTTAAGACTCATTTCTGGAAAAAAAAAAAGAAGTGCTCTTGAATTCAAGTCAAATTAACATCTGCACTGGGAAGAACAAAAGTGTTAACGAAATGTCTCCCAGTAGAATGCAATCACTCAGTGGCCCCTGTCAAGATGAGGAAAAAAAAAAGTTTGACTTACAGCTGAATTATTTCATGATGCAGTTCACAGTCCTATGAAAATGATGGGAAGGAACACATTGCACATGAGTAATTTTTTTTTCTCTCTCTCTCTCTCTCTCTCTCTCTCTCTCTCTCTCTCTCACTCACACACGCACACACACACACTCTTATTCTCTGTGAGCCATCACATCACCGAAGGACCCAAAATGGAAGTGTAGCCGCCTCTGGCAGAGCGAATGACAGCGTCTGCTCCCGAGTCACCATGATTGCGTGTGTCAACATTCCCTCATACATATGCATGTCGGCCGCAACTTTTTAAAAAGATAGACTTTGATATTCAGAAAAAAGGCTATTCAGGTCAACAGAGAAATCATGCCAAGAATTGAAATGGTTTCGTTATTATGGACATACCTCAGTTCAATGTTACTGCAGCTTTCTCTTCCAAGCCTTCCTTAGTTGCTTGCTAGAAATGATGCAAAATGAACCGCATTGGTTGAAAAATGACAGAAAAATAGAAGCAAAATGCACATTAATGAAATAAAATGTACAAAAGTAAATTCATAGCATGCAACTCTGAAGTGATGCCAAAAATATTTTTAATTCTTCCCAAATGGACTATAGTCACTACAAGCAGATGTGCAGGGTCGTGTACACCTAAGATAATTCAAGAGTAACGCCAGTCAGACTGTAATCACAAGTGCTGTCAGGCAGGAGGTTTCACACATAATTACTGTTGACTGGAATATCTCCCTGTGAGAGGTTAATTAGATCAGACATTGGTGCATCACCGGCCTTATTTCCACATCCCTATCTTTTCTTTCCCCTGTCATTCAAAACTTGATGCATCTTTGCTGGTTAGATACCTCCATCCCAACAGGAGAGTAACTTGATTATTGGCGGCTGCTGAATTTTTTCAACCAAATTATGGATAGCGCCAGGTGCCACAGGCTAAAGCTGCCAGAATCAATTTGAGTTCAGTCTGTGGAGGTTGTAATGAACTGGTGGCTTGAAACACATATTGTGTTTTTTTTTTTTTTGTTTGCTTTTCCCCCTCACCATCTGGTCGTAGAAGTAAACTTCCTACTCTTCCTCTGTCTTATCTGTTGTTACTCAGTTGTTTTTTTCCCTATCGGGGATCCGTGTCGGGAGTTGTCAAGAAAATGAGAGCTCCCTTCATATTATGCCAGGGTGAAGCAGGTCTTGCTAAAAATAATCGGTCGGGAGGTGACTCATTCACTGTGCTGCAGTTCTCTGGGAGCCAACCTGTTGAGACTGTGTGTTGCTCACAGTATGAGACTGCCTTTGTTGCTCTGCAATGCTTTAAATTAAGAAAGTGACAATAAAATATAATGGGTCTCATTTAACTAATCCAACCACAGACATCTGAATCTATTACTGAAGGGGGCAAAACTTTATTTCACATCACCCCCACCCACATTTTTTACATGTACTTGGAATTGAGTCAGTTATTTTTGCCTATTTTGATGAATATGCATTTTGGATAAAACTGAAAAAAAATTCTTATATAATCAGTCAGTAAAAAACAATGCACATCCCCTTCCTTTCAGTGGTATGGTCCTTGCAGTGTTGTTAACAAGACAATAGCATCAAGTTCAATCTATCAAACTGCTTTTTGTAGAAGCATTGAACATTCTGCTACTGTTTGTATAGTTAATTATGAAAGAAGAAGGAGAAAGGTTGGAACACTTGCTTTAAGCAGCACAGATTGTCAGTTTTGCCATCAAGTAGTTGAGTGACAATACACATGTACAGAGTGAAGAAGGTTACAGTTAGCTTATCAATGTGTTCTAAAAGTGAGTTTAGACAAGGCAAATGTGACACTCTAGAATTCAGTGTTGAATAATTATACACATTGCAAATACAACTTATTTACAATGTTTACATGTTACTATTTAGACAGATGGACATTTTTTACTGAGGCAATTCAGTATTCAGTTATCAACTGTTTCCAAAGGTACAATGGCAGTGGCCCTGCTGGAAACTGAACCACCAGTCCATGGGTTATGAGTGTTGTCCCTTACCACTACGCCATAGTGTTGCCAATGAGCATAATCTACACACAGTGATCAAAAATACAGGAGCAGAATCAACCGTGTTCCAAAGCTGTTTAATCTGCATGCGACAATAATGACATCAGCTTAAAATAATTCTTTTAGGCTCATTCACATGGTATGTGACACTCATTACTTAATTCTACATTGAATAAATACAGAAAATAAATATGTTGCTGGTTGACAGGCACCTAATGCAAACTGGCAAGGCCTCTACTATTATTGCAGTTCTTGACAAACTAGACAAGCCTGTGACCAAACAATGACTGCATTATGGCATTGCAGGCTTCAGAGTGCCAAATGTCGTGGAGACACTCCAAATAATTACTGTATGTCAAACCATCATTTTACATTTGATTTTCATTCAGACCATTGACTGCGCTATGACAAATGAAGCCTACAGGGTGGTAGAAATTTACAGTAATACATAATTCATACATCATACATAAATCATTTTCTTTATCTTATTTACTGAAGCACTGTGGGAAATGCAAAATACTGCATAACCACACTTTGTTCCACATTTGAAGACTTCTTAGTTAAACAGGACAAAAACATCAATGGTATACTTTCAATAATTTAGAGAATAGATAATTATCTTAAGATGACTTGGAATTCCCTTTATATGTATTTGTTTATACATTTAACATTGGCGTTAAACCACAATCTCAAAGGCAATATGAGAAATCTGTTGAAAAATTATGGGACCTTGACAGCTATTGTGACAGATATTGAAATGTTCCATACGAAAGTTTCTATTGAGCCTCACAAACATTAAACCTATTGTTTATCTAGGTGTTATTGCAAAGGCACGCACACGCACACCCACACACACAGGAACAGAGTCAATGACACCAATGGATGGAACTTCATACCTTCACTTTGATTGCAGTATAATTGCTCAGATGTATTATAGGGGTGCCTGCTATCACTTCTCATGAAGCTGAAATATTAGGTTCCATGACATGGCTTAAAGCATATGCTCTGCAATTCAACAACTGTGAATATATAATTATACCAGTTAAATGTCACTCTCCTCTCAAAGATGCATGCTACATATTATACATAAAACAAGCGGAAACTGTCACTATTTAGTGATGGAAAATAATACGTTTTAGGATTTGACACACAGCACATTATTGTATTTCCTCTCCTCTCAATCATAAAGAGAAATTCAATCCAGCATAGTCAAATAGATTTTTACATGTTTACCCTTAAACCCTTAGGTTTAAGAAATTTGTGAAACACAAGGCAAGTCCACAACCACGGCCTCCTTGTCCTTTTGAACCGGGATCACAGTATCAGCAAAGCCAACCTCCTAAGCAACACAGTAGTGAGTTTGTCACTGACATCCAGGGCTACTCCTTGAACAGTGGCTTAGACTCTGCTTATGTAAAAATGGCAGAGTGAAAATCAACCCTAAAAACCTAAGGGCCAAGCCCCTTCCTCCATACCCAGCAATCTCATCTTTTGAATTGTTCTCTGTCATCACCTGTCAGTCAAACAATTTGCATGGTGTTTTCATAGTTCCCACAATTTAAACAAAGCACAGAAAATCCCTTAAAACAACATCTCATCATCTACCTGTCATACAGCTGCCTTTATGTAAATAATTTCATGCATAAAAACATAAATGACTGAAAAAGCAATAAATCAAATAGCAAATATGTACACATGCAGCTTGTTAACTTTGATTGGTACACTTTTGGTCCATTGATAGCTACATCAAGAGCTAGCTGTTTCGCTAATCACCGTTGTTGTTCCAATTATTTCCTTAATTAAGATGACTGAATTACTGAGCTTTAAATTGATGTTGCCTTGATGAATTCTTTTGCTCTCCCCAAGGCAACATCATGTCAAGTGGATGATAAAAAAAGCCTTAAAGAAACAGCTGCACTCAGATATTGTATGTGTTCAAAAAACATACATTGTATTGCATGTCTTACATTCTATGCTCTCTACCAATTTAAATAGACCAGAAAAAAAATCAAATTACACTTCTTGCTTCTGCTTGGAGGAACCCAGTGGTCTTCTTGCAAAGAACCAGATGGAGCTTATTAACACACAAGGATCCTTTTGGCTTTGCATAGTGAGTTTATTGATCAGGTATCACAAACTGCAAATTAGCAGAAGGCCATGGTCTTGGCTTGGGTGACAAAATTTACCCCAGCTGCAATGGCTTCAGATTGGACTTCCATGGCTTCAGATTCAGCAAGGGGCTTTGCCAGCATGCTGCTTTCTTTTGAGCCAATATTGCAGCTCTCTGAGTCTCCAACTGACCACAGGCCTGAATTATCCCTTCATAATGACTTGCTGTAAAAGGACAATATTTTCACGGCAAACCTTCCTCAAAGAATGAACACGTCCATCCATGCAAGGACTGGCAAAATCAATCAAATCAGTTCTCATACATTCATTTGTTTTGTCCAAAGTTATGTTATGGGGAAGGGGATTATGCAGTCAAAGATATATAGATAGATAGATAGACAGATAGATAGACAGATAGATAGATAGATAGATAGATAGATAGATAGATAGATAGATAGATAGATAGATAGATAGATAGATGGATGGATGTGCCCACACCTAAATTATGAGTGTGAACAGAAACTAAAGGCTTGTGGAAAGCAAAGAATTCAGAAACAATTAGTTGTGAAATTAATTAAATTACTTTTCATTCATTTGTGATTCAGTTTGTTACAATTCAGATGCATGTTTTCAATTACTTTAACTGATTGAGAGATTAACTTGACAATATGTAAAAAACAACATATGCAGTAGGGTAGAGGGAGTGAAGAAACCCTGCTCTAGAGGGCACTAAGCTACAAGAAAATCTACAACTATCCCTATCTTTGGGTAAAGGGAGAGGGTGCTGTACTATAACAAGTGGTATCAGTAAGCACAACCCCCAGTGCTGCTCACTTATTTCATTTCAATGTGATACTTAACAACCCAACCAAACAACAACCAAAATACACACAATACCTCTCCTGTCCAATGAATGAACAGCTGAATAAAATTACATGTCAGAAAAAAACATTCATTAAAAGCCCTGCATTCTTGTGGATATACGTCATTTGTGGCTACAGGCTATCAGTATATACTTTGCTACGCCTGTAGGCCTCATTCAAACAATTGCTTTGTCTTTAAGTTTGAATAACAATTATTACATATTATTACATATTATTGTTAAACAATTATTACATATTGTTTTTCATGTGATTAGACATTTGATTTCAGTTATCACTGAATAAGTATGAAGTGCATTGTGGTTGAATCTGGCCCTGTGTTTATCTTTTGGGATTTTGGTAGGGGTGGGTGGGTGTGTGTGTGTGTGTGTGTGTGTGTGTGTGTGTGTGTGTGTGTGTGTGTGTGTGTGTGTGTGTGTGTGTGTGCACGCACTAGTTTGTGTGAGAGAGTGAGAGAGAGAGAGACAGAGAGAGAGAGAGCTGCAGGGTGCTTAAAGGACATTAAGCATGAAAAAAACATAAAAGGCCTAAAAAAATCTTTTTTCTATTGTTGAAATCAAAACACAGAGATTAATGTGACACCCAAAATTAATATTTGTAGTAATCAACCAGTGTTTTTTTTTTTTTTTGCTTTTTAACCCAGACCAATTTAAGGATTTCATGGAGTCAATCCAGATTTTTTTTCTGTTTCTGAGTATTCACAGCATACATGTTTAGAGAAAACATGCAGTGCATTTTCTTAGGCAGGTCCTTTCATTCTGAAAATGGATTCTCATCCATCTTCCTTTTTAATGTTACTTGCCTCTAAAAGGATCATGACAAATGATCAATAAACAGTCTTTTGCACTGGGTATACAGACCCCATACTATTCACATCAAAAGATTCACTCAATAAAAATAAAGGGTTTCAGTGAAATACATGTCAATCTCAGCCTATGAAAACAGTAACTTGGTTTACAACAAAAGATTTTCTCATATGCTTTATACTTGTGCTATCATGCTTAGACACATGGAATGTACAATGGAATAACATTTCATTCATTCACAATAATCTTTTAAAATATATTGTTTTCTGCCTAAAGCCAATTCCTAGCTGTCTTCAGAGTGTAAATCTTCCAAACCAAACTAATTACTGCCAAATCAAATTTAAATTATACTGGTAACCCTTCTTCCAACCCAAATACAAGAGAACAAAATGTCCAGCTAGCGAGCACATATTTAGCCACCATGTCCACACTGAATGGCATTTGGGTGAGTACTCTCTTATTATCATACCAGCTGTTAGTTCAGGTGGTTTGGGCTCGAACCCTGCAAATGAAGTGGGATGTGCCAGGTCCTGCGCATCCCAACCAAATATTTGCAGTCGTGGGACAAATTTATGCTCCGTGGCAGCAACGAGAAAACAAGTTGGAGTCACTGGACTGACTACTTATACAATAAATTTAATGTTGCAAATAATAGCAAAATAATTTCTGGTAATTTTGCTTCTTCCTTTCCTGTTATTAGCTCAAATGTCAGCATAACTTACGTCACCTTCTGCAATGCATTCTTTGCCTTCAATAAAAAGGGATACTTTCTATAATGCATTTTAACATCTTAATTTAACGGTGCTTTCCTTATGTATCAAATGGTAAGCAAAGTGTGATAATTCTACTGAAGACAGTACTAAGACATGCTGCTAGTTTACATCAATCAAATCAACACCACAAAAACAGCACCAGTGTTTCCAACGACAACAGAATCATCATGATTAGATGAAAAATGGCTTCTTCTAGGCAGGTGCTGATGATGAAAATAAGAATTCAGTTTTCTCCCCTTAAAACAATATTGCTTGAATATGGATAAAATATGAGTTGTTGGCTTGCTGGGATTGAAATCTATTGTGGGCAGGCATGGGGCTTTTTTTTAAAGATTGTGGGACTGGGGTGACAGGTGTGGACAGATGTGAGATGAAATGTTGTAGGAAAGGGCTGGAGCGAAATTGAAAACTGAGCTCAAGTCTGGAGCTCTCTCTGTTCTTTTCATTCATTTACTGAATGCAACTATACCACCTTCATCTGACACATAGCATGAGCTACATGCAGGGCTTCACTTGGTTACCACTTGGAGGGAGACAACATGGAGAGGAAAATGATGTTGCTGCTGGGAGTAGTGTTAGCTTGACCAGCAGGGACAATCTTCTGAGGGAAGGAGCAGTTGAAACCAATGACTCGGTCCAGTGAAGAGGACACTGAGTGAAATAACTTCCTGTAATGCGTTGAATTTCAGAATCTACTATATAGTGTAGCTAAAATGATCTTGCAATGAAAATTAATCTAACTGAAACTTAATTTCTCAAATATTTATGCTATGATTACAGCATCTCCTAAAACACAACCTTCTTTGCATGTGTTACGCCCCAGATGGGTAATGGCGTCCAGGGGTATGTATGAGGGACGCAACACAAAAGATAACCACCAGCCCCTGCTGGCTTGGACGGTGCAAGGACCAAAAGAAACACAGACGCGGGAGCAATGTATAAAGGTGTCGATATTCGATATATTTACAATATTTACGAAACTATATACAATGACAACCATACACAGGAACGGCGCCAAAGAAAGGAACTTAACAAAACAAAAACCGAGATTCGAGACAACGCGTCCGCCAAAACATTCTCGCAACCCTTCTTGTAGCGGATCTCGAGATTATAATTCTGTGCTATCAGCGACCAGCGCATAAGGCGTTGGTTTTGGTTCAGCATGCGTGCCAAGAATACGATCGGGTTGTGGTCGGTGTACACCACAACCGGGGGGGAACTAGAACTTCGAAATGTTGCAGGGCTAACAAGAGGGCCAGACATTCCTTCTCAATGGTGGAATAATTGCACGGATGTTTATCAAATTTCCGAGAGAAGTAGCTAATGGGATGATCAATGCCATCGGCATCCTCCTGTAACAACACTGCTCCGGCACCGGTGGCACTGGCATCCACCTCCAGCTTGAAAGGTCTGCTGTAATCAGGAGCAGTGAGAACAGGTGCGTGGCATAAAAGCAACTTCACGCGTTCAAAAGACTCCTGGCACTCAGGTGTCCAGGCAAACGCACGTGAAGGGCTTAAAAGACTGGTGAGAGGGGCAACCACAGTGGAAAAATTCCGGCAGAAGCACCGGTAATAACCCGCCATGCCCAGGAAACGCCGGAGTTGTCGCCTCGTATCGGGCGCGGGGAAACAGCGGATAGATTCCACTTTGGCATCCACGGGACGCACCTGACTTTGGCCAACGATCTTACCCAGGTAAGTTACTGTGGCCTTGCCGAACTCACACTTAGCCAGGTTAAGAGTCAGAGAAGCACCATTCAAGCGTTTAAAAACTAAGCTAAGTGTGTCCATATGCGATGGCCAATCGGAATACACAACGAGATCGTCTAAGTAGGCTTCGCAGTTAGGTACCCCCTCCAAAACGATAGACATGAGCCTTTGAAACGTAACGGGAGCATTTCGCATCCCAAATGCCATAACTGAGTATTGGAGGAAATGTTCAGGCGTAACGAAGGCGGGGATCTCCGCCGCATGGGGCGTTAACGGGACCTGCCAATACCTTTTAACAGGTCGAGCTTGCTGACAAACTTCGCTGACCCAACTCGGTCGATACAATCCTCCATAGGCGGCAGAGGGAAGGAATCGGGCACGGTCACTGCGTTAACCTTACGGTAATTCGTGCAAAAACGGGCTGTGCCATCACTCTTGGGTACCAGTATGCACGGTGAACTCCAGGGACTCGAGCTAGGCTGGGCTAAGCCATGGTCAAGCAGGTAAGAAACCTCCTGGCGCATTAGAGCTCTTTAACGGGGTTCACGCGATAAGCGTGCTGCTTAATCGGCCTGGCCCCATTTACATCAATGTCATGCTTAAGCACGCTGGTTTGGGTTGGCACATCATTAAACAACGAGGGATACACTTGTTTCTTTCAGGAAGAAAATGGGTTAAGTCATTTTAACTTGAAAAAGTGAAGTGAACATTTTGTGCATCCAAGAGAAGACATAATTTAAAATGCTATATGTCTCAGGTTGGACCAGTAGGCTGCTCCTTATGTCATCATTTTTGAGCCAGGGGCATGAACCTGGGTCCCTCTCTTGCAGTTTCCACAACACTGATCATTGGATCAGCACTTGAGGCGCTTAATGGCATGAAAAATAAAAGCTTTTCTGTCAGGGTTGTGACAGCTATATAGCCGGCCCAAAATAATGAACTCTGTTCACATCAAAATAAAATGTTTTAAATCCTTGTAATAACTTTATCATGCATGCTACAGTGAAGAGGATTAAATAAGTTTTATTGGATGTAAAAATGTATGGATATATAGTGTGCTTCATTCTATATATATATATATATATATATATATATATATATATATATATATATATATATATATATATATATATGAATGGATATAGACATGACCTTTCAAATACAGAAACAACATTTTCATGTCCCCTGATTTTCTTCACTTCCAGTATAAAATGTTTTGTCAACACATTTTGAAAGCAGTGCTAATGCATACATTAGTATATATTTACATAAATATTATTTTGACCCTATTTATTTATTTTGAATAAAATGTTCCCGCTTCCCAGACATACACTGCCCATGAAAACCTATAGCAAATTGTCACATGATTTTCCATAACTTCAAATGGCAAATTCATCCTTGCCAACAGTTACTCTATCATTATTATTGGCAAAAATATTTGGAATGGGTTTTAGGGATCCCTTTTGAGAGTAAAGCTGCAAACCATAATACGCCTCATAAAAATAACGTCAGCCAAACAGCAAAATACAACCCATGAATATTATGCTCATATTACATTCTGTATGACAGCTGGGATGCATTTTACTTATGGATTCACTGTCACATATGGGACATGAAAGGATGGAGAAAGGCACATGTTATAGCATGGTCTGAAATGGCATGTTACCCAGATTCCCCACACAAATTAAAGATGTTCCACTTTTTGGTGCATATCATGAATGAAAACGCCCAGTTTTTTGTGCACACAGAAAAGCAGTGAAATCTGTGTAAATTCCAGCGATTAAGTTAGTAAACCACACTTTTTAATAAAACTAATCCAGTTTAGATAAAGCAGGTCTTTCTCCACATGAGTAAAGCTGCAAAAGTATTGCGCTTGTCACGACAGTGAATGTATTCCTTTCTCAGATTATCTCAAAGAAATTGGAATGTATCCGAGGCTTCTCTCCATTCAAGATTTTCATTTGGTTCCTTTAAACTATTCCTTGATCATATGCTTTGAAAGCTTACATTTTGATTCCATCTGGAAATCATGGTTCAACAGAGATCAAGATAAAAATATGTTGCAGCAATGTCGTTTGAATTGCATTATAATCAGAACGCATTAAATATAATCTTATGAAAATGAATGAGTAGTTTTTAACTGTTTTTCTTTTTTGTTTTAATTATTTCCTAATGTCAGAACTATTGTTGTAATATAATTGTATGTGGTATGTTTATTGTTAATAAAAATTAGGAAAAAAATCTATTTCTTGACTAACAAACATAATTAATAAGATATTTATTGAAATTTAAACACCCTTTTTTTGCTTCCTGTCTCCTTTGGTAAATGTAGAGATGATTGTGTGACAGGTTTAAAAGAATTAAGTACACATTTGAGGTTTGGGGTAAGAAAGTTTTTCCTGAAGCCCTGCATTGGAATATAATCAACTTCCCATTCATAATGCATTCAGTTCTAGCTTTGTGTAACACTTTCTGTATTAACCACACCCATGATATAAAAAAAAACTGAAGGAATACAGATAAAGGAAATGCATCCTCCAGCCTTAAAGGCTGAAGGCTCAAATCCTGAGTGGAGAACAATTATTCTGCCCTTGAGTAAAAGTACTCAACCTGGATTGCTTCAGTAAATATTCAGCTGTAACAGTAGATGACATTGTAACTGTAAGCAAAGTAAGTTGCTCCGAAGAAGGGTACCAGCTAAGCCAGTAAATGACAATATTTCATGATAAATTTGAGATAGTCATGATTCTTATCACACTCAGTGTCTGTTTTGTCATGTATTCATCTGTACTTCAGAGCCAACATAATTGAAAAACTTGTGTGTTATGAACACTTATTATTTATTCTGCTTTTCCCTTTCCTCAGTTTGAGTAGTAATTTGTGTGCACTCATGACAAAAGTTTGTTCAGGGGGAAAAAAAAAACAAGCTGCAAAATGGTATCCGTCGCTAACCCTCAATCCCTTGTTGTTTCAACATCATCCACACCCTCCTGGTTTCTGTCATCCCACTTTAATTGTGCCGCGTAAAGTTGTGATGTTTCTTTTCTCAGTCCTCGGCAGGAGATTTGTACAGACAGCTATGGCAGTATGCTGGTATAAGCCAGGTCAGGGCGTTTTAGCACATCATAGCATGTGTTCTCAGAATGTACAACCCTCTTGCTTCTTGCTTGCTGTCCTGTGTCCGAGAGGTTGCCTGGAATGAGTACACTCTAACAGTTTGTCATGAGGACCTCTCTGTGGGAGAGACATTGAGGGGATCACTCGGCGTGCCTCAGAGGTTAATGCTAGGTGTTACAGCATCTGTTTGCCTCACGCTTTTGTCAAAGACGGTCTGTTTCTCACCTCCCAGTGGTATGCGATACGTTGCTATGACACCTTCACAGAATAAGGGACAGGCTCTCTGTCACGACATCCATTTCCGCTTGAGTTGCAACAGTCACATCTGGTTTTAAAGTGATTTAAAGTTATAGAAGGTTTTTTTTTTTTTGGAAAGAGAGTCTTCAATCTGTGTTGAAGCCTTGATTACTTGTGTGCAGAAAATCAAAATGCAATTATTCTGCCCTTTCTTTGAGATAATGCCAAAATTTCAGTTCAGCCAGACATGGTGCTTGACCTCTTTCCTTTGGAGTTGGATCTTAATGAAAACTGACTTATGCTCACTGCTGTTAAACGTATGCGTTCCAAAGAGGCACCCTAGAGGCACACCATGACAATAGAACCTTGCTTTCACGCTTGGAAAAAGAGCTCCAAACATTTTTCTCACTATTTTGTCATGGGGATGTTAATCAGGGCTGCTCATTTTGGTCATTAATCACAAGATTTGGTAACATTTGCAGGCATTGTAGAATTACACATTTGTATTGTTTTTCAAAACCTGATGACTGGAATTCTGAACTGGTGAGTCATACCTGAAACTGTACCATTGCTGTCTGGACACTGTTCTTAAGGGAACAGTCCTAGCCATAAACACAGCTGACAAAAGCCACTCCATCTTGTGAGTTTTCTACTCTGTAGAAACTGGCAACACTGACTAAGCAAACATTAAAAAGTAATAACCTTAAATTCCAAATTTTACCTTCATGTGTTTATTTGGGAATCTAAAGAATGAAAGTCCCCTGTGGCATAATTCATCTGGAAATCATTACCAAGGGTTTATCTTCAGTTTAAATGATAAGATTTTTTTTGTTTCTTTTCAATAAAGCTAACTTATTTTAATAATCAGCATATCTCACAACATTGCATGGATACTTATGTAGAGTGATTAGATCACATTATTGATGTAACATGAAAAAAATAAATGCATTATGCAAATTGAGCTTTTTAAAGCTTTCTTAAAAAGTAGTCATTGACTTTGCTGTACTAAAATATATTTATTTAATGTGATATACTGTAGATGGTGTTAATAGTGTTTAATTGAATTAGGACATGAATGTAGTCTGCTACCACTGAAAACCAAGACATTTTTCTTATGTTATCTGTTCTGCTGCATGTGTTCCCAGTGGCCCCCTGTGCAATACAGAACAGTTAGGCTGCCTGATCCATTTTCCTGGCTCTTGCGTCGTTGTTGGTTTGCATTTAGTCGGCCAGCATGTTTAACTTCAATGTTTATTGAGATTGATGACCTAATTACATGTCTGGATGTAAACCTAGACTGCCATGCATCTTCTGTAATCCTCAATCAAATGTATTCATATGGTTTACAATGCATAGTGATATGGGTTGGTCTGACTGAAACATTTTTTAAATTAAATTAAATTATTTTTGAACATCATGTGCAATTCTGTTGGTGATTATGGTGCATTCTTTGTATCAAACAAAAATCTGCATCACAGGTAGATTTATTCCGGAATGACTGTAGATGGAATTATGGGGAACAGTGAATGTTGCATATCAAGATAATGAACCTATATGGGAGATGGTTCACTAAACCCATAGCCGCCAGGCTTTCTACCTTTATGTAATATAGGCCTTTGTGCAGTGAGGGTTAAATGTACCACAATAGCAAGCAAAGTAATTTCAACTTTTTATCCAAACCAAGTGAATCAAACCTCAAAAAATAATTCTGGGTTCTATATCCAAAAGGTGAAACCCCATAACACTGTGTAATCCATCCTGCCTCCACAGTGGCCCCCTATAATTAAAAAATATGCTGTTCTTGTGCCTTCCAGAAGCTTTGCACTCTAATCATGTAATATCCCCTCATCTGTTATTGCTGTTGTTTGTTTGTTCAGTTTTTAGCCTGAGATTTGCTGTGGGTGGATATTAATATTGCAGCCAAAGATCAACGGTAACACGATCCGGTGATAAATAAGCTCCAGACAACACAACCTGACAGGGAGGCTGAGGGATAAAGGCTAAGACTGCGCAAATTTGGTTTTACTGCCGAGCAAAGATGTCACTCATGGTGACTGTTCAATCAGGCGTGGGCAGGCGTCCTCCGAGATGACAGTGCGAAACCTTGGCAAGGGTTCAAGGCATTTCACATTCTTATAAAACCCCGGATTTCGCCAAATGTTATGCAGTGTTTTATATGCAAAATCTGACATTACGTGCTAGTGGCTGAGGGTGTAATTTATTTGTATGCTTTGGATCAGATGGGTGACCTATAGAGACACAGCCTGTGTTAGTAGTAGATCAATACAATACTAACAGAAGACATTCAACAACCGTCACCCAACCACCACCACCCTTCCCCTGTTCCCAGGTTGCAAAATCATGCCATTTTTGGCATTAGTCTTTATTACCTCCCAACACTCGAGCTTTAATCAGCCAAAGATGGTTTCAGAGATAGCTGCTCTGTTTTGAAAGAAAAACAAAACAATGACAAGTCACTTGTCAAGATATTGCATCTAACAGCTGCTGGAGCTGGAGTGATAAACAACACACCCTTTACTAACAGGAGTATATCAGTTGGTCTTTTCATGGAAGATTCATCTCGTCCAATCTCATAAAAACGAATCTCACATATTAAGCAATGGGTAACAAAGAGTGGGTTGCATGGTGTCACTTCAGCTTTATTTCTGCATCCGGTTGTATAATGAATAATGCTGTCTGCTAAGCACAAGAGTATGCTTTCTGTCTATATTTGAGGGAAGCGCAAAAGCAAGCAGTACAATTAAAAGCAAGACTGGCTCAGAACTTTGACCCCAGAGTTTTATCAAAAATCCACAAATGCTGAGATAATGGCAGATTTCCTGAGGCAATCCTCAGGCCAGAGAGATATGAGAAGTGAGACAGGATACTCAGATCGGCACTGGCGCACTAAAATACGCCTCCTCAATCAATGCAAATTGACCCACTTCTCAGAGGCGCAAAGGCCAAGCCTCAAAGCCACAAGAGAGTGCATTTCAGGATGTAAAAAGCGAGGGATTATGCTGAAACAATAAAAGGAGCCACAATAGACAGTCCGGGACCCCCGCTGCTTTGAAAGCCATTTGTTCTCTATTGGAGCCCCCTCTCTGAAGATGCAACGTGTTATTGGTCTTCATAGGGGAATCTGGTTTTCACTGCATGTCTACGTTGGTTGGAAGTTCCAGGGAAATTGGAATCAGGACGTTGTAAATAAAAGTCGATGGGGCCGTAGTGTGACTGAAGTCTCTGAGACATCCAGTCAGCATTGACCACGGAGAATGATGGAGAGACTTCACTGGCAGCTCAGTCAGCAGGGCGGCGCTCTGTGAATACTGTGAATCAATGACTTTCATAAAAGACACCGAAGGCTCAGATGTATTTCCTTTGCTTTGCTTTGTTGATGGCAGAGGGAAATTTTTCTGCAAGCGTGATTCATCTTGTGCACAGCATTTTGTCCATGTTGTTTTGGCTGGAATCTGGCCGCTTTTGTCAAAACAAGCAAAGCCTTACAGACAGTGATATGTCTAAACCTCCCTGATATACTCAATCTTATCTGAAGATCTAAGTATACAGTCCTTGGAGTCATCACTGTCTGTAGGGGATATTTCATTTTCATACTATTGTACTGAAGGTGCTGAAACTAGCCTGTATAATGCACTTATGCCATTGCAAAACCAGACTTTGAGCATTTTCATTTTCATGCAAAGCCATGCTCATGTGTATGCCTCTTGACAGTAGAAGGTTTCATGTAGGCAGCGGTTATGTTTTGCTGAATGGAGACAAAGCAGTTGAACATTACTACATTACATCATTATTAATTATTATTATTATTGTATTATTAGTGGTGGTAGTAGTAGTAGTAATAATAACAAAATTAATTTTGTTTCCTCAGTGATTATTGGAACTGTGGTCTTTCCAGAAGATTTCCAAGACCTGACTTAAAGACCAGCCAACAGTATGAGCCACTAAGGCAGTCTCCCACCAAAAATGTGTCTTTCCAGCTTCCTTCAACTGTCACACAATGCAGGTGCTTTACTAAAGAACAATAGTGACAACTTTGGAGTATATATACATATAGCAGGTATATATTGTGTGCACAGGTTCTCCAACTATTTTCCCATTTGACTCACACAATATCACAACTAAAGCAGTAGGTATACAAAATAATGTGTACATGAGGAACATTTCATTTTCCCTGCATAAAATGACATGTATGTTGCAGTTATCCTGATAACTCCATTGGATACTTCGAGCCTGTCACTGATGTGAGGAGACATTTAAAACCTAAATGTCTTATATGTTTTAAACACTGTTAGTCCTCTCCTTGTTTTATTATACACAATAGACAGCACTTGTAAGAACGTGTATATACACAAGAGTTAGTCAGCTTGATGAAACAGAGCCTGAAGTCAACACCTGCAACAGACACAACAATGACACAGGCAAGGATAAGTGCCACTTTGCTCAGTGATGCATTCAGTTGCGCTGCGTCCTGCCAATATGTGTAAAAAAGCATCAATACCTGGAACTCAGAGTCACAAAGCAATCAAGAAATGTGCCCACACATAGCTACATGAATCATTACCTATCAGCCTGAAGGGGGACTTCACAGCAGTATTGAGTATACATATGATGTACAATACATTTACACAAAAATATTTAGATAATGAAACCATCTCTCCAATAGAATGTTTAATGAGCTCCTGCTGTCATACGAGTAGACTTCCTGCTCATGACAGCGATCTTCAATAACATTGGATATGGTCGCCCACATGACTGCAACAAATCAAATCTATCTATACCTAACGTTCTTAACAACGATTTCTGCAACAGGTTGTTTGAATGCACATAAACCATATCAGAATGTAATGCTCGGTTGTAGCTGCACTTGTAAATACACTTTGATCGCATTGACAATTAAGCTTTTGTTAAACGAGACCTTCAGTGGAGGCTCAACCAGGGAGATTTTCAGGTCATTGCAAACCCTGCATTCTCCCAGTAGCTAATAATTGCAAACGTAACCCTATAAAATGTGCTTTGCCGTTTCAGTGATTCATACGTTCCCCCCCCCTCCCTCCTCTTTCTCCTCCTCCGTCCTCCTTCCTACCCCACCTACCCCCTCCAGTCCCGCCTCCCAGGGAAGGGGCATCATGTGCCCCCGCCCTGGTGCTGCCGAGCAGACATGCAGAAGGTGCTCTGCGTCACAATTTTAATGGGCAGGAGATCCCTGAAGGACCAAACTCTTGGTCCTCATACTCTGTGCCTCATTTCTTCAATATGAATGAGATCAGTCCATACATACATATACATAAGGCACTTGAGGCACTATAAGGAACTTGATATTATTATGTAAGGGTATTTTACTCATTCATGTTCATAACCTCTGTAACATAAAAGTAATGCACTTCCCCCATGGTGCAATCAATACAAAACAAGCTCAGGGTGAACAATGGGAAAAGCAAATTACCATATGTCAGGTGTAAGTCAGTCTTGTTTATCCTGCAGGGGAACCCCATGAGAGGTGAACGACCTGTGCATAAATACAGTGGTACAATGACCATGAGAGAGGAGTGGTCACACACTGCATGGAGCGATCCATAATGTTCGAGCTATGTACATCAGCACTTCCCCTAAATCTAGCCCCTAAATCCCCCTTATGTTAATACTTGGTATGTTTCCTGCGTTGATATGCATGTTTTTTTTTCCCATATTTGTGCCGCCTTGTCAAAAGTAATCTCCCAGTCACAGCAGTCTCAGAGAGATGCCTGAGATGAGATCAATATGACCAATATCTCAGGGCTCCACAGTCCTGGTTTTTGATATGAGCTATTGCATGTGGCCTGGCCGCTGAGAGTTAGGCCTCCCTAGTTTATTCACATTGTTGCTTCTTAAAGTGCCATTATGACAACGGATGGCAGAATTTCATGATTCAGTATTTTGACAGAATTACTATTCTGGGAGCAAATCCAAATGCATTCCTAAACTGATTTCTAAATCTACATCAGTTTGAATTATTGTCTTGTTTTCCTGGATACTGGTATTCCGTTATATTCAGTTAATAGAATGATTTAAAATATTATTTAATCATATTCCATTTTGAAAATTTTGTGTAATGATTTATTTGACCCCAATCATTACCTTTTGTACTCTTTTTGCCCCAGTTTTCTTTATCTGTCAGTAAGAATATCATGACGATCCAAAACAAATTATAAATTGTCTACTATAATGATACCAGCATGTCCTAGAAGGCTGTTACTTTGTGTAGGAGTACCACTGCATTACTGTACCTTAGGGAAGTAAATATTACAATTCAATGGCTGTGTCAGAAACCAAAAAAAGTGCTATGATTAGTTTGCATTTTCATTTGGTAACTACTGTCCTATAGTGCCAACATTTCTCTGTGTGTGTGTGTGTGTGTGTGTGTGTGTGTGTGTGTGTGTGTGTGTGTGTGTGTGTGTGTGTGTGTGTGTGTGTGTGTGTGTGTGTGTGTGAGAGAGAGAGAGAGAGAGAGAGAGAGAGAGAGAGAGAGAGAGAGAGAGAGAGAGAGAGAGAGAGAGAGTGAGTGTTTTGGCACTATAGGATAGTAGTAGAGAGAGATGTAAAGGATTGTGTGCGATTTGTAAGGAGGAACAAGGGATTTTGGCTATCATTTATTTTCAATATTACATGCATAGATATGTACTGTCAATCACGCGATGCTAAAGATAATGTACAGAGGTTAACGTTTTATAGGTAACTTTTTCAAACAACCAACCCAGCAAGGACACGAGGACCATAAATGTGGAGGAACATAGGCTACTATCCAAATTTGTGAACATGTGTGGGTGCTGAAGACAATAATTCAGCGTTTACAGTCGTTCAGTGATTTCATTCATGTACTGTACCACGACCAGTAGGCACATAGCGGACTCGAATCTGTGTGAATGTGTAGTTGTCATGAGGGGGTGGGAAGAATGTCTCTTTTTCAGTCGTGGCTTAAATCACATGTACGACCGTGCGGACCAATAGGATCCTGTCACGGCTCTCTCCCAATACCTGCCTCCTTCTCTCTTGTCTCAGTCCACACATACCAAACGACGCGGAGTCCGAGCCGTCATCGTTTTACTGCTGGAGCGATCTTAAGTCTGAAGAAACTCAAATATCTAAATTTGCCTTGAGAGAGGCGGCGTCTTTATCTTTTTTTGTGATGGCGAACAGGGGTTACTTATGCCACAGCTGGTTTACGATTAACTTCTTAAGTATAAAGTAGCATACTTCACAAGGTAGATGTATGTTTTTTACATGGTATGTGTTAAATCCCCATCCGTGAATATAGTTTGTTTTGGTTCTGGCTATATCCGTGGCAGTAGAGAGAGGGAGAGAGGCAGGGGAGGACTGTAAGTTATACGCACCATAATTAAACTGGCACCTCCCAGAGAGCCGAAATGATGCAGTTTTAAAACTTGGGTTTGAAAGTGTCCAGACCGGTCCTTACATTTACAACAGAGAGATTTACTTAGTCCTGATCGTAAGCAAGAGCAGATTCTAGGATTCTTTAGGAGAGCCACAATGTGAAATTAGCTTGCTGGCTACTTTGATAAGTTGGTGTTGTTTAAAAGGACGGCTGGCGACTGTTTAGCTGACGTGAACAAACTTAACGATATTACAGAGTCTTTCTGGCTAATAACAGGAGAACGTTTTAAGCTTACGAGTATGAGAAACATGTTTCGAATTGCCAGACGGACCCGTCTCTAAGGCATCAAACCAATGAGCTAGCGTAAAACAAGAAAAATGCAAAATAAATACAATTTAGAACGTCAAACTCAATAGTGTTTTCAGCGCTGAGAGAAAACACTTACCAAGTCACGGTTCTATTTTAAAGCAGTTCCGACACTGAACCGAACATTGTGTGTAATTATCATGCGTCTTTCAACCCTATATATAGGCTATACTTTGCGTAACGTGTATTCAATTTTCTTAACGACTGAAGTTTTATTTTCTTCATTTTAAGAGAAACAATTTACAAAGTTGAAAAAAATCCTTTGAAAAGTAAGGCTGGGGGAAAATATAAAGAGCTAAAAATATAGCGCTGGTTTCTTCTCCACAAAGAGTCATTTGAACTTCCCACCGCAGAGCGAGCGGGACGTAAATAGTTTTGACATGTGGATGTAATTTCTGAAGAAGAAGGAAAAAAACAGACAGATGCAGAGAAATAAAAAAGAGTGAGCTCAGTCTGAATGCGTTACAGATTTGAAAAGAGACGGGGGAAGCCAAGAGATTATTATTTTATATATATTTTACGAGCCACGGTCCGCTACGTTATGGGGAAACGGATGGATTAAAATGACTGGCTCCGTGGCACCGATTTAAGTGGATGAAAACGTCAGTGAAAACACATTTAAGTGACAATCAAACTGTATGAAGTTGCTTTCTTGCAGCGGATCTTGGAGGTTCGATTGAGCTGGTTTAGTATGGGATCCACGCTGATGTTCCACAGTTTGGGCATTCTGCTCTGTTGCTCGGTCTTGAGCAGCGTCTACGGTCTGGTAAGTTCCTTTTTCTGATCGGACATGTGGCATGTTCCTTCGGCAAAGTTGAAGGGTGGTGGAGGGTTCACCATACCTGAATGTGAATTTAGTTATTCTGTGCCGTTATTCAATGTTTTGTACGTTTTGTGATTCTGACGAATGTGATGTCTCCCTTTTGACATACACAGTACTGCAACTCCACATTCAGACACTTTATCATTAATGTCATTTACATTCGCCTTTACTGTCGTGTTATTTAATAACTTAAAGTGAGCATACATCGCAGTCGCCATCTGCTCCGCACGCGTTACAGCCAACATAGTCATTTTGCTGTTTCACATCGAATAGATTAAACTTCAGTTTCTTAAATACGTAGGCTACTGTATCGGGGAATTCATTCATCTGTAGTTTGCGAATAATTCATTCGTCGTTTGTGTTGGCTGAGTACGTTTAATTTTTTTTATTATTTTTTTGTTCAGAATCTTGGTTACAGTACCACGACTTTGTTTCATTTTGTTTCAATGAACTCAAGAGGTTATTGCTTTACCAGTAACTGTTTTACTCTTCGTAAAGCCGAACTCTTCTCCTATGTAGGAGACGCAGTGAACCCTGCGTTTTCAGAAAGAAAAAGGAGAAAGCCGTCCATTAAGATGGGTGGCATAAAGTAATGTGTTAATTACTTCCAATAGACAGCATTAGATTCCGAGGTAAGACGTAGGTCAACATCTGTGGTGGTGTTTGATTTTCAGTAAGCAGGGAAGAGCTGTGAAATTGTGCATCTGTTTCTTTCAGTGAGATGAAGGTATTCAGTTAGCAAACGTGTAGACGGATCAGTAACCATACCCAACGTTTGTACGTTTTGAAGTACAGTAACATCCTACAGGAAATGCAATGCCAAATGCTTGTCAAATACTTGAATTATTGAATTTTTAACCACAGCATCACATGCAGTTGTGTGTTTTTTGTAAATGGCATGTCTTAACATAACAGGGATTTTTTTGTCTCTAGTGTTGGTTTTTAATTGCACATTTCATTTGTACTTGGAAGACTCCAAGCAATCCACAAGTAACGCTTTACAGTTATCAAAAGGCATCAGTTGAGTCTGTACTTGGTCTGTAACAGAACAGTGCTTTTTCTCAGTGTGTTATCTAGTATTAATGAAAACACCTCTGTGAATTTTAATAAGGTGCAACAGTGCGTTTATTTGGCAATACTCTGATAAGTAGCTCCAGCTTTTCCTGTGATGGTAAGAAAACATACAGATTACAGTTCTGTAGTTAATTAATCACAAACACGTGCAGAGGAGAAAAGATCATTCCAGTGTTTAATGAGTTTCTCTTCAATTAAATGTGAGTTGGTATTGCTTTACAGAACCAATAATTGTGCCCATTCATTAGCTTGGAATTCCTAACACAGGACACATATCTCCCATGATTATCAGGGCCAACAGGTATATAAAGTAATTACCGTCTTATTTTCTTATTGACTATTGCCCTGATTGGAGATGTGTCACTCTGCCATGCTAATTATAGTTTTCCAAATATATGTCTTATTCTCTTCAAAACAGATATGAGAATTTTTTATTTGTGTGTCTGTGTGTGTGTGTGTGTGTGTGTGTGTGTGTGTGTGTGTGTGTGTGTGTGTGTGTTTCTCAGTGGTAAAATACAAACATTCAGACTATAACTGGGCAGTTCAGTTCCCCTGCTTTGCGCTTTATCTGGTATGTCTCTAATTTTGGCTAAGGCATGTGAGCAACTCCCTTTTCTTCATTGTTTCTGCACCATTTTTGCTACCTTTGAACACATAATTTATGTATATAAACAGAAGAAAGATTTACGCTTGTTAGTGAATGTTAAGGACAAAGCTGCTAAGTGTAAGGATTAAATAGGCCCCTCAGACTGTACGTCTAAAAATACTGCACTAGCAGACTGGTGACGGTTCTGCATGCAGTAGCTATGCAGTAGTGAGTGAAATAAGATGGCTTTGTATTTGTTGGCCAATGCATCGCACTAAAGCGACCCAAGTGATGAGGTACATTATAGTGTTTTCGCAGTGATGTGGTGTATCACGACACCACAGCTGGCTCATGGACACTGGCCCGTCACGCTTATGGCAGGGACAGAAGAAACCAGCATTAGACTATGGCTGGGTGTGTGTAGTCTGTCCAGCGGTTAGGCTTTCTCTGCCATCGATCCACTACCACTTGATGTTGGGCAGATGTTGCCTGCTTTTGATGGTGCGAGACTCAGATGTGGTCATTTTCATGCATCCTTCATTTTCTGTTAGTGATGATGTGCACATATGGACCCTCAGACCACACATTAAAACAGATCCCTTATCTGAGCATGCCTTATGTACAGAATCACTTTACTTTCCTTTAAATGTAGTGGATTCTGGAAGCTCATCATTAGCCAGTACTGACAAGGAACCTCTGCCACACCTTTAGTTCCATTCACTGCACTCATTCTCTGCTGTTAAGTCTGACTTGTGTAAGGAATCATTAAACGAATAAAGACCTAAGTGTCAGATTGTATAGCTGACATTGTGCTGATTTCACAAGATGGAAACGCAAGCTCATTCATTCAACAGCACGTGTGGGATGCCAACCATTGATATCTATTGCAGAACTGAAGCAGGCAGTCTGCAGGTATTCACTTCAACAGCCCTTTAAATGGTCAATCTGTTCTGGATAAAACAATTTGTACAATTTGAAAAGGCTGACAAGTGAACTACAAGTAATTCAGTGAAAGAAGCTGAAAGCTCAGTGCGTGCTAAATCAATCTGATCTGGGTATGGAGAGCTTGCTATTTTGGCTGTGCGGAAATAAGTGGGGCCCTATTGTTTGGCGGCACAGAAGAAAGTGTGTCACATTCAACCAGCCCTCTAATGGGTCCCATGGCCACATATTATATTTCAAACCCCCTTTGCCTTTACCTCACAGATAATAATTGAATGTAAACTAGACCTGTAAACCCACTCAGGGAGGTGTTGTGGCACAAATTGCTGTCCGCGCCGCCGTAGCTGCCTTTTTTAAAAGCTTGGTTTGAGATTTTTGGTCTTGGTACCGGTGTTCCGTCATTAAGATCCCTGGCCCAATGATCACGGCGGAACGCTGACAGACCTTGTTAGCCGCTGCGCCCTGAAGCTGTCAAGTGTAATCCGGCGAAAAGCACCGGGAGACGTTTCCTGAAGTGCATTCCCCTCATTAACCTGCCAATCTCGCGCCGTCGCGGAGTGCCGGGAAATTGTCCCGCCAGACGCCACACTGCGGCTTCATTTGGGTAACCCCCTCTCAAGGAAACACAACACTCCCGCCTCCCCTCCAATCTCCTTCCCCCCAACCCCCGACCCGATTGAGATCTGGGTCTCTGTTGCTCGTTCTGATTCTGTTGTGTAACATCGCGGGGATTAGCGCCCCTGCGAGGGGGGAGGATCGATAACTGTAACAGAATTCCGTGCTGCTCCGAGGCACTGATGCCTAAATGAAACAGGCTGTATGAAAGAATGCGCGGTGAGGTGAGCTTTTCTAGGCTGTGCAAACTGGGCACCCCTTCATATAGGGTGGAGTGGGGGGGTCGGTGCCCCTGCCTGCAGATACATATAGGTCCAGCATTTTTGAAACACATCACCAAAGGGTGCAGTATTACCTCTGAGACAAGCTACATTCTTAAGGTTTATGGGTAGAAGAAGCTTTGTTACAGGACGAGTCCAACTTTGTCCAATACACAAAATAGCACTGATCCATCATTAAAAAACAACCCTTAATAATAAATTTGAAGATTGACAGTTTGATTTGGTTTTATTGTACTGATTGGTCATTAATTTTAATGCACAGATACAAAATCCACAACAGACTCTATATGAATGAGAATGAATTTAATCAATTGCAAGACACTTTTGGGTGTGTAAGACTCATTTTCTTAAAACCAATCTATGCATTTCCCATTTTTAAAATGTTCAAGAAAATAAAGATATGCCTCTGTCAGGAAAATCTTTAAATAAGACAAAGAGTGATGCGTTACAGTTGAGTTATGATTGTTGCTGATAGAGCTGAGAGCCATATTTAGGAAAAGTCTTTAGCAAAATGGTTATTGCATGTGCTTAACACAGATAGAGAAATCAAAACAGTGGAAACAGCAAAATGATGGATGGGTGGTTTTAGGGCTGATCCTTTCATGAATGAGTAAGACAGTGCACAGAGAATACACTGATGAAAATATTCCCTCTTCAATACACATTCTATTCCTGGGCTTTATTTTTGGGTCTGACCACAATTTTTAGCTGCTGTTGGCAAATGGAACATTTTCTTAAGGTCATTCAATAAATAAATCATATAGTAATGCTTCATTTATTCATTAGGGACATGCATAATACATGTGTAGTATTTAGAGAGCATGTACAGTTATTACATTTTTGATCAGTTCTAGAGTAAAGTAATTACTAAGTTACACTGATGGTTTAACTAAGAGTGCTGCATTTAAATTAGTGCTGTTTTTATTCACATACCCAGCATCATGCTTTTGATAGACACTGAAATTACTGTCAGAAAGAACCTCAAGGTTTTAATTTATATAAAACAAAAAGACACTACATGTAGCCATTACAGTTCAGCTTATTGCAGTATATTTTATTGTATAACAGATGAGAATTAACTACTGCATTCAAGTCTGAAATCAGACAAAGCCTGGAGAGATTTCAGTGGAGCAGTCAAATTGAGACGGAGAAATACAAACACTAGAAAGAGCGATTTCTGTGTGGATGGGGCTGAAGACTGCAAAAAGCACTTAAAATTCCCTGGTAGGAGGAGTGAAATTAATGAGTTTACTGAACCAGGAGCTGTCACCGTATGTTACAAACACTCTCTAATGATTCTCCCAGGACGATCATGTGGAAACTCCTCCTGTCTCTGCAGTGTGCGCGCGTGTGTGTGTGTGGCTAGGTCCTGAAATTAGAGTAAGTGAAAACAAACTTAGAAAGGTGGCCTTTAAAAAAACTGGGAGCTGAGAACAGGTAAAACTAAGGCATTTGTAGGCCTTAATTATGAGGAGAAACCAGAGGGTGCAGAGGACAGGGTAGCTAGTGCTGTTGTAAAACCACAGCACTCTGGATCGTGACAAACACGTAAAAGATATAATATCAGTGAAACATTGTGATCATTTGCAGAATCTCAAATTATCTGGATGCAGCGATGAAACTCTTTTGTTGAATACAAATTGGTCAGTGGGTAAAAAAAGACCAGAATGCCACTGAAGTGTGGGAGGGATTTAGGAAGAGTGCAGGGCTTATGTCAAAACCAGAAAAAATTACTGAAAAACTTTCTCCAGTGATTTATTATTGTAAGTCGTCCCCATAAAATGAAATTTCCTGTCAGTACAGATATGAAAGGCATTTCTCCGGTTAGATTTTTTCCCTGGGGAGAGCTGAAGGGAAAGCGTGTTTTGCAGAGGTCGGACAGCTCCCTTTTGTTTGACATTTCCCTCCTGGTCCATTTGGACAAGTAGGAGGATCCCGAGGCTGATTTCCCCCCCTGCTCCTTTCAAACACACACAGGCACTTTGGGGGCGGTCGGCCTGCCCCTGCGTTCAGTGACACGGGGTTGTTTCTGGAGCACTGCTGGTCACGACAGCGGGGCACCCCTTGACAGACGGGCAGCGCTGCTTCTCCTGGTGCGTGCTTTGTACCTGGGTTGTCACGGCGATGTGTCACCGGCACAGGAAGTCCCTGCACGGTTTATTGCCCTATATTGTCCGTGGGTTTCCAGCGTCAACCTGATCTAGAATTTCTTCACAAGCAAACGGTGCTCGGAAAGCCCGGATCCTGGGTGTGCAATAATTAATGTCTTCCTCATGACTCTGTTTATGTCTGCTTAATGACTCCCATGCTGCTTGTCTCCTGGCACCATGACTGAACACCATAAATATTGATAATTGACAGCAAAATCAAATGAATGATTCCTTCGTGTCCTGCAAATTAAGTAAGTTATTTGATTAGGTTGTTTCTTGGTAAAGGTGCACATGACAGGATCAGTAGATGCCTCTGTGCTTAATGGGGAACTTGAAAGCTGATAATGGTCAGAGATAATTCAGCTCAATTAATGGCGTCTCTGTGTTGCGCCATGCCTTCTTGTGAACTTTTGACTCGATACGGTTCCCCCTCCCCCCAAGTAAAGGGGGGCATTTAATCTAACTGCTACAGCACTTTGTAACTTTTAGCAGCAAAGAACCTTTTTTCCCCACAGTACGGAATAATCTCAGGCGATTCGCTCATTTCAACACCTGACCCGTGTTGATGTGTGATACTTGGAAAAAGACACAAAATTGGCTTTAATTTCAAAGTGGAAGAAAAGCCTCAACAATAAACGTTTTTATACAGTGCAATACTTGTCACACAGACAAAAATGTGGAAGAAAGACTTGAGTTTTAAACCTTGAAGATCCAGTCTCTTGCCTTGAGAAACAAAGGACAGCTGCCATGTTCTGACAAGAAGATCAGCTTTTGTGGGGGCTGCTTCGACCCAGATTGTGTATCTGTGAGTCCAATTAGGACATGCCGGACTCCTACCTCGCTGGGAATAGAATCTTTTTTTTTTTTGTTTGACTGTGGCGTCGCACTTCAGTAGCATGGCATCGCAGGTTGTCACTGCTTCTGTTCAGAGTGAATCCCTTCAGAGAGAAATCAAAGTAAGATGTCATGACCACTGTCTTATTTGAGGGGGCGTAGCTGTTGTCAGTGACCAATTGGAGAAGAAAGTGGATTATGAGAACCAGAAAGCACACTGTTCACACAGTCAAGGTACTGCTTTGTGTACAATGGATGGACGAAAAAAACCCCACAGAGCATCTGGCTTTTGGTGATAACCATTAGGCCAGTCTAAACTGGAAAGCTTCAAAATCCGATAGCCACGGTCCAGGGTGCAACTGCAAATCAGCTGTGCCTAAGCCTCGTTACAGCTTAAAGCCCAAAGGTTGTGTTGTGTTTGACTGGCTTTATGTTGCTACTCAGCTCCGAAGGAACTACGCATGACTGGTGCAAGCAGCCCTGGAGATTAAAACAAGAGAGCTCCAAAACAGCCCTCAGTGTGTTTTTTACATAGGGCTCGCTGAGCTGGCATAAAGGTCAGCGTGCTTTTTTTGTGCTAGAAAAGGATGATAAAAAAGTACATTAAAAGATCAAAGGCCAGGGAGCAGACCATCGGATTTTGCCTCTAGCGTTTACCTGTTTGAGCAGTGAGAGGTGCTCTGTTTTTAAATTTGCCACCCCCCCACCTCCCAGTCAAAATTCACTTTAGGAGGACAGACAAAGAAATGCGGACAGTCTAGGACCATTTAATGACTCAATAACACGCCTGTGACATCAGTCCTCAAAATAAAGCGCTCCCTCAATACTAACGACAGTTGGCTGGAATGTTGACTTGCTGGGAAAGGCTGGGTACGCACAATGCCTGTGATTTTGTTTTAAGAAAAATGTGACCAAAATGTTTATTTGCAGTTTGTTGGATTGCATGCACTCAGACTTCTTGTGCACAACAAAAAAAGCCGTAAAAAGAGAGGAAAAAAAAACTGCCTGTACTTTTGGTCATGTCTATAAATTCATCAACACAACAGATGTTTGCGTGTGATACAAGTCGCGGGAGAGAGTGTGACTCCTGTAAGGGTAATGACCATTTGCAGCAGTGTAGTGACAATTGACTTGGTGTGTTGATTTCTGATGTTGACTAATAAGAATTCCTTTTTTTTCCAAAACACTGAGACCTTTTGGTACATAGATTTCATTATCACAGGTTCTCCTGTCCTGAACAAAAACCAAGACCTTTGTGCATTTAGTATGTTTCAGCCACCAGGTATTGAATAATCTTCTTTTCAGCTACCTGTCACAAACAGAAACTTGTACGTGCCTAGCTTGTGGCAAGAATCTAATATGTTTTGCCCTAACGCTGAACAACACAATTAAGCAAGTGTTACATTTCATCGTCACTTACTCAAGGACATTTCATCAGTCACAGACAACTGTGAATTGTCTGTCTTTCTTCCCTAATTTGTAGCTAGAACATCAGTAGGGGGTGTATTCTTATCTAATCACTTTTGCAATCTAAGCCAGGGGTAACAGATTGACTGGTGAGACTGGAGGAGACTGTGCTATTGATGGACATTAATAGGAACCACCCAGATCAATGAAATGCATCATAACAAGACACAGGACAGAGAATGATTGGCTAGCTCAGGATGAAGGCGGCACACTGACATTTTAATCCTTTTATTGGGTGCACATCCTGAACAAAGTGAAAGAACTGATGAGGGTGCACTTGTTAAGCACTGATATCGCGCCATCAGGTTTTCTCAGCTGGAATTTAATCCTCTGTAGGTAGATGGTGGGAAAGTCCTTTTTGAAATTGCCTGGAAACTGTGATAAAATCTGCTTCCTGGCAGATTGTATTTTAATAATACAAAACAATGACTAGATGGTATTACTAAATGCGTCGGCGTTGCCATGACAGCCATAACTTCATACAGAGATTGTTACCTGATTGGCCCCTCTATTCTTGGGTGTATGTGTGCCTTTGTGCATCTTATGAAGTACGAGTCATGATTGCAATCAGTCTTTTGGATTTCTGTCTTGCAACTTTGCTGGCACCGGAGGAAATTGTACAAACCTCTGTAGTCTGTTAACTGTGATGAAGAGTGACGCTGCCCATTCACAGCTGTGTACTTGAGCACAATGGAGCTGATAAAGGCAATTATCCCCTTGTGGGATCCATCAAGGAGAAAGAAAACCACCAGAACTGAGTTTTTTTTTTTTTCCCTCCAGAATACATGTGAGTTGAGGCAGGAAAGGAGTGTTAGTATTGCGAATACTGAGCAAAGTAATCCTGAAGATTATCCGTAGTTAAACATCGCAATCTGCAGTGAAAAGGCGACCCATTGTGATCGTGTTGTGCGACTCCCACGGGCTAACGGGTAACACTCGAGAGCAGTGGCCCGGAGAATCATGCCTCCTACTGGTTGGCACGCTAGGCTAAATTACAGGTGATAGCAAGGAGTCGGACACATTTAGTCACCTCAGCTGCATTCCCTGCTGATCACCAGAGAGAAAACATCTCACCAGCAAACCGAGCAACCAAGGATGGAGGTGGCATCTCTCTGTGTTCTCCTTCAATGCCTTACTGTCTTAAAGTCACAGCGTCACACCAATTTCAAGTTTGAAAGCAGGGATGGGACCCAGTCGTACCGCGTTGTCTGTGGGAAATCCATCCAGTTCTGCTTGGCAACTTTCACAACAAATAGTAGCATTTGAATTTACTAATAATCAACGGTTAATCAGAAAATAGGTGGGCCATGTACCACCTGAAAGAGTGGAGTATGAAAAGCTTAGACACCAGTACCTAGAAGGAAAGTATTTGCTGGCCTTCAATAAGGTAATAACTATTTGAGTAAGGACATGTTGATGGTAATGGCTATATATAGCTCTAGACCACTTACAGCTTAGTTCATGCATTTATTTTTTCAGTTCAGATTTGAAGTCTGTGCAATTTCCCCACAAATGACCAGGTTTTGTGAAATGGAAGAATGGAATGGAAATGGAAATCCTGCTTAGATGATGCTTCTAATGAAAGAAAATTATCCTAATGATATTCAGCATATACTTGCAATTCACAGAGAGGTCTGAGGAATGGCATTCATGTGGCTCGTAACATCACTACAGCACTTCTGCTGATGTTTTCATACGGTAACAACATCGAGGAAACGCTAAGCTGGGAGCAGGCATATGTTTGCCATTTAGTCTAGACTTAGAAAGGCCTAGTGGTCTGTGTGTGACTGTCTTAGTGCCTCTAAGAGTATCTCAAAAAAGATTTTCCCAACATGGCTGTGATAAGGCAATGCCATTCTGATATCACTACAGTGTCACAGCAACATTGTGGGAGCACTACGTGTCCTAATTCATGGATTGCTGACGTTCCTACACACATAGAATTTTTGTGTAGAACTAGGTCACTGTTGGAACTTCTGCTCTCGGAGAAAAGCACGTTTGTCTTGGTTCTCCCTCAGTTAGCACAAGGCTGCTTTCTCCAAACAACCATTGGAGAGAGAAAACATCTTAACTCTTGCAGTATTGCATAATGTGTTTCATTTGTTCGATTTGGTCGAACAGATTAAAAGCTACAACTTTACATCTTCAAATCAATTTATATGAAAATATCCGAGGGCCATTAATTTTATTATGACTGACGCATAGTGAGCTTTTGAGAAAGTTCATGACTCAGTCTCATAATTTGCTGGTTAATAGTGGGGTCTTCAGTTTCATTGACGTGGTAAGGTTATACCTTGGCTGTGTTTGACTCAGGAAGAAGTTGTTTTCTTGACTTCCCTTGACCTCTTCTGTTTTTCTTGCCTCTTTTTTCCCCTGCAAGAATGTGAGAGTGCTAGTAATTCAATGCTACCTTTATACCAAGCTGAACTGGTGGCAATTCTAAGACAGACAGATTGATGATAAATATTCTTGCTGCCGGTTCTTTGATTGTCCTTCAAACTGCTCGGCATTTCTGAGGAATTAGACAGCAAAGGCTTTGTGTGTTGGTGTGTACACTCATAATTTCTCAAAGGCTCACAAAATGCCTCCAGGAATGAGTGCTTATGGTTTCTTGCACAAAATGTTAGAGGAGAGCGCTGAAGAAAATTAAGACCAAGATTTTTTTTCCAGAATATCTGATTTTGGGATTACTAGTCATTAAGCTAATTACTGTGTAAGCAAAGGGCAATGTGGGACAGTGATTAGGAAATTGGTGTGTAACCATAAAGTTGCAGGTTTGAAACCTTGGTGGGTAGGGGGGGGTGGTTAGGGGTGTTCCTGTTGCACCCCAGAGTATGGTACTTAACTTGAATTACTTCAGTAAATATTCATTCTGTTTCATGAAAGAAATCTGCAGAAATGTTGGATAAGTGTCCTGAAGCTCAGTTTTCAGTTTGTAGGTAGAGGAATATCAGAATCCTGTTATTGAATTTAAATTTACCTAAGGCAATCCACAGTTAACCACATGAGGCATGACCTGCACAAATGTGGCTTCTGTACTGAGCTGAAATGGATGGTCCCAGGTATGTTACATTCAGTAAAAGGCAGGAAAATTCAAGTGTAAGAAGGAGCTGTTAACTTGTTATCTCACCATGCTTTTGAATGTGTATTCCCTATGTTTGAATTCACAAGGTATTTTTTCATGACATGGTTTTTTTCCCCGTTCATGGTTTGACTAGTTCAGTCTGGCAACAATACAGTTGTCCTTCAATCTGAGTAATGCGTTTAAGTGACTATTCTTTCATTCGTTACACCAGGAAAAAGAGACCAGTAACCTCATACACAATAAAGAGTGCTGCCCAAAGCACAGTGCGGTTTGACAGAACAGAGGACTGTGAGACACTGCTTACGTCTTTTGAGTGACTGAAGAACAGCTCACATTATTCTCAACTTTGTCTCACACTTGTGAGATGAGAAAGTTAAGGGAGTCTGTAACATTTCGCACTGATGTGCCACAGGATGAAGGTCAAAATCTGCTTCATGTCCATACGTCAGTAGCCCAGGTCTCACCCTGGGCCTTTCATTCAGAAATCTGGTTGCTGAACCACTAATAATAATAATAATAATATTAATAAAACCACAACAGCAATAATAGTTCTGGGCCTGGATAGTGTCAAGTGATTAAGTCAGGTAATTCCATACAGTAAATTGGCTTAAATAACCTTGTATTTTTTCCTTTTCTTTTCAATTTTTTTTTTTTCTTTCTGGAAAGGATTCAGCATAGCTGTGTGTCCTTGATTTTTTCTGTAATTCACTGTATGCTTTAATATGTCCATGGAATAGCCAGTATAGGTTTAGCATTTCTATTTTCTGAAAATTTAAGTTAAATGCATTGATTTTATTTTGATGCTGCAAAATGGACACAGATGCAAAATATTGGATAGCCTTCTGTATAGAGACTATAAAATGTGATGAGGGGGGCAATCAGGCCCATTTTTCTGGGCCTCAGAAAGGTCTGAAAGTTGCCATGCATAGGTAGTTGACAATGTCCTGGTGGATATGTACTGTAGTAGGAAAATGTGAGTTGAAGAAGCTCTACATTAAACTTCGGCCTATGAAGGAATTTTGATTTTTGTTGACAGTTTTAAATTTTGCTTTCCCAAACTTCAGAAAACATAGCCCAGACAGGAATCCTAAAATTCCAAATTTTAATTAAGTTTTAAGCAGGAACTTCTCAAAAACTGACCAGAGGTAAAAAAATCCTAATGTCTATGTAGAAGGATAAAAGTTGCAAGCATCCTGCTCTAGTGAAGCCAGACTTTTTAGCTGAAGCCATTCATAGTCCCACAAAAGCACAAGGCCATCTTTAATGCTGTTAATGTTAATGCTGTATGCAAGAATAGATTAAGGGTTTTGATATGTTCTAGAATTCCAAAGCCACATTTGTCATAAACATGAAACCCAAAGAGATCATGTGGTAATGGTGTGATATATACACGTAATGTAGAACGTGCATATCGATTTGAAAATCATACATTCCAAATGATCCTGTCGGAGCAAGTGTATGTAATGGAACAAATCAAGCTTGG
This sequence comes from Megalops atlanticus, assembly GCA_019176425.1. Taxonomy (NCBI): domain Eukaryota; kingdom Metazoa; phylum Chordata; class Actinopteri; order Elopiformes; family Megalopidae; genus Megalops; species Megalops atlanticus. The sequence continues at coordinate 13,006,434 of CM032898.1, read as the reverse complement.
GTAATTATGGCACACGCAGTCAATTTTATCCAATTTAGCAGCAGATATGAGGCTAGCGCTAGTCTGACTGTTGTTACAGATAACTTCATTTGCAGATATTTTCCGGGGCAGAATAATGCAAGATTGCAACCTCTGTTCTCAGGGGAGTGACAAAGTGAGGAATTAGCCTCATTCTACTCAGGTACAGAAAGAGGGCACTTCATGAATCAGAAGGATCTTATATTGCAACATGCAGTTATTGTGAACAACTCCAAACTCAAGTATGGTAAGTGTGTGTAGGTGTGATATTTTGCTGTTACAGACCAAATTAATGCTGTGGCTTTAAAATGTGCTATTGTATGAAAAAGCTTTAAATTTAAAAGGTTAATCAAATGTTATGGCACACAAAAAACAATAACAACAACAAAACATTTACTCATTTCAGCAAGTGTTGTGCAACACATAGAAACAATAGTTTTATTCAATATTACAGCAAGGAAAGTAACTGTTAACATATCATCAGGCTTGATAAATACTAAAGTTACACAAAGATTTGTATGTTCCCTTATGTGTTCATTTTATTTTAATTCACAGTTCAGCACATTTTTTTTATTACGGGAAATTCTAATGGCAAGAAAAATAAGGGTTTATCAAGGACATGTGCGAGGGTTATCCAGGGCAGCAATTTGCTGCACATGCTACCTCTCACAAATGTGCCAAGGAGATAAAGCAGAATTTAACACAAACAGATTGTTAATGAAAATTAGAATAATTGGTTAGATTAATCAATTGATCACCACAGCCCCATTTAAAACCTTAGATAAGCAATTTCATTCATTTACTGGTTCATTTCATTTGGACAAATAATGATTATTTGTCCTAAGGTTGAGCATGCAAAGTTCAAGGCCAGTAGTGGGGTGTGTGTATTTGGTTGTTCTAATGAGCTGTGGTCTTCCAGGCAAAACTGAAGAGATTTCTCTTTTTTTAAATAAATTTAGTCCCCCTTGCTTTAAAATACAGATGGGGGAGCCCCTTCTACTGAAATCAGCTCACATTGGAACATACATCATAACATTTCAAAGCATTTCAAAGATAAAGATAAAACACTGTGAGAGGATGAATTCATCCATGTAATGACTGCTGCAGATATGGCTCTGACTCCATGACAGCAGCTTCAGGGTTTTCACAGTCATACTTTCTTTGTCACTCAAAGCCTTGATTGGGATGATGGCAGGAGTGGCTTTCCTGTAGATGGTGACTTCAGGACGCTCTGAATTTTAAAGGCCGCATGAGCCATGCTCCAAGCAAGAGATGCTAAGGTTAACAGAGATTCATTTAAGATAATGATGTGCTTATGAATACTTGGTTAACATGTGCTTAATCTGTAAACGTGTAACCAAAATGAAGTGGGAATATTTTAATCCCATCAATAGAAATCCTGGAGTTTACATGTTGGGCTGTGTCTTGAATAAACTTATTGCTTTCTGTCTCACGCTCTTTTCAGAATAATCATATGTGTCTGACAAAGGCAGGCAAAAACAGTTACAGCTATTATTTCCTCCCACAAAGGATTTATTAAACCCAAATTGTCATTTATTTATTACAATAATGTCAAGTTAATTACATGTACATGTGTACATCATGCACATCAAAAAAACTAAATCTGCCATCATCAAGGTGCCAGGGCAGTGATTCATTCATAATGTTTGTAAAGTGAGGTTAATATTTTTTTCATGTAATACATTTTCTTTTTAGGTTTATTATCAGAAGGTTACTTTAGCAAAGCAAATAAATACACATATCTTTTTTGAATAACTAAATAAATAAAAAGCAGTCCTTTGGTTTGATTATATTTAATGTATTTTTAAAATAATATTTGAAGTGCAGTTTCACTAACAGTGATGGTGAAATAACACTCACTCCTTATTAGTACATGCTAGCTGGGTAACTGGCTGGCCATCCAGCTACAACACATGAAGTATTTAAACTGAATGCTATCTCTGATATTTTTTTTTTACTAAATTCAAGGTGAATGCTTGTGGCTTAGCATAGATGCATGTAAAATTTCAAGGCATGTTTTAATAGTTAAATGTAGATCCATGGAGATCTATGGCTACATATTTTTTGTAAAAAAGTAATGTTACTTAAGCTTTACCAAAGGCACTAAGAATAATTCATGTTACTAGTCAGGTAGCAAGCTATATTGTATTATAGCATGTTAGATAGCCTGTATATTATTTTAGTTTAGGTACAGCTAACATTAGTTACAACCTAAAAGCAGGGTTTGCTACAATGCTGGTTTAGTGAACAAACTTCAGATTTCCTGGATGCTATCTAAGTAAATATATATCTGGCCACAAGTAGCTAAATAATTGAAGCCAGGGATCGTGAGGTCTAAACAGTAATCTTGGAAGCATTTGAGAAAATGATAGAAAGATCTCTTGGAAATATATTTTGGAGGCCGGTTATATTACATTGTTATATTAGCAATGCTTTTAGTCCTTGACTGTTAGTTTCATGGAGAAGAAACAGAATCAGAAAAAATAAGGATAAGTCCAAAATGGTTTGCCATTTGCCAGGACTCAAGGTCATTGTGGTTATGTCTGCAGGAAACTCTGAAAAGGGCCTCCCTCTCTGTGTTGTATAGATAACCTGTACTTATGTGGATGGCCTACCTGCATCATAAATTTAATTTTAAGAATACCTGCTATCCAGCTGTATGCTGTTTAAGGCTACTGTCAACTGTATTATAATCTTTATCTCCACACGCACACACACACGCACACACACACACACACACACACACACACACACAAAGACATACACAGTGGTATTTTGAAAATGAAGGACATTTGAAGTTAATTTTCTAGAACTTCACAAACAAGTTTAGAGCACAGTCTTTAGGCTATTTAAAATTGATTCTTAAAACCTTTATTTGGATCAAGCTGTTTTTATAAGTATGATACTACACAATAGATGCAGTGGAGTTTGAAATGAATTGCTTTATTGAGTAGGCCTCTGACTCTGTGAACTGCACTGAATACAGATGCATTATGACAGTGCTCCGGTGGTGTGTCTGCACTGTTTTAAGTTATTTGCAGCCACTTGTCACATCCATGTAGACAGAAGAGGATGTACTTACTGTATGGCAGAGGAACCAAACTGCAGATTATCCGTCATGGTTGGCACGTTCAACATCTCCATTTTTTTGAACAAAGAAATAGAATATTACTGTTCATTTCATTCTTTATGAGTTCCCCTTTGTGTTAGTGCATTCGGTGATTGATTAAACTGCTCATTGTTGTTTGTCACTGTCAGTGCTATTCCAAGCTTAAAGTTTGTGATCAGCTTTGTTGAAAGAACAATAACATTTCATCTTTAAAGTAAATGCAGAACAATTAAAATGCAAATGAAAGAAATGGATCTTTTTGTTTGGGTGGTTCCTTTGTTTTGTATGAAAAGTCCTCGGACATTGTAACTATGGAGGACATTATGAATCGGTCCTCACAGTGTATTAGATGATGTTCAACTTCATAACAATTAGCAGACGTTTTAAATAAAAGACAGTGGCCGATTTGGCTCCTTGGCTATCGGTAATGTTTCCCATGCTGGTGAGAAACAGTGACCATTTTCTTCCAGAGAGAAATGCTTCATCTCATCTGCAGGTCATTAATATGAAATGTATTCAGCTGACCTCAAACTAATGAGAGCCGTTAAAATCTTCTTTGGGGAAATCGACTTGACTAACTGCAGCGTGTATGCAAATGCTCATAACCCATTTGAAAGAGAAACAAACTGGATTGTATTAATCTAAAATGAACTTGATGAAATGTGTGCCCTCTTCAGCAGTCAGATGAGATTTATTGGCTCCGAGTATGCAGATGGAATTAGACTACTCCACTTCCACAACAACATGCCAACGCTGTAGTCAAAAGACAAAGAGAAAGTTGGCCAAAGGAAATAAAGATCAGTTGCATTGGTTGGAAACAGAACATGGATTGTTTTCAGCCTAATTGACAGGACATTGCTGATTGCAATCATCAACAGATCTGCTCATAAAGGAAAGAGTAAGAAGGAAGTATGACATGTAGATGTAGTTGCTCTGCTATTGATTCAATAATATATTGGCGTTCAGACAGCGGTTTGTCTTTGCTGTGACTTCTTCATTTAATTATGTTCTGTTCAATATTAGCAGTCATTTTAAAAAAAGAAAGGTTCTGCTTGAAAAATATGTTAAAAGTGTTCAGTTTTCCTCTTCTACTCATTAGACAGATGCACTAGGTCTAATGCTGAAAGGCCTAAACTCAATTGCACTTAAATAATTAGAACTTGGAGAGGGTGCATCCACTGCAGCAGGATGTTCATAGGAAGTGCAACAGCCAAGGAAAGTGATGTAACTCATGTACGTTTCCTAAAAATCTAATACACTGATCCTTACGTTACAATTTATTAGGTGAACATATTGGAAAGTAAGGCACTCGTCTCACTGCATTTTTCTGTGAAGAAGTGGACATTTCCTTCCGCAAGAATGTTGTGCTCTGATTTTGGCACACGGAATTCCCCTTTCTAATTTATGAATGGTGAAAGGGCAATAGATTTTTAACTTGGTGCAACAAGTCGTGTACAAATGGCCTTCCTGAACCATTTAAGCGATTTGCTTGCAATTTGAACATTGAGATACTGTTTCAGTGTCATTGGTGGTTTCTGTAATACCGTCGCTGTGGTAATGCCTTCCTTTCTGCTGGACCCCAGAATTCCCAGTGATGCATTCTGTGCCGGGGAATTGAATAGGGTTGATCTCTGAGGATCGGCTGCCCTCTCTCTGATTAACCCCCCGAGATGGCTTTGGTCTCGCACAGCCTCTCTCGTATTGCACCCAGACGTAACCTCCGCAACACGCCGACGCCTTCTCACTGAACGGTTTTGCTTTCTTTTTTTAATATGTGTTCTCGCATCTACAAAAGATCTTTCAAACAGCTACTTCCTGCGTGGTGCCAGGGCTGGCGGCATCCCCAGTCATGTTGCAGAGATGTTTACGTGATCCAGAGATGCAGCCTTGCGCTCTGGCAGGACCGGGTCAGCACGGAGGAGGGAGAGCACTCCTTGAAAGGACCTTTATTAGATTCATTGCAATCCTCTGGGGCTTTTTGGGGGTTTGTAAGTATGCAGTTCACAGCTCCAGATTTTTCCAGCGAGAAGTCCGAAAATCTTGCACGCCAGCCGCAGCAATATCTAGGCCACTTCGAGTCAGATGACAGAGGGAAGCTTTGGGCTCAGGTTTTGAACCAGCTAACTTTATATTAAATATAGATAATTCACAGTCATTGTTTTGCGGAGAGCTTACAGGTACAAAAAAAGCAAAAGACACACAGGTTATAGACACTGTACAAACATCAGATGCAACTTACACTTTCATAAACAATGTCTTGCCTGTAACTTTGACTTGTGTATAAATGCAAGTTTTCATTCCTACTGGTGATCATTGAACTGTGTTTCAGAAAAAAAAGTCACACATACTTATCCATGACTTGCAGCTAATGACAAATTCTGATTGAATCCAGTGGTATGTCTGTTTTGTGTGTAAAACGGATGGCCTGAGGTTTCACACCTTCAGAAAGTGCCTTGTTTGCATTCTGCTTACATTCTGAAGGCACAACGGACCTTTAGCAAAGTCGTTTTGTGTCATTATTGTTTTGTGGGGGACAGCACATGAACAAAGTGGAGTTTTTTGAGAGTGGGCATTTGAGGAAAGTTTGTATTTTTTCTTGTTATTTTTAGTGGGGGACAGCAGTTAAGGTTGTTCCTTCGTCATTGCTTGTGGAATACAGAACTTAATGTTATTTTTTGACTGATTTTCTTTTTTTTGGGGGGTAGGGGTAGGTAGGGGGTGGGGGCGATTACCAACAGCTCTTTAACAGTTGCTTTTTGCCATCGCTGTCCTGTGGGAGCGCGAACGAGGGACCCATCAGGACTTCCTTGCGCCGCTCCGCTCACGGCTTTGAAATGAAAAAGAGGAGCTTTGGGCAAGTGAGTCACTGACTTGGAACACTTTTCCAGCGGCGATGTAGGGGGAAACACAGGGCTTCATTTATCCGGCTCAGCGCAAGGCCCCGACGCACGACCGCTAATGTATGCAGGGACCATATACCGTACTGTAAATGTGTGCTATCAACTCATGCGCGGCTCGGGGCTTCACATACCTGCACACTGTTGCCTATTGACGTAGGCCTCGCGCTTTCCCCCAGAAGCCTCTGTCCTGTCTGGTCAAACATAAACACGGGTCCGGTAAGGTTAGCCGTGCGTGTCGCAAAGCCACGCTGAAAGGCCTTTTTGCAGCAGAAGCTGGTGAGATGTACCATGCAGGAGCACACAGGAGTGCAGCGAGAAAAGGGGCCCTGAACACTGACCCCAGAACAGGAGCCTGCTTGTCCTACATGGAAGAATCGCCTTGAGGTGGCTTATAAGAGTGACCCACAAGCTGTTTCTTTTTTATCTCAGCACATGCCAGGTTTTTGTAGAAATAGGCAAAGGTGCCTTGTAAAAAACACAGCCTTTAAAAGACAATTAAGTTGCCATGAGGTATAATTGTAATACTATGGTTGCTGCTGGTCAGTAGGCATCAGTTAGGAAATTCTTTTACAACCATACCTACTTTTTAAGATTCTCATGACATATGGTCTCTATTTTCATTCCCACCTCTTTTTGGTCCAGTGAAGACATTAGGATATTATTTTTGTTATATTCATTTGAATGAGCCTTTCCACATGCTGTGTAAAATGTATTTCATTCAAACCTTTGTACTTCACTAATCTAATAAGTGAACTACAAACCTACTTGTCTCATTTTGACCAAAAGGCCTTCACATTTGCAATGAGTGAGTACCACTCATTAAACCATGCTGGTACAAGCATGTCTGAAAAAGGTGAAATAAGAAACGCCATGTGTTGTTTCCTTTGATGGAACCAGTTGAAAGTGAGAAATTTCCACAATCCTAGTTTAGGTAGATAGGAATTTTTGTGTTCAGGGCCTGTTTGTGTCAGAATAGTACTGTGAGGTTTTTGTTTAATCTGTGTGGTGTAGGGATGGGTGAACGGATACGAGAAGAGGGCAGGGGAAGTGAGAGCAGGACTCTTTCAGAAGGTACAAGATTAATAGCCTTTCAGAGTGGCAAAACTATCACGACTGGGAAGATTGAACAGATCTTGAAGGAGCAGACTCAATTGACCCAACCGGGTTGTGTGTGATATGGAACACTGGGCATGACAGAGCCAGACAAGTGTCTAGCCCACTGTCTGTTATGCAGCTTTGTCCTCTGTGTCCCCTAACCACTCACCACCTTAGGGTGTTCTCACACTTTGTTTGTTTGGAGGGGATTTTCCAGACCCATTTTTTATTCCCACAATTTGGTTCATTTAGTCACGTGTGAATAAACTCCAAGCTCACCAAAAGATGACTGAAGTTTTTATGTAGAAGGTCATCGTGGGTCCTCTTCAAACAAACTGCGGTATGGACGGTCCTGAAATTTTGCTGATGCAAAAGCAATCTGCTCTAAGCAAAACTTGTGTGGATGTAGTTGAGTTGGAATCACTTTTTTCTTCCTTTTTCATTACTGACTCTACATGAATGTTGACTAATTGTGCTTTTAATACACTGTTACATCCTGTTACTACAAATAGGCTCACCTTGGTGATGACTACCTGTTGCCCAGGTCTGCAACAGGCATCTAGTGGGATGTGTGCATCATCACAATCTGATTTCTCTGAAACATTCTGATTTTACCGTTTCTTTCAGTTCTGTTTGGAAGGATCACCATATCAATAACATGCCAGTGGTTCTAAATGATTTTTCACTATTATCATATACCTTGAAATTTTTTGTATCCAATAGAACTGTAGCGTGGATCATTGCGTGCGCTTAAAAAGTTGCAGCGTGAAATAAAGGAAACCATCACACAAGTCCCTTCTGAAACGTTTGCAAACAAATTCAGATCTAGACTTCAGTAAGTGTCCCTGATGTGAAAATGACATCTGATGACGTCCTGCCAATGTTTTTCCTGGGGTCATGTCTTGGCACTCCCTGGAAACTTCAAATTCATTCGACCTTCCCTTCTAGGGTCGATCACAATGGACCTTTAACAAGCTAATCAGAGCTGGGGGGGTTATGTTTTGATTAACGGGACGCACTACCTCTCTGATAATTAAGCAGCCAGTGATTACGTCCAGAAAAAGCCTCGCTGGTTATGCAGTTACAATCAGTGATTCTTGGACGAGTGAAGCGTGCGGATTCTTACTGTGCAATTTGGCTGCCAGATTGTACCCTTGGGGCAATGTGAGGTGGGTAGGACGGGGGGAAAGGGGTGGCATGGGGTGAGGGCCACTCTGCGGTGTCCGGGTCTCGCACCAGTGACCCAAAAAAATCTTCCGTAGCCGTTTCAGTGCATCTGTGCATTCTGAGGAAGGATTTTCAAGGTTGTTCATCTTCTACATCAACCGTAATTGGCGAGTAAAAAATAAACAAACAAAGCTCTTTGCGATGTTATTGACTTCTCCGCTGAAGAGCTCTTTATTATCCGGTGCCGCGGTCGTTCAGTTGATTAGAGCTCCATCAGTCAGGAACGGTCGTCGCTGAGGAGCGCAAAACTGCATAATGGGGGCCTGTGCTGGGCTTCCCATGACTGTAATCACGAGCGCACTCGGCCTCCAGCGCAAATGGTGGCGAAGTTCTACCGTGCCTGAAGTACGATCGCGCCATTGCCTGTTGAAGCCGAGTTCAAGTTGCGGTGACTGATGGGAACAGAGGTTGTCCCAAGTTCCTTCTCCCAAGAGGATGACAGACTATCACAGAGCCTTTAACAAACACCTTTTTTATTATTATTACTACAGCAATCCATCACCATGTTACCACTGGGTTAAATCCATGTCATCATTTTTCTTTGTTTGATAACACCTGTGTAACAACTACCTAACCTGATTTTGTGGAAAGGCTGTTTCCTGCCTCTGACTATGCACATAAAAAATTAGTCAGCCAATGTAGTGAGAAATGAGTGGTTTACATTAGGCAGAGTGCAATTTAACATGCTAGATGATTCCTGCATCCAGGAAAAGGCCACATGTAATGAATGTCATTTGTTTCCCATTAGATTCCTCTTGAGCTTGTGACTAGGTACATGCAGGATCACTGTAATCCAGGACAGTTACAGAAGCTCATGGCTTGAAATAAACCTGTAGACACAGCATTTTTACCATGAGTTTGTCATTTTCTGTTGCATGTTTCTAATTCGTAAGAATAAGTACCATTAACTACCGTTCTTTTTAAGTCCTCAGACGGCTACTTCAGTGAGCATGCTTGGAAAAAAAGACCTTAAAACGGAAAGATGTGCATTCAACTGTGCCGTATGTGGAGCGTGGCTGTAGATTCCCATGGGAAAGCATTATAACATTTTAAAAAGGTCCATCCTCCATCCCCCCTTGGCCAATATCTGACCTCTGCAAGAAAAAGCACCTTCTGCAAACTGTTGCAGAGGGCATGTGCAGGGGACATGCATCGTAATGCTATTCACCATGGAGGTGCTAGAATGCTTCCCCCATTATATTTGACAAGCTGGAGTAGCCCACATTATACAGAGGCCGTTGGAGATCTTTTGGCATGGGTAATTGGGTGACACTGGTTGACACGGCAGAGTGTCACATCCATTTAGTCACGCAACGGCGTAATTTGGCTGGCGCTGCATTCTGTTTCGATCTTCCCGAGGAAGAGGCCATGCAACTGGAGGGGCTTGTCCGTCAAAATGACGCCAATTTTTTGTCGTGAGGATAGCCCATAGACCTTTTTTTTTTTTTTTTTTTTATGGGCCTGGAGAATTTGGAAGCTGGTTCATACCCTCGGAAATGCATTACATGAAACTAAAATATTACGTGACACGTAGTACTACTTAAAGACTGCTTGTAAAGTGGAGTCACTCATTGAATGTCCATGTGGTTACTAAAATGAATTTTATTATTGAACCTATGGAGACATCTTACTGACAAATAATGTAACTTATATTGTACATATTTTGGCAATATGTGGCATGGCACATTTGGTAATCACAGAAACTTCTAATGCATTTGACTACTCACAGTGTGGCTAAAGTAGAAGCTAATATAGAATGAGAAAATTCAATCTGTAAGGACAGTGCATCATCTCCTGATTACTTCATCATTTATAGAAAACAACTATTTCAACGAAATGAGTCTAGGCAAACTGGGACAATGGACCATAAAATTCTAAATCCATCTGCATGAAATAGTCATTTAACTAATACAATGCAACATGAAGTTGTACAGGAGCATTGTTCTTTCACCACTATGGTCCCAGGCAAACCCTGTATTGTACTCTGAATGGTTGGGGTTTGAGCAGCACAGCGTAATTGAGTTCATCTTGCTTTCTTTTGTTTCGTAAGTCAGTCTCACTTAAAATGAACTGGTCCGACTTGCACAATTTATACCTCAAGTGAGTCTCATGGGGCGGGCGGGGGTTGCCATGGAAAGAAAAACAGCATCAGATTTTCTACCAGTATGGATTTCTACCAGTCTCTTTTTGTAGGTGTAGCATTTTATTCATTATATTATATGCATGCATTATGGATGTTATGTTTTAACATGAGAAAAGAGCAGAGCCAGAGTGAGGCAGCATAGGTCACCTCTACATTCGTGAGCCCTAAAGTTACCTATGTTGCATTTTGCTTTGTAATGTATGTGCTGTCTACTGGCCACGGAGAAACTGCCTCGGGTGCTTTGCCTAAAAATAGTTTTTCAAGTGGCTGTCAAGCAATTTTTCAAGCTCATTTTCCAACAAACAAAATTCCTTCAATGGAGTTATCTGAGAAACATTCCAGGCTGTCCATTTACTTGTTTATGTACAGAATGTTATCAGAATGTTTTAGCTACTACGATGAATGATGGCCATCCTATTTTACAAATAGTACAAAATTCCCCTTTATGTGGCTTCTCTGTCAACCAATATATAATGCTTTAGAAGATAAGATTTTATGTGCACAAATGGACTTGGAAGTCACTTACGGTCACTCACTGGCATAATTGCTTGAAATGTCCTTGTACAGCCCTTCTATCAATTACCTGTCTTAACCTTGAAATTACACAAAGGAGGTCCTCCAAAACTGAATGAAGAACAGCATCTTCAATTGAAGAGGCAGTGTCATTTGGATATTTATTTTCCACACATTCACAGAGGAATGTTTTTCTTACTTTCCCATGCCTTGCTATTCACTTCTGTCCATGGGGGATTGTGTTACTCAGACACAGACTATGTACTGCAGAGAATGTGGGGACAGACGCAGCGTAATTGAAAGATGCTGATGCTAAATGATAAAATCTTTCTGTCTCTCGCTTTACTATTGAAATTGAAGATCTGGTGTTTTCTGTTACATGTTGCCTTGGAAGCTGTTATTCTACACTTGAATTGACTAATTCCAAGTTGCCTTGTGTTACGGCCTCTGCTGCAGCAGATTTGATCTGGTAAACTAAATTTTACTAGGATGCGATTGCAAGGTAGAGAGTTTGCCCTCGACAAATGTCTGTTGTGCTCCTGAAAACCTACACAGTCATGGTCAGTTCTGAAGATCTGTAGACAGTTGAAAATGCAGTTTTGTGTTTTCAGTTTGAATCCTGCCCATGGTTTAGACATATCGCAAATAAGTCATGCAAGTCATGCATAGTCATGGATCCAGAGCAGTGATGCGTTTGAGTAGGAAATGTAGAATAAGCATTGTGGAACCACTTTCATAAGAGAGGGAGAAGGGACCTCACTGGCTCTGAAAACGATGGACACACCTGCGGATAGGTGTCTGGTTGAAGGATGCCTTTCTTTTAAAGTAGCGCATAAGCATGTGTGGCATTTTAAGTTTGAGCTTCAGGAGGAGTGTGATTGCACAAGTTAACTTGTGGTAGGGCTTGAATTGTGTTATGCTCACACTCACCGGTCTGGGAGTGTTGTTAGCCCGGTGTGACACTGTTGCTTGCCAGGGCTATAACTGGCATTGCAAGTGATGGATTTTATCCTTTCAACAATACTGTAGACAGACTGAGGCTAAGTCCAAAGCTCTGAATGTCCTCAAGTTGTGAAGGTCATACAAGGCCAGTGTTTGTCTTAAACATGTGTGAATGGCTAATCTTTGCAAGATTTACAGGGATATTTGTACGGACCGTGCTCACAAAGAAACTCTTAATGACGTGAGTTCATGTGACTTTTTAAAGCCACAGTGCTTTGATTCACAGTGATTTCAGCTAAGCCACTGAACAGTTTGTTTGTGAATGTCACTTGATGGCTGTTTTTATCTGATAAGCCATCAGACATTAATGAAAGAATGAAATCCTTTACAAGATACAACATTACATAATAACAACACAAAATTATTAATGGGTGATGGTGGGAAGGAGTAGTAAACTGCACTTCTAGCTTGAAAGTTGCAAGTTCAAATACCTGTCAGATAACTGCTAATTGCTACTGTGTTAACTTTGAACAAGGTAATGGAGAAAGCTACTTTTTTGGCTTCCAAAGTTGATTTATCAAATGCCCTCCTCCTCTCCGCCTCTCCTCTACTCAGTCATAGGAACACTGTGGCTCTGATGACATGAGGAAACACTATTACGTGTCACACAGGCTGAATTTTAATGCTGTTGGGTTGTGTTTGTGCTCATAAATAACCCATGGTAGATATGCACACCTTGGCATCTCCAGCAGAATTCAGTGGGGAATATCATATGTGAACACATCCCCAAAAGACCTCAGAAGTCCATGGATAGATGTAGTGGAACTGGATGAGAACCCAAGTCTTTGTGTGTTTTAGATGGTGCAATTTTTAAATTTGTGATTTCTTTATACTTTGTATCATCTGGTAAAGCAACATTACTGTGCTCATTGTGATATGTTTTGATATTTAAGTCCATTTGTATGTCTGTATAGTGTTTATTAACACATATAGTATTATAGTGTAATATTGTGTATTATAGTGTTTATTACTATATTATACTATGATATAAATGCTATAAAAAAACCCTCAATTCAGGCAAGATGACAATAATAATCTTTCAGAGGCTGTGATGTTGTACTATTTTCCCTTCCCAAATACCCTCACCCAGAATTTAATTTACCCCTTAATAGATGGCTATATGCTAAAATGACCTCCATGCTGATGCTTTATTTATTTCATAAACAATAAAGCCACAACCGTTTATCTCTGAGACTCAGAAATGAAGCAGTCAATCAAGTAAACCTGCAAGCTCTCCCGGCCTTGACGAGATGGAGATCCACGCCATTTTGTGTCATAATTAATTTATAATATTCAGAATGTAGCAGCTTCATTCAGGAAGCTTTCAGACAGACTTGACCATCTAGCGTTGAAATACCTGTGGCACTTTCATCAGCATTTTGTAAAACTTTAATGATTCCATTAGAATGTACCTGCAGTCATCATCAAAAAAAAAAAAAAAAATGAAGTTATACTTAGCATCTTCCTTTTTACTCATCCCATCCTGTTCTTTGAGAGGGCTGTTTGCTGCCACATAGTGAGTTATACTCACCCTCGACTTTTCAGCAGCATCATAAATAATATCACATCGCAAGCACACCTGAGGTCTTCTCAGTACACCAGGACCACACATACAAACAGGGGCATCAGCACAATTCAGAAGGGGCTGTCTGGAAAATTCAAGTCTTTCCCCATGAAACTGTATTTGGATTCATGTGGTTCATGTTACCAATGTATTTTTTTAATGGGTGACTGTTGTTTTTGGGGAAAGATTAAATTCAGGTTCTTTAAATGTGTTGACTTTGCTTAAATGCAACTTATCCTGTTGGGTAATTGTGCCCTTAATGCGTTTCTTCATAAGAGAGGAGTAAACTACATACATTTAAAACTTTGGTCAGTCAAGTATTACCATTAATGTATCTTAGCTGAAAGGTTTGCGTAATGTGACATACTCCATTGGGCCCAAAGCATTTTCACATTGAATTTGTAACTGAAATGCAATGTATGAGAATTGGCGGTTTGTAAATCATAACATCAGAGGACTAAATGACCTCACTTTTGGGCAGTGGCTATTTTCACCCAGTTTGATCTCCCAGAGGAGTTCAGAGTGCCCGTCGCATTTTATTCAGAATACAAGATGTCAGTCAGAATTGTTCACACTCTCTATTAACAAGGTTTAGCAGTTAGAGCCTGCATCAGCTGGAAATGGCTTGGTTGCTGTTTCATGCACTGGCAGACCCAGATTAAAAATAGATCTCAAAAAATCCACATCTCAAAAATTAGGTATGTGTCCTCTTCAGCTGCAATCAAGTAGTTTTCTACTTTGCCTGGCAATTTCTTTCTTTCAGTTCAGAATAACTGATGCAGCTTTTTCAATGTTCTTTGTTGTTATTGTGTCTCTTTTCCTTGATGATTGAAGGGCAAGTTGTTTATGTGGGTGGCACAAACAGCTAGTTTCTGTTCAGGATCGCCTGACAACATGTACAGCTGTGTTGAAGGAAAGAAAGAAAAAAAAAAACCTTAGCCTTGTATGAGAAGCACATGTTGACTCTCCTTGTCGCCAGAGTAGGTGGCCCTGTGCACGGGCCTACTGTAACCTGAGTGTGTCTTCAGTGACCCACGACCTCTTGAATGAGGCTCTGCATTTACTTAAATGAATATTTTAAATGAAGATGTACTTATTTCTGTAGTAGCAGCACTCTGAAATAACACAAGACAGCGCCCTCGGGGACGAGAGCATTTCTCTTTACCCGCGTGGTAGCAGTCGTACCGTGATGTAAGATTTATCGCCCACATGCTTGCCCTGGTTAACATTACAAACCGTGGAGCTGGAACTGCATAACACCCAGTGATGTGCTGCCCGATGCCAAAGCGCGGCTGAGAGACGCCTGGCATTTGGCTGAGATGTTTACTTTTCGGCGGTGGTTTCTGTTTGATCGTGCCCACCACTGGTGACACAGAAGCACAGTCTAGCGGTGCCCTCTGCGTTGTTGCTGCAAAGGAGTCCAGGCCTCTGCAAACGAGTGTCTGAAATCAAAACTGCGTTGCCTTTTGCGAGACACTTTTGACATGCTGTGAATGCAGAGTGTCTTAGCCCTGGCACATGCTTGCATTTTTATAGGACCAGATGCAGATTTTCATGCCCCTGTGCTCAATAATATGTCCTTGTATGCACTCACTACAGTGTTGATCTGATCTGGCTTAAGTTGCCACTCAGAGGAACTGTTGAAAACCACTGTTAATATGGTGTAATTTTGTAACCAAGCTTAGTTTTGAGTGTGGCACAGATTAATACAGGGAGCCGTGACGTTGAGAGTCTTGCAGTCTTACAACACAAATCTCATGATGCCTGTTTACTGGAGGCAAATTTAATACTTTAGTTTAACACCATAGGGAGTTTAATACTATTAACATATGCAAATGTATATTTACACAGAGCCATATAACAATGCAGTAAAGAACACAGCCTGAATGTTCTGGAGCATCCTGTGTAATATAACAATTGACACCTGGGACAGTGTCCTCTGTTATTAGAAGGGGATAGGCAATTCTTTTGGATGCATTTATGTATTTTTAATTAACCGTATCCTTTTACCAACCTTTGTTGTTACAGTTGTACAGAAAAACAGGTCTGATACATCAAAACTGCATACCTTCCAAGCAAGCAATTTAAATTACCTTCTGTATCAGTTATTTACTACAATGTCAAATACAGACTAGTGGACATAAAAACGATGGAATTTTTGGGTAGCCTTAAGGATCTTCACAGTAATAAATGGCTACTCAACAGCTTTGTATCAGTCCTTTGTAATACTATATGGGTAATTCTGTTGCATATTAGTGATCATTTTATCGCATGATTAATACAGCTGGCATGACCACCTGTAACGTACTGAACTGTAGGCTACGAAAACAGTCTTTTATCATTGGTAACAAAGGACAGAGTTTGATAAGTCATTAATACGCATTAATAACTTTTTAAAAATACTCAATTGATATAAATTTCCCCCTCACTTTCATATTCATTCACATATATTTACACATTAGTACAATTTTACAATCCTTTGCCATTGCAGTGCTGGTTTTATTTCATATGTCTACTGAATTACTGATGTATTCCAAAAAGCTAAGTGGTCACATGTTACAGCTGAAGTGAAATTTGCAGATCTTGCACTAATCCCAACTTTAAAAGTTACCTGGGGTGGCTTGGTGGGAAAGTACTACCTGGAGAAAGTGTTTAGTTTAATGTGTAAAGCCTTTAGAAAACAGCTGTTCAAGAGCAATTGACTTGCCTTGTGTGGTACAACAAAATGAATGTTTTCCCTGGGGCTCATTTTCGAATATCCATCGACTTTGAAGAAATAATTAGTGTGTTACCCTGCAATTGTCATTAAACATGTGTATTTAGCTGGTGTTTGACAGAGAGTAGCCCGAGGTGTGTTTCACCATAGGTGTCAGTCCTAACAACACCATGTTCCAGTTGCATGTATCCATAACAAATACTGTAGTTCAAACAAGATGGACGTGGTATGTAGGGATACAAATCGACAGATGAAAATATGAAGATGTTAGCCTTGGATTCAATCAATAATGGCAAATCAAAATGATGGTTAAAAAAGCTGTTAGATGAGTCAGACACCATTGAAGCGAGTCCTGGACACCTTAAGGGGTGAAGTCTCTTTGTTGCAATGCAGGGCTGGATAACTATGGGAAGAAGTTGTAGTATTTGAATGGCATGTTCTGTTGAAAGCGAATATCTGGATTCAATCAAAATTCATCCATTCAGACATGAGTGGTTTTGATTGAATCTAGGGATTAATTTTTATTACACATAAACAAGTGAAGGCAATAGGAATGGACTTTCCCTTCTGTGAAAGTTAATGACTGAGATATTGTAATAGAGGATAAGAAAATGTTCAGAATGCATAATTTTGTGAAATATGAACTGAGACAATTATTCAGTCCATTGTTTCACAATGGCTAGGGACATTGCTTTACATTGGCTCCCAAGATCAAATATTGAAACAGTTGACCCCCCCACTCTCCACCCCTGTATGAAACTTGTACAGTGTTCATACTTCCATCAGGAAAATGAATAATATCAGTAAATTACCCGTTATTTTATGCATAGTTATTAGGTTCTCAGAGGATAAGAATGAAATTCCTAAAGAATAAATTCATCAGTTAAAGAAATTTAGAGCATTTTATACTGATCTGTGCAAAAGGTCAGCCATCTCATGGTCAAATAATTGTATCAGTTCAAATAATTGTATATCTGGGTTCCTCCCTAATACATCCCTCAGAGACTTCTCCCCTTCTGTGTCACCCTGTTTGTTTTTACTGCCTCTCAGCTTGGTCAGTTGCTTTAAAGTTGGACTATGGATCAGTATGTACCATGCTGATGTGGCATTCAGTCTGTCCAATTTGTTGCAATGAAGTTTTACTTACTTTTTTCCTAGGGAAATGCATAAAACATGAACCATAAAGTAATATTTAAAAAATGCATACCCAACTTCTGGGTGAAATACGTTCTGGGAAATTTGAGTGTGTATTCCAGTATAGGATGAGTGAAATGTTTTGCGCTCGGACAGATGTAGAAATAATTAATCTGCTTGAGGAGCATCTAATTGAAGTGGGTTTCGTAAAGTATGTTCAGTCAAACACTTTTTCGGTTATAACTTCTCAAACACTACCTTCCATTATTGGGGACCTTGAAGATAATATGTATAAGTAATATGTTGGTAAAATTTTAATAATTTGTCATTAAAAATCCAAATTGACCTTCTAAGAGCAATTTCAGGTTGTTGCAAGTACAGAATCTGTCTATAAATTCTCTGTTCCCTCCTCACTGAGTCAGTGGAGAATATAACTCCTGATGTGTGTACAGCAAATTAATTACTAGACCCAATAAGAGGGAATTACACAAAGCTCATGAACTTGCAAGTATTTACACCTCCCAGCCTGTAGGGTGTCCAATGAGGGTGTGCGGAAAGCAAAGTCACATAACTGTGTTCACAGTTGCCCCTGTCATACATAATGACAAACAATGACATCATTAATGTTATTTCTCAATTCATCCATAATATTTTATGTATAAGTTCTGTAAACCCAGAACTCACAACATACACAAACTTAACAACAAAGTGCATTTTGACTGGATGAAATCTGAGCCAAGCAGTACTCAAACAACAAAGCGCAAGCTGTTTCTCAACATCTCATCCAAGGAGGATTTTGGGGTTGCAGAATTACAAACATAAATCCAACAAGCCTTCCTGTTTTAATGTCAGTACACATTGCATATACCATTAATCTGTATTTTGCTGCACAGTGTCAGACATTTATGGCTGTTTACAAAGCAGTCTGTTTTCATTTAAAAAAAGAGTTCCAGATTGTTGGTGGATGGCTGTTCAATGTTTTTAGTGCATTAACTCATAAGCCTTAATGTACCGCTTCAGTAAAAAAATAAATAAATAAAAAATAAAGCATAACTCATGATCTAAAGCATCTAAAAATGGAAAGCTCTTTATGGAAGATAATTCAAAAATATATTTTTAAATTAATCTCAACTCCAGATAATCCAAAGATATGTATGTAAATGGATCACTCTCCGTATATGGTGATTTATACATACTGTATATTTGCAAGCGTGTAAATGTTGCCTAAAGCTGTGTTGGAGCCTGCATTTTCTCCCCCTTCTGATTAATTGACATTGGCGAAGTTTCCATTAGGATATTATGAAATGTCTGGTGTCCATCAGTTGTTATATAACCTCAAACATTTTGTAAGCTTTTGATGAAAATTAAAATGCACTCTTGGCTGCTGAATTACCGTGGCGCGAAGGAAAGGAACTAATTCTCTATATTAAAAAGTACTTATAACAGAAATATAAATGTTTTCAGTTAAAAAATAAAAAAAATTTTTAAAAAAAGGTGCGGCATGGCGGATCCTGGCCTGACTGCGTGCATGCGTACATGGACACACACAACATTTCCATTCAAAACAAAATGCTGCTCCTCAGACATATCTGGCCAAGACAGGGTATAATTAGGAATTGAATGCTGCCTTTAGTCAGAGTGTGGTTTGCAGGCATTTCCAAAGGACAACTACTCTTGCGGTCTGTGGTTTTTGTCATCAAATGCAAATTGCACAGTTGAAGAAGAGTGGCACTGACTCATAGTGTTTTTAATATCCAGGAACTCCGTCGGCTGAAAGTATTTATACGGCGTGATATGTCAAAAGTAACATATTCATGTTTTTTCCAGATCACGGGCGAGCCATTAAAAACAAGACTCTGTAGAGCTATAATAACAAGATCCCCCTTTTTTTTTTTTTGAAGAAAAAAAATAGTAAACCCTTGGGATCATAGTTTGAAAATAGGCCAACAACAAGGAAGGAAATCATACCGCGGTGTAAAGAATGGCACATGACCAAAACAAGTAGAGAGACAAACATATACCTGTCTTTGCAAAATACAGAAGTTTTACATTTAGCGATGTAAATTTTATCTGCATATTATTCATCATCGACGTGATGAAGTGTGATGGAAAGTCACACCTTTCGTGTTTATTCCTGCAAGAAACCCAGGCACCGAACTGGTCCTGGAGATGCAATTTGCAAAGCAACTGGAGCACATCAAATCTAAACAGCTAAATGACACAGGGCCGTATTCTGATAGGGCCAAATGGAACTTGCATTGATTATGGCCTGAGTTGTGGTGAGTGTTCTTGCTTGGAATGTAATTTCCCTCTGCCTTGTACAGTGGCACATATGTCACAAAATGTGTCTCAAAATTATTGCAGAACACTAGAATGACTTCTGAGACACAACGCAAAACAGATGTCAAACAGTAATACACCAGCTTAAAAGCTACCAAAAGGTTTTCTCTGGGTTTTTTTTTTTTTTTTGTGTAGAGTGCCCCTTTGATTAATTAAATGACTGCTGCATCTGTCTTGAGCCAGCATTGAATAAATGTCAGCTTCTAATTGTGATCAGAGTTGTTTCTTTATTTATATTTCTAACACAACCATGCTGAATGACATTATTGTTTTGATGTCTGCAGTGCCAGTAATGGCCAAGCTTTAAGATGCTTCATCAGTGATGTCCAGCTTGATAAAGTTATGTTCCAAAACCAACCTACTGTGGCTTTGCTGCTTAGACATGTCTATCCCATTTCCTCCTCTTGGTCACATGGATACATTCTATTCTAATTGCTTTCAAGTAGGCATATTTTTTTTAAGATGCAAGGATACAGGATAAGCCCTCAATCTGTCTGCAGAATTCTTTTCGCTAAGTGAAGGGGTAATAAACATAGAATAAAATGTACTGTTGCTTTTTTAGACATTGAACAATGTTTTTTGCTAAAAAAACAAGAGCCTTTTACATATTTTAAGTGCTACTGTAGCTAATTTTCTGTGGATGTTTTTGTATGCAAACAGTATGTTGTAGACTTCTTACTCAGATCCATGTGGACCCACTCTCCTAGAGTTTGACAAATGAGCAATATTGTTATTATACACTCTGTGGTGACATTAGACACACACAGACAAGGCTATAGCCTATGTTACAGCAACAATGCAAAATTATTTTGTTCTCATTTTTGTCTACTTTTGTTTATTGTCTGATGAAGGATTTGTCCCATGTCATTAACTGCTATATAATCTGCTGCAATTAATCTATAATCCGCTTGGAGTACAGCATTGGGAGTGCTCATTCAGATGGAAATGACATTTTCCAGAGGAAAGCCCTTTTCGTGAGTCTGAGGTATAAATAAACCCGGGTCTCTTTTGGAAAGTAGGTTGGTGCCGCTCATCAATAACTCCACAATAAGGACACCCTCCTGGTGTGCTGTGGATTGAGACAAATGAGTGGCGTTTGACTGAGGACTGGCCCTGTGAATGTCCTGTCTGATTAGTTCTCTTTGCAGTTAATCATCACCGTATTGGGAAACACTGACATAATAAGTCAACTAGTTATATGTAGATTTTGTCAGTTTGTTAGTCTTTGCCATAATGGCCAACTAAAGAGAGCTTGTGTTCAGTTTAAAATTAACATCCTGGTGCCTTGCAAAAATCTGACGTAAACATAATTTTACAACATAACAGTAGTGCAATGTTTCTTTTAATCAGAACTTTACATACATAAAGTACCTTCAATTTATTATACATTTTTGAAAATAGTGTCCAGGAAAACAGTTTATTTATATACACTATGCCAGGTCATTGGCCCATAGAGGACAGTTTTATTGATGTGTGGCACAACACATCTGACCTAAAGCTTTTCTAGCTTTTACTTCCCTGCGATACAACCCAAGGTACCTTTTAAGCAATTTCCCTTCCGCGGCTTCAGCATTGACATGATTAAATTGCACCTGGAATTATTAAGTACGATGGACTCGGTTTGTGACGAGGATGAATGTTTTAATTTGCCGGGGAATCGATTTGAACTGGCAGCACGTTTCAGAGATTCCCGACTTGCCAGGATGTGGGCAGAAAATGTGCACTTTTTTTGACAGATGAGATTAAAACAGGAATAGGCTGCGGTGGCACAGAGCCAGACCCCTGACTCACTTGAGCAGGGTGGAGGAGAATGAATCTAAGACGTGTGAAGTGGTTTTAAGCTTGTCTGACATGAAGAGGGCTGTCGTGGGGAGGTTTTAGAAGAGAGACACCTGGAAAAAAATGAAATAAAAAAAAAAGATGAATCTTTTAACTCCTGGTCTGCACCAGTAAAAGATTTTAAATATTATTATTATTATTACTACTAGTAACAAAAACATTCATGACTGGAAACTTGTTTTTTACTGATATTGATGCGAGTTTGTATTTTTGTATTCGTTTTCTCAGCTCCAACTCCAACACAGCAAAGCCAAATTGTCTAGGGATTAAACTGTGTATTTGCTAAACTAGATGCACGACATTTTCAGGCGTAGCCCATCCATTGCTCTTATGCGGCACACATAGCTATGCTTCCACTGATCTGAACCAATGGCATATATGATGATAGTGATGATGTGATATACTTCAGGGGGCCAATTAATTTCTGAAACGTAAATACATTTTTTTAAAAATCCAAATTACACAAACAAACTATTGAATACTAGCATGAGTATGTGAAGATTTATATGTGGATCTTACACCCCCTGGGACTAGTTGCAGAAGTGTTGTGAAAGTGTTCAAGTTTTCAGTCAAAGAAAGACAGCAAAGGACCGGCAGGAATGAGAGTATGCAGTAACGTAACCATGGGAGCCTGGGTTTTTTTTAATAGTCTGGAGGATTATACCAGATCCTTACTGGCTCTGTTCAAGTTATTTGGTCCATGTAGTGTTGGCCCTTGGCATTCTTGTTCAATGTGTGTAGGTGTACCTGATCCTGGGTCCTTTCTGTCAGAGAGGTCAACTGCCCCTCTCTCTGCCCATATTTACATTTGTCCATTTTGTTTGAAAACTACCACCACGTGCAAATTGAAGGAGATTGGAAGCATTTAACCCCCGCTGCTAACTTTACAAACCAAAGTGCAAATGGCAAAGTTTACAGTAACTCAATAAAAAATTGCAAAGACAGTTCTTTGATGCACCGCTTATCTATTGGAGCCAAATGTGAGCAAAAACTCTTCAGATTCCTCAGTAATGTTCATGTGTATCTGAATTTTGGGCTAATGCAAGGGTCAGTTGTTATTCTATACGAGAGCACTTCATTCACTTTCTTCAAGACTGCAGTGGTTATCCCTTGGAAATTCTACAACCATCCTATTAAATGTACAGAGTGTTTTTCAGCCACTTACAACTGTCCGCTGTGAACTTCTCAGCCAATGAATAGGATAGGAGGGCATCCTTTATCAGTTGAATTTCAGTGCCTTTCATCCTGGCGTTTGGTTGGAATGTATCACATGTTCTGCTGACATCACATCTGCTTTTGCTGCCCTGTAGAAATCAATGGCCATTTTCTGTTGTCTGACATCAAAGGGGACACTGCTTGGTGCGGACTTTGCAAACGGCCTGTCTTCACTCTTTCAAGAACCCAAAGGAGCTGTGTATAAAACCATATAGTACCTGTCAGAATAAGTCCTTTTACTGGTTTAAATATTGTTGATACAACCAGGCTTTTATAGCCTTTTCCAGAGACACTGCTTTGGGGGTAAAAACAACTAGGCTTTTATAGCCTTTTCCAGAGACACTGTTTTGGGGGTAAAAACAGGGTCCTGATGTTAATCCCTGTGGAACAAATTTTAAAAGTAAAGGAGCGTTTGGAGTGAATCGTCATGCTCGATTTACCCACAATCATTAATGCTACACTGGATGTGCCATTCAGAAGAAAAAAGTGTCTTATATATATATATATATATATTATATATATATATATATATATATACATATATATATATATATATATATATATATATATACACACAACACACACATATACTACAAAGCAACATGACTACTGCTTCCATCTTGCCAGCGAAGGATGAGGTTGTTCTAGGAAGAGTTTACACAAAAAGCCTATAAAATTTTCTCCGCTGCTCTAAGCAAACAAATAGAAAATGCCTTCTTTAGCTGCTGCCTAATCAAGACGGAGCCATCCAACAAACAAAATTCAAGCGCTGTCACATTTGGCTCTGACCCAGGCACCTTGGCCTCCTTATTTCCTTTCATTCGATCCATGTCATTGCTCGCAGCTCACTGTTATAACATCAATTAAATGGAGTTACTCAGCTTATCTGTTGAATATATCCATCAGCTGTGGGTTTATTCTAGCAATGCAGAAATGAGAAGATGGTGATAATGTGATGGATCTGTCCACTGCAGCTCCAGAAGGGAGTGTTGTTTTCATCAGCCACTTATTGCGCTCAAAACAAGAATCGATCTTTGTATTGATTCTGTTTTGGCGTATAGACAAACAGAGTAATGCAGGTTGATTATGACATACTACAATGCTTGTTAGTCTCATTTTCTACTCGTTGAATTTATTACATACAGACAAACATTGGACACAAAGGACAGGAGCCCATGTCAAAATCTGCATATGTCATCCTTTTAAGGGGAGAGTGTCCCCACGGGAATACCCAGAATGCAAACTGATCCATATCAAAAATAAATTTTACTTTTTAGTCTACTGCAAATTAAACCATAACAAAACAATATACTTAGGAGACTTCATTAAACAGAGGAAGTACTGAGGAAAAACTTACCATGACAGTGACAAAGTTCAAATGCAAAACAACTCTTTTTGAAACCACTGTGTGGCACAAGTCCTTGAAGAATTAGCATTAGCCTTGTCCAGGGGTGTCTTTTGAATTTTATTAAGCGGTGTGAGGAGCCGTTGCTTAGCTGCACTCAGAAAGTGCTGGATCATGCCACACCATCACCACAGACGTGCCTTCTGAACACATTTTCGTCACGTCAGCTTTGCGTCGCTTTGTACTTCCAAAGCCCCAGGTAATACCACAGAAGAAAAAAAAACAATAGAAATGTAACAAGACCAGTTTGGATGTTGGTGTCACATCAGATTTGTGAAAGCTGGCCGGGATGGTCAGCCTTTGCATGTTTTACAAGGTGCACCTGGTCCTTAGACAAATGCTTTTGCTATTAATTTGACCGAGCATGTCAAGCAAGTTACACGTGTCAAAGCTTAACTTGAGGGAGAAGTTGGGCCTTTAAAAAAAAAAAAAAGAAGATTCACTCCGATGTTTGACCCTTGGGAATATATGCAAAAATGTAGAAATCCAGACATTCACTGCAGGACATTCTCATTTCTCAGGTTGTTGTCAGCCTTAAGCCTCAAGGATTATCAAAGCTTATCATTGTTTTTCCTTGAAGTCCCAGAGCAATCAAATGATCCCAGGGTCCATCGGCATCAAAAATAGGTTTGTAAAAACAAAAAAAAAAAAAAAAAATCTGTCTTGGGTCTGACCTGGCCGAAGGGTTACTACTCGGGATGTAGCCGGCAACAAATTTCAACAAACAGCCCCTGCTAGATGTGGGGAGAGATTATATTTCTCTGGTGTGGACAGATTATATTTCTCTGGTGTGGTTTGGACAAATCTGTTGTGTAACCATGAGAACTGTTTTTAAGAGACTTTATTTGCTACCACAAGTGTTGTCATTTCCTCGGGATAATATGCTGACTCCAATACCATCCATCAACACCTACGCAACAAACAGTAATGACTAAGCAGGATCTCCCCCTCCAGAATTATTCCTACACAAGTGGAATGTCAGGTCATATTTCAACTGTAATTTGTATGTGTTAATTTTGCAATTATGAGGAAAAGCAAAATAATCACACAGTGAAGTCATTTTGTATGGTCTTAAAAAGAAAAAAATTCCATAGCAGAAGTGTTTGATAAACTCTTCATATTTCTGCATTTTGTGGTAGTGATTTGAGATAAGCAATACAGTACAATAACCTCACAGGTCAACATACACTAACAAAAAGCCTCATAACATTGCGAAATGGCAGCACGCTAACCTTTTCCTTTAAAGACACAGCAGTCAGTGAAGAAACGGAGATCTCACCCTTTCATTTGCATGAACTGAACTGACACATATGGATAAACCTTCAGTGCACAGCAAATGCAGCATGGCAATACAACATGCTTAACGGAATTTACTGTATGCCAGAAAAGTGTTTCACTCTGGCAAAGACTACTCCAAGGGTGTTGGAAAACTACTACACCCTCTACTGGAATGCAAAAAAGTTTCTGGAATGAAAACAGCAAATGCAACTGCACAATCTCAATGCTTCTTTACAGTGTTCCCCAAAACCTGGCTCCTTAGGGAAACAGCTGATCTTAAAATATCACCCTCAAAAACACACTTTCAAGAGCAGGCATACAGGCATAAAAAGAGGCATCTTGTAATAATGGGATCTTCCCTTACTATTACTCCTGCAGTGAGTGAGTCAGTGTAATAGAAAAAAAAAGATAAGAAATGCATTTACTTTATTGAAAAAGAAATAAGACTATACACAGCAACAGTAGGTTTCTAGGACATGTTTTCAAAATCTGGTGGAGCAATATTATTTCCACATAACATTACATCAGAGTATATACCTGTATGTACACCTAAGGCTGGGGTGTGTACATGTGGGGTGAAAGTGGAGGGGCAGGGATGGAGTGCATGGTGGGAATCTAGGACTGCTAGGACTCATGCAAATGAGTTTTTTTTGTTTGTTTGATGCATGTTGTAATTAATATCATGCTTTGCATGTTGTTCTGAAATGGATCTTATGAATAACATAAGAGGATAGGATTCAGTTATGTCTATATCATTGTTAAAGCATATTCATAGGGCAAGCCTAATCACTTTGTTTTAAGAAACAAAAACACAGGTACATAACATTTACATACTATTTTTTCATTGAGCTCCTTGCAGCTTGCTTTTATTTGTACCTGACTTGTTTGTGTGCATTTCCTAGTATAGCTTCAGCTAATGCAGATCTCAGTCAGTTAATGTTGTAGCTTCCCTTTGAAAAGAATACACTTCTCTTTACTGCCAAGTGATCCATTCGTAACAGCAGCATTTTTTTCCTTGTTATTTTAACTGTCTATTAGTTTTAATCTTAAAAGCATTCCATCTGCTTTGCACCTTTTGAGAAGACGACAACACAGCATCCAGATGTATTTTTCAAAGAAATAAACAGTTGATTATGTCTTTACTAGATGATTAATGCCATTAATCTGTGACCTCTCTATTTGCAGTAAGAATGTCATCAGTACTCCTTAGTGTGGTGTGCTTGGACTTAGTAGGCTTTCACTGTAACTTAAGACAACTGCATCCCTGTTATTTTCTTTATCCTCTGAAGGACAGTGGAGTACTCATTACCCTGTCATTCATGTACTGTATAATGCTATAGCTTGTTGAGAACATGAAGGCAATATGTTAAATCCTAATACAAATAAAAATAAATGCACATATAATACATCCTATACATGTTTACATAGCAAATATGTGATTGATTAGTGCGATATTCAGAGGGTTGTGCTGTTAAGCAAGGTGATGTTCACTGAGGACAGCTGCTTATGTGTAGGTATATGTTTTTTTCTTTAAGAAAGGGCTCTCTCTTTTTCCAAATGCGGGTGTCTTTTAGCCTGGGTTTCAGGGTAAAATCAATATGTTAATATGCACATTCATATATCTGGTCTCAGCTGGCACATGGTAGGTTGCTGTCCAAATGAGACATCTTAATGTGGAGCATCCAGGATCGTTCACCCAGTGAAGCATATGGCACCATAATAATTATAAGGTAGCTGACTCAGAGTCTTGAAAATATACACTGATTCAAAATCATGTCCTTTAATTACTGCTCCTACATGGGAGTATTTTATTTGTGTGACCGTGCATGTTTAAGTGAGAACTTATGAACCCAGTGAAAATAAATAGAGAGCCTTACTACATTTCTGAGACCTCTGGTTCTGTGCATAGTAAGTGGTTTTGGCTTTCAGTAGGTAATGAAAAGTGTCAGTGATTTTACTTAACACTGGCATACATTGGTCCAGTCTGGCAGGCGGATATCGCCTCAGCTATCACTTAATCCTGAAGACTGCAAGGCTCGATATTAATTAAATGATTTCCTTGAAAAGGGAGGATTTTGTTTCAGTCCTTGAGGTAGAATTTCTGAAAACAAACAGGATTTAAATGAATGTTAAGTTAAATTTTCTTCGGGTATGGGGGGGCAGGGGTTTGGGGTAAAGCTGGAATGGTTAAAAACAGTGTATATTTATACAGTGTATATTTTTTTAATTTTCATTTTGGACTGTGGCCAAGAGAGTTTAACAAAAAGAATACTGTATTTTGAATGAAATGCTGTAAATAAGAATGTGCATGCTTCCCCTGTGAGAGTTGTGTTTACTTTGGTGGCTGGGAGTTCAGCCAATGGAGAGGGAATAGTTTTCAAAAATAATCGTGAGGCACAGACTAATTACCCATGATCCTCCTCTGGGGAAGGCCTAATCCAAAATTACACCTTGGTTCTAGATGAAAAGAGGCACTATCATTTCTCTGAGTCTTGCTGCCGATCTTGAACAATGAACAGTCCTCAGTGCAATGTTTTAATGCCAGTGTTGAAGCATGTTCTGGAATCTTTGCAGACAGCGGTTTGCAACATGCAAATGGGAGGCTTTGTGCATGCGTTTTTATACATTCTTCATAGTGTCCCATCCCGAATTTACCTCATGTAATTTCATGAGAACTCTGGGCACACCAAGAGTATAGGTATGATCACAGTTACCGTAAGACATCTTGGACAAAAATGTGGCCACATCTGCTTTAGCCTGAAATCCTCATGCTCATACATCATATTTTAGCCTCATGGTCACTACTGCAAGGTTGTGAGCTCGTAACATGCAGGGCTACAACCTTACCTTTAAACTATATCTTGTTGTCAAACTGTTTGTGATCATTTTGTGTGATTAGCTGTCTGTGCCAATTTATCACTTACAAGCAGCCAGTTTCTTTGGGCTTAATTTTGTCTGATGTTATGTTGTTGTGACCTGTGTTCAAAATTATAACAAAACATACAAATGAAGTTAAGGTTAAGCCTCATTAAATACTTTTGATTGTAAAACATAGATTAGAGATCAGTCTCATTTTAACAGTTATAATCATGTAGCGTAAAGTTGACAACAGTAGTTCATTCCAACAGTATATGCTGTCAAGTAACAAGGAATCAGTTGCAGATGGGTGATCTTTTTCAAACTTACATGTGTGGTAATCCCACGAAACAATGCAACCACAGGTTGACTACAGCTGGCAGTTGTGAGGTTGGAATAAGAGAGGCCAAAACCCACCTCTAAAGTCTCCAGTCATTATCACATACATAGAAATGCCATCTGGTGCAGCTGAACTAATTTCCACATTCTTTCAGGGAATGCAATAAATTACTTTTACTTCTGGTCACTGGAGTCCACCATAGCTTCAGCCATTCGGGAGCGTTCCCATTACATTTGCTCAATGTAATTTCCCAGCAGGCCCCGTAATCACCTGGCTGGATGGGACAGATCCGTCACATAGCCTCGTTTGGCTCAGCTGGAGCGGACCCAGTCGATAACCCGCTCATTCTTTCGAAGTGCGAACACAGCTGACAGCGTTCTCGGGGACACCGCAGAGCTGCGATTATCAGGAAGGTAGCAGGCCCTCAGAGTAACAGTGTTCCTCACCCACCGCCCTCCCCTGACAAATTCATTCTGATCCCTCCAGTCAAGAGGGCTGACAGAACAGGTGGCTGCCACTTGTCTCAGAGCAAACACCTACAATTTTGGGGAGAGGTCTCGAGGTAGACATTTCAAGGACGTTTGAGTTTCAGAAATGTTTCAGAGACCCTGCAGTTGAATGTCACAGCAAGGCCTGTTGGTATTTGTCTGGGCCTCCTCGTTGTCTTCTTCCAGTGTTTTAAAAATGTTTGCCGTTTGCTGGGATGTCAACAACAACAACTTGATGTTTGCCAATGTGATTTTAGAAAAGCTTTTACCCAGTTTATTTTACTGTATCATATTAATGGTCACAATCTTGATACTATATATCCTAGACAACACGAACACAGTATGGATAAAGTATTTGTAAATATTATTTGTAATCTTAACTACCATAAAAGATTATGTCCTGTGTTTGCAGTTTCATCCTTAATACTATCTTTGCAATAAATGATGACATCTCTGTGTTTGTGGTAAATCATGTAACCCACAGCAGATAATCCTATCTGCTCACATACATTTTATTGTAACTTTGGGAATAAAACTGCTAATTCCTTACCAGGGTCTGCTTTAAAATGGCTGTAGTGCTGTGAAATCAGTTGACAGATGACTGAATAGGAGCTATATGACTGTTTTCCTCTATTCTTCTTTGCTATTGTATTTGTTGAGTTACATATGAAAGCCCCTTGGGGGGGCTTTCAAAAGCCAAATTTCACAGCATGGTTTTATTATTAAAAAAAAAAAAAACCTGAAATGCAACAGGAGTGCCATTATGTTTTTACTCCCCAGAAATCAGATTATTCTCAATCATACATCTGAGCTCTGAAAGTGCACAGCATTGTAAAGTACATTGTTTTAATCTGCCTTTGAGATGATGGTCTTATAATACGGAACTGAAACACAGGGTGCTGAAGAATGCTGTATATGGGAAAATTCAGAATCTATGAAAAGGGAAAATAAAAGGACCACACTGACAGCCGGGTTCGTTATTGATGGAGAGCTTATGTTGTATGGGATTGTTTTGGAACACAGACACATGGTTTTAATTTGAAAATTACGCAGGCAGAACAACTGCTTTTATAGGAAAATCCCATGCCTAGTTCCCATCAATTTATGTTACTGCTTTTTTCCCTGCTGATGGCAGCTGTCCACCTTGTCACCCAAACTTGTGACTTATAGCTGCAAAAAAAAGTTAAAATGAATACAAAAGTCTCTCCTTTATCCATGTGCCTCTTTTGGGCAGTGTTTTGCATTTACTAGCTACTCAATGGAATCCATCTATAATTACACAGTGTGCTTACACAGTGTTGAGTCCATGAACACATGTTACAGTTGTTGGTCAAAGGAGGAAGGGTTTAGTGTAGCTTGGTCAAGCACTAAGCGGTTTTTGGTTAAAGATGACAGAAAATGGTGCTTAAAAAGGATGCATTAGGTATTCAAAGAAAACGTCTCAATGCATTAAGACCCAATTACCACCTTCCACCACCAGGCAACATCTGTATTTCAGGCACAATATCTGTAATGTGCATTATATTTCAAACCTGTGTGTGTTGCATTGCAATGAGTTAATTTCATTTATTTATCATTTTATTTGGCAGACGTTCTTATCCAGAGAGATCAATGATCTTGTCAAGACAAGATGCATTAAATATACAACAGGAGCAACAAGAACATTGGAATTGAGCAACCAGTGACACAGTGATCGAGTATCACACTGAAAAACAGGGCATCCAACAGGAATGGCTGAAGGACACATGCAGTGATGGACAGTTGTCCTTGAGAACAACATGCATGGCTCATTCATAACCAAATATTAATTACTATATAATATGATGTACTTTTAGCTAATATTGTTGATGAAACAAAAGTCCTCCAATATTAGTATAACCCCATGTGACTCTCACCTTCACATGTTGTAGAGTAAAATATGCTTGGTTTTGGACTCCAAACTACTGCTTCTAAGAGATGCATTTTGTATGTATTCTTCCATATTAAGGCAAGCAAGAATTTAAATTGAAGAGCAAAATATAGAATGTGACTGGATGAATTATGAAATAAACTTCTCTAAAACTTTTTTTTCTTTCTATCTGGTAGCCGGAGTTTCTGCGCTTGTCAATGATTTTCTTGTTGTGATTTATCTATACGGCTTTGGAATAGACCGTGGAATATTCTGCGTTGGCAGGGCACAGTATAGTAAACAGGTTGTATCTATCCTGGTTCACTTGTGGGGAAATGCTGTTCCGTCTGTGGTTGTTTACAGTGCAAAACCATAAACGTCTTCCCTCTGTAAGTCCTTTCAGGGTTCAGAATGGACTTCCTTATTTCAAGGCTGAAAGCAGTGAAAATATTGATGGATAAAGCCAATACGGTTTAAAGCATCTTGACTCTGAGGGACCCATTTATTTGCAGTGCCACACTATGACTTTAAAAGGAGCAAATTCCGGCTTAGAAGTTACAAATCAGGCCCTTGCTGTGGACACATTTATGGCCTGATCATCAATCCACAAACCTCAGCACTAAAAATGACTGGGGGTAAATGAGGAAAGCGCTGGTTTTCCGAAAACCCATTCAAACTGTCGCGTTGGGCCCTCCTCACTGTGAAGACGTTTTCTGCTGGTTACGTTCTCTGAGGCTCTATATATGAGAAAGTCCGTGCTGAAACTTTTTGCTGAAATGTGTTATACCATTGCCTGTGTGGCAGAGTTGTCCTTGACTGTGACTTAGAGCACTGGCAGCCTGCCTCAGTAATAGAACTATAATCACATAATAACATGGCCAAATGATAACAACTCTCTGATTCATTTTAAGAATCTCTCAAATAGTGAACAAGTGATGCTTTTTTTGGTGAGTCTTTGCAGTGCTTCTCCTAAGGGCCCTAGGGATTATTATGTTAATTGGGTAGATTAATCAACTAAAGACTTGATGAAAGGTTAATTAGTCAGGGTTGCAAGGTTTGCAAAATAGAATTCAGTTGCGCAGCAGTTTCGTAAATGAAAATGAAAGGTAGATCATTAATACTTAATTGTTCTTAAACTGAGTTTGTCACGGTGGCTAAGGAGTAACCTGAATAAATCAGGATTTAGTTTGAGCCTAGCTTATATCCAAGACAATATATAGTATTGAATATTTGTTTTCCATGCAAAACTTTGATATTTCTGGGTGTTGAATATACAATAACTATATGTGTGGTGAAAGACTCACAATGAGTACACCTTGCAGGTACACCTCAGTTAACAAAACTTGAAGTTTGAAAATCTGAAAGATTGAAGTTTTTGATGACTAAAAGAAATACTGTGTGTATTATAAACATACAGTATACAAAGGTTACAAAACTGTGGCTTTCAAATGGCAACCTAATGTAAACTTGAGTAGCCATGAATGTTCATCAAATTTATTAGATATTAAAGATCATAAGGAGGGTTAATTACAATTTAATTCACAAAGTAAATCGCTATATTTATTTGGGAGAAAAATAAAATTACTGAAGCAGGAAGGGTTAAGACGTTAGTGCAGCATGCTAGTAACTTAATGAGTTGCAGATAAGAGTGATGGTTACAGGTCTTGCATCGAAATGTGAGCTTTAATAAATACATCCCAATATATGCCATTGTACTTATGTCTCTAATGATGACATTTCAGTTAGGGTAGTGATATTACAGGAAGTGTCTACCGCTTAATAACGTATAGGCTACCCGTTAAACTAACATCTATTTCTTTGATCAAGGTATAAACTACTTGTTAAAATAAGCTGACATCTACTTCTTTAACAGGTAAACCACGACAGAATTTTGGAGGCCGAACAAAGTTACACTACTTTTTGGCATTCCAGTAAAGCGGGTACCCTCCTGGTATGTTTGACTTATTGCTTTACAATTTGAAGTGAATTTTTACTAATCTTACTAAAACTTTTTCCTCTTTTAATGCTGTTATCTCACACGTGAAGACTCTTTTTTCCCAGTTCTGTGATCTAAAGCAGATTTGTACAGGATGACATATGCCTGAAGTTACAGTTTAGAACCTGTTGCACTGCCTGTCATTAGACTAAAATGCTCACAGTGTAAGCTTCTGAAACGGTCTACAGTGTTGTGGTCATCTGAACTTGGTATGTTAGCCTAAAGATATTAAATGGGACCAATAATACATCCTCTTAAAATGCTCAGTAAGGTTTTATATTTTTCATCTCTTGTCTCTAAAGAAAAAAAAAAAAACAATCACTGCAGACCATGCAGATACCTCACAAACCACTAGGGGCAGATGGATATACATGGAGTCCATAGCCAATTTCCAGCTTTGAGGTTCTGACTAAAATCCATAAAAGTGAACTTTGGCAGTTGAGGTGGTATGTAATTAGAGCAGTTCTGCACAGGGGCTGGGCTTACATTCTGATTAAAGGGAAGAGGTCAAATATACCAGGGCTGTCTCTGCTCCACATGCTTATATTATGTGTAATCTCTCATTGGGATATACATGTTGTATGTACTCTGCACCTTGGTCCAAGCAAATCAATCAATGATATGGTTGAGAACACATATACATATGACAAGCCCTATCAATATTATCATTTCTGTCACTCTGAACAAATCACAGGAATCAGTAGCAATACACACTTTCCACACATATGTTCATGTAGATGGTGTCAGTCATGCCAACCTATACACGTTTTACACAAAGTGATGATGGTAAAAGTGTCACACATTATATTTTAGAATTAGAGTTGAACAAATGTATTAAGAACAAAAACTGATTTAAGGGAAACCACGTTCTATGACTGACCTTAGATCACCTCCTCACACAAATGTGCACACACACGCATACACACACACACGCAGACTGAAACTGGTCATGGATTGCTAAAAATTGCTCCCAATCTTTTAAGACAAAACATCCATCTGCCATTCTGCCTTTTTGCCTTAATCCAATAAAAAAAGCATTTGACTTTTGTCTGATTTCATTTCAATCTTTAGAGCTCATAATGCAATCTGGTATAGCAAAGGTACTGCATGTACACAGTATGTGGTTTGTTAAGTCTGATGTTACAGAACAAGGGTTTATCAGGAAAACCTTGCCTTTCTGAAACATTGGAAATTACGGATTACACGTACCCGAACGGAATGCTTGTCTCATTATCATATATAAACATTATAAGACTGCACGCTTTGATTGAGAGGAAGTCAACCTTTCAGCACCAAAATAAAAGAGAGACCATTCATGATATGAATTTTAGTGAGGCATGTTTGAAACACCTCATTTATATTTTGAGAAACATTAAATATGTACATTACCAACACATGTAGAGCCAAAGAATATTAGTTGTTAGAGGCTGTGAGTTGAATGCTGAATGTATAACCCTTTCAAAATAATTTTATGCATGAAACACAGTCCCAAGAGCCAGTTGCAGTCTGGCTAAAACATTTCATTTTGAAGGCAAAAAGTATGGAAAGGTTTATAGATTTGTTTAAAGTAGTATGTTAAATAAAAGTAGACAAAATTAAGTTTTGGTTCAAAAAAATCAATTCAAGCATGACAGTAGAAAAACAACTGAATGTATTCTTATATACAGAAAACAAGCAGATAAAACTACATGTTTTATGTGGGTTAGTTCCCAACATTTGGTTTCAATTAAGTGTCAATTTTTTTCCCAACTGTCTGGCAGCGAAATGGCTTGATACTTATGGAATGTGACATCTGTGTATATTCATTTTTATATAATTATCATTGGGTGTATGCATTTGCATGACCCACGTAGAGTGCCACAACACTTGACGTTGCGGCAGCAGGTGTGCTCTTTGCGTGTGCTCATTCATACATGCAAGCTTCCCTCAAATCAAGCAACCTCTGTCATTTTGCATATGCTTGCTTGATGTTTTACCTGAGTATACCTGAAACAAAAGGTCATATTGTGCAGTAACTAAGAGCAGTGAGCAAGAGTGTGCTTCAAAATAAGGGTATTGCATATTATTCGAACAGCCATGAGTAATGTGGGTGAATTCCATCTGTAGTAGGGTTTTAGCAATCTGGTTAATTTTTACAGTCAGTATATTGTGCATTAATATCAGCATTTGATAGAGGCCCCTAATTTGTAAAGGCAATATTGCGGTTAGTGTGTAACTGTATATTATGCAACAGTGTCAATATACAGCAATGCATTTGATTATGTCACGTCGTACAAAAGGATCATTCACTTAAAAGATCTTTCAACCCATCTGGCACTTTTGTGGGCGAGTGAACGGGAATCATTCTGTCCCATCAATCAAAATACATTTTCCACATTTGTGGTTATGTAACGAGCTCATTATTATTTTTCAAATAGCATTTCTCAGTCTTGGTCCTCTGGGACTGTGTTTTAGCTTTTGTTCTTACTCACCAATTAGGATCATTTCAAACTTGGAAGCATTTCCTGCTTTTATTCATTATTTCAAATTCTTTTGATGGATTTTGTGTTTCTTCTGCAACTGAAAGCAAAGTTGTCTGTTAAAGAAACACAAATATAGGCACACACAATTACATTACATTATATTATTGGCATTTGGCAGAGGCTCTTATCTTAGGTTATTGAAAGTGCATAGGGCCAGTTAATTTGAAGAATATTTTGTAATTTGGGACAGCATTTTAAGAGTCCGAGGTCTATCCAAAAATGTTTTACTTAATCAACTTACATGTGAAATATCAGTATTTTTGATAGACCTCAAAGGCTTAATTTTTGTAGCAGTGTGTGTACAGCATGTTTCTTCTATTGTAATGTGAAACATTTCAGGTGTCTGCTCCTGATTTCAGTTACCCGTCTTAGTGCAGTTTAAAGAGGAATTATTACAAAACAGTGATATGGAACTATATATGACAGTTTTTAGTGGTTAGAGAAAGGGAGCATATTTCTACAGACCCAGGTCCAGGTGACAATTCTTTAAATAATGACAGGAGAAAGAACAGGCCAAAGTGTCACCATTTGGTTAATCATTCAGCCAATAGCCAGTGGAGATATACTGGAAGCATGAGATATAGCTGTAGAGTTAAATAGCATCCAGTCATTGCCACTCACTGGCAGAGGACAGACATCCAATCAGCAGTAGCTGGAAACACATTGCATTCCTGGTTCAATATACTTACACATAGTTCAGCCATCACTTTATTATGTAAGGGCTCAATTCAATATTACCTAAATGTGCATTATCCATAACATTGCATGAACTTGTAAGTCACTTTTTAATTGTTAAGGTCAAGGTATACAGTGAGGGCTAAATAATACTTTATGTGCACAGTTGTACTGTAGATGCAAATGATAGCCTTGAACAAAATGCTAAAGTGTTAATTCCAAAGAAAAAAAAAAAAAAAACTAGGTAGGAGGTGATGGATGAAGCTGAGGATACTTATTGCTGCACTCTCTCTTGGAGGGGCAACAAACCTGTGCAAACTCCCATGTTGCTTTGTGGATGCAGTAATATAGCATTTTAAGTAATTAATCATGACTTTACAGCTCCTGTAAAGTCTTCTAGCTTTCAGATTTTTTATAGTATTAAAATGCTAAACATTATGAGCTGTGACCCAAAAATGTGTTTATAATAAAATGCAATCTTTCCACTCTCCCATAAACAGCTACTTTATTGGTCACCTGTGGAGTGCTGCAAGCCTTAAAATAGCCTATTGTTGTTTTCTACTAAATTCACAGCACATTTTATTTTTTTTCCTCCCTACCTTTAGGATTATGTTTTTATAATAATAATAATAATAATAAATTATTATTTATTTATTTATTTATTTTGGGGGTGTAAAATAAATGCATTCACTTTGTAGAACAAGAGATAAGATTATTTTAAATCTAAATACCATGCAGTGGATAATGCAAAAGTTGTTTATATAAATATTGCACTGTTTGCATAAGAACAGAATTAATAAAAAAAATGAACTAACAGATGTATCAGATGGAGAAGGGATTTTTATGGGGCTTTTTATAGTGTAAATGGAGACAGGACCACAGCTCTAACAATTTCCAATTGAAGCCAACAGAAAAGAGTTTCAATCCTTTTTGTGCATTTGGACTAGAACAGTGCTTTTGGCCAGGAACAGTGCTACTGTGTGGCTTCAAAAAACCAAGGGAAGGAGTAGCTAAGGTTGAGGTCGATAGTCAGCTAGTATGGCCTTGGAACAGCCTGCTGTTTAAGTTCAGTTCCCTCAGTGCTCACATTGTGCTCATGTTTGAATAAATGTTTTATGCATCCAACAAAATAAATATTTTTACATTATTGATAGTATTACCTTATTTTGTAAGTGACCCTGTTTGCTATTGTATTATTGCAATCATTTTTACTGACATAAATTGGCAGTTCAAGGGAAAAAAAAAGAATTATGCACCTCAATGTTCAGCCTGGTACTTGGCAGACCCTGGTTGAAATCAGTGGTGTACTATATCACCTCTAATATAACTGCTGAAATATCCTTTCACATCATCCCTTGCTTTACATAGGTGTTATATTGAAAATTGGCAATTGCAACCGAGTTAAAAAAAAGCACAATATTACTGATGCATATTACTGTCTGGGTGTGTACTGAGTCACAAAGACACTCTGCACCATAGGTTTTTCTATATCATAAGATTTTCCTCTTATGATTATCAACTGTCATGTTTAAAGCCTGAAGCATGTTGCTTGTAATGTTTCTGCACTTTGGATTGCATTTGCACAGAGGACAGTAACTTAATACATGAATAAGACAGACAGAATGCCAGAAAGGATGAAAGCACTGACAACTGACAAATATGTATGAAAGGCCTAGGAGAGACATGCCAGTTTCATAGTTACATCAACAATTCACTTCACCACAAAAGGAGCTCTAAGGTGCGGTTTGATATTCCATCCTTCTACAAAGCAGTCCTCCAAGGACACCCTCTAATGAACCATCTTTATTTCAGCATTGGACAAACAGACCTTTTAGGACCTTTATTTAGTTTTCACATACACAAGAAACCAGGAGAGAAGGAAAGTTTAATGCAGGGTTAATGCAGTGACAGTTAAAGCAAAGTTGCACAGAGCACTTTGCTCATGTTTATACAAGCAGGTGTAACAGAGCGGCGTTTGGCAGAATGCTTTGTAAATGGTCATCCTTTTGTTTGTTAGGAAAGTTTCTCTTTCCACCTTCATTACATTACATTATTGGAATTTAGCAGACACTCTTGGCCAGAGTACAGTTTACAATTTTTAGATGTTATCCATTTATACAGGTGGATATTTACTGAGGCAATTTTGGGTTAAGTACCTTGCCCAAGGGTACAGCAACAGTGCCCTAGCGGGGAGTTGAACCAGCAACCTTTCGGTTAAGAGTCCTGCTCCGAACTACTATGATACATTGCCTCCCCTCAACTGGTAAATTTTAAAACCAGGTTTGTTGCCCATCTCTGTGTAGGCAGGAAATAAAAGTTGGAAGTAGGTTGGAAATTAATAATTAACCAAAAAAAAAAAAAAAAAAAAAAAAATCACTGGCAGACTTGGCAGAAGGGACTTTGCTGTGGCACATAAAGAACTTCATCTCCCCCTAAAATGCTGCAACAAGGCAAACAGGTCATCTAGTCAAGAGTGACCGCTCCCTAGGCAAAGTGAACCCATCTGTTTTTGTCAGGGGTTTAAGCACCTTTGTTTCCATTTTCCCAATTTTAACTGCATACAGTCTTGACACTGTTTACCAATCCATTCATCCAGGTAGGGTGTGTACACATTCCCATGCTCCCACGAAGGTTTTCGGTCTGCATTTGTGACCAAGACTTACTGAAAAGTCAGCATGGAGACGACCAAAAACTGACCGAGCTTGGCAAATTAAAGTCAATGATGAAGCACTCTTTGATTTAGTCTAGCTGACTGTGGTTGCTGTCGATCACAGTAATTGTGATTTATTTATTTATTTATTTTTTTACATCCATCTTTGTGGCGGTTTTGCAAGCGAAACATAAAATTCTTTGGAAACTGCCAAGTAGCATTTTACCCCTAAATATTTGCTCCCACAAGCAATTAGATGTGATCCAGTAAAATTATACTACAGAATGTGGGAAACTGTTATATTCATATAACAATGCAAGACACTTTTCCCAAACAGCCTGAGCATATATAATCTTTCAAACTTCAAAATGAAAAGTAAATATCTGCGTTTGGAAAAAGTTAAACTTTTATCCCAGTGTGAATGTTCCAAAGAGCGCAGGGTGTTAAATGAGCATTTGGGGACTTTGGTAATGGTTTTGATTTTATCAGGGTGGAGACTGTGCTGAGAGCCAAGAATACCCAGAGAAAGGAAAGGACCGGAGACCACTGACTATGGCATGCTGCTGCCACTAGGGGCACTAGGAAGAAGGTTTATGTACCATGCATCAGCGTATGATAGAGTGGCTGTCTCTCCTTTCCAAGATTGTCATATCTGATTAGCGCCCGGTGCAGAATGCTCTCGGTGATATAGATCAGCAGCATTCCAGCTGTGATCCTAAACAAGGTATGGAACTGATACTATTTGGATTAAAAATACACCCGGAGGGAACTTGAAAGAGCCAAGCTGTGTGGACTGTTTGAGTGTGGAAATAAAGATGTTGGCAGCTTCACAGCTTACACAATGTAGTGCGTGTCAGCAATGCCGGCGGCGGCATTCCCTCCAACAGCATTCGTTAGGAGGGAATGCCGCGTGAGCCTCAGAAAGACATAGTGCGGGGGGGGGAAATGGGTCAATGCTCTCTTCCTCTGATATGCTTCACTCTCATCTCCGGATGATTGAGAGGACAGAGTCCTCAGTGACTTTGCCCCACTCCTCATACAAGGCTTTAAGGGAGAGGTTGGTCAAAATGTGATTTTTGCCACACTGTGGGGCTGATAATGCATCTGGCTGACTGCAGGTGCTCTCCTGGGAAAGCCATCAAGGATGTATAGGGACCCTGAATGTCAGCTGGTATTACATCCATCCCGGAGTCTCTGAGCCCTGCAGTGTTGGGACGATTTCTCGTTTTCTTGGGTAGAACAGGCAGCTGTTTGTGATTCACGAGGAAGAGGAGAGAAAAAAAGGATTTATAACTTTCTTTGTGGCCAAAGGGTAGCACGTACTGCCTTCTGTTTTCCGGTAGCTTGAGTGAGAGTCACTGGATCGGAATCATCAGACTGGCAGAACCCCTGACATTTTATGCACGGCTGTTTGATTTTGTGATTTTTGTGTGGTTCAAATGATATTCTTTATTAAAACAATTTGGTTTAAGAGTTTGCAGCTCATTTGTTTTTAATGGCTACTATAAGAGGATTCTTGTCTCTTAAGGTCCAGAAACCTTGCTTGAACTGCTGTTTAAGACATTGCAGTGTGTCCTTGTAAGCAAGATTGGACTGAGAATTTGAAGTTTTTCATTTGGGCAATTACAGTCACAGAAATCCATCAATTTAGGTATGCTGTTACGCTTAAGGGTTTTTGCATTTTTGTGGGAAAATATGATCAATGGCAAATAATTTTCCCTTTCACATGTGTAATTGCCAGGAGGAATGCTCTACAGTGATAAGAAAAAAAAGACTAATTTCAAATGAAGGTAAAATAAACACTGGGGGTTCAGTGGAAATAAGGTTAATTACTGGATTGCATTAAATTCATTTTCACAGTTAATAAATAAATGGTGCATTTAAAGATAAGAAATAAAACCGCACCATGGGCTCTGGTAGGCTATGGGGTTCCCTTCCTTAGTTAAATAAATCCTATTTTATGCAATCCCACCAACTATACATGAAAAAATTTGCATCAGCATTGATCAGTCCACTCCAGTCAGCTCATACGTTTGCATTTGCATTTGCATTTGTGAGTTGCAATTCTGAAGAATTATTTAACTGAATAGATTTCACATCCCTGTATTTTGTTAGCACACAAGTAAGTGCTTTTTTGATGTACCAGCCAATTAAATGTATTTGATGCCCCCTTTTGACCAAAGTAGTCTACTTTTGCAAGCATGTCTTGTCTGAAAGTACATTTAAAGACCAATCCCCATCATGCAGTGAGTTCCACATGTAGGCAAAGAACACAGGCTACCTTGAAAATATGTGGAAATACTTTCCATGGCAGAGCACACAGTTGAAGTCCTAAATCCTTCAAAGACCAGGCAAATCCCATTCATAAAGAATACATAGAGCGGACAGAGTTAATTAACTCAATTCATCTGTCATCAAGTCTTTAAACTGTTTGGATTTATAAACAAGCAAAGAAGGTATTTCTGGCTCAGGTTACCGCTGGGCTGTGGTACACTTGCTCAGTGCCAATTGCCAGCTGAACTAATCCAGGTAACAGAGGCCACTGTTCATTTTCCTTGGATTGGTGAAGTAAAGCATTAACATGAATGACTTAAAGGGCACCCAGGGCTTCTTTTCTGGAAAAAAAGTGTTTTAATGTACTGTTATTTACAATATCTAATTGGAGCTTGCATTTGATTGCGGAAGAAATCAATGCATGTTTGGAAATTAATCCTGGGGTTAAGTGTCCAGCTGGGCACACCAAGTCAGAGGCTCTTGCAAGGTTTATTTGTAAAAGCTTGGTGCATCCAACCAAAACCTCTCCTTACATCTTATTTTGACCCAGGTGTCTTCTAACATGAAGTGTGGTGTGATGTGTTTGAATTGATTTTAGAAAGAGGTCACAGATATGTTGCTACAGTTGTGTGTGTGTGTGTGTGTGCGTGTGTGTGCGCGTGCATCAACAGCATAAATGTTTTCAATGTCATATATATTTGTATGTACTTTATTTACATTGCAATTTGATCTGTATCTGTGACTGTTATGTTTTATATAAGACAGCTATGACAATTCCAGTATTCATTTATGAGCATGTGGCCTTTCAGAATTGTTTTGCACAATCAAGCCATACAGGAAAATAGCAACCTTGCAAATCCAATATCACCTACACAAATCCAATATTATCAGCAGTTTTTTTTTTTTTTGCCTTTAGCGATCATATGACTGTAATTGTCGAGTACTTATTTGTACTGCTGAGGCCCCCTTATTAAAAATGCAACCACCCCGGTTTCAGTTGTGAGCTTATGCTTTGTGTTCTTCCCTGCAGGTAGATGCCGATGATGTTTTGACCAAAGAGGAGCAGATCTATCTTTTGTTCAATGCCAAACGCAAGTGTGAGAGAGTTATCAAGTCCAGGCACAAAGTGTCGGGTGAGTACATTACATTACATTATTGGTATTTAGTAGACACTCTTATCCAGAGTGAATTACATAGGTTACAAGTTTCACATGTTAACCAGCTGTATAAATGGTTAAGTCCCTTGCCCAAGGGTACAACAGCAGGGAATTGAACTGGCAACCTTTCAGTCACAAGTCCTGCTCCTTACCTATGCTACACTGCCATCACAGGTTTATTGCGTGGAGGCTAAAGAGACTGAACTCTTGTGCTCCTAAGAAATGTTTACCATTTATAGTTTTTACCCAATGGAAAAAAAACTGGAAAAGCCTGGAGCCTTAAAATGGATGCGTTTTTTTCATCAATATGTTTTTTTTCTTCTTTGAGATTTTCCCTACATTCATGTAGCAGGAAACGCACTCGTGTCTTTTGAGCTATCGATCGTTTGGTTTAAGAGTACCCATTAATTCGGTGGTGAGGGACCTACAGACCATAGCACCACTAGAGAATGAAAGAACATGACAGTTAGATTGCGTGCCATGTCCCAGAGGAGGGAGCTGGTGAAGGGGGGTCGGTCTGATTGAATTGACACACACGCCAGGTAGGTGGCTGAGGATCTTGGTCGGGAAAATGTGGGTGTCCAGTTCACCTCTAACCTGAGATGTTATTGAATTTCAGTCCCTTAGCAACACTTTTTATGCTGCTGGCAAGACTGGTTAACAGAACATGATGTACTTCTGCTTCATTGGGCAATCATAATTTGAAGAGTTCTACAGTCTCTGGAGGTTGCATATGAACATGTCTGTGCCAAAAAGCATGTGTTCTGCAGCAATAATAAGTTAGGAATATTTCTCACAAAAGAACTTCAGCAAACAACACAACACAGAGCAAGCGGATAAAAAAAAAAAAGAATGAGAATGCATGTGTCTGACAGTACATGGCCTGTAGGGTTCTGAATATCAATGCGTAGCTGTGCAAAAATCCAGCTTACTTTGCATAACTGTCGCTCAAAGCGTTCATTAAATTGGCTGGAACTTCCCTCAGATATTGTCAAACCACAAGAGTTTAAACAAATATCCTTCCTTCTAATAAATTTGTGTTGTTGGATTTTTTGGCAATTTGTAATTGAGATTCTTGAATGCACATCCAGCAGCTAGATTTGTCCAAAGGTTTTTTTTACAAGAAAAAGCATTTTGGAGTTGTATGCTTCTTATTTGCTGGCTAGCTAGCATAACAATATTCATCTTGCAGTATTAGTACAGGTCTTCATTGATAACTTACTAACTTACTAACTTACTTTTTTTGAGTGCTAGTTCACATTTTTGCAGTTGGCACTGTTACTTGAATTTTACTAGCCAGTTGGCTAACATTCATGATTAGCTATCATTATCCACAACTAAAGTAAACAAAACCTTCAGCCTCTGATTCTGTTCTCTGCATTTCTGCAGTGTATCAAGCATTATATTATCCAATACTGTATGAGACAATGCTTTTATAATGTAAAATATAATTTTACACAGTCACATAA
The DNA here is from genome assembly GCA_019176425.1 of Megalops atlanticus. Lineage (NCBI taxonomy): Eukaryota > Metazoa > Chordata > Actinopteri > Elopiformes > Megalopidae > Megalops > Megalops atlanticus. The sequence continues at coordinate 12,962,600 of CM032898.1, read as the reverse complement.
TCCAGATAACTGCTACAAGTATAATACAATCAAAGAAGTATGTCATGTGGAATAGTGGTTAAGAGGGTAGTGCTGCTGGCTCATATTTGCTAGTTTTGGCAGTTTCTTACAGAGTTTAAACCATGCACCTTTTTGTAGTTTTAGGGGGTTGTTGTTTTTTTGGGTGCAGTTGTTGTCGACCAAAATGTCTATCATTGAAAAAATACACACCTGATATATCTTCGATCTAAGGTGGTCCCTGAACAGTGAGCGCATGCTACGCACAGTTTAACACTCTCTGAGGTGGTGACGAATGATAGCGGCTGTGACAGAGCTAGCTCAGATGCTGAAAGGGTGGAGTTCTTATCCACGATTTCTATTCTGCCCTCATATTATACATGACATTTATCCAAATATTCATGTGAAAGTTTGTGTGTTGTCTGAAAGCCTTAAAACCTGGTGGATATAAACAGTGGTCTTACTTTTCCCATTAGTGAGGTAAAATGCCAATCTTTTTCCATTAAAAAAGTCATTTTTCATACTTAAAAGTGCCATGTTAATAATTGGAATGTGGTATGTACATACATACCCCAGTATGGAAATATCTATCAAAGACGGATATCATGGGGATGGCATATCCAATATGAACAAAAGAAAGAAATATTACAAGAAGGAGAAAGCTGTGATATAAAGAGTTACATTTGCCAATCTGACATTGGGCAGCTCCCATGTGTTTCCTTTTTAATTGTTCTGGATAGTGTGAAAGCACTCACTAATTGGGGATTTAAGAAGCAAGAAGCTAAGGATTTAAGTCAACATGTAAACCATACTGATGACCATTTAAAGTTGTGAAGACAGAACACACAATTGTTCAGAACTCACAAGCTGAAAACAGAAGGGCTTTTAAGAATGTCAGGAAAATAAATGATTTTATTTTTGTAGCAAAGCAGTTGAAGTGGCCATGCCATTGGCTGGAAGCAGCAGCCCAGAAGCATTGGAGTTTCGAATTTTGAAATGGAGTCACGTTCGCTGTGTCAAAAAAAGCCATCACAAATACTGTATTGCCATTGCTTCATATGTTGCCAATGGGTGGCTGACAGTTAATTCTGTGCAACCTGTGTCTTTCAAACATCCTCAAAGATTTAGTGAACATATCATTTCCTTTTGAGGCTGTATTTTCACAGATGTCAAGCAAAAGTAAATAAACGTATGGAAATCAAGTTGGTGATGCCCTGCCAATAGCAAATTACAAAGCCAATACTTGATGTCGGCTTTTTCCTGTGCCAGGGACATTTTGCCATGACCAAACAAGCCATCAAGGGTGCAATTTGTAAGTCAGAGGTGGGTTGAGGTTTTCTTTGCATGCAGACCTCAGCTGCTCTCTTTCTGCGGTTTCAACACGTTTTTCTTTTTCATCTGAAATTACGTTGGAATAAACATCCGACAAAAAAAAAAAAAAAAAAAAAAAGAAAGAAAGACTCTCAAACATTAACAGGGGCCTGTCATATTTGTGCCTGCCTCATCATCCCCTCCTTCCAGCTGTGTCATATATTATGTTTAGTTTTTCGGTGATGTAGCCGCCCGCCGGGCTGTTTATAAAGGAACGTCCAGTGTTAACACCCTGTCGGGGCTCCCAGTTTGATCAACCAAAGCCGCTTGACCAAGCAATGGGATTCCCTCAATTCCCGCAACACAAAAGGGCAGTGCTGATTGCTCGCTCTGGTTCTGCCACAGTGTTCTCCCCCCCATTCTCCTAGGGCAGCAAAGACAGTGTGCAGATTTCAATTTCTACTGACAGGAATGCATTTTAAACGCTCTGACAGCAGCCAGTACCTGGAGAGTGTTTTCAAAAACAAAGGTTCTGCAGTTTGTTGTGGAGTGAAATGTCACAGTGTGCATCCCTTCATGGCAAGTTTGATTAGAATGATTGCCGACATTAACATTTTGCAGTGTCCCTCCTCCCCCCATACCCCCGAAATACATTCATTCTCCGTTGCTCGATCTGAACACCATCACCCCTAATGCCCGCTGACATGGCTTGCGTGTTGTCGTGGAAAGCTGGCAACATGGAGTTGCAGGGTTCTTTGAGCACTTTTCCATGGTGAAGGTCACCCCACTGCTTTCTTACACAGGCCGTATCTTATTCTTGCATGCTCTGCCCATACGAGCATAATCCCATCTGTGGAAATGTGTGGAAGAAAAAAATACATGAAATCTGTATTTATGAGCGCCGGCCGAAATGCGACAACTCTGGCCTCTCACCTGGCCTGCGCACATGTTTGCGTTTCCCTCGGTCAAGTATGTGATGGAACTGGACGCCAAACGCTCAAAACTACTCCTTCTTGGCTGCCAGAATGAAAGAACGCGAAGGGGAAAATAAATAAATAAAAACCGAACCATAACTGAGAACAGGAAACTCGAAAAGAAAAACACCCCCCTTTGCCATCCGTCCAGAATCGCTTCGCTGTCGTGCTTAGGAACAGTCACACATCCAAGCTCAGATTGCATCACAAAGTGTTATTGACAGGAGTGTGTCAGATTGTGTGAAGGATTTGGCAGTGAAGGGAGCCAGGTAATTAGATTAAACAAAAGGGTTTGTCCAGTCTGCGTTACGCCTGTCGGGCCTGTTTCTCTCAGCGATTGATTCATTAGTACGTTTGGCAAACGGTCGTAAACTTCCCAAATGAAAATGAATATAAATGAATAGATAGCTGCATGTCACAAACTAAGGCAAGTAGCCCAGGGCCAGCCCTAGCTGTAAGCAGTACTAGCGGGTGCCTGGTGCATTGCTAATCATTGGGGTTGCCATGTGTGTTTGTTTTATCATTATGTTTTTTTCACACCAGTAGCAATCTTGCCTAGGGCACCAGAATGCTAGATCCTGCCCTTGGGTAGCCCAAGTGTCCAGAACTAGAACCAGTGATCGACAAAGCTTTAGAGCATAGCTACATATGATTCAGAATCAGTTATTAATGCGTCCTACTTGACAAATAATATCACTACTTGGTTGGTGTTTTTTGTGTGTAATAATTGATAAACAAAGACAAATAAGGTTGAAAAATTACAAGAGGCATTGCAAAAGCAAGTGTCTTATTCACCACATCAGCTTTCATGACCATTTTAGAAGTTCCCCTTGAAAGCAAAACCTTTGCAAGGTATCCATCATGCCTCACATTAGGAGATCTGATAACCGTGAAGCTCTCTAGTTTCTCTTGTCATCGTTTCAATGTTTGATTGTTGTGATGTCCCCTTGGTGGCATATAATTTTTTTTGATGTAAAAATATCCTTTAATTTAAAAATCTGTCACTTTTGATTGTAACAGAACGTTCTGAAAAAGGCTTGCTTTGGCAGACTAGTTCAGTGCAGCGTAGGCCGTAGTCGAGCACAGCGAATGTCGAAATATTTCTGCAGCAATTGACATCCTCGCTTAGAAACGTCTCTGTCGTATCGCTCTCTGCAGCTTCTCTCAAAGCCATTATATCACACGCTCGTTGCCTTAGATGAAAATTTGGAATTCTGCTTAAGAGTGGGGTAAAACCGTGGGCATGCAGAAAGTTAAAAAAAAAAAAAAAAAAAAAAAAAAAAAAAAGTTCCGTAGTTCGATATCGCTGGGTTGTGTGTTAGGTGTTGATTTGAGCAGGTGTATGAGTCACCCACACAATGCATTACCTAGTCCACAGTTTGCATGGCACTTTTTTCCCCTTTTATACTTCCATTGAAGCATAGTCATTAAAATATTTAGCTGGTGTGTGAGACGTGTGTCTGTTCTACTTTAAGTGTACCCCCCTTCTTCTGATACATGGTTATGATGACTGAGAGAACACTTAATAAGCAGCTGCCAACTAGTAAGCAAGAATGGTCAAGATTGTAGTGGTTGGTACGTGCTGTGTAGAGGTAACTGGAGCTTTTCATGTCCTATTCTGAGCAGTGGCATATGCGAAAATGTTCGTCAGTTCGGCCTGAGGTCAACTCAGTGGGCACAGACACAGACAGGATCTATAAGTTTGGCCAGTAAGAATGAACTGGTGGCAAGTCTTAATCACAGGTAATGGCCCCTAACACAAAACTAAGACACCAGGGATCTCTTTCCTTTGGCTGCCACCAAACAGAATGAAAAATACACTTACAATTCATTTATCATATATCATAATACAACTAAGAGTTGTACTTTCTGAGCTGTGATGCCTGCAGACTTACTGTTCATGTCATGGTGTCAACAGCCAGCTTTCAGAACAGTAATAAAGAAACACTGCCCGAATGCACAGTTAACAGCACACAACTCATTCCCTGATCCCATTTATAATAGCCGACATATGCTAATCCCATCTCAGTCAATATCAATAAAAGGCATAATTGCATCAACGCAATGCTCATTTAATAACAACTTGGCACTGATCAAGCACTCAGATTCTAATGTCTTCAGACGTCTGTTCAAAAACACATGTCCTCAAATCATTTTCATCCTTTTGATGCCAAGAATTCATCCAGGCAATACTCTCTCTCCCCACACACACACACACACACACACACACACACACACACATCTGGACTAAAATCAGCCAACTGCAACTATGTCAGATAGACAAAGCAATTAAAACCTAATGTATCTTTTAAAAGAGATTTTGCCCCGCTGCATAACCTGTGCCCATTATGATGGATTTGCACCAGAAACATCCAAATAGAACCTATTGATGGGAAAATAGCCACTGAAGGCCTGTATTGAATCAGGACGACAAAGTCTTTATAAGGTTTATCCATACTCATTCAGCTCACTTATACTTATCAGGACTCAAACAGAAAAAGGTGTGATCTGAAATTACAGGTGCGCAACCTGGAGGCAGAAGCTTTTTAGAGGGAAAGGGACTTCTGTGCTTCTGTATAATTAGAATAGTCTTAAAATGCAGACAATTGTTTTGATGCATAGTAAACAGGAATGCAAAAGGTGGGACTGTAGTTTAGGGCACAGCGTGGGCATGGATTGTTTGCAAGCAAGCCAGGCTGCTGAACTGAATGACCACTTATCAATTACACGCAGTTCTGTCGTCTGCTAAACAAGTAAATGATGTAATAGAATAGGGCCGACATCCCACCTAGATGCCCTCTGCTCATAAGTGGCAAGCAGGGAGCAGCAATTTGTGCAGTGGGAATGGACAAAATTTATTCCAAAAGAATTGACACAATGGCCGCACAGTTGAATGCTGTAATAAAAACACGGAGTAGAGGGTCTTGTTGTAAACAAGTCAGCTGGAAGCATCAGCCTTTCTACAGTGGCCTTCCTGCCTCAGTTTGATGGAGATAAGTTTGCGTTTCTTGACAATAGAGAAGTGCTGTAGCCAACAGCAGCTTGCGTTCACCAGAACCGTCTTCGACCGGGGAGATTCCACCGACCATCTGATTGGAAGGCTGAGCATGTCATTTTCAGGCTGTTGGAAAGTATCCGATTCCTAAATAAACGCCGCTTGTTTGAAGTGGCACACTTTTGGACGCTAGTCTAACTCCACAGCGCATGATGCAATGTCTTAATTACAAAAATGTGTTGCTCGGTTGGCAGTCTGGGCCCAGTTTTCACAAAAGAGGGCAACCCGCTCAGTTTAGATGTAATTTATTTCTCTCCAAGCACGCTCTTAACCATCGCCAACAAACCAAGAAATCTCGCAGGCCAAGGTTTATTTTTCTGCTGTTTTCCCCGGCCTGTTTTTGCTCCAGTGAATACACTCACAATTTCGGAAAGCATTGCGCCCGGGGTCAGGCAGGTCTTCGGTCAGTCCTGTGGACTGAGTCAGGTCCTTTTTTTTTTTTTTTTTTAAAATAGGAGTAAGCAAGTCAGAGATCTGACCTGCATATACAGTGACGTGGGTTTTCGCGTTTTAGGGGCCGGCTGTATCTGGTGGCTGTGTCACGACCCCTTTTGGAAGGTTGCACATGTCTTCCTGATCATAGCATGGTTGAGGAGATTGGGGAGGGGGTGGGAGGAAGCACATCACCTCTGCTAAAAAAAGAGCACAACCCCACTCCACTGTGAAGCACTGAAAGACCTGAGGAGGTTTGATGTCTTTGGAAAGGTTTTTTCCCCCCCACTGTGTACAGAACTGTAGAAGTACTTACACAGTTTGAATGAGGACAGCTCAATCAGCGGATGGACTTTGCTCTATTCAGAAAAGGGATTTGTTTCCCATCATACTGCTCTGCATGTTTTGAAGTCTTGGACATTGGATATTGACAGCTTAAACAATCATACTGCATTTGTCCCTTAGGATGTAGTTCTTGTATAACTAGGGGTTAAAAGCCAGCCAGACTTTGATACTGTAGGTTTAAAATATGGATGTTGACATGCCTGATAATCACTCGTCTTGAATAAGAGTTAAGTAGCACCGTTGTAAATATTTCAATTCATGTTGACTTTTACTTACAGTATGTAGCATTCATGCATTATCCCAAAATCATAGATTTTCTGTTTGTAATATGTTGTTGCCATTTTTGTGTAAGCACATTATAGCATTTTATAATACAGTACAGTTTGGTGTAATTGTAAAATAAAATAATTGTGTTCATATTATAATGAATTGTATTGATTGTATTGTACTGTAATGAATTTTTTTTTTTTTTGGTTTAAATTCTCAGATACCTCTTTTTGTGAATTTTAGCATCCCCTGACTCCTACTGTTGTGCAATTATCGAATGAAATTGAGGACAGAGCACACTGCAGTTAGATTGCAGATTAACAGACATGTAGGCCAGTATTCGGTTTGGTGTAGCGATGACAAGTTGAGAAATTTTTTTTTCTACTGGTAAGTGAAATGAAATCCTTCCTCATCTTCAGTGAAGTGATCTCTAAACACAAAACAAGATTCATTCTCATAGGCAGCTGTGTGGGTAACCGAAACTGGAAAAAAATGAGCCAAAAATGCTTTGCCAAATGAGCTAGGAGATTCTGCCTTTCGTACATTTGCAGACTTTTGCAACCATTGCAGTTCTGCCCAGTGTGGTGACCATTATAACACCAATATTACTGCATTACATTGCAATGCCATTTCAGCTTTTATTATAAGTATAACAAATGTGGTCTCTGCTGTTGAATTTGCCCTGTGCTGTTCTAAACAGCATGTTAGTTGAACTACTGATCTATTACTATGAAAATGAACATTGCTTTTACTGAGTCTTTTGCCCCCACACAGCAACACAGGGACAATAACCACTGACAGGCCATGTAGTGGTATCTGAAAAACTAAATTTAGGAATGGGTATTTCCTCAGCCTTTGGAGGATGCTTGGAGTTGCAATTTATTTCTTTTTTTTTTGCAATGATACTGGTTCCTCCCCACCACCCTTTAGATGCTGAGCTTTGTTGTAAGCATTCTCTCAGAAACTGCCTTTCACATGAAAGCACCATGCACCATCTCAAATGGTGTAGCTGTACATGGGCCATTTTTTTCTTGTAATTGATATTAACGAATGAGAGAAGAATTCTAGGGCACAGTGAGAACTATCTAGAGAAATGGCTCCCTGCAGTTATGATATTATGAAGTTGACGTGTGTTGGGTTCGACTGGAGGTGATGGCTGTTCAGCAGTCATTGTTCACACTTGTAGCATGATCCTCATAAACCCCAGTACTGCGTTTGATCTGATCTGGAGCAGTGCTCAGCACAGCCCATCGGATGCCTTAGGGCTTATCAAATTCAGTTCGTGCAAAGACAATGAGGTGTATCCTTGTTGCTACGATGCGCCTGAAGACCAGGTGTTTGTTGTGCCCAGTAAAAAAAAAATATCACAGTGCTTCTGCTCTGTGCCTGCTCTATTGCCTTTTCCACATGCTCTGTGGTCAAGAGTCTCTCACGTGCAAAGCCGTGCTAAAACAAAGTGGCCGAGTGAGTGCGGGGCTCCATGTCCGCTTCATTCCTGCAGGTCTGAATGATTGTGGGGTGATCTACGTTCGCTGTGCAGCTCTGTGCTACCCGTCAGGATTCGTGAGGATGGTCCTTGTTACTGGCTGTGACTTCGAAACAGCCACTTTCCTCACCATCTCACTTACGCGTTTTCTCACTCACTCGCTCAGCCACTCACACCCTAAACAGTTGACTGGCTCTTTAAGTGGATCCCCAGGGTGATGGCAGCACCTTCGTTTGGCCACAAGAAAGAAAGCCAAAAAAAAAAAAAAAAAGCAGCAACATTATGGGGATTCAAAGAAATTGCAACTTGTGGACGGTGCTACTTTTTTTCCTAAGCAGCAGAGACTTATGTTCGTTGAGAACCCTTCATGCCAGTTTATGTTCCTCTGAAAAAGCACGGCCTCTCGAGCCAGCTTGAATCGTGATGATGTCTGATGTGGTGTTCCACAGCCCCGACGCCCTTATTCATTGCTCAAAGCCCAGCCATGAGCGAATGTTAAAAAAAAAAAAAAATTTAAAAAAAAAACATAACGCAGAGCACTGCTTCACAGATGGAATGAAATATCTCAGAGGCCAGATAAAGGGGAAACAAAATGAAATTTGGAAATTTCAGCAGAGGTGACACCGCAGCCTTCCAAGCCCCGTATTAGCATCGGTTTCCGTTGTTAATGCGCTCATTTTAGCACAGGAATCCCGAAGAGGATTTATATCCGTGATTCTTGCTGGCATGGAGCTGAAGTGGGTCCTCATGAGTGAAACGCATTATGCCGTTTTACAATGAAAAATTACTGCGGTCTGGAAAAATGCAGTTTAACAAAAATCTGATTTCCTGTGGCTTTTTCAAATATTATGCAGACCTTGTAAGTGAAAGTCAAGGTTAATAGAAATGTTCGCATGTGCTAATAATTAGACAGGCAAAGCTGGCATGCCGAAATGCTAATTTTTCACATGCTAATGCGACAAGACAAAAAGGATCTTCCACTCAGTAGGGTCAGCGGGTGACCTTGCGCGTTCTGATTTTCTCATCAGTTCTTATTTTGTCCTCCGGATGTCGTGGAACGTTCCGGCACATACTCAGCAGGGCCCGCTGCCGTGCCAGGGGAACCGTCGGGCTTGGGGACGATGACTCGCACAATTCAATGCAGTTTATTCACAAGGCCCTCGTTCCCGCTTTCTCAGAGCAGCGCTAAGGCCGAGCATTTCCTATAAAAAGACAGCTCTTAAACAAAATTAGTTCCCAAGGAGGAAAACCTTAAACCCACGTGCTGAGGCAAGGCCAAAGAATTGCAACTGGATGCAGATTTCAGATGACTTTGGCTGGCTGACTGGGCTATATCTTGCCCGTGGTTAGTGGGCCCACCCTAGACGTTAGGTGCCACTGTAAACTGGAGGTTAACCAAACTATTATTAGAACAGTTGAGTGACAACGAATAATTTAAATTGTTTGCACTGTGCGGTATGAAGCTAACAAAAAGTTCTCAATTGCTTTGGTTGTTTTAGTTATTTTGGAAGGGGCGGCCCACGCGACTGCCAGGCTAAACTCATGCGTTCTCCGCCGAGCTTCTCCGGGGAGCCGTCCTATTTGTTATTATTTCTCGTTTTGTGTCTTGGATAAACAGGAGCCTCAATGGCTCCCTTGATACAGGGGTCTCATTGAGAGAGACACTGAGGTTTGCGTGGCTGGGACAGTGGAGGGATGTGGGCAGAGGGGCCCCAGGCCTTAGCGGTGTGTGAAAATAGCCCTGCATTCAAACCCGCGGCCTCGGCGAAAAATAACACCGGCAATCGTCCCCCGAAAAAAAAGAGCCTTGCATGCATCAAGGCCCCGCACGATATACGTCGGGACGCCTGCAGCTCTGGATCCAATGAGCAGAGGGTCGGGGGGGAAAAAACTTTAAGGAAACCCCAAATGACGGCATCTACAATCGAGTCCCCTCCCCAAACCAACCCACCCGCCCGATCACATTTATATTTAAATAGCGGTCGTAGAGTTCTCAGGAAATTATATATTTCTGCGCAGTGCTTAATTTGAGCCTGATGCGTAGGTGGTCTGAGGGTATGGGGACGTATGGCGAAATCTGAGAAGCATTAATGCTGGAAGTTTAGACCTGTGGTCATTGTGATTTCTGAAAATGCGAGCCCAAACTACGCCAGAGTGGAAATCCTGCTACACTGGAATAGAATGCATTTTTTGCCTACTCTCTAATTACGTGCCGTAAGTGACAGGCAGTCTTGATCATTTCAGCCTGAAATCACATAATAAGCATTTCATAGGCTTTCTTTGAAATTGTGATTACAGAAATGGGAAAATAATAGGTCTACAGCACAGAAAAAGGCCAGCTTAGTTTATGCTTACCTATTTATTAGTGGTGAGCGAGTGGACAGCTGTTTTCAATACAGGGGAATGGAAGCGGTTCCAGCAGCACAGACCCTCAGTGAGGGCCAGAATATGTGAGGAGTATGTGGGTTTCACTTCCATCGTAAGACGCTCGGGGTTATTACACAGGTCTGAGAAGCCTAACATCCCTGGGCACGTGTCAACCGTTTTGCTCGAGCGCAGTTTCCTTTTTGATGTCAGACATCAATGAGCGCGCTCATCGGGATGAAAGAAGTACCGCTTTGCGCATCCCATCCGGTTTGATCCGTATTCCGTTTCATCTACTATAAAAATACAGTCAGGGATCGAGTCATAGTGGTCACAATATTTTCAGCGTGGGCTAAAAACATAAAAACACATTTTTATTCCATTACATATGGAAAATAGTAGAGCCATTTTAGATGTTTGGAGCGGTTTGTCTTCCTATTTGCTTAATCACGATGCTGCTTCTGTTTAACAGAAATACAATTATGCAGCAGCACATTGTGATATTTGATCAGAGTTTATTGAGTTGCTGTACCATCTTATAAATGTATGTCAGATGGTTCAGATGGGTGATACAGGGATTAAAGTCTAGAGTTTTGTAGATTTGAAAAGCTTGTGTGTGTGATAGCTCCAAAACACACAAAAAAAAAAAAAAAAATGTTAGAAGGTCAATGCTGAGTGTGCTTAGCTGGAATCAAGCTGCATGGATTCTGGTCAGATTGTGTTCAGACCTTTTCAGTCAGGAATAAATGTGAGGGTCATCACCCCGTGGTGCTTGTATGCACACGCCTGCAGCTATCCAGCAATAACAGAGATGAGAAGAACTTAACCAGAGCTTGGTTTTTTGTCGCTGACTCAGTAAACACTTGAAAATCTGCTTTTTATTCATGCATTTTACATTAAACTAAATAAAAGAAATTAAATTGTATTTGTATGTTTTATTGCCAGTCTGTGCTACTGTTACAGTAATAGAGGTAATACCCCTGTATTACATGGCAGTGGACTGTTTTCCAATGTTCTCAGTAAGCCCACTGAATATCATATGCAGTAATCACATGTCTACTGTCAATGATTATTAACATACAGATCAGAAGCCTACTAGATATCAAATACTATTTTGAGTTTCTCAAAAACGTAACTCTTCAAAATCTTAGTTTTTCTCAGTCTTAAGCTAGAGGATCGAACAGGTTATACAACATTTCTATGTATTTATTGCAAAAGACATAGCAGACAGAAAACCAGTGATAGAATTCATAGGGGCAATATTTGGATGTGCCCAAAAAATTGACAGAAGACACAATGAAATAAGGCAGTTAACAAGCAGTGAGGCAAATACTCTCATTTATATTAAAATGTACCTTCAACTCTGCTAACAACTTCTATTCTCCCAGGGTGTAAATTTTTGGATATTGAAGCTCTCAGACTTAAGCTACACCCATTTACATTGGGCTTCCACATCAGCTCTTTACACTTGACTCCAGGTATGTCGATGGAATCATTTCCAGTGTTGCAGCCAACAGATAACTAGCTGGTGGTAGTTGTAAGCAGCTCATCCCACCTGATATGTGTGATGACCTCAAAAATCAAGTGAACAATAGCTGAAGTTTGGCCTTATTCTAAAAAAGATGTGCATTGTTCACCGCTTTACTTTTGCAGATTTTTTTGGCACACTTACAGAAAGACTGCTAACTGCTGTGTTGCTTTGTTGCTTTGATCGCTTGTTGATTTTCCTGTGGCTAATTTTGCTATTTGTTAAATTTGATTATTTTTAACCATACCCCTGAAGAACACCACAAGATATAATGCAATACTCTGAAGGTTGCACACATCACATAAACGCTCATCTTACCCGACTATAACCTGCACACTAAGTGCAAGTGTGACAGCCAGTAGACAAATTTATAAAATCAGTCGGACAAGAAAGCTACAATTCACATTCCACTGAAACCCGTGTGACAGGTGGCCGAGAAATGAATTGTCTTTAATGAGATGATTTAAGGGAAAAACTATTATACACACACACACACACACACACACACACACACACACACACACACACACAGACAGCACAGCTTGCTGTTAGTCATTACACTGGCAACAAATAAAAATCTCGAGTCATAGTGAAACACTGACCAGAGTGAAATTTGTGCATCTGCCATACCTCACTGTTAGAATGTGGTATATTGAAAAATCATTACCAGATTGAAAAGGTCAATGGTGACAAAGACAGAAACCAGATTGTGGATAGTCTTGCCCTTCATATCAAATGGCAAATTCTGCACATGAACAAAGTTATGAGGGGAAACATTTTTAGTTAAAAGATGGATTTTTTTCCACCTCAGTCCCTCCACAGACTTTGAGATGCCAAATTAATTGTTTATTTTAAAATGTCACAAGCATATAACACCTCTGAAAAATCTGTTCTGCTTCAGTGGTGGATCATGAAGGAAGCAGGTGTCTCAAAACAACTGTAATACTTCTTACAACTGTAGCAATTTTCCATGACTTGCTGTTGCTTAAACTTTCATGTACCGGGAAATGTTTCTGTCATAGTATGGACGCATCTGACAAAAGAAAGAAATTTCTGGATCAAGCAAACAGAAATTACATTTTATTTAGTGGGGTAGCATTTAACATCATGTTATGAATGGTTTTGAATGAATGTGTTTGTGTGAAAAGAACTTAGAAGAGTCATTAGCCAAATTCATTCTGATTGTATTGACACTGGCTGTAAGGCGGAATGATTTGGGTTTCCCAAGGATCAAATGGGTAAATCCCAGAGCAATTTTGTGGACATAATATTACTTTACGTACACAATACTACATGAAATACACTTGAGTGGTGTAAATGCAAAGAGGCTCAACCTCTTATAGGCCTGTTCTTCATTCAGGCCATACTGGACAGCCGTGGGATAAGTATCCATATAGATTTGCTTTGGAGCAAGAACAGTCAAAACAGTCAAAATTGCTGTAAACAAAGGGAAGAGTACTGATAAAACAGCATTGCACAGAACTGTTGCACTTTTGCTCTTCTGTGATTTTGTTATACCCTGTTAAACTTTTGTTTTATCCATGTTTTTCCTTGCGATGCTTCAGTAGAATGCAGCTGGCACAAATTACATGGAAATCACTGCACTGAGTGGGCCAGCGGTCCGTTTCGTATCAATTTACTGTGCTTGTGAATTTTAATAAACTCTGGTGTTTGGATTAAATAATTTAATTTACATTTAATTGGCCTTAGCCGAAAGTTCATTTCGCCCGTGTGCTTTCAAAAGGGTGCGATCGATGATCAAAAGCAGCTGGCGGTGTTTCGTTTAGCTGCTGCATTGTATTAGTTCACATCTTTGAATTTGGAAGGGGTCAGAGGACGGATAAAGGGTCCATTTTTTTGTGAGAAACACTCAGCCGGCGGAAGAAATGTCAGTGACATTTATTGTAGGGTTGTGAATGTTCTCTTCTGCCAGTGTGTCCTTGGACTTCACTTTATCCTTTTGTTCTTTATAATCAATTTGTCAAACCCATTCTTTTTATAGAGTGGAGCTGTCATGTTACATTTGCTTGGCTACTTTAATGTTCCCATTGCAGGTTCATCTTTAACCTTAATATAATTTTTCATCCAAGGTAATCCATGAACTGTAGTTAACTCAGTGGTAACTATCGTGGAATTCGATGGTTTAAAAAGAGGCATTATACACATTGAGCGAAGATCTGAACTATAGTTTTATGATCACTTATATAAAACTTAATTTGCATTAATGCATCATTAAGTAACTATTAGTAATGCATTATTAAGATTAAACAATACCACAAACTGAGTTTTTGTAGGGTGTTCCAACAAATTTTTCCAGCGTCTGTCACTTGTTCTGCCAATTTCTGTCCCAAACTTTTCAATCCATCAATACCCTTTTATTTTTTTCTTTTAACAGCTGTACAATGCAATAAAAGTTGTATTTTAAGCATATATTAACTGATAATTACTCTTTACCTTCAGTGGAAGGGCCAAAGAACCTGTTTTATAGTGGCGGTCTCAGCACCCATGGTTCTGAATGCCATTGTCACTCTGCTTCCCAGATGGTTTCTGTTTTCCGGAGTGGGATGGCATTGTTTGTTGGCCTGAAGGAGCCCCAGGGAAGGTTGTGTCCACTCCTTGCCCCGAGTACATCTACGACTTCAACCATAAAGGTAAGGCTCTCTGGTGCACTCTTTCGACTTGTGCTTTGACTGAACCACGAAGGGGCAGGGTATGGATTTTATTGCATACGATTCTTGATTGCATGCATATTTTAGAATTCTCCAACAACCAGTTATTTAGAGCTAAACATGGTTTACTTTTCTTTTTGGGATGTGCTTTTTGAAGTTGGTGCTAAAGCAATTTGTTATTTTTTCTCCTTTGTGGTGGGCGTTTGCTTCGCTGGCAAGGCCTTCTGGCCCTGTAGATTTCCAAAGCAAAGAGGAAATAAATGTCAATGGGACCCCTGCAGTCAAGGAGAACTCGAGTGTGGAGTTGCCTGTAGTTGCAGTCTTGACCTAAAGTCTCTCACCATATTGCAATCCCCTTGACTCCAAGCCCCCCCTGGGTTCAAGGCAGCACAGCTCCCTGATGGTCAAGTGGATCTAAGATGGCCATGAGTTTCTAGCATCAACTATTCCCTTCACATTTTTAACGCTTTCTGTGATGTCATGCTCACACTCACTGGTTTGGGAGTGTTGTTAGCCTGGTCTGGCACTGCTGCTCATTTAACTTGAACGGATACACTTATGTTCTATTGTGCTGGAAGTCGCTCTGGATAAGAGCGTCTGCTAAATGAATGTAATGTAATGTAATGTAATGGTAGACCCCCTTTTCTTGACCAAGCCTTCTCTTTACCTTACCCTCACACTGACACACACACACACACACACACACACACCATTTCAGAATCAGTTACAGAAGTCCTTCAATTCACAGACCGCAGTTGCTCTAAGCCACTCCTCCCATCTTTCTTTCATGTTAACATTAACTAATGGTCCCAAGGACACAGCTTTACCCCAATTCTGCGTAATGCAGTTGTAATTTAAGATTCTATGTTCCAAAGTTTTTTTTGGGTGCTAAAATATGACAATTCCTGAAACAAATTGGAGAAAAAATCAGGGGGTATATATATATACATATAGATCCAGGTCTAGATCCAGATTTGCTTGTTTTGGAAACTGGAGGGCACAGTTGGGGCAGGTGTCTAACTTCAGTGCTTACAGAGTGTGCGTTGTATTCTTGTCTATGTGGATGGCTCCACATGTGTGTGCATATGTCTACATCCTTGTCCTGATTGTGATAGTAATCCTGATAAATGGCAGCCTGAGTGTTTCACTTGGAAAGATTCTGTGCTTTAGAAGCCTTATGTGCTCATATATAAACTTTTTCACATATCATTTTGGATGGTGTTTTACTAAAGGATTCTTTAAAATATCGTCTGGCAGCTTGTCTTTGTTGATACACTTGCTGCCAATACAGCAAATGTTATTTCTTATTTTTTTAAATTAAAACTAAATCAAACTCCCAGAATTTCTACAGGAAATTATTACCTCTGTAAAAAAATGGCATCTTGGACATTACACAGAAACAAGACACTACAGAGACTCTGCAGCCCTGCCTCATCCTACTCCACCCCTCCCCTGTTATAGGCAATTGCTGTGATTCAGTATACTAATGATAAAGTTTTATTTAATGACGCTACATTCAAGGACTACATGCATTTAAGTTTATCAACAGGAGCTAAAAATAAATATGCAACCCAAAATGCAGTTTCCACAACTCTCAAGTTTGTTTTTAGTCTGTTGCAAGTGTTATAGTGTGGTTACATTCCGTCACCATTTTAGCAATTTAACCTTCTCTGTATTAGTCTAAGAAATTTAAGGTTCAGCATTTCTTTGTTGAAGGTGAAAAGCTTTGCTTTATATGTGCAGATGCCATCTAATGGGTGATGTCCTTGCCAAACTGTGATAACCCACACAGCTTTTTTATTGAAGGTGACCTGTAAAAGATGAGTGGAATCCATTGAAGGGTGGGGGTTATCACAGTTCCCAGTCCTATCTGTCACAAGTTGAAAGAACGTGTCTCAAGATGACTGATATCCCACTGTCAATTGTCAAAAAAGGATGTTACCTAAAATATAAATATGCTGGTTATCATGTATCATATCTAAGACAGACCACAATTGTAAAAATATCCCATGTCTTTTTTTTGACAGGTTACGCATACCGGCGCTGTGACATGAATGGTACATGGGAACTGGCCACCAGCAATAACAAAACCTGGGCCAATTACAGCGAATGTGCCAAATTCCTCACACATTACAACCAGAACCATGAGAAGGTAAGATCCTATTGGGATAAACCGACCAGAACCCGACAGCCACAGCCTTATTACCAGCAGAAACGTCACAGAAGGAGAAATGGCTGAAGTATTGATGTTCATCTGCACTGGAGGATTTCAGTATCCAGCTTTAGATTTCACTCTCCAAAACTCATTGTGGATTTTCTCTCCAGCAGCTTTTGTAGGGAAACCAAAAAAAAAAAAAAACCATCTCTGTGCCTAATTAGACTTTTATCCATGAACTTTGATAATATTTTGATCATTAATGGCTAATGGACCACGTTGGAGTAAAAAGGAACCAAGGATCTTACTCTGAAAAGCCATCAAGGCTTGATGTAATTATAGTGAGCATCAACAGAAACTTTTCTAATGTGGTGGAGCTGGGAGTTTTAAAATGAACACGGAGATCCAGCATGATGTTTTTCCTTAACCCTGTTTTACGAATGAATACACAAGCTACTTTTTTGCAATATAGTATAGTTTGTTCCTAATAACTTTGATTGCGGAGCTCACACAAATGAGTGTAGAAATTAAAGTAATTCTTGCACATAATTATGAACAAAGTATGTGTGGTTCAACCAGCCTCTAAGAAACAATTGACCCCAGAGAGCTGTCCCCTCAATAATAGCATATTGGTTCTTTTTTTGTCTTCTCGACCTCTATTTCTTGATTTCCTTTAGACGTGAA
Organism: Megalops atlanticus; assembly: GCA_019176425.1. Lineage (NCBI taxonomy): Eukaryota > Metazoa > Chordata > Actinopteri > Elopiformes > Megalopidae > Megalops > Megalops atlanticus. The sequence continues at coordinate 12,945,333 of CM032898.1, read as the reverse complement.
ACTCTACAGGTTCAGTCACTTCACTTGTGCTTAACCTCCTCTTTGACTAACAAGGGGATGAAGCACTTATGCTACAGTAAGAATTGCTCAAGGATGTTACGTCCTCAATGAATGATCAGTCAATAAAACTGACAGAATAATTCCCAAACAGTAACATTTTCAAAGGAAATCGCTCAATCTCCAAAATCTGTGTTACACCCCCCTGAAACAAACATCAAGGGTACATTTCCATTTACACTTTATATACTTTCATCAGCATACAACCACATATCTAACTGAATTCAGTCTGTGCTCTCTGTTAAAAAGACAGGAAGGGCACAAATTTAAACCCAGGGATGGTTCAACTGGATTTAACAAGAATACAAGTAATTAACATTTACATGAAATGTTTGATATATGCTTGGTACATCCAACCAAACATTTGCCCTGGGTTTATGTTCAACAGAGAAATGTCTGAGGTGACTTCTAGATGTTAACATAAACAGTGTCTTGGGTATTCAGAGGCTTTGTGGGCTGAATCTATTTCACACTTCATTGATTACATTTTTATAGACTGAGGCCATTTCTGCATTTAGAGGTCATGAGGAATTGACATATATCATTATATAGAAATTTCTTTGAATGTCCTCAGCATACTCATGCAATTTATGGTGTCCTTCAATGCATACATATTTCCACAATGCATTCACAATGCTCCAATAATGTTGTGGTTCTGTGTGCATAATGCATTGTCTACACACACATTATATATAGATCTTTGGAAAGATGATCTTTAGATGAGGAATGTTGCCAAATTAAATAAATCCTCTCTTTTTAGAATGTCATTTGAACTGGAAACCGTAATAACCCTCTCACCACCACAGTGCTGAATGCACATTTTTCATGTGTATGAGATACAGAGGCTCAGTAATGAGACAAACATATTAATTGGAAACAGACTCATGTGTGGAGTGGAGTTCTTCTGTAAAATGCACTTGTGAATCATGGCATAATTAGGCTTGTTATGTAAAAGCAAATGAATTGCGCATTAGGTCCCCTTATCCCTGAGAATGCGGCCATGGGCTTTTTGATTTGGTCTCTGAGTGTAGCTGAAGCGGAATTCTCTCTGTTGTTAAATGTAATGGATATTTAGGGTTTTGGAAAGACACGTTGGTCCAGATTCAATAAGATCAGCAATTCGCTGCTCAAAGTTAAGCATAGAGTGGCTTATGGATGGGGTGTAGGCCTTTTTTATTTATGTGGCACAAGCAACAGTCTCTTCCAAAATATGCCTTATATTGTGAAGAAATTGTGATGTTGATAGAATTGCTTTGCATAGAAAAAGTTTCATTCATTTGCAAGTCAAAGTTAAGGGTAAATGTTGATTGAATCCAGGGGTTGGTTTTGAAATGCTGGAGTCAGATTTTAACGTGCGCAGATACGGGCCTCCATGTTTGAGAACCCGGATGCCAGCTTAAAATGTTTACATTGACGTGCATTCCAACGGCTGTCCCCGCAGCCGATGGAAAATGCGATCGCATGAACGAAACGCTTTACAGTGCAATTACCGGGCACCGCAACTTAGACCTGGTTTTGGCGCCCGGTCCCGACGCTAAACGATAGCAGCAGCGCGAGCTCCAGTTACATCAGCACCGCAGCGTCAATCCAGCTACCGCGGTTAGCGTGGTTACCGCCGAGCGTCCTCTGGCTGGCTGCTCGCTCAAAAAGCGGCCCCAGCTGGAAGCTCACTGCCCTCCCCGCCCTCTTTCGGTCAGCCCCAGCGTTTTTTGGCTAGGCGTTTTTATTAGAAACCATCAGTTACCCGAGCCCCCCTCGGTCGCCGAGGGTTGCCTTACTGAAAACACAGGGCTCGGGTTTCTTTCAGAAAACGCTAATTGAAGCCAGTTGTTTTGTGTGGTGACGAATGCCGTTGGGACCCTTTGAGATGAAAGTAGTTGTAATTCTCTTTTTTCCTGGTTGTTTTTGTTTTTGGGTCATAGTGCATCCAATCCTGTTTCCATCCTGTCGTACATGTAATTTCCAACATGTTGTGTTCAGCACACGCACCCTCCCTCCCTCATCCCCCTGTGAAAAGAATGCAAAGGATCTAGTCAGTTCATCTGAAATGTAATGTTTTGTGCTAATCATTGATTAGAACAGCATGTTATACAGTATCAGTTAACTGGGTCTAAAATGTTCTCCAGCTGCTTCAGAAATGTATGACATGCTTGCAGTGAATGTGCAAAAGTATGCTGTTGCATCCCTCTTTGCAAAAACAGGCAATGGGTCTTCAGCTCAATGGGGGATAATTTTATGTACCTTTAATTCAGTGAATTTGGTCTAGCGGTTGTAAGAGTCACCATGTCTGCTGAAATATTGCAATCCAACTATTTAGCACAACATCAGAATGAATCTAGTCAGGGCTCAGTGTGAAGAAGCAGTGTGAGTCATCTCAGAGTGCAGTCCTCCAAAGAGTCCTCTTACGTGTTACAACACATATCCCCCCCCTTTAAGATTGCTTGGGATCACTTGATTGGAATACTCCATGTTAAATCTGGGAGGACTTTTCCCCCCATTGCACTTCCTTTAGAGTGGTTGGTTTTTTTGAGTAGTTTTGATTGAATCTGGGAGTAGATTATCTAAAAATAAAAACCCAGATAACAAACCAACTTAAAATTTTAGATGTTTACGAGTAGAGATCATTTGAAGCAATGCTCTGACTTCTCCTTAAAGAAAAATAACTCCTTATCAGCTGAAATCCCACAGCCACTAGTTCTGTATGACAGTTGATTGATAGCAGGCATTGGAGACTCACGCACGCACAGAGCTCAGATTACTGAATCTATGGGAAAAGCAGATCACTGAACTGAATCCTGTCATAATTTCTACATTCCAAAATGTCTAAACTCTACATTAAGCCCAGCTCAGGAACTAACCCTGACAGCACCACAGCCCAAAAGACCTCCTGCTTAGACCAACTGACTCCTCTTCTTCACCCAACTGCTCCCAACTAACTTCAGCAGCCACACACCTGTATTTAAGCCAGGCTAATTAAGCAGGTGTTGCTCATTATCCAATGGCTGGTCTTCACCCACACACATTCCTCACATGCACGTGATTGCAATTACACAGTTGGAAATGAAGCCGGTGGAATACAGATCCATCAGAAGATGGCAAATGGAAACAGGACTGAGGATCTTCCAAGACGTAACAGGATTCATTCACTGCCATACACCAACACATTTTTTCCTGTCGACATGCAAGATTTATTTTTAGTTTATTTTAGTCATTTCAGCTTAAGGGAAATCTAATCCTTCACAATGATAGATCATGTGTTTTTTCTCTCAAATTTTCAAATTCCAGTAACCCCACAGAACAGAACCCAGTAGTTAAAGCCAAAAGTGTTCTATTATCTGTAGGTGTTTATATATTCGTATGCTTGTATGTAAAATTATATATTATAACATGTGTATGCTCATATTAGAAAACAAAGGAAGGAATATGTGAATTTAAACTTTAAGATGTGTATCTTCAAACCAGTTTCATTCCCTTCCCTCTTATTGATCTTTGTGGTGCCATCAAACAGCAAGTGGTACTCCCAGCTTTCCAGAGGTTCTAACATTTCCATGCAAATAAGAGGCATGTACTTATGTTTCAATAAAGTCAGTGGGGCACTTTGGAACTCATTACCCCTCTTCCCCCTTTAATGTGTTTGGCCCTGTTATGCGTTTATGTGAGACATTACATGTGCATGAAAAGGGTAATATTCAGATGGGTGTCTTCCACAAAAACATTCTTTAAGTGTATCCATCAGCCACTACTTTAATATAGAGCTACTGTGTTCCATACTGAGTGTATGGAAAAAATACATCAATAAGGCTCTGTCACACATTAAACACAAATGCACGTGTTGACAGCTACACGTCCTCCATGTGTTCAGAAGCACGTCATGCATCGCAGATGGATATGCCCATGTGGAAAATGAATCTGCCCCTTTCATGTGTCCTCCTCTCTCTGCCTACAGGAAGTCTTTGACCGTCTGTATCTCATTTACACCGTGGGTTACTCTGTCTCCTTGGGATCGCTTATGGTGGCCGTTGTCATCTTGGGATATTTCCGGTAAGGAGCCGTTGTCTTGGAAAATGTTCATTACGCGCTCGTCTTTCAGGGCATCCTGCGGAGTCCTTGGACACACCGACACAAGTCTTATCACATTGGTTTTCTTTGATGTTACCATGGAGATTTTGACTGTGTTAACATTTCAAGGTCTGAATGTATTCTCCAGTATCCATTTTATCTCTGAGCCTCTTTGTTTGAATTTTTTTTTTTCAAGGACTGTCCATGTTTAGCCTGTATCAGAGTCAGATTAGAATTAATCATTTCCGTTTTACAATGTAATATTGTTTGTGTTGTGAATGAGTTGGTTGCAAATCCTTAATATTTCTGTGCAGCAGCACAATGCATTCCAGGGTGCTGTTGCGTGTAATGTCAGTCCAAACTGTACAAATGCATTTGCATTGTGAAACTGAGAAAGCAGACGAAGTGCTCCGTATGTGGTTATTTTTAACTTTACCTTTTCTGCCTGACTTTTTCAAAGGTTAGACAGGAACTCCTTAGACTGCAGCTGACGCTTTCAGGCCAATTTGTCATCTATATCTTAGAGATGTTTATGTCTGATGTCCCTATTGCCAAACACAGAAGAACATAAAAGGAAGAGGAAATACTGCACTGAGCTTAATGATGTGTTAACAGCTTTTTAGGAATGGTTATGGCGTCATCAGGATTCTGAAGTCAAGAGAGAGCTATTTAAAACTACTCAGATCCATGCATTATGTAAATTTTGAAAGTGTTCTGTATGTTTTCAATGACACTACATAACATAAATACAGATACAGAACAGGGACTAGATGGGGAGGGTAGAGACTCCATTCCATGGAAAATTCCTTTGCAATATGACGCTCGATGGATCTCTTTTTCCATTCCAAGACTGTGGTCACATTGGATTGGAACAGCACTTGATCGAACATAGGGAGCTGTTTGTATTTAGTTGAGTGAAGGGTGTAAACCTATGCTATTGGCCACTGAACACAGTCAGATGGCATAACCGGCTGGATTTTGCATTGTAGAAGGTATACTGCTGAACACAAATGAGACTGAGTGAGAATGAAAATGGCTTTTCACCTTCATTCTCAAGGTCTGCAAGAGCACCTTTGCAACGATTGGCTGGTAGTGTTGCCATGCAATCTGTCCAGTTTTCCTTTGTGGGCCTGGTTAGAATCTTAGGAAAATCTGACATTGAGATTCTTATAAAATATCCATTCCTGGGGGAAATCCTCCCAAGAGATACGAACATATGCATTAGAGCAATTGAATAAAGATGTTTAATCACACACCTAATGCTTCTTCATCTGGGCAATGCAGCTGGCCAGTCAGAACATACCACAAGAGAAGTTTGGGCCAATCAGAACACACCATAAGAGAAGATTGGAGGGTGAACCCCGATTAAGGAGTAATAAGCCCTGAATGAAATATTGTGTATAATATTAATGTATACTGGCTTCTTCCTGAGTATTTATCTGAGATGAGTATTTATCTGAGATATGTCGCAATTCATTCTCATAGAAAGTTCCTCTAGATTGCTTGATGTCATGATGGGTTACAGCTGTCTAAACATCAGCAAACTAGGTGAGGATCCTTTGAACAGGGACACCGATAGAAAGGGGAAAAAAACAGCTGTTTTAAGCAAAACTACCTCAAAAATTGGAATGAGTTAAGTCATGTTTTGTAAAATCAACCCGGATTTTGCAAGACGGTCGAATTTATTGTGTGTTTTTGTCAATTCGGAGGGACACAGAGAGTATTAAACACAGGGAATTAGTTTTACCCAAAGAGACTCATTCTTAAGAGGCTCAAAGGAGATGAAATAAATATCGAGAGGGTTGCGGGTTTTCAGCCAGATGCCATGAGTGGTGACAGCTGAATGTTTAGGTTGGTGTCTTTCGCACTTTCCGTCCCTGCATCCAACACCCGCTGTGAGAAAGTTTTCAGTTTAATGGCACAGGGAGCAAGGACAGAAACAGAGTGATAGTGTGTGAGAGCAGGGCTGTGGGTGAAGCTGGACCTCAGCATGCCATGTGCAGATGTCCAGGAAGGATAACTTCACGAAACTTGGAAAATTCATAACTTCATATGCCATCCATTGCCTTACAGCTCACTGGTTAGACATATTGAAAAGCAATAAAACTTCTGTTTTTCTTTCATGGTTTGTTCACACCCTGATGTCACTGACTGGCCTTTGCCCTCTTTAATGCATGAGTGATGAATCTGTGCTTGATCAATAATTACTTACAACAAGCCTTTTTTCCCCCTCAGTCAAAGGCAGTGCAACTAACTTACCTGAAAAATGTACATTTACTCCTGAATTGGTGAGATATATAGTTAACTAACTTAGCCCTATATAAGTTAGATAAAACTGAGGATAGACTAGTTAAGATGAGGTTAGGAAGTTGTTCTGTGTTAAACAAATGAGTGCCTGCTGATCAGCTTCCCTCTGTGCTAATCAAGTGAGACTGTTGATCCAATCAGACCATGATTAATTGGGAAAAAGCAAATTCAGCTTTTGGAAAGAATCCACAAAAAATCATGAACAGAGCCTGCAAACGGGTTGGGCAGCCTCAGTTTTTTTTTTCCTCTTGAATTAGTAAACAGCCCTCGTCTGTGCCTCGTTCGCGAACATTCTGGTTAACGTGACTTTGTATGCTGCAGACTACCAATGACCGCCTTTTTTAAGAGAGCCCTCAACTTGCCTCCAGGAAATATCTAAGTCAAATGTGTTTAATAAGGCCTCCCCAGGGCTTCTCTGGCTATCGTATGCCCTTTTCGGAGCCATGCCCCGCGTTTGACATGTCAGAGACTCGGCTCCCCGATACGCTCGTTCATAAATATTTGCAGGGGGAACCGTGGGACAGCCTACATTAGCGACAGTGTTTCGCCACGCTCAGAGAAGATATTTGTTAGGCCGGCGAACAGTCGTCCTCTACACGGCTTCAAAATCAATATTCCCCAAAGGACCACTAGTCAAATACTGGACCCTTTAATATGCTACATTGAAGAGGCTTTAGCATAGGCACCGCCATCTGCCTGACTATGTAATGATTAATTGGTTCACATAATTAAGTCGCTGATTGACGAAGAGGTGCTCCGAAGTTCACTTTAAACGATTTTGCGATATTCAGAGCAATCCAGGCTTTCACTTTCCAAGTCGTATAAATGAAGGGTAAACAGAGCAAGAGTAATACATGAAATGAAAGAAAGAAATGTCATATAAATTGTTATTCTGTCCTGGTTACACAATCTGTTAAGCAATGGATCCTTCAAGATTATTTTGGTGGGGAAAAAAGTAATTTGTTTGACAAGTGCCCAGAGGAAGCATGGAACGATGCCCCACAATTCCTTTCATCCATAGCTGTAGGGCGGATTCCTCTTTGTATTAAGATATCAACTGTACAAATTTCCCAAGACTTCGTCATTCAAACTTTTTTACTGTTCTCTGTGTAATGTTTCCACTGCTAATCCTTTGGCCTGGTTTCCTCTGCAGTGTGTATCTTAGGACATCCTTGGACCTCAGTCATCTGAGTAGACACATTCCGTTTCAGTGTGACATTCAGATTTTTTATTAACCCTGTACTAGTTTATTAATTATTGTGTTGACGAAACACAGTGTCCTCTGCCAATAAATGTCTTCAGCTCTTTCACTTACTTAGTTTTCTTTTCCAATTTCGTGAATAGTAGTCAAAATCCTTTTTATATGAAATGTGCATGGCCAAGGGTGAGCCATTGCTATATACCTGTATATATTTACAAAAGAAACAGAATGCATTCTTCTATGATTGATCCTGATCCTCCACATGGCAGCGTTTGAGCCAATAACAGCTGAATGTGAGGAGTCAGTCCTCAAAGGAAAAAATACTCTGTTCTGGTGAGATGACTGTGTTTGTAATGTAGGGTTACAACATTAGAATTCCCTTGCAAGGTGTCTAGCTATCCAGCACTTACAAGGAGAGTATTCATAAGCAAGACATGTCCCTTCAAGTCCTGTATAAAACATTTGATAATAGTGTAGCTAAAGATGATGTTATAATATTATTGTTTTAATTGCAATAAGGTGATAGACCCTTATGCATCACATTGTTACAGCTCATACATTACATTACTGTTATTTAGCAGATGCTTTTATCCAGAGCATACTTTCATAGGTTTTACATCCATTTATACAGGTGGATATTTACTGAGGCAATAGTGGTTTGAGTGTCTTGCCCAAGGGTGCAGCAGCAGTGCCCCAGGGGGAATTGAACCAGCAACCTTTTGGTTGCCTTTCTGCTTACAACTATGCTACACTGCTGCCCCATTTCAGAATAATGAAAAAACAGCAAATCAGCATGCCATTATTAATTACATTTATAAAGGTCTATTCATAAAATTAGATATGCTTGAGGGTTCTTAATGCATGAAGGAATTGAAGGCAGGCTTCAGCAACAAAGACAGATGCACTCAAAGGACATGATTCAAAGGAATGCTTGTGAATTTCCCGGAAATTGAACTTTAAAATCATTTGTATGCAATCCAAAGTTCTCCACTGGCTCTTATTAATCACCTTACCACCATATTTGAATAAAGGGAAGGTTAAGAGGTGACAGCGGTCTGAATTGTTCATTGGCAAAAGCTGCTCACGCTGCAGTAAGATACAGGTCTAATTAACCAGGATCAATTTCAGTAGTTTTTTACATTTGTGGTGTAATGCAGCAATAGGTGCCATTAGTCAGAAACAAGACAAAACACAAGCGATTACAGAAAAAATGTAAAATTATGAAAGAAATTCTGAGGTATTATCTTGACTCTGAGGGACTGTAAATGAGTGCCAAAAGAGGGACAATAGAATTTGTTATTATGAAACGCTTTATGGAAAATTCAAAACATCACTGTTTGTATGAAGTAGTCAGTGTGAAATGATTTATAAACTGAAGGTCTGGTTATCTCGTGTAAACATGCAAATTGTCAGAATTGAGTAGCATAGTTAATGTAACCGCATTAATCTTTGGAGACATTATGAACAGACTGTAGTCAAGGGAAACATGATTTTGTGTTTCATTCAATTTGTGAAAAATATACTAGCCAAGAGAATAATGTCCATATATATTTAACTCGGTATGACTCGGATGTATGCCTTTATGCACCTACAAATGGTTTTCAGGACAGGGATTTAAGACACCTCATATTAATTCATGAGAAACGTAAGGCGACTTGTCTGGCCAACTATTGTTACTTGGTCGTGCGGTGCTTCCAGTGTTGTTGACTCTTTTTATGGCTTTTTGCTTGTGTTGTACTCTGCCTCACTTATAACTTGTTTTGGATAAAAGTGCCTGCCAAATGAAGAAATGTAAATGTACATGTGTCACATCCGCTCCCAGTCAGCCAGCTCAGCCATGCCCCGCTCAGCCAGCTCAGCCATGCCCCGCTCAGCCAGCTCAGCCACGCCCCGCTCAGCCAGCTCAGCCACGCCCCGCTCAGCCTGGCTCAACCACACCTGTGATTCATTCCCTCAATCAAGCCCTGCCTTTATAAGGACTCAGTTTTGTTACCTCATTGTGAGGTATTGATTCTCTGATTCTCTACTGAGCCTGCTCTTTGCCATTCCATTGTGTTGTTCCTGTGTTTTTGACCTCTCGCCTGTTTTTGGACCTTGCTCGTGTGTTTTTTGGATTCTGGTTTTGTAGTACTTCTGATTCCTGTTGTCGACCTGTTTTGTCCCTGACCACGCCTTTTGGATTCTGGCATTAAAATCCTGTTAACCGCATCAACCGCATACAACATGTAGTAACAGAAGAAGTTAAACTCTTACAGAGTTCAGTACAGCTGTCTCTGGTGTTAATTTTAAAACACCAGTGGACTGTTTCAGAAAACTTGTAATTGATGTGGAGCTGCAATTAGATGTACAGGATGAATGATGATTGGTCTTAATTAAATGATTATGATAATTTAATGCCTTAAAATTCAGAAAAGTCCTCTGTGGCATTACATGACTAATGTTTATTCTTGGTATTTTTTTTTGTTCATACACAGAGGCTAAGTTCACGTATGTATTATCTTTATTAGTAGTATTATGACGTCTGTCATATGAACACTGTCCCCCTGCAAAAAATATATAAAACCATTTTACTATGTATGCAGCCTGCCAGTAGGGTGATTCATGTACATCATTCACGCATGATGATGCATGTCTGTAATAACAAATTAGATTTAGTGTTATTAAGAAGATAAGAGGAAATTAATATACAATGAAGAGTTCCTCTCATGCCATGCCTTTCATGCAAATATATTGCTTAATAATGCCCAATCATTAAAATTGTTTTGCAGACGTATTTAAAACAGGAAATTATCCTTTATGACCGAGCCAAAGCAGCTGGTGGATGCATTTCAGAACCTTTTAATAGTCCAAATAAAATAGGCACACCCGAAATTAAAACTGAGATACTTTTTCCCCCCACACATGTTTCTAGTTTACGCCACAGTGTGTTCTGAGAGATTTTGAAACTGACCCATATCCCCCTAATTTAAACGCATTACACATCCTCAAAATTGGGTTCAGTTGCTCTTAACTACAATGTACCAATTGCGGGCTATGCTTAAATCATCGATGGCAGAATCGTCTCTCAATTTGAGACTGGGGTAAATACTTGTTTATTTTAAAATGTCTTTTTACAACATGGGTCTGTCTGTAATCTTACAATGAGTTTTGTCTTGAACTTCGAGTTACATATTTAAGCAAGTGATTTATTGTGTTTCTCACAATAGCTTTCTTTAGTCCTAGTGATGTAACTGCTTTATGTAAATATAGAAAAAATACCACTTTTTTAGGTTTGTTGCTTGAAGATTCAGATTCACTCAAACTGTGAGCATAATGTAGTCTTTTACACACTGCAGTCCCCATGCGAGGTTTGCACAGACATGAGACAATTCATGCTTAGATCTGTGGGCACCCAAATAACCAAGGCTGGTGAGCTGGTGACCACTGGTCAATTTTTTTTTTTCTTCAAGCGTTTCTCCTGATGCAACAAAGCCCTTTAACAACACCATAATACAAGACATGTCCGGAGGTAAAATGAACATACTGTCTCAGTAATGTTAATGTGTGTGGGGATGTCAGAAAGGAAATCTGCCCTCCCAGTCAGGACCAGTGGGTGGAATGAATAACATGATGAGACTCTGCAGAGGCCTGAAAATTGGACAGTCTGAAGGGTTCACCCCTGTGCTGTCAAGTGGTCCTTTCGGTGGGTGTTGCACTGGTCCTCCCATTCACGCTACATCACTTTGAGCCCCTGTGACTCAACGCCCAGGCTTTTCAAGCCCATGCATCTCAAAAAAGGTGCAGTGAACCTTGAAGTAGCTCAGATTTTGAGGGCCTCCTGGGAGTGAAACTGACTTTGATTGATATGAAGAGTGGAAAAGTGTATTTTTAAGAAAGGTGTATTTTGAGTCAAGCTCTCCCTCTGTCTCTCTCACGTGTGTAGATATATGTAATATCAATATTTGTTTGTATCAGACCTGATGTCTGTATCTTGTCAGCAGTATTTACTTACCTTTTTTTTTAACTCCGTCATTGAACAAACTCAGGGAAATCCAACAGTGTGTCTATTCAAAGAGGTGCCACCAGTGCTCAAAATATTTTGTTTTCCATCCAAAAATACTCTACCTGACAAGATGAGACTCCATCCGTCCAGAGAAATGCGCAGAGACCAATAGCCATCTATCTCATTATCAAAACATGGTTCTGAACCAATGCCCACTTTTTCTTAAGGGATCTGTTTTTTTTAAGTCATATCTTCATACCTTCATAAGACTTACTTTTAAAACGACATATATTTTCAGTATCTACAGCATACCATGTCATTTCAAGCAAGGTGTATTTTACACATAGTTAGTAGTCAATAAATGATACAAACCTATCATCGGTGTAAGCTTTTGTCAAAATTATTTATCAAAATATGCAAATGTGTATGTACACACAAATGCTCACACTCATGTGATTAGCTGTCAAATACAAGATTGAAGTAATGCATCAGACAAACTATTGCAGGATAATCTCCAGATGACCAAGGAGGTGTGTAAAAATCTAAAAGGGAGGTCTAGAAGACAAAGTAATGTCTGTACTTAGTATCATAGCAAAATGTGCATGATCAAGTTACTATCTTCCTGGAAAGTAATTTTTTTTGACAGCATTAAAAGTAATAGCATACTGTTGACTCATTGTTTTGATATACACAATATATATTTATGATGATGGTTTAAATTAATTTTACCAACCATGGAGGCACTAAATTCACTGTAGCTTCCAGCAGTGTGTTGGATGAATTATTTATTACTCTATTTATGAGGTAATTTAGATGAACAGAGAAAATAACATGGTCAACTCTGACCATGAAGTAAAACTTTTAATTAGATTTTACAGATTGCTGGGTCATACTGAGATGATGGCAGTGATAATGGAAAGGACTGCACTTGCTGTTTAGACTTGTAATTTCTTAATTTTAGTTCTTTTGTATGGCTTGAGCCAAAATACATATGTGCAGATATGCAAGCTACTGTCATTAAAAATAAGTAAATAAATGACAGTACAGGAGAAAAGCATGGGGATAAGATATTACTTTGATATTACTTCACGATGCCACACATCTGTTTACAACCACCTGTTTCTGCGCCACCTCCCTTTCCTCTCTCCCCCCTCCCCAAATCCTCCCCGCCCCCCCAGGCGGCTTCACTGCACCAGGAACTACATCCACATGCACCTGTTCGTCTCCTTCATGCTGCGCGCCATCAGCATCTTCGTGAAGGACGTGGTTCTGTACTCGGGCTCCGCTTTGGAGGAGATGGAGAGGGTCAGTGTGGAGGACCTGAAATCCATCACCGAGGCCCCGCCGGCCGACAAGGCGCAGTTCGTAAGTTGCTCTTGCCTGCTTGCTGCGGGCCCCCCGTCCACCGATTGACCCACAATGGCGGCTACACTTCAAGGGCTCTGAGCAAATCGCTTCTGGGTCACATGTCTTCACACCCAGTTCAAGCACTGTCAACCAAACTGAACTTTTTCAAATGGTTTTTTACAGGGTGTCAAATGTGTGTGTGCGTGAGCATATGTGCGTATGAGCGTTTGTGTGTATGATGCATTGTGTGTTGTGCATTATGGACACTGAGCCATTCGGGACAGCTAGAATGCATGTTAGCAATGTACAGACAACTGTTGGCGCCTGCCTAATTGGGGACAGCGTGTACATTGTGGCGCCTCGTTTTTGTCTCCTCAGATTGGCTGCAAAGTCGCCGTGACCCTGTTCCTGTACTTCCTGGCCACTAATTACTACTGGATTCTGGTGGAGGGCCTTTACCTTCACAGCCTCATCTTCATGACCTTCTTCTCTGACAGAAAGTATCTGTGGGGATTCACGCTCATCGGATGGGGTGAGTGAGCCAGAGAACAGAAAACCATTCATACAAAAAAAGAGAGAGAGGGACACACACACATGCACATATACATGCCATGATTTTAGCGCGTCGTTTACAATGGCAGATTCTGCCCTGCTGCTATCTGGGTCATTCCACGTCGGTTGGGCCACTCGTTTAACTCGTATTCATACATCTCTGATTTTTGCTACAACATTTCCTGAAGAGGTTCTTGGGCCTGCAAATGCTCTTTTTAAACTCCCCCTTCCAAGCTGTTAACATCATGTTGTAGAGCAAATGAAAATATACTAGAAATCATTTTCACAATGACATGACACAGGTTAAGTAAAGAAAACTATAAAATGTTGGCCTTCCTCTTGATAACAAGGCCAAAGGAGCAGCTCATGGCTGCTCACAGTCTTGTGGGTATTTCTCTTAAAGGAAAAAAAAAGGATATAGTTCCCATTGTGCACAGTTTGTATTGACTGAAGGAAGAAAGTAAATTGATTCAGACAAGACTGATCATCCAACTTTGCTTTTGATTTCAACTGAACGGACAAATATGTTCTCCTCCTGAAAGCTCTTAGATCAACGCTTAATGTAAACATCTTCCATTCAGCATGGTGTTATACTTGCTCCGGTTTTTGTAACAGTCCATCATCTCAGAAGTTGAAGTCCTGGGCGATTCATTGCAGTATGGGGAATCGTTTTTTTCATGTAAGATTTCGAAAGGCAGATTTTTCTACTGCAATGAAATGTTAAAGGTACTTTGTAAGGATCATTATAAGTTCAAAGGCACTGTTTTCTCTTTATAAGATTATAAAAGGTTGTTTTTTAAAGTGGAGCTTAGGCTTGAACTGAGAAAACTTCACCTCCTTTTCAAATGGCTGTTTGTTCTGCACAAATCTCCCTTTTGTGCAGTAATTGGTCATTAATCCTCTTTAACCTAAGACATGTCCAGCTGTTTTTGACTCCTTTCACCTCTAATGATTTGTGCCTTTCATGCTTGCCTTAGATGTCACCAGCGTGCTCACCCTTTTCATGTGAAGAAGGTGTATTTAATTCTATCCTAGCCATTGGAGAAAGCAAACACAAATGATGACAAAATATAAATGATGTTCACTTTTTTAAAAATGTTGATTACTTTTCTCCTTGGCATGTTGACCATAAAACCTGTTTAACTGAAAATACTAATGTGCAGTCAATACAGAGTAAAGAACAAATACCTTAATGTTAGTGAAGGACATCACACAGAAAGTGACCAGAATAACAAATTAACAATATATCTTGTTAAGCAGTTGTAAAAGCATAAGTTTTACACATGTGCAAAAAACCTGTTTTGACTCTTCTGTTGTGCTTGCATTTGCCCTTCAACCAATTTTCATCTAAGAGATAATTCCTTCAGATACAACTCACAGTCTAATCATTGCAAACACAACATACTACGCCGGTAGTTACCCAATGGAAGATGGAGGACTGTACAGCAAGAACCATGTCAGCACAGTTTTCAGAGTGTCAACTGAGGGGATTGATTGTACAAAAGCAAGTATGCATCTGTGTTTCATGGTTTTGCTTTAGTGCCTCAAGTGCATAAAAGAGAAGCTTGTACTAGACTTAGTCACCACAGAGTCTGTGGTGCATACAACTGCAGTATTTTGAGGGCAACAGAAAATATCCTATAGATGAACATTTCAGTTCAGATCTTACATTCAGTTGAATTCAGATACTGTTTACATGCTTGATTTTGACAGCACCATCAGATCTGAATGAATGGTCCTTGGGAAGAGATGACCTTCAATAAAGTTTAAAAAAGTAATTTGAAACATCGAAAATCTCTACAAGAGTGCGTTGCCAAAAAGAGAATGAAATGACCCCCTGTGCAGTTTTCTGATGTATTCCATCATCAAACCTTTGATCCACTGAATAGCCTGAATAGAAAAGTATTTCTCCCAGAAGTGGCCTAAGCAGGCACCCCTCTGGAAGCTTCGTTGTATTCATAATGATTCCTTTAATGGCAGATCATGCTGAACATTGTTATTTTTCTGCAAGTAGAGCCTTGGTAGCCGGATTAGATTTATTGTCATTTTTGCAATTTGATATATAATGGTGCACATTTGAAAATCTACAATTTGTGCTATTGTATGAAACAAGGTTCGTAATAAGGCCAAATGGGGTGCTTTTTTCAGGGCGCAATTTTCCTGTGTGCATCTGAGTCATGCACATACTCTTGTTGTCTGTAATCAGCAGCTGTTCATGAGAGTGGTTCTTGTCCAGGTCTAAAATACAAAGTGTGGACCTGTTTCTGTATATGTACTAATCTCAATATCGCCATTCTGAACGACAGGGAAGTTTTTTGAAGAAAGTTGGACTTATGTGATGCACAAAGCTTATTGAGTATTGTTGTATCAAAAGTGGTCGCTGTGATGCAGTGTACAATGAGGCCCTCTCCCGTCTGAGTGTGTTTGGTATAGTGCACTTAGCAGCTATCAGGATCATGATTAGCTGTTGAAACAGAAATCAGAGCTTTCAGGACGACACAACTGTGAAATGGACAATGCATTGCTCAGCTATGTTTGCTTGTCTGAGTATATTTTTTCCACCCCTAACCTTATCACATAATGGGATATATATGGTGGTCACCATTTCAGATTCAGAAGTCTATCACATTGCATTGCATCTCTAGAATGTGAATGAGAACAGTAATAAACCCAAACATCTATATAGTACTCCACTTAACACTTCTGAACATTATAATTTCTCCATGTCCATAAGACACACTTTGGTATTTGCCCTGACATCTCCTAAATGTATCTTTCTGTATCTGTGGAAGTTTTTCAGTTGACAGATTGAGAAATTGAAGACGTCAAAACACTGTTAATCATAACCACCCTCTGTCAGTGTCATAATTTGAAAATGTGCAACACCACAACACCTGTTAAGACACTTGGGCATTCATAGATTTGTTTTAAACAGGTAAATAAACTGATACTTCCAGGCTGTACAATCCTCATCAATCCTTATTGCTCCATGTATTGCATAGTGGTGTGTTTCTGTATCAATGTGCCAAAATCTTTAAACATACGCACAGCCAGGCTGAAATGGACCAGCGTTCCTCCTGTTTAAAGCTAACTCAATAATCTGCATAAAGGCTCTGTTTGCTGTCGGCCATTTGAAATCAATGCAACGCCTTTGACCTTTCATTAAATTTATTGTAGTGAAATATTTTTAGCTCATGTTGTAGTGGAGCAAGGCGATGGCAGTGAGTTTTTTTTTTTTTTTCTTACAAAAAAGTATAACAATCGATTAAACGCTTTTAAATAAATGCTCTTACAGGTTAAATAAGGTCCCCTGTCCTTTTTTTAGGCCTTCAGCCAACCATTCAAGTATATGGCATACTTCACCATATACTAAGTCTTTCATTACTAGTAGTATTAAATTAAAGCTGAAACAATGCAAATACTAGTCACTTAATAGAGTAGTTGGTTGCATAGCAACAAGTTATTTCTCTAAAGTAATATCTTTCTCTAATGTAATATTTTATTCATTAATAAGCAGAAATCGTTTTTTTCCTGAAATTAGCCTGCATTTAAGCTGGTAGTCTGTCTGTAAGGACAAGGGGGAGGTGGTGTTGCCTCAATGGTGGGCAGAAAAGAAGAGAGATACACTGAAGACAGGCTTTACAGTTCCTGCATTGTACACACTGTGTGTATCAGTTCCGCATGCACAGCGCATACAATGTGGATGCTGTGCTGCCCAGTGACCGCACCAGTGACCCCCCAACTGCATTTGCCAAAGATTAACCGGACAATTAGATTGCGATGTGATGGTGTTAATAAGCGCCATATTGAATATGAATTTCAGTAGAGCTTCAGTAATTTTCGGCTGCGTGATCAGATGGTTGGTGATGGCTGAATTTACAAATTGAAAAATTTGTGTAGAACAATTCCCAGGAGACAGCACTCCTCTGCATGTTAGCGTAATCTGCCCCAAACCTGGAAGTGTGCCTGTGTGTTTGCATTTGTGTTTTCATAGAAGTGTGGTCTAATGGAAGGGATGAAGCTGTCTGTAGAACAGTAATCCCACCGTGCAGTTATAGCTACGGGATGTAAAAAAGTATGTACCATTAGCATTCTGATACCGTGGGGATTACCTTAATGTCGTTCTGTTAGAGATGATTGCAACCTTATCTTAAATAATTCATTGTTGTTCTCATCAGGAAAACATTTAAATACACATTCCTCCTCATTAATGAACAGATGCAAATTACACCTATTTAAAATGAAAAAAAAAGCTTTTATTCTATTATAAATACGAAGCGCTTATGACAAAAGCCACATTTTCAACCTTTTATGATTGTAATGAGGCTTTTATTTTAGTTAACCCATAAATTGTGCTGTGTGTCTTTTCAAGATGCTTTTCACTTGTACTCTGCCGGCAGATTAATTTCATACATACCTGCTCCCTGGGTAGTTAAACAGCATGGTGAAGATAAAAAACCACAGAACAAAATAAAAAAAAAAAAAAAAAAACAAAACAAAAATAGAACCAAGTGAAATGAATAGCTTTAATATCCAGGGTGATAGTGCGTTTGGTTTAAACGCACTTACATCCTCTGGTATTTGTAGGATAGCCTGCAGCTGTGGCCCTGGCTTACCCCTGACTCCCTATTTTGCATGTTCACACACCACCACTTTGTACCCCTCGCAATGCCTCCAGTGCCCATATACTGTCTGAACAGGCCTTTCTGTTGGTCTTTCTGCTGGTCAGTAAATACTGTATAGAAAGGTATACAAGACCATAGAGATTATTTCATTATTTTTGTATGTATTGTATTGTAACTTGTATCTCTTTACTTATCTATGGAATATGACAATAAATTAACTTAATTCTTATTAAGATAAGATAATAAGAATAAGATTTCACTCCCCCTGAGGTGAAAGAGGTTTCCAGTTCTCTTTTTTTGGGCATCAGCAATGAAGAAACTAACTGATAATAATGAAATGAGCTTTTAAATGTTTTATATCGCATAAGCAAAGTTTCCATGTGCAATTAATGAAATCAGTGGTAATATTTATAGTAGCCCTTATCCATCCGACCCCAATTAAGAGTCTTTGTAACACTTAATTTTACACAGTCCACCTAGTGCACTAATTCTAGCATTTTGTGTGTAATTATTGCTTAATTAGGTATACAACTTATAAAGGGGTTGTTTGATTACTGTTAACTGCTCATTACACTAACTAGGACACGCTGATTCCTACATCCAACCCTTAATTAGACCCCCTGCAATAACTTTATAAAGCACATTATACTATGCAGCAAAGTAATTAATTAAGCTGACACCAGAAACATTGATATTTATTAAGTGTTTCTGTTGACAGTTTGATTAATTGATTATTCGGGATTAACCGTTATATGCTTGAGTCCCTCTGTTCCATAAGCACAGCATCACCTCATTAGACAGGGAGTTGTTTGTGCAGAAGTGATGAGGTGATTTAACCTGTTAGATCTCAAGCTTGGTGGAAATCCTTTGCCATGTTGTAGGCTGGACCACCACCGCATACAATTTTAATTTCATATTGCAGTGAAGGACACAAAAAAGAGCTTGATTCTTCACATGTAATGGGGCATTGTGAATTTGCCTGCTTTTTTTTTGCAGTGACACATGTAACAGATGCGAACAGAGGTCTCCAGGATTATCGCTGTAGGATGTTGCGTTGAGCAAAACATGTGACCTCACAGCTTTGTCTAAAGCACCACACAGTCACATCTCAATATCCATGGTAACAGAGGGGATTATGTTTAATGAATAACATGACATTGTCATGGCACGCCCCCACACCGCATGTATTCACTGCAGATCAAAACAGCTTGAAAGGGGATCTCAGTCACCGTAGTAAACATAGAAGGCTGATATTGAACAGAAATAGGGATGACGGTATTGCATACTGAATTGCAGGTTGCATGCAGGCATGACAGTCCTGTTGTACTGTTTATCGAGATACTTCATCTGAATTTGTTTTGGTCAATATGCTGCTCTATGAACAGATAATATGCAAAAAGTAAGCAATGTCATTCTCCTTGGATAACGTAATCTGCAAAGCATATGAAAGATGTGGAGCAGTAAAGTTAGTTGTTGAATTCTTTACCTTTAACAGAACCTCACACCATTTCCTGGCTTTTGTTTAATTCAGCTGGATGGTCAAGGCAAGTAGTCATTTATCTTATACTGAGCTTCTTTTGAGGGTGATACTGGGTATAAATTGGGGCTGCTATTCTAAATTTGGATTTTTGTAGAAGTCTGCTTTGTCATCAGCCATTTTGTTAATGGAAATTCACGCACATTAAATGTGACTCAGAGTTGTCTGCATTCACATTAGCATCGTTTATTGAGTCTTGTTCCATCTAATATTTGCACAGTTGGATATCAGTGAAAACACAGGGGAAAAAAATAAAAAACACTCTTTGTTCTGTTTGTCATATGCTTGTCGTGCTCACGGACATTTTGAAATGCTTCCCACCCAAATTTGCCAGCGGGACACTTGTAACCACCGGTTTCCGTGTAAATGCACAGCTTTACAAATTAGAATCCCAATGTCCTGGTGCCAGACTGCTCTTGGTCAGAAGGCCTCAATAAAGCACGTCCCGAGAACCCTGTTGGAACAACTTCTTCACAAGCTGTCCAAACATCTAGAGCCCCATGGCCACTGTGCCAGAATTCTGTCTGCAATTTTCAGCTCTGCTTTCAACGCCATGCAACGTCAATATTATGAGTAAGGAATTAACATGAATGTGCCATCAGTTCCTAACAAGACTACAAGGCACTACATGTTTCTAAGCAGTAGGGCACAGTGTGTTGGGGTCTGTGGCAAGCTATCTCTCTGTCATTAAAAACACTGGGGCTCCATTGGGGTGTTCCCCTGGTCTGGTTCTGTACAATCTGTACTGCACCGGCTCTACAGGTTCTGTCCCTGACTACTAAAAACTGTCTGACAATGCAGCAGTATAGAGCTCTCTGAGGTACTCGCTGTCATTGACCAACTATTTGAGTTCTATGACACTTTTGGCTAATGGCAAGATAACTTCTGAGACATAAACTTTTCCAAAATAAGGAGAATTTTATTATAGTGGATTTTAATCCAAATTCCATCTTTGGGAGGTCCAACTAACCTAATTGAAGAGTCAGTGGAGATAATGGAACCATTTTAATATCAAGGACTGACGATCTTAGTGAGCTCTCCTTTACTCAAATCCTAAAAAGAAAGGGCCTAGTGGTGCCAGTATTGGTTTTGCAAACTGCATAGGTTTACATTTAGCCCCAAGCTGCTTCTTCTGCTCTCTGGGTCATAGAATTGCCGTTAACATTCTGTAACATTTATTATTTCAACATAAATACACTGTAACAAATACCTTAAGGTTTTGCCAAAGACATCAAATATGATCAGCCTCCCTAAACACAGTATCTGAGAGCTGAACAAAAGCACAACGCAAATATCATTACCAATGGCATGGAACGTTACCTTGCATTGCTGTTCTGTAAAATTACCATCAGGGTCACGGTGTAAGTGTTTACCTTGCACAACAGCTTGTTTCTGTAAGCGCCTTATACCAAGAGTCATTCATCTTTTGAATAAGCTGTAATGATGCATGACCTCAGCATTGTCCTGTTTTGCCCAGTCATTGCTCTTGCACTGTATGTGTGCTTATGTGTGGACTCCTAAATGAGCCATGAAACAGATTTCCTCCTGGGAGAACAATAAAATGAAATCTGAAATGGTCTTACCCCTGTGTTATGTCAAAACCAGATGGGAACCTCGAGACAGTGTTCCCTGCTAGCTAAAATATACTTTGAACAGTCTACCGTAACATTACTAGAACATTCCCAAAACTTTTGCATGGTGATGAAGATTCAAAGAGCGTAGTGGGAACCATAGAGGAATCTCACAGCCACACAAAAAGTGATAATGACAAGAACAGGCCATCCTGCTCATAAGCTATTATATCCATGCATTAATACATCTCTATGTAAAGGAATAGCATTGCGTGTCAGTGGGAAATTTCAGCTAGTGTTTTATCCCTGCCCTTTGGTCTTCTTGACATAATCTAGTCTGAATTATTTTCTGTGGTCCAATTTGTTAATCCATTTTCAGATTTTATATGCCTTAATTGACTCCTGACTGGTTTCAAAGCTCGTACGAAAAACAAAATACATTGTAAAATATTGAGAAATGTATTGTTCAACCCAAGAATATATTGTGAATAAAGTGTGTGTATGGGAGCCTTCTGGATTTTCTCCAGTTCTAATTGATCAATAAAAGATTCTAAAGATACTTAGATTATCTAAATTCTTACAATTAAAATGGAGAATGGTTAAACATATTATCAGATCACAGTGTCTGATGGTTTCAGATCATCAACTCTTACACCGTTGGCATGTCTAAGTTCTTCACTGATGAAGCTCTCAGTGAAGTAACTTTTCAGCACTTGAAGTCATGGGAACTTTAGGTTAGCCGGGAAAGGCCTATGTGTGTCATCAGGAGCTTAATGGTCTAGAAAACTTCCTAACTACATGTGGCTACAGTCTGAATATTATTTTTTACATTGGAACAATGTCAGCCTTTTCTTCTCATCAACTTTTTATTGCCATGCTTTTGGCTCAGGGAGAGAGGGGATGTCTTCGTTTTCCGAAGCAGTGAACCCTCGTGCCAGAACGCTGCGGACGCCTCCATTTCTGTTTTATTTCCCGTAATTATGTATGTTTTTGGGGCCTATTGTTAGGCTCCATTAATCTAAACGGCTGTGGTTGAGAAGACTCCGAGGAGCCTGGGAAATCTGTGCAGATGCGGATCTTATGAATAGGCTCCTCCTCCTCCTCTTTTACCGCCGTTACAGCTGCTGAATCTACATGGGATGTGTCCTGAACTCACATGGTGCTCTGTGTTTCAGGGGTGCCAGCCGTGTTCGTGACCGTGTGGGCGACTGTCAGGGCCATCCTGGCGGACACAGAGTAAGTCACCGAGGGGAAAACCCGACCGCACGGCGGAAAACGCGGTCACTGCGCTGCAGCGTTTCTCAAGGGGGGGGAAACAAAAAGAGAAAATGTGGTATTGCTCCGGCAAAACAAATATAGAAATGCCAGTGGATTTGGAACCAGACAAAAATGGCAATGTGTTATTTTCATTGTGAAGGACAGTTGAGTTTGACATTCATAGAAGCCACCACCAAAATAGCATCTTCAGTCAAGGGTGACTTAAGGGTCAGGAATGTTGTATATGTATATGCATAATAATATAATTTTATTGTAATATATTATTATATCTCATATTTAGCTGAATATCTCATCATCTGAACAAATTCTTACCACCATTTTAGGAGCAGAGCACACATTTTTCATGCATTACAGCTCATCAGTAGCTAATTTTATTGAATGCATGGTCAACTAGCTCATCTTTGAGAATACATAATTAAAGATGTGTAATTCTAGGCTGACAGAGTTAAAGGTTTTATTTTTGTTTGCAAGAGTACTGCATTTGTAAGTTATAACTTAACCAGCTTTTCAACAGTAAACATCATTGCTGAATTTGAAGAGCAATTAAAATCTCGTAGTTTTCAGCCTCTAAAACTTCCTCTAACTCACTCGCCCACTCCCAGCTCTCTTTTTTTTTCCTGTCTCTCATCTGCACACACACGCACACACACACACACACACACACACACACACACACACACACACACACACACACACACACACATACACAAATCCACTCAACCATTTCTCACAGCACCAGTTGTACTGTCTCCTGCAATGTGTTAACCAAGTCATCTTGCTTTATTTTCAGCTCTATGTAGACATCACAGATTGCAAGTGCCACCTTGAGCTAGCTAGCTGACATTTAGTTCAGGACTTCATTAGTTATTCTATAATGAGTCTGTTAGGTTATGATACTCTTAAGATTTTCGGTCAAATTAAGGCTGCAGTGCATCTCAAGTACAAATCCAGAGAAATAATATCAAACTAAATAAACTAAAGGAAGAAAGAAACTTACGGTGCTATTTGAAACAGCCCATTTCAGATAGAAAAGAATGGGGTTGTCTGAAGGAGGGTCTTTTGTAGTGCTTTAGGGAGGGAATCCTGCAGGCTTCAGCAGTACCTTTTAATTATCAGCTAATTTACGCCCGGAACACCTGTCGACTTGACTTCCCATACGAGTAATGACCTCAGTCAAACAATCGAGGGGGCAGAATGAAAACCAGCTGACTCTGCGGGCCCACCAGGATTAGAGCCATCCATTCCATAGTTAGCTCCCTTTGGTGGTTATTACTGCTTGGTCATCAGACTTTAGCACCACATTCCCTTGAAGTTCTGATGTGGTCGAGCTGCAGCCCTCTCTGTGTACACCTCCCCACCCTCCTTCTAAACGTTACGTGACACCACACAAACAAATTGCAGACTGGAAAGATAAACGCAAAATAATTACACCCGACTGCTGTAATGTCTTGTTTTTTTACAGTCTACCAAGCCTCACTGAAGTCAAAGGAGTTCTAAGTACTGTAGTCAAAAGCCTCCTTTTCACAACTGATTAAAGTTCCAGATCTATATGCGAGAACTGTTTTTTTTTTTTACCTTTCCAACAGAAAGTGTGTAATTTTTTTGTATATACCCATTTAACATTGTTAATGAATTTGTGTATTTGTGTTTTTGTTTTGTTGTTAGAATGAATAGATATCCAAAGCTCAAGGTAGCATAAGTAAGAGATCATTGTACATTGTGAACTGTTATGTGTGTGGGTGAGTGAAAGTATAACAGTCTAATTTATTAATGTACCATGTGATGCCTGTTCACTTACGTAAAAACACTTGCCGACAAACAGACCCAGAAGACGTGGTGATTTGCCCTTGCCACACATATTTTTGTTCAAATGTCTTGACTGTCACACCTCAATTCAACTGATGACACCCATGTTGCCGAGGTAACAAAATACGTGGAAACGCAACAGAAAGAAAAAAAAAAACCTTCACATTTCACTGCACATTGGTCTGAAATTCAAAAAGCATAACATTTCTTTTGTCATCCCTTTGAGAATGTGTTGGCTGTGTTTCAGTTGTCTAAAGCCATTAGATTCATTTCAGCGCCGCTAGGCCATGGTGCATCAGTATTCGGTTTGTCTTTGGAAGACTGACCTTCGCATAGGGAGATAAATGACTCAATAATTCACCATATATGGTGCTAATAAGTGTACATTTCATCCCCCCACAGATGTTGGGATCTGAGTGCAGGCAACCTCAAATGGATCATCCAAGTGCCAATTCTGGCAGCTATTGTGGTGAGTGAAGAGCCTAAAATGGTGTTTTAAGATGACACTTTTGTATTACAACTGCTTATATGCACTATATAAATTATGTATCGCAATCCATTTTCTCAAACGTAGACTGTGCACCCTAGATAGACTTGGGTAAATTGAATGCACTTCCTAAAATAGGTAGATATTTTTAACATTCATATAAACATATTATAATGTGTCAATATTTGCAACACTTGGCCAAAAGAAATATGCACATTGGTCCATTGGTCATCATTGACATAATGATAATGATAATAATCTGCCATAATCTGAATGATGCAACATTTTTAAATGAGATGAAAAACAGCTATTAGTTCCAGCTCAGTTTTGTGACAACAGCTGTTATTCTCTTGATGTTCCGCTTGTATATTATGTTGAGACATGCTGGAATTTTTTATTCATGATATTATGATTAATATGTTTTTGTTTTCTCTTAATTTTATAGGTGAATTTTATATTATTCTTGAATATAATCAGAGTTCTGGCAACAAAATTAAGAGAGACAAATGCAGGCAGATGTGATACCAGACAACAGTACAGGTAAGAGCTGTTGATTGACATCTTATTATTGACCATGTTCAGCTGAAAGATCAGTCTGTGAAACTACTCCTTATTCACTTCCTCGGTGCAGGCTATCAGCATAATTTTCTTTCCCTTGTTTTGCTTTGCATGTTCACGGGTGTCAGCCCAAAGCTGGTATTGTGCAGATCCATGGTATTTCACATGGAAGGGCTAAAAGGGATACAGATCATAAGATGGACTCATCCATGTCATATAGGAATTTGTGGAGAGGTGCAAGGTCTGCAGTGAAGTGATGCCTGTGAACTAGCAGACTTACTTCTGATCCAGGTGACTTCACTATAGCACTTCCAGTCAGTCAGTACTGCAATGCTGCAAAATGGGAGTCTATTTGTACATTTCAGGGACTAATATACAATTAAACAAAATACATCACAAATTTTATCATGAAATAAACATCAACATGGCATTGTGTTCGTACAAAGTGTTAGATAGGGGAGCATATTGCACATCTTGGCTACATTTTAATACTGAATATCCTTTCCTTTCACATACCAGTCGTCACATGCAGTATCAGTCATCCATAATTTATTTGCTTTCGCCCTCATATCCATCACTGCACCCATTTTGACAAAATGCCCATTTTTATACATAGCCATAAAGGACAGGTGATTCCGTCTGAGCGGGCTTTTGCGTGTAATAAATAATAAATCATTCATGCGCTTTTGTCCGAGCCCCCTTTCAACCTGATGTGAACGAGCGGCACCACCTGCAAAGCACCTCCACTCATCCACCTTTTCTTATCTACCGCCACGTTCCAGCCCATTCTCTGTGTCCCTGGGTGCTTTTACCGGCACTCTTAGGGCTCTCCCAGGGTCCATCCAGCATTTAACAGTCCAGCTGGAAACACATCTGAGCTGCCCGTATGATTCTCACATGATTCTATCTGAAAACGACTGGCTTACCCTCAACATCCATCCAAGGATTTCTAAAATTCCCTCAGTCCTCCTAACCCCAGACCTGTCTTTGAGGTGCATGCAAAACTGTTAGACATGTAACATAAAGACCTTCACTAGGTTATTGTTTTATGTTTTTATTTGTAAGACTTCAAATCAGTCTCCTCACCATGTGTTTTGTGCTTTGAGTACAATATAACATTTTCTTCTAGTTTCTTCATTTTAGCTTTCACTGAAATGGACAAAATTATCCCTGCATAAATGCAGCTGGATGGTTATGTCTGTACCAGCACAGAAGGTGATTAAATCACCACAGCAGAAATACTTTATTAAAACATCCCTGTTTCATGTTTTTCTGTCAATCACTTTAAACACACAGTATCAGAGATTTACCTGGTGGTAAAAAATGACTCATCCACCGTTGACTCACTGTATCTTGTCTAAGTAAATATGTCTTATATTTCAATGTCTGGTAAACCACAAGTTTGAAAAATACATATGTTGTTTATATATTGATAATAATAAAGGGGAAATGATATCTATCAAACTATAAATTGTTTTCTACAATAGAATGAAATATGTCTCAGTGCAAACCTTCTCTAACCTTAGAGCTTACCCTTAGAACTTGCTGGTCTGGTACACATAATAATAAATAATGAGTAGACAATATTTACAGCATGGCATCTGAAGATGGTATACATATATTGACTTGTCAAGAGCCCATAAACAGAAAATGCAGACTGCTATGTCCCTAAAACAAGTCCAAAGTAGAACACAAATCTGTGGATGCAGAAGATGATGCTTTTCATTGCTGTGTGTAATTCACCTGTCACACATTCACCCACTGCCACATCATGCTAAATTGCTGCACTAAATTATATTGTCTTGTGAATTTTGCTGTTGCCTCTAATGAGGTGTGAACTTCCATATGTGAGGATAATAAAATGAAATCTGAAGCTGAATGACGTAGCGATGTCTGAGTGCATAATATTCCAGAGGCTGATAAGCTGTGGGTGACATTGAAACAAACAGACAATCAAACAAAAAAACAAAGTTCAAACCTTCCCCAAACAGGAAGTCGTGTCATGAAGAACCACACTATGGAGGCATTTTTGGTTCAAGACACATTAGATGAAAGCTTAATTAGTCTGTCATCTTTGTGTGGCCTTTTTAAGCTTTTGTATGGGAGGAGCGATCTACAAGGGGGGGCAGCCAGGGTAACTGGAATGTTCCTCTGCCGTCCTCCCCCCTGCAGGAAGCTGTTAAAGTCCACGCTGGTGCTCATGCCCCTGTTTGGTGTCCATTACATCGTCTTCATGGCCATGCCCTACACAGAGGTCTCGGGGGTCCCGTGGCAGATACAGATGCACTACGAGATGCTCTTCAACTCATTCCAGGTACATGGCGGTGTCTGTGATCACCTGGAAGGTTGCAGATTCAGTGTCCAGGCGAGGCGTTAAAAAGAGCACCCGTCTCCTCTTTGATGTTATTGTCCTGCAATAGGCTGGTGTCAGGTCTGGGGGGATTTGCTCATTTCCCACCATAGAGAACAGCCGTCATATGGACAACCAATGCTGTGATGCACAGTTGACATCATATTAGAATGCACAAGACTTCAGTGTTTTGGTTTTATTATAAATGGCTCCGTAAATAGTGCATCTGCCCAAATACCCGAGGGCTGTTATTTCAATCCAAAGAGATGTCACATTTGTTGTTGTCTTCAACACTGTAAAGTGATCCTGTGGGCATATGCACAATCCTGTGTTTCTCTTTTGTAGGGATTCTTTGTGGCGATAATATATTGCTTCTGCAATGGTGAGGTATGTACTGCCCCCAAAATATGTGAACACATAAATGGTACTTCCTCCCTCAAGTAGATAGTACAACCATCTCTCCGCACACATTGAATTCCCCTCACCTCTTCATACAAAGCTATAGCAGGCAGCATTTGCAGCCTATATGATTTTTTCATCAGACAAGAAAAGGATGAATAGCATTAAGGCATTAAAAGACCAGATAATAGTTATGGCGGGGTGAAAGAGTACGGGTCTGAAATTGCGGAGTGACAATGACGATGATTGCCGTCTGGCATCCACTGAAAAATGAATGCTTGGAAACTGAAGGTGAGCCCCTTGAGAAAATGAGAAGTGCAAATCGATTCGAATAGCATCACTCATCACGTATCGCGCTGGCCACAATCCGTGTATGTGGCAGTATTTAAGATGAGCAGCATACAGTGTTTAATACCAGACTGCTTCAGGCTGTATAATATTGAAAATTACATAGGAAACAGGGGCTGTTTAAATTATATGACTCATCATAGCAGCAAAATGTAACTAGTGTTCATTATACTCGTGCCGCAGGGTTAGGCTAGATGCACTGATTGGCTTAAACTGTCTGTGATACAAAGATGATTAGACTGGATTGATTAGCACTTAGGAGAGCCCCTTGGAAAACCAGGTTGCATCTGGTATTAGTGTGCCAGTATAGGGCAGTTCCACGCAGTAGACTTACGCCCCAGTGCTGTGATGGAGACACTGTGTTGTTGGATGTACAGCGTGTAGGATGAGATGTTAAACCAAGGTACCAACTTATTGTGGTCGTTTAAGGCCCTGTGGCAGTCATTACATTTTTTTTTAACATTATCCATTTATACAACTGGATATTTGCTGAGGCAATTGTGGGTTTGGTACCTTGCCCAATCATACAGGGACAGTGCCCCAGCGGGGAATCGAACCAGCAACCTTTGGGTTATAAGCCCTACCCGCTGTGCCCCACTCCCTGCCTCCCCACCACAAACAAACACACACACCATTAAGCACTTTGAGATTCCTGAAAGGGATGAGCAGAGATTCATTACTCTGGTACTAAATGTTAGCAGAGATTCATTACTCTGATATTAAATGTTGTCCCATAACTCAGGTGGAGCTGAGGATGAAGAGACACCAATAGGGAGTGGTTTGGATGGACTGGAGCCCAGCCAGAGGATTTTACAGAATAACATTTTAATTATCAATTAAAATAATCACCAGAGCCCTCATCTGCATCATGAAAATAATGTCAACTTACTTTAGCTGACAGCATGACAGGACAAGCACATCTCGTTATCTTTTTTTTTTTTTTTTTATACAAGCTTGGCACACACACAAAACAATATGCATTTTTGAAATGATGTTTCCTGCCCTAGTTCTCTCCGCAGGAATGTTGCAATGCACATTTTGTGCATTATGTAATTGCTTGTTTTATGATGTGCTGTGGCTGTGATAATATATTCTTAATTATATTTAACATTGCATGGTGATGTCATTATTATGTTGATATCATGTACCATGGTACCATGATATCATGTACCATGTACCATGATTGATATGGTGTACCATGGTATGCAAGCCACTAGTGTAGCTGAGAAAGACTTGGGCAGCCTTTAGGACATGACTAGAGATTATATGAAAGTTCAGAGTTTATTTTATCTCTGAACACTGAATCATCCACCTCACCGCTATTGGACTGTTTGTGTCACAAGAGATGTTTATTTTTGTCTAAACATCATGAGTGTGTTGTGTCATAAAATACTTTTTTTTTCCACAGACTTTCTCAAACTCTGTCAAAGCCATTTGGTTGCATTGCACATGCACACAAATGTTTTTGCTCCTCATAGCAACCTTAACATCAAAGTATTAGTATTAAACGTGCATCACACGGAAAATAGGGACTATCCATAAATTCCAAACATAATTACACAACAAAAATGAAATGTTTTGTTTTAAACTTTATTTATGAAAGGAAAACCACCCCATCGGTTTTATCGTATTCTGCATCTGATTGTTTGTCCTTTTTTGTTTTCAGGTGCAGGCAGAAATTAAAAAATCGTGGAGCAGGAGGACGCTGGCTCTGGACTTTAAGAGAAAAGCCAGGAGCGGCAGTAACACGTACAGCTATGGACCCATGGTGTCACACACTAGTGTGACCAATGTGACAGCAAGGGGTCCCTTGGCCCTCCATCTCACAACCCGACTGGGCCCCGTTTCCATAAATGGGCACCGTAACCTCCCAGGTTACGTCAAAAACGGCTCAGTGTCGGAGAACTCCATCCCTTCCTCAGGACAGGAGGTGCACGTCCCGGAGGAGGACCCCCCAAATGGGGCCGGACCCTCCGAGGAGGACAAACCCGCACCATTGGTGGAGGAGGAGAGGGAGACGGTCATGTGACTTCTTGTGCCACGACAAGGAATGTCACTGACTGTTGAACTGCTGAAAATAAGATGAAGGAGAAAGAATGGTTTTTTCCTCTCAGGATTGTCATGTGAGGATGCACGGGACAAAGTGGTCATTTTCAATCCTGTGATTCTGAATCAGGATATTGCAGATCGGAGAGGCAGTAATCTCTCTGCTAAAGGGATCCTCTTTGATTTTAACAGGCGATCACATACAGACAGTCTCTCAGTCACTTCTGGACCAGGTTCCTACAGGTCTACTTCCACCAGCAATGTGAGGAGTTGTCAGGTTAAAAACAGACTGAAAATGCATATTGTCAGTGAGAAATCTGTGACAGTCACTATCACACACCTGTTTGCCTTTTCCGCTAACTTAAATGTGTTGCAAAGGCTTGGATTCTACAATGCCTGTATATCGATGTTTGTTTGATTTTTATCACGTCATTTGAGTGGAGACGGTTTCACACATGTAGCCCATGGTACAGGTATTTTCTGTGAAATCCATCACACGTTGATGACTTCTGTGCTAGAGCAAGGCAGAGCTAGATGGCTATCTCTAGCTGCCTATTGTTACTGTTCATCTCAGGCCTAAACCAATCAACAACCCATTATAACAAGCACACAAAGCACCACTGATTGCATGTATTTGAAATTGTGAGTTGGTTTAAGTTAGTTAACTCTAGGTAAGTTTTCTCTAGAGCATAGCTGGATCAACTGTGGACTGTCTCTGTTGGGACCAAAGGAACACAGTTTTGGGACAGTCCAACAGGAGGCATATGTAATATCATTGGGCAGACAACTGAGTGGCACTGTGGTTAGTCTGTCTTCATGGGACGTCGCAAGATATTCATAGTCAATTTTTGGCGGAAAGGCAGTGCAGTGGACATGACTTGCTTGCCTCAGATGTGGGCTCAGAACTTGGACAGCGGTTTTGACTGCTGCATCCATGCGTCCATCTCGGCCTACTGATAGCCACGGGACTTTTCCTCAAGGAATTTTAAAAGGGATGGAGTACTTGCTATGAGGCTTGAGTCTCTTGCCATTGAAGTCTGCCTCAAGTCTTGTTTCAAAGGCTGCGGGCCAGTGTCACTAATGAGGTGGGACCGTTTCTCACAAAAAGTGTTGTCACACTTTGATACACTTATTGTATAGAACGATTGTTTCAGGGTTGTTTCAAGGGGAGTTGTATTTTTTTGTTTATCTGTTTTTGTTTTTTTTTTTTTTTGTATTCAGATGCAGCAGGGATAACAGGAATCACATATGGTAAATTCACAAGTTCACTGCCTGATAGTGATGATGTGAGACGCTAATCAATGATCTTGTGATGACTTAAGCCAATAATTAAATATCTTGTGATGACTTAAGACAATTATTATAGATCTTGGCCAAAGAGGGTTTGAGATAGAAGGAAACCTCTAATTTTAAAAGCTGGGTTCAGGTTATTACATCAACAATGTGCATTCCATTTGTTTGTGTTGTATCACCATTAGGACATAAGTGAGCATACAGTATTTGAAGCTTGTGGTCAGTATTGGATTTACGTTGCACTAATGTTCAATGTACGTTTGTGGTAATGCCCAGGGGTATGAAGGACGACTATGACATTTAAAGGCCAATTACAAAAAAATCAGCTAAAAACAAATGTAAATGATCCAAAATTCTGCTTTGTCAGGTAGCTAACCAAAGCACCCAAACAAAAACTCAGGGTGCAAAAAACTGGAGTGTGTGCTTTTTAAACATCAAGGCCTATAAGAAGTTTCCCAGGACAGGTCATCAACAACAAGGTATCTGAATAGGGGGAATTGCACACAGATTAGTATGGTCCAGTATTATGCTGCTTATGATGTATATATGTTAAATACTTACCATTGAATAGAAGTCACAATGTTTACAGACAAATCCATCTAGTTGTGATCTGAAGAACATCGGTTTATGGAGGAACATTTTGGTGGTGTACAATTACTGAGACTGGAAACAAAATTATAGAAAAAACAAATGTATATTTTAAACATTTTGTTTACTTTTTAACACAATCACAAAATATAATTTGTAAGGGGCTAGGGTGCTTGGGTGATATTATACACAATAAGTTAACTTAACAATAATGTCTTAACAATTATGTTGTATATAAAAAAGAAACTTCATTTTAAAATAAATTTTGGATACTTTGACATTGTTACATGAAGAAAAAACAGATTTGAAAGAATGTTAGATATGAGGAGACATTTGCATTAACAAATGTAGCTACAATGGATCTATGGTTTATTTGTTATTATTTCAGAAAGAAATCATCAGACTTTAAAGAGCTTAATAACCATGTGGAAATATTAATCTCTGTAATTTTAATGGAAGTGTCCCAATATGTATTTAAAGATTGTTTATATTGTACTCTTGAATTAAATTTACAGTGTTGCAAGTATCCTTAATACCTTCTCAGTGACACTGCTTGTGTTCATAATTTAAAAAAAAAGTATATTAATAAAAAGTATGTATACAAATATAATCTGGTCCAATATAATGTAATTTATAATGTATAGGGCTTTCCCTGTACTGGCTACCTATTTCTCAAATTTCTTAGATGGAAACTATAGGCAATTTGACTAGAATGATAGGAGAATCCATTAAAACAATGTTAAAATGTTTAATATTTTCACCATGAGTATATTTAAGCACTTTAACCTCCCATGATCATTGCTATTGATTGTATCATGTATACTGATTGTGTATGTATTCAGTCAGTAAAATAACATGCAGACTTCTACTGAGCTGGTGTTGTTGTTGTCTCCTTTGTTGAGGACCCTCACGCGTTGCCGTGATGGGAGCGGGAGCAATGTGGAGGTAAAGACCCGCAGCCAAGCATGGGAGGGGAGGGAATGCTGGGAGTGTGAGGTTTCTTCAGTGTAGCTACTGTGCACTGGCTCATATGCTCCAGACACTTTACACTGGTCCCGCAGTACCATTTATACTGTGATGAAGCTCCTCCCGCTCTGGGGCTTCAGAAAGCTTCACTCTGCCGTCGCCACTGCAGGTACCAGTTCCATTGAGATGACAAAGTGTTCCTTTATCCATCAGCTGGGATCTGCTGAAAGCCCCTGGACACCTCAAAAACATTTCAGTTCTGTTCCACTCACATTCTCATTAAAAAATAAAGAAAAAATAAGAAATCTGTTACTTGGCTTTATTGCATTTAATTTGTCCCTCAACACCGCCAACTACAGAACTGCTGCAGAGAAGAAGGGTGTAATATTTTTTTGGTTTCATTTACAAGAAGCTGTTCTCCTTCTACTTCCATCTGGTAAGCAATAATCTTAGTGTTGTAACTGTTACACAGTGTGGATTTCTCCATAAGGAATCAAAGATCAATGAATGTAGAGGAATCGTCCTTAAACAGAAACGGTTAAAATAACTGCTCTTTCACCATCACACAAATAAAGAACATGCTTTGACTTGAATGATCACCTGACAATAAATAGTGAAAACTGGCATTCTTCAGAACTACACAGGTTGCAAATGGTCCAAGGCTTTCACATTGTTCATCAATATGTTGCTTTTGTAAATCTGAAGGAAGTTTGCCTACCACACCGTAAAGATTTGATTTTCCATTCAACAAGGCAATTCAGACAGATCAATAATAGAGATTGGATTTTAACAAAGACAGGTTTCTGATTGAGTGATTGAGGGGGAAAAAGGAGGTCAACATCATATTACATTGTATAGATTGTTTGAAAATAATAATCAAACCAAACATCTGGTTTCTCTAAAAGAACAAGATTTACATTGATACTGTGCAAATATTAACTTATGCACCATTCCAAATCTCCATTCATCTCACATTCATAACAGCTGAACTCTTGTAGCTTACTGCATGTTCATCATTTGCAATTGTCCTTAAGAAATTTCAGGAACTGATTAACAGATCCCTTCTGACAACTTATTATTGAACAACTTAACCTTATTGTCACTAAAACATGCAAGTGTTTGAAATTAAGACATAGGACTATTTTTATTATAGACTACACTATTCCACACTCATCTGATTGTCCTGAATATAGAACAGATATTAAGATTTAGGTATTGCCAATGTATAACAGTAAAGAGAGGGAGACAGAGACAGTACAGGAGAATGTGGACGAATGTCAGGTTAAAAATATCTTGGACTGTAACAAGCCTGGGCCCAATCCCAGCACCAGCCGAACAATCACACTGATTTAAGGTGAGCTCTCCAATCAGCGGCTTTTATACTTTCCAGTGTTAGCCCTCTCTCAATAATTGGTTTTGTGCTGTGCTGAAAATACAATATCTGTGCTTCCAGGTAAATATGTTCTTGAAAGCATTAGCATTCTAATTTTGCACTTGCTGTGTGTATTATTTCACAGTTGCAGAGGCATCTGTAATTCCTTTCATCCTCTAAAATAGAAAAAAACACAGGCCTCAAAACAATGTGATTGCCTTTTCTATTTGGACAAAAGAATTTTCCAGGATAATTTTTTACAATTATGAACAATTACTGAATATTGTTTGATTGCAGAAGTCTTAATCATGTCGCTTATGACTGCTGAAGTCATAAAATTATACGGCATAACATTGCATGATATCATACTCAGTCAAAGGGTTCCATTACTTGAAAATTAACACAATCACAAGTTATGCTTAATATTGTCAAATAATAGAACGTTAAACAATTAAATCTGATCAAAACTAGGGAATTGTCACTAGGCAAACTGGTGCACCAAGGGCATTTTATCAAATCAAACACACATTTCCCCCTGTAAAACCAGGGACTCTCCTCTCCCCCAAAAATGCACAAATAAATTATTTGGTACACTTGCTGGCGTGAACATATAGAATTTGTGAGCTAGAAATGTTGCATAGCGGTAATGGATATGGCCCTGTAACTGGGAACCCTGCAGCTTCATTCAAAATAATAGTATGAGCTAAATATGCATTTTAACAGCTTAAGTGTATAATAAGCACATGAATCACTCAGCCAGCAAACCAGTTGTCATTATTGTCATCATTATGTTTTAAATCAAAATCTCTTCAATTTGGTGCCCCCTTGAGGTGTTTTGCCTAGAGGTTGCCTCCCTGATTCCACAGTGGTGAAGAGCTGACATAACAGTGAAAAATCTCTGGTCCATGCACAGTAAGACTAGCTTAGTTGCACAATCCATGCTGTATGTCAATGATTTGCTTTTAGAAGAATTTCAGCAAAACCTACATTCCTATGATAAATGTAAACCATTTTGTACACAGGGCAAGGAAATAGTTCCAGTCCTGTGGATCCTTGTGCACTTGTGTATTAGGTTCCACAGAAGCCAAATGTCTCACCCCTAATCACAGAACACACACAAGTGGAAGCTAAGGGCACAGCAAGAGGGGGTTTAGGGGAGAGACATTCAGGTACTGTGTAGCTAAGCTGATATCATGCTCAAAAATTCCCTGTGAATTCATCTACTAATGGTTAATTAAATTCTCCTCCAATAACCCTCAGATTAATTATTTCATAAATGTCTGATATCCAGTTTTTATAAATCCAATTATCCGAGTCTGAACCCCTCTTGACCTTTGACCATATGTTTAACCTATCAGCTATCAATGAACAGTCATTTTCTTAGCAATCACAGCTTTTTGTTAAAGACTGACTAACCTTTGAAACCTTTGTTGGCCCTAAAGCCACAGTACAGATGTGTCCTAAACGGCAGCAGTATTGCATGCATAATTATTGCTTTATGCATAATATGACCTCATCAAACATATTTAAATAATCTGGAAACCAAATACATTTACACCTCATGAAAGGAAGGGCTTTTGCCAAAAGGTATTTTGCCATCAACATCGAAGCAAGGATTTAAAGATAGCGGTTGTCAAGCAGTGTAAATAGGATCTCCTGATTCTACTCATCCTCTTTCAAGCAATTTAGTTTTAAAGCCAAAAGCTTATGTGGCTTAGACTCTCCTACGTTACATCACCCAAGGATAAACACCTTTTGTTCCAGTAGTAAAATATGTATACCTAAATATACTTTTATTTCCACATTAAAGAGAGCTACAACCTACCTCAGGTAGAACTTCCACATTGTATGCATTCATGCAAGAGACATCAAGAGCCATCAACTGCCAGAGGGAAAAGAGGATGCTCTGCTGTTGGCTACAGAGTTGTAAAATTCACTTTGCTTGCCTGTATGAAGTTTTATCCATGCATAAAGGATTTATGGTCAAAGTTTATTTTTCTAAGCCTGTCAATGGACTGTTTTCTCCTCTGGTAAAGGTGGAGCAGGTTCATATTTTCAGTTTTCTGCAGCATGGTAGTTACAGAAATATGTCAAACAATTGTTTTAGCATTGTGACAACCTGTCCTAGTAGAGCTGTCACAAATTTGCAGCAGTCCTGTGGCAAATTTGTTGTATTCTCACATTTGTGTCATTTTAGTGCTGCTTTTAACTCTGTGTCACATAAAAGCCTTGTTACATACAATATATACAAAGTCCGAATGAGCTGATATTTTAATAACATGGCATGTGTGCACAGCAAAATAGCTAGCAGTTCTTAGCTAATTCTGGGGCATTCAAGTGTTAAATAAACAAATATTACATTATATTACTGGCATTTAGCAGATGCTCTTTTCTGGAGCAACTTACATCAGTTACAGTTTTTTTTTATTTACAATGCTATCCATTTATACAGCTGGATATTTACTGAGGCAACTGTGGGTTAAGTACCTTGTCCATGGGTACAGCAGCAGTGCCCCAGTGGAGAACTGAACCAGAAACCTTTCGGTTACAAGCCCTGCTCCTTAACCTCCATGCTACACTGCTGCCCCCACACATTCAAATATACGAATAAATACATTTCTGAAACTATACATGCCCATTAGCAAATACATCAGAGGCATGCTGGGGTACATTAGATCATACTACTCCCAGGTGTGGTCATTCACAGAAGTAAATCTTTGTAAAACCTCAGTGTTGTGATTATTTCTGTAAGTCATCCCAAAAAAGGACCTACATTCAGTGCTGTAAAGGCATGAAGTATGCCCCAAAAACCTGTACTCCATATACCTGCCAATCCTAATCACACGTAAGATCAAGAGTGTATTCATGTACAGTGTGAATTCATGCACCTACCTAGTGCAAAAAAGGTAGTTTTCCACCTCTATCCAGTGCCCGGCACAAAGGGAAGGAGGATGTTTACATGGATCACTTCTCCAAAGGCTCATAAAGTCTTTGTTAAATGCATTGATCTTATCACCTGCGTCAATTATCCGCATACGTAAGAAAGGAATTGGCAACAAGTAACAAAATAATTGAGGTTGTTTTGCAGGATTTTCTGTAGCATTTGCAAACAAGTGTGGTTGTGTTTCCTGCAGCGGTTTACCTGTTTTTACCTCTGCATGAAGATGACGCATCCACTGTGCATCATGCTGACTGCATTCAGAGCATTTTGGTAAGTGCGCTTGAACAGTATGAGGTATAAATTCACACCTTCATACCTTTTAACTTTAAGGGAACTGCACATTTTTGTATGTGAAATCCAACAAGTCATAACTCTCTGAGTAATGAAATGGATACACGCCCATTCATTCTATGATCCATTCATTCATTCAGACTGTGAACTGAGGCAGCCATCAATGGATGTGGATTATGCTTTCAAATGGATGCTAATGAGATTCTATTTATAGCAACCTATGATTTGTCTGATTCGCATATCCCTGACTACATCACAGACATCCATTAATGGGGAGTTGCTAAAGTTTTGAAATAGTCCCCGCTGCGATCCGTTTCCTTGAGCCTCTGTTGGTAAAACGGTTTGTTTTTCCATTGTCAGGGTGCAGGGAAGCGGCAGATAATTGGACCGTTTAACTTTGTTAATGTGAGTTGTTTTCAGGGCCTCCTGCAGTGGTGCAGAAGCATGCTCATAGCCAGAATAAATCCAACGAATTTCATCCACCAAGTCCTCTGTGGCTCAGTGTGATTTCCTGATAATGACTGCCTTGCCAAAAAGTGACTGCGATATTTCAATGGAGCCATGTGCAGTCAGGTAAGTAATATAAAAGTGGAAAAAAAAACACAATACAATACCTCTTCACCAGTTTCATAAGCACATGAACATGGCACAGATTGCAACAATCTGGGAAAAAAAGATCTCTAATTCTCTCTATATATGCATTACACACATATATGTATGTGGAAAGACAGATAGATATTATACTTGTTTATCCCATGAGTTAAAAAGAGGGAAAAGGTTACATAATTAATTATTTGTCCTGAATTTCTTCAGTGTATGTATGCTGGAAACCAGCAATCTGCTGGCTGAAATGAGAGGTTTGGACATTTGGGTATAAGGTCATCCAGTTTTATTTATGAATTCCAAGACACAATGAAAAGTGCCAGGGCGCAATATGAGCAGTAGGCCATCACTAATGCCAAAGGCTGGGCGATGCTATGCAAACCCAGCGTGCATCATATCTATATATTGCGCCAACACTAAATATAGGATGTGATGGGCCGTTTCATCAATGTCCCTCCAAGCAGCAAATTGATCTTTAGCGATCAAATCAAAGCTCGCCTCAAAATGAACGACTGACTTCAGAGGGGCGCAATGTGAGACAGATGAATCTGACAAGGGTCGGCAGAAAGGTTGCTGCATTGCAGCCGGTG
Source organism: Megalops atlanticus (assembly GCA_019176425.1). Classification (NCBI taxonomy): domain Eukaryota; kingdom Metazoa; phylum Chordata; class Actinopteri; order Elopiformes; family Megalopidae; genus Megalops; species Megalops atlanticus. The sequence goes on along the minus strand of CM032898.1, from coordinate 12,906,179 downwards.
GGAACGTGTTGCAAATATATTGCTTCGGGGGAGTTGGGAGAGATAGACGCCAGGGGCTGTGCTAAGGCAGAGCCATTGAAGATAAACGTTGTCTCGATTCGCACCTGTTTTCGCCGGGGCTCCGGCAGGGGGGGACGCCGATTGGCCAGATGTCGGTGCTCGCACATTAGAGTTTGCGGTCGCTTTGATGGAGCCGCCCTGAATTAAAAAACCCGGGTTTTGAAATGGCGGGGTTTTTTCCTGGAATCGTGGGAGGAAGATAATTGCGCACGTGCTCGCTCACGCTAATGATAGGCTTCCGTTTGAAAGTCGAAGTACAGACCTCCACGGCGTGAAAATGCAGTTTAAAAGCCACACGAGGTCATGTGGATCAAGTCACCTGAGTTGACTGTCATGTTTAACAAAACTGAAAAGAAAAAAAACAACCCAGGATGCATGAAATTACATTTTTGTTCACAGCCCTTTCAGACAGCAATGGCGATACAAGAGCTGATGAGGGTCTTTATTTCAAAATGTTAAGGTGTAGGTGAGGCAAGGACAAGATGTTTTTCACATATATTCAGTTGGATTGTCACCTAAAACATTAAATAAACTTGTAAACCTGTGATGTGAGTGTTTCCATTTTCAAGGCAGAGGTAAAAGGAAAAAAATTAAACATTTAAAATCAGTATCAATATTCCATTTATTTAAAATGTCATACTAATCAATAGCACAGTCCTAAAGAGTTTTGTGTTTATTTCCATTTCAACCCATTTGTTTCCAATAAAAAAGACCTTTACACCTTTACGGTCCTGATTTCATATCAATGTATATTATTGTGAAATGGTAGGTGAATTAATATTGATTTACCTACTCTCATCAACATTCTGTCTCAGCTGCATATTTGCATCACTGTTTTATATAGAGTGTCAGCACAATTAAGATTATAAAACATTTCCTCTCTAGAGGCAATGTCACAATAGTAGTCTACATACTATCAATTTCTGTTTGAAAACCTGAGTCCGTTTCCCATGTCAAAAATGTCAAGTTGTTGTGAGCGATGTACATATTTTTTCATCCTCTCTGTAGAACACTTTGTTACATTTTAATAACATATTATATACCTTTATCTGTTAGAAAGTAATGAATGGACCATACAACAAGAGCTAAGTGGATGTCAAACACCTTTCAGATCATCATGGACCTGTCCATTTTAGGCAATGAATATCATTACTACTTTGTTGTTACATTGTAACTAATACAAGTGTACAACTGGGGTGAGCTGGAAATGAGCAATGGACAACAGATATGTATACTGAAATAGTATTTTTGATGTTTCAATTTTGCCAATGTCAGAAATGGCTATAAAGTGTCAAAAATGTGAGGCCCAAAATTTTTGGGAATTATCCTGAGAAGAAATGTGATAAAGATACATAAGATAAATATTTTCTGTTTCTAAAACCAAGTTCAGAATTTTCAGTTGACATATTGATGTAGAAATTAGTAAATAATTAACACATTTACATACAATGGAAATGCTGTGGTAATTCTTCTCTTCGATAGCCGGTATTTTTCTGATTGGTGGTTTGGTGGTGTGTGCAAGAATTGGCTTTTTAAATAACTCCAACCTCTGTATGAAGCATGTCGTGCAAAGGCAAACAGGTTTGTGTTTTGTTATTAATACTGCCTACTATATGGGAGACATATGTTAATCATACCTCACAATCAGATTACTCAACAAAGCAAGCAAAGCTTCAGCAAATCATTCATTTTGGTTTCAGAATGTTTACACAATAGAAGTCAATGAACAATATTCAAAATTAAATCCCCTAATCATAAAAAATAAAAAGTTCCAGTCAGCGCATCTGTGGTCTTAAAAGAAAGCCACATGTAAAGTGACAGAACTCAAAGTCTGTATAAATCCATGGTCACTTTTTCGCTGGTGGTTTCTTGGCTCCACCCTTTGCCCCACCTTTTGTGCTGCCCCCACCCTTATCTCCTCCCTTGTCTCCTCCCCCCTTCTCCCCTGCCTTCTTGCCTTTTCCTCCTCCCGCGTCTCCTTTTTTGGATGTGCCCTTGTCGTCGCCTTTGTCTCCTTTTTTCTTGGCGGATGCCTCCATCCCATCCGCCTTTCCTTCCTTGGCACCCTTGCCTTCTTTTTTGTTGCCATCTTTGGCGTTCTTCTTGTCCCCCTTTTCTGCGTCCACTTTCCCAGAGACAGTAGACACCTCAGTTTTTTCTTCAGCCTTGGCCGCTGAACAGAAGCAGAAAAAAGGAAATATCAGTACACCACAAGTTAGTTTCAAGGTAGCATGCTGCAGGGCCAAAACAGGTTTGCACTGAAATCTGCCAAAATAATGCCAAGCATCTCAAATATTGTGTTGGAACTGATGGCCTGCATTGTTATTTGTTTTGTTTGCTTGGGGTATTTGTTTTTGGACTACCTTTGTTTCGGAATGATAGCGGTTTGCATCTTGATTCAAAATACCCCAAGCATTATTTTACAAGGCCTTTTCAGAAATAGTTTGCTTTTGGACCCGTGGTTTCAGCACACCTTTAATCCAGGCTTAGAGAGTTTCCACCCAGTTCTCTATTTAGGATAAATGAGGCTAATTAGTGTACATTTCCACAAAAACTACTAATAGGGTAGATATGAGTTGTATTCACAACATGTTTACTGAAAGTTATCCATCCATCAAGACTTCTTTTCAACCATGCAAGTACATAAACCATTTTGCTCCGTAGAGTGTTAGCAGTTGCTGACATGCACAACAACTGGGTAAATAAGTATCTCTGTGCTTTATGCTGTAAACACTCCAGCATATGAATAAGACCACAATGTTGAAAATGGCTCTCTCAATTGTGTTAAAGGAGTTGCTTGAATAATAAAAGTCCTGTGTACATACGCATCACTCAGGTCAGATTACATTCTTGTACATCAGCTTATACTAGATGTGAACAAAGCCACCCTTCTCCTCTGATTTGTTTCTTCATTTTTCCAGTTTATGGCTATTGAATGTTTTGCACTTCAGTGACTCGCAGAAATTTTAATTAAAACCGTTTGAAGGATTAAAACGCCTCTGCTCTCACAAAATTTGGCCAGCGACAAGTGCCTTGGGGAATGCATTCTGTGGCGAAAGGAACAAACAGAAAGATCACTTCAACCTTCAGCACGCTGTGAAAAGCTGTATTTTTCATGCATGTTACAGGCTCATGCATGTCACATGGAGCGCAACACATTGTGGTGAAAAACAGAAGCAGAAGGATAAAAAAAGAAAAAAAAAATCTACAGTAAGAGAAGCATGGGCTGGTTCTTGATTTGGTTCCCAAACTTTGAGATTGGTAGGACAAGAAACTGTAGCTGAAGAGTGTTAGTAAGAAACACACTGATAGCATCAACATTAATATGCATTTTCTTAATTGATTCCTTTTTCCACAGCGACACGGAGCCACTCTCCTTAGTCAAGACACATGAATGGTTAGTGTTGCTCTTAACACAACACAAAATAGCACATTAATAAGAAGACAAAGTTGAAAATGACTCTTGATTAATTATCAATGGTACTATTTCAGTAGATTTCTTTGTTGTTGTCGGTTTATTTGTTTCATTTTACAATAATTATTTCAGAATCCTTGTTTTCATTCTTTCATGGTTATCTCTATGTCTGCACATAGCATATCTAATCTCATTTATTACACCACAGCTCCATGAATTGAGCACTGATCATCTGTTTGCTCATCAGGGCTAGAACCAGCCTTTGAGAGTGAAAGCCATTTGATGTAGATATTTCAGGGAATCACGACCTTGAAAAAGCTGATGATTATCTACCAGAAGCCCCTGAAAATGTCTAGGCTCCATATGCATACAGGTGATACAGTTAAGGCTTGCTTTTATGTGCTGTTTATGTGCTGGTACCTTATTGATTGCATTGATTCTTTCTTGGGGGGAAGGGTGCAAACAAATGCATTGATTTGAAAAGGCTTCCACACAGATGTGCAGGAGACCTTCGGAGACAGCGGCACTGTGGTTTTCAATTCGTTTAACACGACAGGCGATATCAGCTGCACTGGCAACATTAAAACCCACATGGCATCTCACAGATCACATTTCTGAGTCACATTCCTACACTCTGACAGCCGGTGCTACCCCCATGATGCCACAGTGCAGTTCCGTGCGCCGTGCTCAGTCAAGAGGTTATACATGAGGGTAATTAACGGGTGGCACAGTGTGTTCCCTTGAAGTGTGTTCCCTGTATCACAACATCCTGTTCGCATTTACAAATCAATGAATGTGTAAACCACAGTTCTAATTTAAATTTTATTTCCTCTATTTCCTCCAGAAATTTCCTGTTTAATTTCAATAGTAGTCACATATTTCACTTTGACAAATGACACCCAAATACTACATCGTAACCTAAATGAGGAATGCCATTCAAATACTACATCATAATCTAAATGACAGACGACATCCAAATACTACATCTTAATCTAAGTGACAAATGACATCCAAATACTACACCCCTATTGAAACATATGATTAAAGCTAAGCCACATAACACACATCTAAAACAAACTTCTACTGTTTCTAATTATAATATACACTTTTAGTATTTAGTACATTTGATGAATATGTTTAAGGCAATTATTACCAAATTATCTTAAATGTTTGATTAAGCACACTGAATTAATCTAAGCAAAATTACATTCCCTTTACATATTATTTGTGAGTAGTGTTCTTTCTTTACTTCTAACATAGATTTTGGGGTCAAATAGGGGTTACAAAGACTGTCAGACAAGTAAAAAAAATATAAATAGCCACAACCAGACTATCTGCACATGTGATACATATTCAACATTTCTGCATGTAATTAACATGGCAATTATGGGAAGTAACAGGTGGTGGGGAATTATAATGCATTTCCTAGCATTAGGAAAGGAAAGAACCTACTTTAACTAGATTACAAAAAGTTGAAGTATACAGGAAAACAAAGATTTCTTTTCAGGGACTGACATCTGGGGAGACTCCATCCCATTACTCTGCTGATCAGACTGGCTGTAGGTTGATCTGTCTGACCTGGTGCAGAGGTGAGATAGTTAGCCGTCTGTGCCGTCGCTGTATACTTCAGTTCAGCTGTGTAGATAAACAGTGAGAACCTCACACTGATACTCGAGTTTTCAAGTCATTCATCATGTTGGTGCACACTGAGAACCTCATCATAATCTTCAGTTACTCACTGCTGAAGATGCACAGAAAGCGGTAATCTTTAAACTCTAATTATTCAAAAAGTACATGCACAGTGAGCGTCCAATGAGCAAACAAGCTCTAAACTTCCTGACTTCCACTGTGCACATATAGGATCTGTCTTGTTTTGGGTTTTGAGGCTTATAGCAGAACAAAAATGAGAGACTTGCACAGACTACAATTTGCAATTTCACTGTGGTATCTCTACCAAAACTCCAAAGATTCAACAGAAAAAGAAAAAACTCATTACAGACTCATTAAGAGAGATCTCAGAGGACTGATTTAGGCATTCTCCCCGGTCTTCTGGACAGAAGCCGGCGTAAATCATAAATTGCTTCTTTGTGCAGCCAAAAGGGCAGGACGCGACCCCTGTCTGTCAACCCAATAACATCTGAGCGGGGCCTGGGGATTCGGAGGGCCTCATCCCACTGTGAGCCGGGTCTCGTCTCTGTCGCCTTTGCCATTCCCTCAGGACCACAACTCACAGTGCGGGACACATGGTGATTTGTTCTTTTACAACACCATATGACATGGGACATTATTTGAGGTAACGCAAATACGCGTGGGATGGTACCTGTGACCAGTGAACACATGTTTTGATAGGAATATCAGCTGATCATGCTAGTGAGTCCTGCTTTGCATGTTCATTAGTCCAATGTGTGTACCTCCTTGATGCGTTTCATCTGCTGTCTGCTCCCACACGTTTTAGACCAGGAAATGTATCAATATTAAAGTAAATGAGTGAGAAATCTTACTAACATGGAAAGACAAGTCTCCAGAATTTTGGTTCCAGAGAAGGAAAGGCAGAATCGTTAAAGGGTACAACCTGTGTGTTCTAGCTGTGACCGGTTGTGACAGCAGTAAAAAATGCATCTCTCTGTGTCATTGAGTACATCATTTGCTTAGCAGAGATGCTCTTATGCAGAGGAACTTACATATTTTACACATCATCCATTTATACAACTGGATATTTCCAGAAAGAATTCAGGTTAAAACCCTGGCTCAAGGGTATATCAGCAGAGCAGCATCTGGGAATTGACCTGGCCAGCTTTGAGTTACAAACCTTGCTGCTTGTCATCACGTGATGCTACAGCCTGATTCCCCCCTGAATCATTGCTTCAGACATGTGAACAGTGATGCCTTTTTCACTTCATCCAAAAATCAACACTGCCAATTAATCTTTGCAGGTAAATTTAGAAATGCTAGAAGGTACTGTAGATCAGTTGTGTAATTGCCTAGTTTGTCTTTTTAATGAAAACTGAATTTCCTCAACATGGGTTGGTAAATTGTGGGTTCAATTTCTTTTTGCTATTACTCATTTCCCTTCATTTTGAAATCTATACTGAATTTACCAATATAGAATAAAACAGACTTGAAATAGCATTGTGTTTTTGATAGCATTGGCTGTACCTACTGATTTTATTGCTGTCCAGTCACAAAAAATTTGAGTAAACATGAAAAGGATCAAATGAAACATTTTAGCCTTGAAAACACTCATTACATGCTATCAGCATTTAGAGGCTGTGACATGGATGTTTAGAACAATCCAACAGTAAACATAATTTTTCAGACATGTTGGGCCACCAGGCCAAGAAGACTCTCGCCAGGCTTGTAAACTGCCTATAGGGATGCAGTAGGAGAAACTATAATGACCCATTTTTTCTACATTTTTCAGCTATTTATTGGCTTTTCCCTGTAAAGGCACAACACATTTACACCTATAGGTATTAACTAGAATTTGTATATCATTTGATTTACTGTTAGTCTGGAAATAATTTGAGCACAGGCTGGTCATTTTCACCCAAGTCATGGCTACATACAGACATTCAGTCTGCTTATATGTATTACTGCATTTCAAAACATGAAGGTATCTGAGAACAATAGTTCCCCTTCCTTAATCATTTATGAAAATGAACTGAGGCTAAGATATTTTGTAATAAAACTCACAATTTGTAAAGCATTTCAATAATGTTTTTATTGAACTAGCTGTATGTGTATTTGTGTGTGTAAATACATTTACACTCACAAAACCCATGATCTATGTTTCTGCAAAAATAAATCAGCCTGTAATTTCCTGGTACAACATTTTGGGTCCATATAAAGGTTTTCCAGGGATTATGACCTTGACCCCTGTAGGAGTAGTTCACCTGTTCTACTATTCTATAATTCATCATTTCACTTTTTTTCTTCATCCCTATGAACAATTACAGTCTGTCATATGAATGCATAAGACAATTTCAAAGATGAATGCTGGTTAAGAAAAATGAACATCTTCATTCATGTTGAATTCAAGCTACAGTGATCAAAAGGAGACAGAAAACACTAAAGTGAGGGCGGAAGGAGCAGGAATGGTTGCGTTAATTAAAGGAGAAACCCTAAACCATTAAACTTTGTGCTACCATTTCTGACATCCGTTGAGGGCAATTACAGACAGCTTTTTAATCAAAGGTATGTTGGCATATTTTTGCACTAGTTAATATCTTCTAGGCCTAGTGGAGCACTCTGGTTATCTGCAATTTAGCTTAGCGTGAGATCACAGATTTGCCAGCACCCTGCTGGGAAAAGCCTCGCATATTAAGAAGAGTTGTACAAGGCCCAGAGCTGTACAAAATAGCAGGCAAAAGCAGGCTGTGCTCCCAGCATAAACATATTGCTTTGGCTAAACAATCTAAAATTTCTCAGTTTTACATTGTTTGAAGATGAATGAGGAAAAATAAGCATAAATGTAAGAAAGACAAAGACAACGATCAAGACCAAAAGGTAGAGAAAGACAACTCACACACTCTCTTGGCATTCTACCTAATGCACTTTTATATTTTGTCACAATGATTACAAAAAGAGCAAGCAATCTGTGCAAAACATTCTCGCAAAAAATGCAAGAAGAATGCAAGATTTACGATAAAATACGACCAACATTCCACACTTGATCAAAAGTGCTTCTCAGCAGAACCATAAGAGATGCAAACAGATGGATGTCATTGACTGCACAATAACACATTATGAACTGAAGAACATGTGATACAACATGATCTGATTATGTCTATCTCTGTGTCTGATTGGAGACTATGTAGCATTGCACCCTTCCTATTATATGAGTAGGAGGATAGATGATGGATAATAATAGGATAAAAAGTCAATATTGTACCTCTATTTTTTGTGAGAAACCTAAAGCAAAACTATCAAAATGATGTAAAGTATCTGGCATTCTAAACATTGAGGTTTAATGCAAGTCAATTTAAGTAAATATGTACTTTTGAATCATAGTCATATCTTGTCATTGTGGCATGTTATTGGTACTTGAATGGATTGATGCTGAATAAATTCCATTTTAACAGCTGTTGCGTTAATGTATTCCAGCAAACCCTTGTTGAGCTGCCAGTTACCGAACCAAGACGTCGACCACTTCGCTTTTGAAAATTCATCTTTTGCACATGCTGTGACAAGGTTATTTATTTCCGCGACATACAGTCCACAGCTGTAATCTTGAAAGCTCTAAATGGAAAACATGTCACCAGACCACGCTGCCAACATAATGATGGAGAAGAATCAAGGGAGAGCATTTCTGAGAGTGAAGAAAGGGAACATCAGTTGATGATAATATTAGGGTAGCAAACATCCGCGGGAGGTGTGTGATCTGCATGCCTACTGTGTGTTTTCCTTGCAGTCACTGGGGCATGTTGCTTAGACCAGACCTCACACTGTTACATTTCAACACCACATACTTAGTGGACAGCCTAATTAAGCCTTCCCATCGGCAGCAGTTCAGGTGGAAATCCTCCAACACTGCATGAATATGTTGCTCTAAGTCATTTGAATATATCATCAAAATTAGGTCACGGGTAAATAAAACATTATTCAAATTCATATACATACATATTATATGTAATGCATGCATTCAAAAAAAAAAAAAAAAACAAGTTAGTTAATGAGCGGCAGCGTGATTTGCATGGAGGATGGAAGTGCTAATACTTAAAGGCTATTTCCTTTTGAAATTTCTAACTTCTTTGAAGGGCAGCTGGCCTCAGGAGCCATATGTGTCTGAGCACACTGTATGAAGAAACGGAAATCTATCATGGCCACACAGAGGGATCTAAGGAGCTGAATGTGGTTTGCAGTGGATTGGCTAAATGAAATGTGTGCCCACAGTAATGGTTTCCCCTCAACTGCCTATTTCAGATCAACCTCCATGCGCGCGGCAATGGAAAGTTTAGTCAAAGTTAACGTACATTTGGTTTCAGTGTGCCAGTTCATCTGATCTGCCATTGATCCTGTCTCAGAGCTGCTCACATTGATTGCCCGTTCTTTTGAACAGACTGCAAGCAAATTGAATCAAAGCACAAGCTTCATGCTTGTTGATGCTGCAATTTATGGCTCTTTTCTGTATTGTTTGGTTAGGGTCCTGTACTACTAAACTCTGAATTACTTCAACATTTTTCCTTAACTTTGACACACAAATATATTTGACAAGTTCAGTGAAGACCAAAAAGAATGAGAATTTGTTTTATTCTTGAAAAAAACCTAACATCCATTCTATGTTAAGGACAAATGCTGCTTGAATAGAGGGGTTTGTCTTTTGTTATTATGTCAGGGGGCATCAGTATTTTAGTTGACAGTCTGTGACATGAGTTTTCCCTTCAAACAATTATGACAGAAACACTGTCTGTCAGTGGTGCCTCCTTATAGATAATGATAAATTTTAATGCTAAAATTGACTGATCGGGACAGTTAGGTAATATAGAGTAGTATAATACACTGATTCTTATGGACGATGTGAAAACAAATGTACCTATCAAATGTTTTTCTTTATTAAAAAAAAGATTAAATGTGGTTTCCTTTTAAAAAGCATTCTAACAGCCTGTAGTACACATATAGAGTTATGAGCAGATACATGAAAAAGAATAAGTGCATAGATAAAGGGACCAGGGTAGAGACAAAAAGGCAAAGATAGACAACTCACACAGTCTGCCCACATCCTATCCAATACTCTTTTATATTTTGACACAATCATTATGAATTGAAGAGCATGCAATCTGTGCAACACATTCTCATGATAAATGCACCATTATAGTATATACTGTATCAGCAATATCATGAAAATTGTGCAATTGACTGGCCAGTTCATACAACAAATCATAAGGGATATTAACAGCTGGATATCATTATATCAATAACACATTATGAACAGAGGAATTACATTCATACAATATGGTCTGATTACATTAACACTGTTTCTGATCGGAAACTATGCAGCACTTTAACCTTTTTGTTCTATAATTAGGAGGTTTGATGATAGATAATAATGGGGTAAGAGGTGAATATTGTACATCTAACAACCTGAAGGAAAACTATAAATAATGTCAATTATCTGGTATTCTTAACACTGAGGTTTGATGTAAGTCAGTGGATATGTACTCTGCTTTTAAAAATCATTCTAATGGCCTTTAGTATACATATAGAGGTACAAGAAAAGACACAAAGCAAACATCACAGAGAGAGCAAAAAGATTTCCAGACACGTGCATTATCATTGTGGAAGATCTCCCTGAAACTCTTCCATTTGTCTAGTTCATCTTCAACAGTAGCTACTCTTTTCTAGTCTATCACAAACCTTTGCATTCTGTGTCTGAGATGATCAATCTATTCCCCATTTTTCAGCTCAAGTTTCAAAACAAATCAACTTTGAACTAAATCTGCCAAACCACCAGAAGAGGATCTTCATTAGACCTTCATTCGCTAATTCAATTTCTTAACAGCAACAACAAAAAGTACCCCTCCTGTGGAATTCAGGAGGCTACAAACTCTTCTCAGGACTGGCCCGGCATTCTGGAAATGTCCGGTTGACAGCAGCAGGACGAAGACAGGAGGACAGGAGAGAAGAGAGGGAGTCAGCCGGTCTCCCCCTGTTGAGGGGAGGCAGCCAGCTCGTCACCCCCCCTTGTGGCCGGGGGCCGGCCACCACTGCGGGCCTCCACCTGCCCGGAGACCGTCTGCAGGGCCGCGGTGTCTGCGGTGGCTGGGACACCACCGGGAGGAGGAGGAGGAGGAGGAGGAGGAAGGAAGACCAGAGGGAGAAGCACACATGAGAGGGTGAGAGAAAGAGAGAGAGAGAGAGTGTTGAGGCAGGCATCATAAAGATGTGGAAAGACCATGAAAAATGAAGTGGAAAGTGGCCACAAAGCTGAACATCTGCTGTCAGTGTTCAGGATGTGTATGTAAGGAAACAGACTAACGGGGAAAAATTTAGGCTCCATTTAAAACTAAATTGATCATACATACAGTCTATGCATATATTGCTAGTGCATATGAAGGATACACACACTTCATGGCTCCCTTACATATTTATGCACACATTAGACACATACATCATCATCAGAGATTCATACACACTTATTTACACATTTTAGTACAGCAATTACTACACCCTTCTCCATGTCATGCTATGTTTGCATTTAGGGCATTGTTCAAAGTCAGAGTAAAGCCCTCCCTCTGCTCTGACACGCCCTCTACATCAGTTTGTAATTCACATCCTACCTCAGTTTTCACGAGCTACTCCCCCTGTCTCCATCATTACATGGTTGCTTGCAGTTACAGTGCTCTAATTTTGGTTAATTGCCATGTTTTCCCACTGTACTTAGCTTAATCTAAAGTGCTACCTGTTGTTTTTTGGATTCATGTTTTGCTTCTGAAGAGAAGTGATAGCAATACCGTGTAGTGTGACCATATGCAAGGACGTGATGAATGAAAGCACAGTGCAGCTGGAGTCTGCCTCTCGCCTGCTGTAATGAAGCTGTCAGCTGTCGTATAAATTACAGTATTGTGATTTATGAGATGAGCCACAACTGATGTGGTACCAGGCATGTGTCAGTTGTCAGTGAACTGTTTGTTAATAAGTGCTGTGTTTATGCTGTTTCAGGATAACGTGATTAAACTTCATAATCAAGTAGTTCATCTATGAATCCCTAATGCTACTCTCATGGCAGGAAACAAAATTTGCAGACAGCTGGTGGCCTTCAAACCTCCTTGGTATGCACTGAAACCAAACAAAATCGTGACTAGATGCAGACCTTTCACTCTGAGAACAAACTCTGCACAAAGCAGAAGGGGGCGATTGGATTGAGTTACCTTTTAATCTCTCTTTTGATTGACAGACCGGAGCATCAATACCAAGGAATCCTCCCTTGTAGAGAACCATCACTCTACACCACTGAGATATGAGCTAGAAACACACTGTCACTTGACTGTCACTCCAACAGAATAAGAGACTGGAATCCTATCTCGTAGAGAGGTATTACGCCGGGCCACTGAGCTATGTGCCAGAACTAGACTGTCACTTGACTTTCACTCCAGCAGAGGATGAGACAGACATTGGCAATATAAGACATTCACTCAACATTTGTTGGGAACTCTGGCTCACAATTAAATGCAAGTGTGACTTAATCCTCTTTTGAACCATAGGTTGGCAAGTGCCAAACTTGTAAAAAAAAAAAAAGATATTCAAAATTTATGAACGCAGTTGTGCTTGTGCTGGTAAAAAGGTAACACTTGCGTCTGCTTGATTAAATATTAACTAACTCAACTAACTCTGGCACATCTTGATCAGATCCAAAAAGCACAGCCCAAAATCAGTATCCAACAAATGGTACACTGCATCCCCCCCACCGGCGTCGTATTCCCTTAATGAAAACAAAGTGTGGCATTTACAAAGAACTTTGCCATGCATGCTTTCTCCCAAGGACTGATTTTTGTTGTAACTATTTAACTAGCTAGATTAAGTAGTGTTCACCACACCCACAACTGACTGCATGCTAGTAAATGAAATAATGCAAGGCAAAACCAGACAGCCACTGCAAAATTACAGTGACGAAGCTGGCAGCCTCAATAAAAATAAATAAATGAATCTAATATGATTGCTGTTTTACTAAGATATTAAATTGTGTAAACAGGTGTTTAGTTGAAGATTAAATAGTTTTAAATATTTAACTATTAAATAGTTTTAATATATATGTTGTGTTATTAATTTGTTAATTAAGGTAGTTGATACCTTTGGGGTGAGGTTTGTCTTTGCAGAAGCAGCTCCAAATGGGGATTTTTAAGCAATGACAAGGGAAATGTATACAGGATCTGGCAACGCTATGTTCTTTAGGACTTTTCAACCCAAAACTTTCGGCTACTGTCCTAGGTTCACCCTTCTTCACGTCAACTTATGATGCTCCAGTGCTCTCCATATTAAACAGTGCATTCAATATAAGATTATAATGTAAATGTACATTGTATGTATGCTAAACATCACTCTAGATTAATGGTACCATGGTCCTAAACTTACAGAATGATATATTAGCTATGAAAAAGGCAGCAAAATCTCATCTTCTGTCTGAAAGTTCAGACTATTTAATCACTGTGGTACTTTGTTCTTAACTGCACAAAATGTTTGGGTATTTCTTTTTAAATATGCTCATATTTCACAACATATTTGGGGGAAATTAATTATTGCCAACAATGAATTCATTAACTCATGCGATTAATTAAAATTGTTAATTCATCACAGCCCGCAGTTGTGATCCTCCTAAGCCCATATAGCTGATTTATGCTGGTATGGTCTGATTGTGCCAACCAAGAGAGGAAGGTAATATGGCTGGCTTGCAATAAAAGGAGGGAAAACCTCCACAAAAGCTCAGCACATCAAGTGTCTTTACGGGCTTTGCCATTCCCAAACAGTAACACATATTTCTCATTCTTGGGTGACATTATATCAGAAAAGGAAAGTGATTGTTATGCTCTTTACCCTCTCAGATTTTGCGATCAGCAACTGTGCACTGACTTCATCTCCTTACACACCCTCTGTGTTTGCGCAGGCAGTGAGGCAAGCGCAATCCCCCGGTATATTCGGACACAGCCACTAAGTATTTTTCACACCGTGGGTCCCACAGTGCACTATAGTGAAGCAAATGGTGGTTGATTTACGGACCCTTCCCCAGTGATATTGCCAAGGGACCTCGAGGCACCTCATGAGCCATTACAGGGCACCTCGGTGTAGAAACGAGAGAACCCTGCTGCCACACTGAACCCATCCCAATCCCCAGTGGAACCAAGCCAATTTGTCCCACCGCTACAGGCTCCAGGCCGTTTTCAGCTGATGATGTGGTTGGGCTTGAGCCTGGGCCATAGATCTCAGCCTGTACTCAGAAGAAGAAGCACTTTAGCTGGCTGATGCATTTGGGAGCCTCTGAAGGGTAGTTTTACCCATGACATCATTTACAGCCTTTTCTGTCCTAGTAAATGGTCTAGTTTTGAGTGATCAACACTGAACAGTAAAACTGTCTCATGTTTCTGAGTGATTAGGAAATGCCTACAGAAAAGTAGTAACCTACTGTAACTGGCGGCGTTGGTGTCATTTTAATAAATTGTGTTGGTAGCTCTTTTAAGATAGAATACGCATCTGCTGGATAGATACATAGCTGGTATACCTTAAAAAGGATTTACACTTCATAATGGTAAATTAGCTCCACAGAAATGTTGCTCACAAATTCCATCCATGACATATAAGATAATTATTTTTTTATAAATTCTAAACATATTCTCTATTATTAAAAAAAGAGTAGTTTTTTTTTTTTCCGCAAGCATTACCAAAGGCAAACTTTTTTGAAGAGTGCACTAGAATATATGCAACAGAGCTGATACATTGTGTGTATCTATAAGTGTTAATGACAGCTTGATCATATGCATGACTGCACTGTATGCAGTGATGGAGGGGAAATTTAATATTTGTAATGCAACATACATTCCTTCTGTTGATTATATTTGGCATCATCACAGGAACATAGATAAAAATAATAAACAGTACCTTGCACTTAAGTTGCATTTAGCTGATAAAATGCACCTAAACCATTTTTCTTAGATCATCAAGTTTGACATTTCCTCATAAACATAAATTAAAACATGTACTTATTACATTTTTGATTCAGATTTATTTAGCCTATTTAGACAACCATGTCGGTTTTTCAATTGCATCTTTATAAGCCTGTGAGTGTGTGACCTTCAATAGTTTGAAACTTACTGTTTTTTAGTTAAATAACTTTGGTGTCTTTTTATTTATTTTTCTATGCCCCACAGAATTTCAGCTGTGATTAATCTCCTTTATTCTCCATTTTGCCTCAAACGGATCTGTGAGTTTCAGTCAAAGATTGTACACCCTGAGGTCGAGGGAACTGAGTCACTTTGTCTTGGAGGGAGGAGGGGGCTCTTCGGGGAGGGCTGTTTGTCATGCAAAAGAGAATTGACAAAGCCACACGCATCCACACTTCAGCAAATGGCATACACAGACACCCCGTGCCAGTATCAGAATCAAACAAACAGAGTAGGTTCAAAGCATCAACTCTTCTGTGAGAGACACATTTTCAACTCCGACCGAGAATGAAAGGCCTTTTTATGCCATGTATGCCCACGGACAAGGTTGTTACAACTCTTCAATGACAAAATAAAAAGTTCCTCCCAGTTGTGATTCATTACAGTGACCACACACCCATTCAAACTCAAAGCTTCATTACCATAACAAAATATAAAACAGTCCCAGCATGAAATGTTGCTTTTGAATAAAAAGGCCACACATGAAATATTGTTTTATAGTGCTGTTATAGTGCTGGCATGAAGAAAGGACAAATACATCTTACTCACCCCCAGGAATCTCAGTAAGTTCGCTCAGGGGGGGCACCGTTTCGAGGGTGTTGGCGTATGTCTTTGCTGCCTGCCTTTGTGCGTGCCGGGCTTCGATCTCCTTTTTGGTTCGGGGGATTCGGCATTTGAAGATGCAGCAAAGTGTTATGACTGTCGTAATGGGAGACATGGGGGTAAACACAACTGAAGAGCACGAGCAAAGACAGCATTTTTGAAAGAGCAAGTTAAAGCTTTTGTACGCTGGCAAGTGATTTTCTTCTAATAAGTCTTTCATTAGGGATGACTTGAGTGGCATATAAACACAGCCATTCCAAATGTTTATTCATACCGTAATGGCAACATCAACATGTCATCATGTTATGATTGAGGAAAGATTGATTGATTTGTCTAGTGCCATTGTATTTTTTTTCTGGCCAATGAATTGAAGGAATCCAAAGCAAAGCTTTTAGTAAAAGAATATTTGGTCCATCATTAATATGTGAAAGTCTCACATGCAATCCAATATATTAATGTTTGTTATTCATGTCAATGATCATCTTGTATATATAAACATGAATATTCCAGATTTCTGGTGGCATTCTCTGATTAAAGATGCAGAAATAAGAGAAGTAGTTATTCTGACCCTTCACATGAAATGCATCCCATAGAAACATGTTTTAACTGCATAATATTTTTCATACCTGGAAAAAAAAAAAAAAAAAAAAACTATGGAATTACAGTAAAACTCTTAGCTCAAAAGGATGGAATTTCATTCACAGATTTTCATATCTGTAAATTCAACAGCTGTAGTCACAGATGGACTTGTTTATGCATCCGGCATTGTATTTTTCATTAGCACAGTTATGATTCATGATTAAGAAGCAGAATGTGCAAATTGGATACTTCACACTGGTGCGCTGTAAAATTCAAACAATACTGCTGTATCCAGGAACATGTAAAGCAGCCATTCATTTTTGCACAAAAATAACAGATGCCCCTCAAATAGCTAACATTTGATTATTACATACTAGCATGGTTTTCTTCAGCTGGATCCTTTTGAGAAGTTTGAGGGAGAATACAGACATTTTGAATTTAGTGATTGACACTTGCACTGAAGGACTGAAAACATCTTTGAAAACCTTAATTGATGTCTCTCCTGTTTTGCTCATGTTTTAGTGCCCAAATCAACAGTCATGATTACCCTTGTATGAACTCTGCCTTGGGTGTGTGGTGGGAGGCAAAGTGTGGGGGAGGTTTTGCTTTGATAATACATATAGACCATGCAGATCTGAGATTTAGTAGTTTTGACATTTCAATTTACTACAGCAAGACTATCACTCAGGACCATGTTTGATCTGACCTTTTTTTGATGTCAACCTGTGACATGTAATAATGGCAGAATGCATCACTGTCCCTCCAAAAAAAAACTAGCATTCAGAATTAGCTCTCAAAGGTGGGTCTTTGGGAAAGACTGATCCATTTGAAGATGAACATGCAGTAAAATAAAACCTTGGACATATGTTTTAAGTTCACAGTAATTCTTCCTTGTGGACAATTTGGCAATAAATTAGATATATACCAGAGGTCAGGAATCCAGATGTGACCAAAGACCACAACAGTGGACCACAAGGTCAGAAATGGATATGGGCTACAGCATATACTTTTCCCATATTTAATGATGTTTTTTTAATACATAACTACTGATTTCCAGACCCTCAGTGGAAACAGAATGAAGTAAAATTGTTATTTTAGTGATGGGATAAACTTTTGAAACAATATTTTTCTACATATTTCTACATATGCAATGTATTTTTGGCTGGCGACAGCTGCAACAACAAAAATCTTTCCTGACATGAAATAGTTGAAAAATGTGTTTTTAAACCCCATGATTTAGAATTTAGCCATTTCTTCTAGATGTGACAAAATGCTACATATGCAGAAAAGCTCATGCATAATTCACTGAAAAAGTGTAATACTGTACATTTAGGGAAAACACATAAATGTAATGTGACATCTGCAAACACACTTTGCAATGCAAACTAAAAACAAGGGCTCTATTCAAAACCAAAATGTGTTGTCCTAAACTTTCAAAACCTAAACACTTTCACATCACTTGCATTTCTCCAACTCCAACACAGGAGCAGCTCCTAAACTAACATTTGTATTCAAAGCCCAAGCTAATGACTAATATCTTTTCTGTTTAGTTGGTTTCTCTACCTCTCCCTGAGTATTACTTAGAATTTACGCTATATGATGGCTAATTTGCCCTCTGATGAATAGGCAAATGGAGAGAGAGCAAGCACCACAACCAGTCATTAACCATTTCTTAAAATATGGCAGATAAAATACAGTGGCTAAGCCAAAAATGATGCCACCTTTACAACTGAAATAGGTTCACTTCCACCCCAACAATTAACCCATTGTCCAATGCTTGATCAGACATACTCATGCACAGCGACATTCTCATGCCCATCAACATTCTCATGCTCACAAATCGACAGGTGAAACTGAGGACAAAAATCTGAGTTGTGGCAACAATAATAAAATGATGGGTAACTCAGCACAAATACACATACATTCACAAGTTAAAATGGGGAGGGGGTATTTGTCTGTGCTGTATTATTACTATTGTTGATGTTGTTATTATTATTATTAACCAGGGTCCAGAGACATTAGCCAGGTTAAGCCATTTGTCTATCAGAACAAATATATTATGAAACAACACCTTGGAAAAAAAAAAGGTCAACTTACCAACTGCCAGAATGAACATAGAGAACACACCAATGACTTGCCATAACCGCAGCCCCCAAAAAACAACCGTCTCCGATGTGACCGGATCTGGCTTCTTGGGAGGACTTGTGGGTAAAAGCTACAGCACAAACAGGAGACAAAGAGAGAGCCATATGAGACAATGGCATACAAAACTCCTGCAGATGGATGTCATTAGAAATATAAAACCACAGAAATCTTAAACACATATCTCCTGTGGCTGGGACCAAGAATGGATTAACTGAGCAAATAAAACAATCAAATGAGTCTTTGATGGGTGTTTTTGTATAAAGATTGTTTGCAGAATATTGATGCATTCCGCATTAAAACTTTGTATTGTTTTTTATTATTATTAGACCTGCATTGTAAATTCAAATTCTGTTCCTGAAAGAATGCTCTGGGGAAAACCGGATTTAATTAAAAAAGAAACAAGGTGGGTGTGACTACAGTCTCAGCACAGGTTATGAAAAACAGTTGTATAGCGTCCATAGTTAAAATAGTTTGGTGTGGTTGGTCAAAGAAGAATGCTGTTTCAGCGAAAATATGTTATTACTTTATATTTTCTACATTATAGCTCACTGCTACAGTCTCAAAATGTTATTATATCATTAGAAGTGCATGGATTTTTTAGGAGATTTCAATATCACCTGATATGTGATCAGCCAAAGTGTAGCTAATCAACTGACTGATAACGATGTGATTTCATGCACTTTTAATTTTGATTACAAGTGAATAGAAAATTTGCCTCCAGTAACTTCACCATAAAAAAGTTATTCAAGTTCAGACTATATAACCTTCCTTCTTACATTAAACATACATTATGAAGAGGCAAGAGTCAATCAGCAGAGGCGGTCACAGTGTGTCTCAAAATTCACAAAATGTAGCTGAACCTGAAGTAAATGGATCGAGAGGACAATTAACTGGACATATACTTATGGCAAAAAGCTTACTTCAGAGATAGCCAATTAAAACCAGAGGATAAAACATCAAAGCACATACAGTGAGAGGTTAGGGAGATCTCATTATGTGTGCTCCCTGCTCATATTAGTATGATTATCAATGAAAGCAGGAAGTATGACAAAGACAAGAAGTTTAGGCATACAGCAATGAAATTACAGGTAGGCAAAAGTAGCATTGCAGCTTTTGTTCTCAGAAACAAAAGATTGAAAATAAAGCCTGTCATTTTAAACAAATCCCCTCTTTACTGTCCTTGAATTTTTTTAGGCGCCTGACACAAATCCTTCTCTCCAAATCATATAACTGACAACCTGTCAATGGTCTGAAGCGGTGTCCTATCGACACAGGTTGACCTACCCTGCCAGCATTTTTGACGCGCTATGGACAGGGGACGGGGGGGATCTTTGTTTTGATCCTGTGTTACTTTTCTGTGTCAGATTTGTTTGTCACCCCACTGACAGCACAAAACTGAAAAATAGAAAAACAGGCTGTGAGAAAAGAAAAGCCTTTGAAAAATTAACCCTTTGCTTTGCAGCAGGGTGGATTGCTAACAACCAGTTTACACAAGGGTGTTCTTGTGTAAATTGACTTTGATAAAACATTATGTGGTTATTCATTTTGCACAATTTGTTGCCAGATTCAGTGTTGCATATCCTTAAATTAAGTTTTGTATCTAACTTCAGGGAGCTAAATGTGAACAAAGGCATTGATTCCTTATACATTCTTTCAACTTATTGTACATACACAAGACAGATTTGCAGTAATTCTTGCAGTAGCAGTAATTCTTTTAAAGTAAAGCCCCATGCTCATCCCTTGTATAGTTCAGGAGGCACACCTTGGAAGAGAAGCATATTGTTTATGGTACATGGTACATAGTGTAAAATGTAAAATGTGCAAGTAAAATAAATCGTAGCCAGATGGCTGCAGATTCCAATCCTCAGTGGAACAATGCTGCATACTTCAGCAAGAAGCACATCAATAATAACTCCATTAAAAGTAAAATGTATTTTATTATATACAAACACATAAACAGAAATAATAATAATAATAATAATAATAATAATAATAATACCTTAGTACTTGGGGACGGTGTTGCTTGCAAAACCAAGTGTCACTACCTGCTAGTCACATCTTTATTCCTCTGGGGTTAGGCCACCCTCTACCCAAACTACAATAGATCTGTTTAAAGTCATGTCAAGATATGTAATCATGTGGTGATGTACATGTCATGGCCTAATATGCTGCTTCTGCCACCAAAATCACTCTAGCGAGATCCGGAGTGAAGACTTTGGCGACAGCATTTCACTGCCTTCAACAAGATTATTTCAAGTTTGTTCTTAGAACGGAAGTATTTGCATGGGGATCTGCATTTCCAAAGTAAGCACAGAGAAAAGGGGCAAGTATTCCATTTCATCTTGCACCTAAAAAGCATCTTTCAGGATTAGGCCTCAGGGGCCCATTCTAACTGCTCTAGGTGAAGAGCAGAATTAATGCCATATGCAAATCCAGCACAGAAAAAAAAACATCTTAAACATGCCATTACTGAACTAAACTTTTGAACAAAATCCTGTTCTTTGGTAGATTTAGGATGAAATAGTTACAGCAACAGGTCAGCTCTGTATTTGAAATGAGATGTTTTGAAGTTACTGCTTTAAAAAATTAAAAGATTTTAAAAGATTTTAGTGTCTTGAAACAGAGTCAATATAGATGTTCTCACAAAACAAGCAGAAAATAAAATGTGTCAGCATATCCCTGATTTAAGACCATAAGCTCCAAAATCCATAAAACTATAAAATATAACATAAAAGTGTAAATCTTTTTTGACAACAACCAAGCTCAGTATAAACCCAAAGCCTAAAAATAGAAATGCTAAACATCTCATAGACCTGATGTGTGTATGTGTGTATGTTTGTACGTCCACACCTGTGTATATGAGTACATGCGGTTTGTCCATTACCCTCACTTTTGCTCATTCACTGAGCATAAAACAACACCAAGAGCATTTGGCTGTGCAGAGATAATGTCAATTCTGTTTGGGTATTAGGAAGAAGGTGCCATCTAATGTCCACTCGATCCCGAATGTATTGACTGCCTCTGACCTGTATAGCAGAAAATCCATTGTATGTATGTATGTAATTTTTTCTGTTCACACAGTGAAGCGGGCCAATGCATTTACAACCACACATATCTGGAAACCTCTACCCTAAAACAGATCAATGAGATCTGAATCTCATTTTCCCCACAGTCACAATACTTTAAGCAAGAAGTTACATTTCAGAACATGAGCTAGTCACCAAATTTTTCACAAAAGGACCGGGATTGAGTCAAATGCTCCTAAAATATTAGTTCAGTATAATATACAAACACACAAAAAGTATAAATATTCAGTCTTGTGACGCACGCTGCATGACAGCTCAGGAATGAGAGCACACTGTGAGCAGCAGGTTTCAAATCAAGGTCTTCAGACAGGTGTTTATTTAGGCTACAGTGGGAACAAGACACACATACAAAAGCACAATATAAACCTTCAGGTCCCCCCTCATGTCTTTCCCTGAGTGATAAAGTAAAATGAGTCAAAGTCAAAGGCAACTGATGGGGAGAGGGAAAACATAAAAAACTTTTCAGACTTTTGACTTTGCCGCAGCTCTCATTCTCATCGCTCTTTTAGTATAAATCTGGATTTATTGTACGGATGCTATAATGGTTGCATTTTATAAATGTCAAACACAGGCCATAAACCAGGACAGCCTGTGTAGGCTTTAAAAACCAGCAAGGAACTGCAGCTCTAGGTCTGGCCTCTGCTGCTTCATCTGAACATAGGAACACCTTTTATACTATGCTTATTTTAATTTAACCAATTAACCAGCCACAACTGCTTGGTTCAAAGGGCAATGACCTACAATGAAACTGTTTATAGAAGATCTGATGACCGAGCAGTCATTACTGACATATTTCAAAATAACCACTTGGGTGTCTTACAATGCATACACAACTTTATATACATTAGAAGAATTAAAATTTCACTTTGGTGAAAATAAGGTCTAGAGGTTTGCATGCATAAAAACATCATGTGTTGTATTGTCTTTAGTGTACATCTCACTGCCAACGTAGGATGCTTTTATGTCACAGTTGAAGACTTACTAAAACCAACAGATTGCTTACAGTTTAGCATAGGATGCCCTACCTAGCATGTGACCTGCAACTAAGACCCACAATTAAATTCTGGGGGAGACAGTCTTTGGGGGATTGTGATCATGTAACATCAGCATCTGCACGGAAAACATTACTAAAACAGAGGAGGTCTGCTCTTCAGAGCCACCTGCGAGGGGTTGGATAAATCAATGTTTATTTTTTGGAGATGATGCATACGTTCTACTTAATCTCTGTAATGCGCTGCCATCTGAGATGCACAGCAGGGGGGTTCTCTTTCAGCA
Source organism: Megalops atlanticus (assembly GCA_019176425.1). Classification (NCBI taxonomy): domain Eukaryota; kingdom Metazoa; phylum Chordata; class Actinopteri; order Elopiformes; family Megalopidae; genus Megalops; species Megalops atlanticus. The sequence continues at coordinate 12,883,149 of CM032898.1, read as the reverse complement.
AAAAGCGTGCCGCTATTGACTTTTTACTCTAATTCAACAACCTCGGGCAGGAGAGCTCTCTGCACTCTGATCATTTTTAACAATAAAGCCAGCGATGACGGAGGCCTAAACAGATGGGTGGCACTTTGTTCTCACAGGGCACTTGCTATGCACAGACTGCCGGGCCAAACCAGTCACTAATGACAGGAGAAGATGTGAAGAGCAGGAATGTATTACTTTTTAATCCCAAGCACTCTCTTTACATACCGCCTCGTAATAAGCTTTTTTTCACACAAGTTATGTCACTTTGGCAAACTCATTGAACTTTGATGTAAAAGAGTTACATCATGTTTAGAGCAATTTACTGAAACCTTGATTTTCACAACATGGCTTGAGATTATTTTTTGTGATTAATTGTTATTATTCGTTAGTGTTCTGTCACAGAGATGCGAAATCACAATGTTTACCTTATTATCTTGTATCAAAGGCAACCACTGAGATGTCTGAGCTTCAGTTAATGAGCAAAAGTCTATGTATGATGGTTTCTCCGCCAGCCGCAAATAAACAGTACAGCAAAATTATGATTAAATGGACTAGTCTGAGCAGGAAGGAAGGTGGGTCAGCTTTGGCCCTCTGCTGTAATTATTTTTGTAATTACGTTATACATTCCAAATTAAGGGTTGATCTGTGCTGATTACAATTTATACTATCTGGAGTTTGCGCATGGTCCCTGTGGCAGGGGGTTTACCTATTCCTCCTTCCTGTGTGTGGATGCGTGTATGCATAAGGCATGCATGTGTGAATGTTTGTGTGTGTGTGTGTGTGTGTGTGTGTGTGTGTGTGTGTGTGTGTGTGTGTGTGTGTGTGTGCATGAGAGAGAGAGAGAGAGACAGAAAGAGATAGACAGAGAGAGAGAGCATTTGTGTGTGGATGTGTATGTTGTATGTGTGTGTGTACATGCATGAGAAAAAGAATAAGAGAGTGTTTGTGGACGCGCGCGTGTGTGTGTGTGTGTGTGTGTGTGTGTGTGTGTGTGTGTGTGTGTGTGTGTGTGTGAATGCATGAATGTGTGTAATTAACTGGTGTCCCTTCCAGGGTGTGGTCTTGTCCTATGCCATTTGCTGGGGTTGTGTCTGACTCACATCAACATACCATTGGATAACACACCAAAACTGAGCCGATAGATTCACAGTTGAAAAGTGCTTGTTGGTCACAATTTCAATTTATATGTGCCTCTCTTGTTCTCTCTTTCTCTCTCATGCTGTCTGTTATTTTTTTAACTCTGCTGCATGTGTCAGCACATGCAACATTTTGTTATCCTTATCTCAAACCTACAGCATCATAATACTGCCACAAAGCTAGATCTGGAAAAGAAAAAAATCCAGTTCCCTCTTTGAGATTGCTATTTCAGATGACAAAAGTTGCTGTGAAAGTGACAGCAAAGCCACCAGTCCTTCTACCAGACATGTGCTGTAAATCCATTTAGTCACAGTTTCGTTGCAACCGTTTTTAATACCAGCAAGGGCAGGCTGGCAGTTTGCTCATTTACATCATAGTGCTCATAGCTAACACCTACAGACTGAGAAGAGGTAACAATGTCAGGCTTATATTTCAAACCATTTTAAAATGTTCTTCCGATTTTGAGTTTCAGCACCCAGTAGACAGCCTGTGCAGGATTTTGCATAAACACGAACATTTCTGCCATACCTTTTCAGCTGCCTATACATTCTATTCTACACCCATGTGCCTTTGTACAATTCCGTGCAACACAAAGGCCACCAGTTTAATTTTCTTTTTGTACTCATTTTGTTCCAGCTTTACAATCGATCTTATAATTACATGATGACTGATGCCTTTATCTGCTTTTGTATATATTTTAAAATTACTTTCTTATATTTGTAACTGTCACCGTGGTTATGCTTAAGGCTTGTCTGTCCTAAACACTTACTTATTTCCGTCTCTGGTGAACAATAACTCATAATAACATTCAAATATCGCATGGAATCATTCATGTAAGCACCCAGAAGTGCAGGTTATAGCAAAGGGTAACACTGGTGTATCCAAGCTAACAATTCAACAACAACACTACAAAAGGCAGAAAATAAACAGAGGAATACATAAGAACTAAGGCAGATGGAGCGTATTTAAAGACAGGCAGCGCAAAATTTCATTAAGCTATGGCCACGCGTCTTTTAATCGCGTGAGGACGGCGGGCAGGCGATGCGTCCGGCCCCCCGCGGCTGTCCGCTGTAACCCGATGACGGCCGCCAGCCGAGACGACGGCAAGCTCGGGCTTACCTCGGGATCCGGGACCTGGGCGATGGCGGTGGGCAAGCAGACGGAGAGGAACGCCAGCGCGGGCACCGAGGGCCACGGCGGCCGATCCTTCTCCATTTTGTCTCCTCTGCCTTGCTTCTCCCTTCCCCCGCTCGCTTCTCCCCCACGCGCACACAGCCGTTACAGGACCACAATGGCCCGGGTGATTGATGGTCGCCTGGCTGCCGACAACAACCCCTCGCCTCTGCTGCACCGCTCTCCTTCCACACCCGCAACAGAGCAGCGACTGTTCCACTCCAGAGCTCCCAGCCCCGAGCCACCCGGCAGTTAAGAGGCCATTAATTAATTAATGGCGCTGGTGTCAGTTACAGCCGTTTCTTCTGGAAGTGTCAGGAGCTTACTACATATGCAGGACGGGGGGACTGTGTGTACTGAGGCTGCTCTGGGAAGGACACGACACAAGCAAACTGAATCACACGACTGATATAGAATTATAGGAATTTCCTTTATTTGGGTTGTTCTTTGCCACTTGCGTTTCAAAGGGCATGTGGGATTCATGGTGCACTGTAAGAAATGCTGTGTCACCTTGGGCTTTCCTGTGCAGGCGCCGAACCGCGTTGTACTCAACCTCTGAATTCCTGGAATTGAGACCTCCTTCAGCTATTTATTAGTGATGACCAGCTGGTCCCGCAGAAGGGAATTTCTAAGCGCTGAAGACCGCCGTTCAACCGCCAGCTCGCCGCGGCCTCGCGCTCTCAAGACCGGAGACCATATGTTTACCTGCGTTAAGCTCGCTGAGCCGAAAACGCAAAGGTGAACTCTTATGAAACCCAAGCAATGACTCTGCTCTTTGTTACGCAATGCCGTGTGAGAGGAAGCTCAGCGTTGCTTACGGTTACAGCCTTTTGGGGGGGGCACTGCGTTGGGAGGGGGAAGGGGGGAGTGCCTTTCAGCAGGCTCCAGCGCACAGGTCACAGCCGGTGCTCTGGCAGCGTCATCAGCGGCCTGTTCATTTAGGCTGACGTGTTTTGTCTCCCGTTTCCACTTCATTATCAGGCTTTTAAAGGCCCAACGCCACCTGTGACAAAACAATCAAAAACTCTTATCTGTCAGTTCTGTTGTGCTTGTGTAGCGTCCAAGGAATGCTCATTTTAGCCATATCTGCTCCCAAACACAAGTTTGTATTCTCCTATATTATATGTTTTCACAGACGTACTGTCGGGAAATGCTGTGTGGCCGTCTGCTTGGAGTCAGAAGGGCTTCTGTCATCTTATGTTCAGGTAAAATTTTCCTGCCTGAAAAGAGTTCAGTGGTGTAACTGACTGCTTGACTGAGCTGCCCATGTTGGCAACACTGCTAACCCTGACTTCACCGAATGCATTCAATCCTTGGCTGGTTTCTGTATTCAGCAAGCTCTTCTGTCTTTTTACTGGCACCGCAGATGTCATGTAGGTGGAAATGGGAGGATTTTTTCATTTACATTCCTGCATTTTCTGTAATGCACTGATAATACGTGGCTCGAAATGCAACAGTCATAGCTTCACTGTGCGGAGCAAAATGACTGGATGCAGATACAGTGGAGCAAAATGGATTTTATTGGAGCACATATGTGCTTTAAAAGCACAGATACTTGTCAACTTTGTAGCAAAAGTGTAATATTTATTTGGAACCTGAGGGGGATGCTAACTGAGGTACACAGAGTGCATATTGGGGTGTAACATGATCTATATCCTCTAAAACTGTATAAATTTGAATTGATGTATAAATTGTATATCTTGACTGTAAGGGGTAAATCTGTCAACAGACTTTAATGATACATGAGAGTATTTCATTTTGCATTATAACACTAACAATATGATGCTTGTATTTGTATTCTATATCTGATCCCATAAAGCCCTGTAAAGGTGTTTACAGTAGCTATTTGTATGAGAAATGCACCATTTACTGAAACTGAGCACTGTCGGAGATGCAGTCAAATTTATTATAATCTAATGAGTGCTGTTGTGGGCACTTGATATTTTGTCTGTTACTTTGGCTGTGTAATGTCATAGTTTTGGCTTCTTTGGGTGACAGATGAGGCCATGTCGGTTTGGGATATTGAAAAACATTCTGGCAACATGGATGTGTGTGTGTGTGTGTGTGTGTGTGTGTGTGTGTGTGTGTGTGTGTGTTTGTGTAGAGTGTTTGCTCGTGCTATCGCTTTTTCGTTCAGGGACCCAAGTTGTTTTTGGGCCAAATCCTTGATTGAGTCTCATCTGTCTGTCTGTTCTGCATTGCTTCCTCTAGCAGTAATTTATCAAGAGATATATTCATGTCCTGGGCAGAAATCTCAAGACACTGCTTGAATGCAGATAGCTGATGCATTGCATACGTATAGCTTTCAAAACCACTCTCAAAAGGTGGCAGCGTCTTTGTAGATAATGAGAGGCTATGAAGAAACACAAACAAAGTGTCATAACAGCCAGATAAACAAAAACAAAAACAATTTTTAAAAAACTGCAAATTTGAAAATAAAGTGCCTTGGTGGGCACGTCAAATCTAGTTCATTAATATGTCCAACTAGATGCTTTCCTGGGGTTTATTTTTTTTCAGGGCAGTCCATTCATTTTCCATCAGCTACTGTTTAGGGGAGTATTGGATTCTATCCGCCTCCTTTTTACAGCAGGCTAAAATGGCACCAAATCATTTCACATAATCTTAATTCATTTGACAGTGTTTACAGTTGTGATTAACTGTTAACAGTCACGGATTTCACATTCGGTTATGGATCTACAGATTAATGTGAACTGCTTTGTAAATGCACTCTCATGGATTAATGACAGCCATATAATTTAAGCAAATAATGTGTAGGCTGTATCAGAAAGATGGACGCATTAGTGACACTGACTCAATGTATTGTTGCAGCATACTGATCTGCCTTTTTAGTCATTCTCTACAACAGCTGTTTATTGGTAGCAAGGACTGCAGTCATCGAATTCCGCAACAGAAGGAAATGGAACATGCGTCCCTTTCTCTATGACATTCCATTAAATTCCAGTGGAACATCTTGATGCACCTTATGCTGTGATTGAACCATTGAAGTTATAAAGTACTGTAAAGCATCCCTCAGGGAAAGTGTCACTGTTCCCTACAGGGCTGATTTGTAAGTACTTGGCATGTCCAGCCAACAACTTTCCCTGGGATATCTTTCCTTATTTTTCCACTTTAAATCATTACGTGACATTGCATGACCTTAGCCAAAGGCAACCCATTACCAAAGCCTTACAAATGCATTCTGGAGAATGGAAAGCATATTACTGAGAGTGGGCTTCTATTAAGTCAGTGTCCTCACCTGCTTTTTAAACCTGAGCTCACTGGGCTTGCTTTCTGAAGTGTTAATGAAGAGTCCCAGCAAAGAGGTCGGATCTCTCCTCTTATCGGCAGTCTCCTCCCCTCCTCTGTCCTCGCGCCCGTAAAGCCCCATCTGGTGCCGGGGAAAAAAACGCCTCTGAAATAAACTCTTCAAGAAATAAAACAAACACGGGTTCAAACGAACACATTCCCTGGCTTCTCCTCAAGGGTGGCACTGTGTAGGGTAGCTTTTTTTCTCAAGACACACAGTCATCTCACACACTCAACTTAAACTCCAACTTCTAGAAAAAAGACAATCAGAAAAGTCACATTTCAGCTGCAGAGTACTGCCTTTTGATTTGTGGTGTTTATTAAGTGCTCACACGCCTCCATGTAGAATGAACGATTTTATCATTTGTATTTATCTGCGTGGCCGATGTCATTTTAGGTCACACAGTTGTTACAGAACATAAAAAATACAATAAAAACTCAACTGGAAAATGTTGCCTGATCGGGCATAAATTCTGCAGACCTGGCAGCCCTGGTTGTGCCTCACCTTAATCCCGCTGTTGTCCTGTTTGCTGCATTGCATGGCATCCACGTCCCTGTGTGCCCCTCATCCTGCTCGCCATCTGGGGTCTGCTGATCCAGGATCAGCCGGGTCTCCATCCTCTTCAGCTCCTGATTGGTTTTTTGAGGATGTTGTTCTGTGAGTAAACACCAAAAGATAGAGAGAAAGGTTCAACTCCCATACCTCACAGATTATAGGAAACTACCGAGTGTTGGGTCTATTATCTATTTGCACTCTGTACAGTAGTAACACAAAAGTCCAACAGAACTTATTTTGAAAACCCTTAGAGAATCATGTATTAAACTGCTAGGCAAACCAATAGTGTGGTTAAAATGTGACTGAACACAGCAGCATTTAGTTTTACAATATGTGGTAATAACAGCAGGAGTAAATTTGCCGGCTTTGTCTTCTTCTCTCCCAGAGTTCCAAGCTCCTTCTTTATCTGAGCATCTTCTGCTACAGGCTGCCGATCTCTCGTTCCACCATGGCTTAGACTCCGTCTCCTTCTACACAGTTTTATAGAGCACTTTCACACACATACACACACACACACACACACTTGCTGTCAGATCACCTTGTAATAAGGGAAATCAATCCTTTTTGTTTTGGAAACTAGTTCCTTATAACCTTATAATTTACAGCTTAATCCCCACTTTATTGTCAATTATGCGAAAAACAGCATTTGGAAATAAATTATATTCAATCTGACAAAATGACTGATTTGGAAGTAAGTTCAAATGTAAGATCTTCATAAAGGAAGCATTTTGGTATGGACAAAGTATCTCTGGTACACGTTAATTCTTAAGCCTTACATATACCTTATGAGATGACAGAATTAATCTACGCTCGTTTGTCAGACAAGATTTTCTAACTTCTGGTTCCAGCACTTTTTTTTCCGTTATTTTGTTCCCTCTGAGAATCTGAGATGGTGTGCTGGAAACTCTTTTTTCTTATGGTCTGCCTTGACAGGTCCTGTGAATGCACAGGAACATTCTGGAGATATTAACTGTCCTGAATCTTCAGTGATTTCAGCATTCTGGTAAATACAGAAGGTTCTAGGCCCAGAGGACTGGAAGCCTATTGTTCCTGTTGTTTTTTTTTTTTTTTTTTTCTCAGGTAGACGAGGTAGACTCCTGGTTAACTGGTCCCTACTCTCCATCATCCTGCAGCTGAGACAGACATGTGCCTCATAATATACAAAGAGACATCAGCTGCCACTCCATCACTTCTTATGGACTTAACTGGGGTGTTACTGTCAGTGTACTCAACTCTATGGTCTGGTCTTCAGAAGCTTTGAGGAGTTGGCGGTGGTCTCGTCCGACCACTGTCACTTTTTGACCGGATCTCAAGTTGAGTTTCCGGGCTCAGGTGCATTTGGGAAGAACTTTCCCTCAAAGTTCACAACGCAGTCACAACTTGTTAGACCTGCCACCTAAACCTTTTGCAGCAGTTCCCACAGACTGCCAAAATCCTCTCCTCTGTCCAACGTGAGCACAAGACCATTGACAGAGCGGGTAGAGGTCCCTCCATTCTGTCAATTAACTATGAGGTCCTCTCATGAAAGCACACAGCGACTGATGCAGCTCCCTGACACAACCTTCAAAAAAAAAAAAAAAAAGAAAAAATGGCTGAAAGTTGTGATGACAACTTTGTGTCAGGGCTGAATCTTGTGACACAGGACATGCCAGAACCCTACTGAGGGATTCCCATTTCTAAAGAACATCACTCCCTTCGCTGTCGCAAAAACAGCTTGAAGAATGTCCCTTTACAGAAAAATGTCATTTAGCTTGGGAAGGCTAACGCAGATAAATCAGTTTTAAGGCTGTGGTGACTATATCACAGCTTGCCACCTCTTTGTTCCACACGATAACTCCAATTTTTTCCATCAAATCCAATGTTTTTGAAACTCAATATAATGGCAGAGGAACACTAAGACCGCATGCAGTTTCTGTGTCTTTCAGCTTGACTGGGCGTTCCTCAGACTCCATCCAGCCAGCGAAGACCCCTGGACAACTTGTCTCTGTAATTCCTCCACTCCAAGGTCTCCAGGCTCTGAATTACAGGTTAGCCCAGCAGGGCTGCTTCCAGACTTGACATAACAAACACTTCCACTTCAACCACTTTCACCTTTTCAGATGGCAGTGTCACGCCGACTTTCCCTGCGCAGAAGTATGTTGTTCAGGCTGCTGAGAACTTTCTTCAAAGGGTACAATTCTATACTTCCCTCCTTCTGAGTGCATCCTGTTTGGAATTGGCTCTCACAGCAGCCCCTGGGCCTCATTTGAAGCAAAGTGTTTTTCCATTTTGACACAACATCTTCCCTCGCATCCTGTGCAAATCTGTGCGAGAACATATCTGAGAAAGGCAATATCCTGTTTCGCCATTATTTATAGGTGATAGAAGTGTAGGTTTTCGTTTAAAAGTGGTTGGCACGCACACGAGCAGACAGCACAACGCTGTCCCATTTTCCAGCATTCACAGCACTTCATATGTAATGTGAGTTATTCCTGGAACATTTCACTTAGTGACAGAATTTATTTGCTGAATTCAATGATCTAAATTTCACACTTTTCCAGGAGTGATATCCTGTGGTCTTTTTTGATCACTACCTTGCGAGATCTCTACTCACTTAGCTTTAATTCTTCTTCTGCATGTGAACTGTTCCCGTCTCTATAATATATTAAGTAATGGTAAGCTGCTACTTGTCTAAGTCCATAATATCAGTATTATATAAGAATATTTTGCCCTGCCCTAAAGGGTAACAATGTAAAACATGTGCATGTGTTATACAGACAACATCTGTGACAGTTGCACATACACTAGTTACACAGTCATTAACAGTGTTATTATGATAAATAAAACTATAAAACATATTTGTATTGCTAGCTATTTGGCAAGCTTGCAAGATTTATAGAGCGTAATGGGTTTGAGTTTTTTTTTTTTTTTCTCTCCAGCTTTGCAGTGTGCGCACCTTTCTAATGTACCGGGATGGGGAAGTGATACAACTATGATGAGGCAGATGTTGCTAACATTGCAGTGTAAATGTATGAAGACAGCGGGAGCCAATGAGCACACCTCTTCCAGATCCAGCTGTAACATGAAAATGAGCATCAGAAAAAGTGATCAAAGCTCCATTCATGATAACCATGGCATCTATGTTGCGTACATCTTGAGAAAGGTTAACAGGTTGGTCAAACGGGTTCATTCCAGTCCAATACTCTTAGCTGGTCCTGCCTCTTCCCTCAACTCATCTATCTGCTTTCAATGAAGGGCATCTTGCAGACTAAAGCACTGTGGAGAATGATAGCCAACAAGGCAAAATGGAAAGAATGGACACAGAGAAATTAAATCAAAATAAAATAAAATGTGTGATCAGTATAAAAATGGGAAATGATTAGAAAAGGAAGACACTGAAAAATAACAAAAATTGAAAACATGTCCAAAGACCCATCCCATCGTTATCTTACTGTTTTGTGTTTTATTCGGATGTTTTCAGCAAGTGCACATGAGATGGGTCCAGTTTGGGCAAAAAGTTACAGCAGACTGTCTGATTTGAGCCATCTGCCTCGCTCTCAGTTCTCATCTGGTGCGAAACTGGTGGCAGAGACATGAATAAACATTGGTGACTCCAGAGAAGATGTGAATCTTTCTCACATAAACGCAGGTCATCACAAACATAAACCAGCTTAACTTAACTTTGGAATCATTGGGGGCTTTTTTCCCTACTGATTTGCTTAGAAATTATTTTTTTGTGTCCTGATCCAAGATGTTTTTTTCCCTTGTTGCATTTGCAAGTAAATTGTCCTGCAGTTGGTTGTTTATTTTCAGTTTCTCCACGTCTAACTTGTGGCCTCTGTTTATGTCCACACTGAGTCAATTACTGACAACCGTGAATGTCTTACTCCAAATAAATTTATTCTGTCTCAAATGATTTAGTCAAGCTGCACGTCATATTTGAAGTTTTCTGCAAGGCTGCAAACATTCATTATGAAGCTCTCGTCTGTTTCACTTGGCTCCCGGCAGCACTTATTAAATTTTTGCCCTTTCATAAATGAGTGTGTGCCACACAAAGTGTTTTTCCAATGTTTTTTTTCCCCCGTCACTTCAATCTCCTTTCCAGTCGCGCACATGGTGTGTCGTCTGCTGTGTGTACCGGTTTCAGCTCACTTGCACGGCTGTGGAGTTATTTTGTTACGATTATATTTGCCACCCTCATTGTTCCTGTCTTCCTTTGAGCAAGACTGTGAAATACTTATCCTGTTCACACTCGCAAACTGAACACGGGTTGGTGCGTCAGGAGACAATAGACAAGCTTAAGTGTGAATGTAAGTTTAACATACATATAATAATAATAATTATAGCGTACATATCATTGGTTCCATTTACTTATCTAAGTGGGTGAATTTTTTACTTCTTTCCAACTCTGTTTGATTAGTTTTCATTGCATTTTCCTTAAGACAGATCTCCTAGGCCTACTCCAGTTTGTCCCTCATAGCCATGTAATTATTAAATAAAATCTCTGCTTTACTGTAGTAAGAACCCAATAGAAAACAAATTGTAAAGCTTTTCTGAAAGATCTACTGTGGGACCAGACAATTCTCACATGTACCTTTTCTCATTACAAGGCATTGTATAATGCCCAATTCAATTATAGTAAATACTTAAGCTATTCACTCTTTCTCTTACACCATTAAAAAATCAGAGAGACGAGTATGCATTAATGTTGTCTATTTTTTCAGATTAACCTGCATGATTTTATCATTTTATGCAACTGTTGCCCTTAACCATAAGGTGAATTCCAAAGTCTCATGATTATTTAGCACTTAATTTTCTGATACAAAGATCATCAATAGATAACATGTGACAGCTTAATACAGACCAAGTAACAGCTGTAACAGAAACAAGACAAAGTGTCTTTAGGTTTAATTGACAGCAGATTTAATTGACTAATCCAGCTATTGATCATAGAATACTTTAGTAACAGACTCTAGATGTAGATGAATCATTGCACTGTGTCTGGTTGCATTAGTGTAGTGAGCTCTTTATTTTTGACTTATCCTCGTTACACAACCAAATAACATCTCTTAGCTGGCAGTTGATGGCACAGTCCTTCTTTGTTTGGGCCAGGTAAAAATGCGAGCACACATAATAGTATGCATGTGAAAAGTTGTATGCAAACACATATTTTCATTGAAAACATGCAACTTGCATTACATTGAACTAGAAATGTACAGTATCATTCACTTTGATCTGTATATTGTATTGATATAAAATCCAATCAAGTGTGAAGTACAACAGTGGACCATTCAGACATCAATGAATTTAATGGCATCCACATACATTGTTTCCCTATCTCCTCTAGCATAGAATAGGTTAAGGCTTATGCTGCTTTCCCCTGGCCATATAGATTTATCTTTGAACAGCTGTCATTCTCTACAGTTAAGCTGGCATGAATAATAAGCGGTGGGAAATCCACTTTTGCTGCAAAAACCTTTTACAAATTTTAATCATTTGTGATACTGACTGATCCAAAAAATAATTACATAAAAGGGCACCAAAGCTACCATATGAACAGAACAATCCCATGACAATCTGTTCAGAGAGTCATGGGCAGTTCCTAAGTTATGGAAGACACTGACCACTTTATGTCCTTGTTTTCCCTCTATAGGATGAATAAGGATGAGGATGAGGATGAATATAACTCAACACATGGAATACCCCATAACTCCTGCAAAGTGTAATGTGAGTGTCAGAAATAAAGTTGGTAATTTTATTCTAAAACTACCATTAGCCTCTATTCAGCACCTTCATTTGCAGGTTCACTGAAGAAAGAGATGAAAAACATGTTATTCTTTTAGATTTCTTTGTTCTCTGTTCCTTCACTGAAATTATTAACACACTGAGCAGATACCATTACCAAGAGTTACTTGAAAAAATTACTTCCAATTATCGCATGCAAAAGCTAGTCATACCTTTTTTCCCCAGAAGTAGTTTGGAAGGTCTAAATGTTTCTGTGAAACTCATTGATATGTCTTGGGAAAAAGCCAAAAACATGAACAACAAACATAAATTCTCCAAGTTCTCAGTGGTTTAGTGGTGATTTAATGCTCATGTACATGTTCTGACACATATGTTGTGACAGGCTCTCTCTTTAAATTGTCCACTAGTCTGTTGACATAGATTTGTATCTGTATTCAAACCGGACATCTTTACAATGTGGTTCTTGAACTTTTCTTATTTTGGGGCTCAAATTAAGTTCACCGACTGCTTGCAACTATACTTGCAAACTAAAGCTGAGTGGTGCATATAAAAAAATTGTCAAAATTGTCTCCAGTTATATCAGGGTACCCAATTTCACATAGGGAGGTCTGCAGGCTTAGAGGTGTTCCCTCACTCATCTCTCAATTAAATACTGCAATAATTTAACCACTTCAACTTATTCTCAAAGTTCTGCTTTACAAGGCATTTAAAGGGAGCTAGAACGTGACGCTGGATCAGAAGTGAACAGCCCCTTTCTAATGCTCAGCTATACCTTGCACTGTAAAATAGTTTGATCCTATTGTATATCACATGATTTATGTTTAGTGACCATAGAGAAAGCGGTGCAAAATGAATCTGGAGGGGTATTTTCTCTGCCTAGTTTTCCACTCTTAGTGGATTCTCTTAGTAGCCATCCACCTTAACACCTGTCATAGCCTAGGAAAAGGATCCATACTCCTTCTTTTTTGGAATGTCTTTTTATTGCTTTGTGGGCAAATAGAACGTCTCATTTATCAACTTGACTTGTGATCCTTCCATTGTATAACAGGAAGAGCATAATAAAACCCACTATCTAAGACTACATAAACACACGGGTGTCCAGGGTCTCTCAAATGAATTTTTGAATGCTTTCTATATCAGACATTCTCATAACCAGTGCCTAGTCTAATCTAATCTAGCAGTAATCTTAAAAAATTGTCCAATTCATATCAAACAGACAAACACATAAACTGCATTTTATACTAACTATATATTATACGTATACTAAGTATACAGCCTTTGTAAAAAGACTAGAATTTGATATAGACAAGAACAAAGCTCTTTTGGCAGGTAATTTAGCTGAAATAATTTTTCTTCTGACATTAAGAGAAAAAACATCATCTTTGAGTCAGAACAGATTGGGATCCTTAGGTATTGAAAAGCCCAAAGTCTTTATATCTCCACAAAAAATACTTTCAACATACAAGCCAAGTTACTCACATGTGCAAAGCAGATGTTCTCCATAAGTCAGTAAAACACTTGCAAAAATAGGTCTGCCATTAAAATTATTGATATGAAAATGAAGCCAAGTTACACAAAATGATCCGGGCCATATTACCTCATAACAAGCTGTCTCCAAAAGCAATGATACCCAGTGTTACATAAATTTTGTGTAACTTGGCCCTTTGATTTTTTTCATCTAACTGGCTGAAGAGACTGCTCTCTTTCAAACTTTGTGTCACATTCATGTCTGTGTCTGACAGCAATATACCACATTTTAGAAAGTATTTCATAGATACATTTGCTTGTAAGTTGCTTGTAACCTGACATTACCACATTTACATGTCCTAACTTAGTAAGATGAATTGCAGAAATATCTTGACATGTGTATGCCCTTTTACACCCTATACACCTCACACCTCTAATATCACAGTGCCAAATACCAGACACTAGGAAGGAATGAGACATCTTTTCTATAAATGTAATGTGCCACAGTTTAAAAATGACCATCATTTACAGTTTCCTGTTGTGGTTTCCCCCATCTTTCAAAGCAGTAAGAATCATGGGAATCCACAGAAAAAAAGTCTGGAAAGAAGAGAAGGACAGACGATATACTTAATTCAAGGAATTATCTTATTGCTGTGCTTTTAGTCTTCTTTATCAAGGGAATTCTATTGGTTCAATTCAATCTCCCCCTGTCTTCATGTCTGAGTAGTGTAAGATATGTGTAAATATCGAAAGAATTCTGTTCTCTGAAAGTGGCATTCCTCCCTGTGCTGTTCAAATATTTTTTAATGGATCTCTTTGCATGAGCTGGTGGATAAAACTCAAGTTATGCTCAGCTCATCTTTTAAAATCAACATCCAAGGAAGATAGCACAAGGTTTGCAGTGAAATCCAACTGAGGATAAGCTAGTAATTGAAGATGATGTATAAAAATGTTTTCTGAACTTCTCTCCAAATCTTGACTGTAAACTTGTGCCAGACTGCATGCCAAAGGTAGCTTTTGTGTTGTTATTCAGAAGACAGCTAGGCTGCTAAAGACATCCTTGGGCTCAAGGACTTTGCTACGTTAAGTCAATTAGTCACTAACAACTGCATTAACCAGACTGTCATATGTCTCAGCTGGGGTTCCCAAACTGAAAAAACTTACTTAATATTAGGGAGTGATATTAGGGAGAAAATAACTTAATATTAGGGAGTGCCAGTCCTCCTGCTGCTTTTGGGAGCTGTAATGTTTTAAATTGAATTACTGAGTGCTCCCCCTGCCAAATGAAGTGTGAGGTTAGCCGATTCAGCAAATTAAAAGTTGGTGCTGGTCTCTGGAACCGCAGCACTTGGAGTGGATGGAGTTGTCTGGTGAAATTACTGAACCAAAAGTCTTCTGTTCTTTCTGTGGGGGAGACAGCATTGTACAATCCATCAAGGGCGGTGTATCAATCTATATTGTATCATCATCCCCACTACTTTTGGTACAGTGTTCCACAGCTATCACTTGTGATAAAGGATAATACAGAACACCAATAAAGGGTGGGAATGGGACTCCTTTGTCTGGTCCATCTTTCAGACATAATAGGTTCGGATATGTTACCAATTTCTCAAAGAGACCTGAGGGGCTGAATTCAGCAATCAGACCAAAGCTTCAAATTTGGGAGAAAACTCAGAATTTATTTAAGTTATGAAACATAATTTCTCTTAGGCAGAGCCACAGCCTCACTCTCAGCTCCCCAGATGTGTACTGTCACAACTCTGTGAGCATAACCCCTGGAGAACAGGTCTGCAATAATCCCTGTCTGATCAGTTATTCTATTTCGTCTACAGGTCAGAATTATTTTTAATGAATTCCAGACAAATCTCTACTTTTAAGGGACTGTGGAGAGCTGACGAAGTTGAAAGAATGAGGGAAGTTCAAGCGAGAGGGTTTCTGGTTTGACCTGTGATTGATGAGCACATTTTTTCTGAAATGAAGCCACTAACGGTACATTTTCGAAAAGCAGAGTGCTGGGAAGAAGTGTCTCAGCGCAGGTCAAGGGAAAGTGCTGCACTCTGTCTCCACTTTCTCTGTAAATAACTGTAATAATATGGTTCCCCTTCTGGTGGCCACGATCCCTGTCCCTGTGAGTGGCGACACTGTACGCTGGTAATAATAAAGGGAAAACTACGTCCATAAGTGTACTGTGAAATTCACTGGTGTAAGCTGTTGGCCCCAGAGCTATTATTGTTTTTTTTTTGTATGTGGAAACTTTGCTCTCCTCTGCACCTGAACAAGTATCTGTATTTATACAGAACATCTAACAATGTCCAGGCAACACTATAGATTTGTGCTTGGTATACATTAATAAGGGTGCATTAGTATCAGTAGATTTGCTTTTCTTTTTAGTGCCAGATGCCTGCTGCTTTCTTGACTGAAAGCAAATGATAATTGGCCCTACTACTATGTGTTAAAAATCACACATTCCCTCTGGTTTTTTGTTGTCCTAAGACTGGGTTGTTGAAGGATCTATGTGCTTCCTTCAGGGTGACTAATATTTCTTATAGTTGTCACTGCGTGCGCATTTGTTCTAATTTTTGCATTTTGTACTGTTCTATTCAGAAAGCTTCTGTGCCTCTTCAGAGTTGTGAAGGCAATTATATGGCCTCTTGAAAAGTCCTCTGAAAGCCCCCAACATGTCACAAGGGAGGCCTCGGAGAATGCATTCAACTCAAAATACAGCAACGTCTGCGTTTCAGGGAATTCAATAAATTCTGTGTCGTTTAGCAAAAGTGCAGTTAAGCTGTCATCTTTAGATATTGAATTCCCACCTATGTCCCAGCTCAGAGCTGCTGCTGCTGCTGCTGCATGCCCTGACAAGGAAAGAGATGGAATTTCACAAATAGCAACTCCATGAATCTCATTTCTAGCGCTGGAGAAATGATCAATTTGTGTATAGGTGCAATGTGAGTGGAGAGCAGTTGTGGGCGAGTGTGAGTGGACAGTGTAATCCCTGTCTCTGAGTGGAGATGTCTCCACGTGTCCACGTACCAAGCCAACATCTGTGCAGTCATACTTTAATACCTCACTGATTTTAAAGACATTCATCGTTGCTGTCACTTGGAGTTTACCACTCCCTGAAGTTAAACATTTAGCAAACATACATCCACCCCCAGCAGTGAACCATGTATCAAAATAAAACTGCCTTCACTGGCTTTTTATAATGAACTGCAGTATTGCCATCATCGGCCTTCTGTTTATTTGGTGAGAAGAAAATACCAACTGATTTATCCATATTTCTAACTCTTGTTATGTTCCATATCCTCCTAATCTTTTTCCTGTACAAAGACTATTTAGCAACTCAAATGATTCAGTTGCATCATAATGTCTTTCTTTTCTTAAGGGACAAGCAACCATTTCATATTATTGTAAATAACCTTAACGATTTAAGCATGGACATGTGTGCCATTTGAAAGATGGACAAAAATTTGGTGGTGGTGGTGGCAGTGGTGTTGGGGGGCGAGGTGGTACATGTGAAGAGGCCATCAGTATCTAAAACAATAAACAGTAACATTTGGAAAAAGCTAATACATTACACATTATGTAACTATGAACATTACTTTTCAGTTATCATGTCTGAAAAATATATATATTCCAATAAATTAATGAATAAATGAAATAACATAACTTCTAATGAATGCTTCAAATAATTGCTACTAAATCCAACATGAGGATTACTTGTTTTGTAGTGACATTTTGGATGATTACTTTGGATAGTTTTCACCATCACCAGTTGCTTGCTGGATACGATGACCTGTGTTTAATTTGGAAATCAATGGGGTGCCCCTCGAGACGATACATGAGGGTTGAGAAATGCCAGTCAGGGGTGTTTCTGCTCCGGCGCCTTTCTTTTGTTTCACAGGAGTTGGTGTTTAGGCCTTCTCCGTTCTCTTCATTTAAAATGCTACCAGGCTGTCCAATACCACTTGCAGCTTGAACGCACCGTCTCCTAACCAAATGGATCGCCGTTGTAAATATTTAATAAAAAAAAAATTGAAAATGAAGAGAGGCCGAAGGATGTTACAACTCAGGAGCCTGGCTCAGTGATATGAAGACAGAGGTGGTCCTATGTGTAACAGAGTGGTGCGTTTGAAGAATCCTCCTGATTTCACGGTTTTAAACATAAAGGTTATGTGGCTGCCTGCCTAACGTTTTGTTTCTATTTTCTCTTTCCATTTATCTCTCAGCAGTTACAATCGCACACATATAAATTAGACTAAGCCTTTGCAGGCTTTATCTTCTGGGTTATCTTCTATGGTGAAGTCAGCTTTGAGCCTGCATAGAGATCGTAATATCCCTATATAACAACTTTCACATCCAGTACTCAGTTTAAGGCTCTTCTCAATGTCCCAATATATCATAATACCAAACATATCATAAGACCAATTTGGATCAAAGCATTCTGCAGCTTCATCAGAAACATCTATTAGATTTAAACATGGCCCCAGTGAATTCCATGTTGACTTTCCCCTATTATGCTCATTTTTGTGCGGAATGTCCTTGGAATTTTTAGCACACCTCTTTGACTTTCTTTTTTTTCTAATGCAATGCAAGAAAGTATTTAGGATTTATTTCAGCACCCTCTGAAGTATGCATTTCAAAAGTCATTTTGGCAGCACGTATTTATTTTTCACCCATGGACTGCATTAAGATTTAATCATCCACCACGGGGACTGTTTACTCAATTTACTTTCCCCTAATTTTGTAGCTTGTGTATGCTGCATGGTAAGAAAAATTGTTTTCCTTACATGAACGCTAAGGAATGCAAATTCACTGTGTCATTCACTTGTGTTGTGGAATTTGATGTTTGCATCCCTTGCTACCCACAATCCATTGCTCTAGCGAAGCAGGAGGAAAAGGGAAGATTACTGTCTTGTAGTATCTGTTTCTGGATGAACTGAGCTGTTTTGGTCTTTGTCTGTGTCAACCCTGTTTCTGGGGGGTTTTTTTGTAATTTTTTTCCTCATTTTGTCCTTACCTAAATATCCTCACTAGGGCTCAGAGGATCTGTTCCTACACTTTCCTGTATATTTTCATACCTTTACCAGGCAGAATGCTACTCCTTATCCTGTTAGTTCTGTCTAAACCTTTTGTATTTAATTATGATGCATTCCTCCCCACCCCCTTTATTTCACGAAGTCTTTACCGTCACTTATATCGTATATAATATGTTACTATGTCTTCATGCACACCCCTGTCTGATTCCAAATCCAAAAATGAGCACAAACTAATTAAAAAGTTAAAAATGAGATAAAAATTCTATTGATCGTCAGTCAGAAGGACCTGCATCAATAATGTATGCCCATGTTCTCGAAAGCACACATGAACCCGTGGGATCATCAACACATCATTGATGTTGAGACTGAGCTCAATTTAACAGAAGTTTTGTTACCGCCTCCCCCACCATCAAGGCCAGAATTGTGTTTCCACCGTTCCACTGAGCTTTCTCGACAGTAACACAGCTGCTCCTGTGAGCGCACTGGCGGTGTGTCCACATCAGTATGGCAGCCAACCCAAGATACCATAGCTGTGCCAAAGGATCCAAAGAGAGTGAAGTGGAAATACTGCCTGTGTGTGAGTCCTGTGTAAAACACCATAGCCAGGAACTCTTTTTTCGGTGCTTACTGCTAGACTGGTCCATGCAGTGTGGTCTTTCTCATATATTCATAGCTCAGCTGGGAAAATAAATATATGACTTTCTGAGCTGTAGGCCAAATCAGCATATGATTAGAATCATTTGTTGCAGTCTTTTTGTTGTGATCTCTCTGCGACAGAAATAACTTAGCCAGTCACAAACACACACAACATAGGTGGGCGGAGGTACTGTGGTGTCAGGGAAGGGTTAGCAGCAGTTTCGCAGGTGATCAGCTGAAATGCAATTTCTCACACCAGGGTCGTGGTTGTGCTGGGAGGTAGTTATGGGGCAATGGGTTTGGCACACAGTGTTTAGAGAAAAAGGTTCTGGTGAGAGGCAAAGGGTTGGGATGAGGGAAGCTACAGGGTTCTGTCTGACAGGCCACTTTGGATTCCAGATCATTATGCTCACCGGCTTTATTAATCTAGTAATGTTTTCCTCTTCTGCTGTCTTTGCAGTGGCCTTTCTCTGCACAAGGTTATTAAAATAAAATCACTAATCACAAAAAAGAAAAGAAAAAACCAAAGCACCCTTCAATTAAATGCATCAATTAAGTGAAAATGTCATCGATGTGTAATAAATTTGGGATTAAATGCTTGATTCTCAATGCATCAATGGATTGTTTTATCCTCTTTTGAAAGAGAACCGAGCGGAACCAAGATCTGTTTGCCCTTTTGCGGTTTGTTGCCTTTGAAACAATTTTCCTTTAGGCATGAGAAATCGGCTTTAATCTATTAAGGTTCCTGATCACACTTTGGGGAAGGCACTGCCTGCTGCTTTTTTGTTTTTTTGCTTCTCGGATTAAAGCTCACATTTTGAATGGGAGATCAACCAGCCCTGTGCCCCAGGTGTGAATACTTTACTGATCAATAAGTATCTCTCAAACTCAAAGGATTAATTCAGGACCCTTTCAAGGACTGGAACTGTTCATTCCTGATCTACTTGTTTGTTTTCTTTCAGGCAGAGAGCAATGAAATAATCCTCAAGGCAATTCTACATGTGCATGAAAGCTCCTTTTAATTGACCTTTTCAGCATTCAGAGAAGCTGTACCATTAAAGTAGAGCAAGCCTTAAAGTCACTGCCCTTAATTGTAGGCTTCAGGAGCTCAGATGTCCCAGTAAAAATATGGAAAAAATGTATTTATTCATTAGACAAAGTATACTGTATACATACATTATGGTCACCATACCTGTAATTCTATTTTGACAGAGCTTTCTCTGGTGTCTACAGTGACATCACCTCGCATGTGCTAAGGGAAAGTCACTCCCTTTGTGAGCAGGAGCCAAATTTCTGCATTTTATTAATGCACTGATGAAATGAAATTACTGCATACTTCACAACATGTGCATATTGTACATATTTATGATGGATGTCAAGGCACTAAAACTACTTATCTTACCAGACACTTTCATCAGTATCTTGTCAGTAACAGAATTTAATGATATCTCATATGTCTTACTGCATGTTCACATTTCAAGCTTTGGCGCAAAAAAAAAAAAAAAAAAACACTCTCTTCAGAGTTTTGTGGCCAGTGGCCAGATCCCTCCAGTCTGTTCTCTTACATAGGAACACGAATTAGCCA
Organism: Megalops atlanticus; assembly: GCA_019176425.1. Classification (NCBI taxonomy): domain Eukaryota; kingdom Metazoa; phylum Chordata; class Actinopteri; order Elopiformes; family Megalopidae; genus Megalops; species Megalops atlanticus. Next base: position 12,862,505 of record CM032898.1, on the reverse strand, counting down.
TAATCCACAGCGCTTGTGTGTGTGTCTGAACAAAAGTCTTATTTCAAGCCCTTAAGCTTTCACTCCAAAAAGAAACTTGAGATCAATCCCCGTGTCTGTGAACATTGTAATGGCAGTGTTAGCAGGGTGACTCACTATTGGACAGGTTTATTCATGACTCAGTTCCATCCCATAGATTAAGTCATTATACATTCTAGCAAATAGCAGACAGTGATAATAATGATGCTCTGAGAACACCATTAGCAACAGCAATGTCACTAACTATCACGGATTTGGGATTTTGGAAAAGCTCTTTGGCATTTAAAACAAACATCTCTACCAGAGCGCATGCTATTTTTAAAACTGGGAGATATGAATGACATTGCAGTTGGTTAGACCAGCCGATTTTATTTCACAGCTGAATGCAAACGTATAAATCAACACTGAATTAGCAATAATGGACTGAGCTGTAATCTCAGAGACCACACAGTATAGAAGGATGACAACCGGGGAAAAAAAGTGCATAAAAGATTATTTTGACATCCAAGAATTTATAGCTTTCATCAAAAAGGGTTATCAAAAGTTCAAGGTTCCGGCAAAATACTGGAGGACAAAGGAAATTTCAGTGCAGATTGTAGACATGCACATTGCAACATGTAGCAAGAGAGTACAAACCAAATTATGAATGCTATGACAGGCACAAAGTAAACAGCCCAAGAATAGGGCAATCTGCAATTATCCGCCTTGAATAAGTACATCCCAGTTGTCTAAAATCTAGCAGAAGTGTTTATTAAAAAGGCCCCAATTTATACAGGCAAAAAGTGCATATCAAAGAGGTGTATTAAAACAAAGATGCACATGCTTGTGATTCCCTACACAGAAATCAGGTGGGCTCTTAGACAGGGGGAAAAAAACATAATGACAACACCAGAAATGCAATACCATATACAATAACACACTCTGCCACACTTAAAATGCTACATTAATGTTATTTTACTGCTGCCTTTCTGAGGGCTTTCTGTCACTTCACACCTTCTGTACAAACTGCTCTGCTCACGAAACCTCTTCTCCATTTTTAAAGTGATCGAGAGGTTGGCAGGAGAGCAGGAGACAGCCAACTCCCAGGGCATTCTCATGAGGAGGGAGGTTCCCTGAACAAGAAAGAGGGGGATAGAAACAACTCAGTAGGGCTGCTAAATGCTAGTACTGCCGACACACTCATAAAATGTTAACATTTCTTGAAGATGTTAGACTTATACATGTAAGCGTTGTTGTTATGTATATAGGTGTGGACCTCTCACAAGAGTGAAACAAAAGAAGGTCACCAATTGTGAAATTAGTCCCTTATTACTTTTTTCCATTATAGATGGAAATACCCAACATGCTATTTCGTTCAGGTAGCTGGATATTTATTGTCTTCCACTCAACAGCAAAGAGTCAAGGGCAGTTCTGAGTGTCTCAACTAATATACAGCAACACTGAAATGAGGCTAAAGGCATCTGATGCGTAACCATGGTTTCTTAGCCCTATTCCAGGGGACCCACCACTGTTGGTTTTCATTCCATCAGAGATCTCAGTTAATTAGGCTACAATGAGCCGTTAATTGAGCCTGGAATTTAATCAAAACCACCAAGCCATCTTAATTGACAATGAAATTCAATCCAAAAAGATTTATGAATATTCAATCAAATCAGCCTGATCCATAAGGATTAGCTTTATCTTTATAAGATTCAGACCTCATAAATTTCAAAGGGCTGAAAATTCAGGAAACATGAAAAGGTGTAGTCTAAACTTCAGGGTGGCTGAGCCAGCAGCAGAGAATTTTAAAGGGAAAATGACAGTTGATGAGGACAATTACAGTTGTCCTCTAATGTAGACAATTCTGTTGATATCACAATGAATAGGTAATCAACAAAAAGCTTAATGACCAAATAATGGAATTCATTGATCAATGTCATGTCATATTCACTTTGTTCAGCATTACCGGACTAAATCATCCAACTGAACTCTTGAAAGTAATTGTTTCTTTTTCCTATCTTCAATATTGTATAATATACAGACAATTCTTTTGGTGTAATAAGAAATAGAAAGGTAATAAGTGATGGGTGAAAAATACTTTTGAGACAGTAACATCTATTTACACTGTTAACAGCAGAATTTCCCATTAAATTGCTATGGAGGTATTCCACACTGGTGTGTTTATTCATATTTGGGCATTTCTGATGGCTTTTTTCCTTCCCCATTTTTTGCCATAACTTAATAAGCACACCATTTTTGTACATTCCTTTCCTGGACAAAAATGTTTAGTTTGTAAGCAAGTCAATCTGTCTAACTGAATGACACGGCCTTCCACATTGTCACACCCCACTCATTTTCTGCACCTCACAGTATGTGTTATGAACACAGGTCGAATGACAAGCTCTAACTGCACAATTTGGCATGCATCTGTCACTGTAAGGTCCCAGCACAAACTGATACAAACTGCTGGAAGAACATTATCACCAGTGACCCAAAGAGACCTTCCCAGGTACATATCTGGAGATTCAACATGATTCCTGATTCTCCTCAACGCATGGAGCCGAAAAGACAACCCCCTGCAAACATAATGTATCAGATCTATTACTCTAAAACTACCCAGAATTTCTAACCCACTATTTCCAAACCCCCATATCAAACATTCCACAAAGCATATTTGACACTCTCTCATAGGCCTTACACATGTTACATATGCATGGTTGTGACTATACACCTTTCAGCTGTTACACAGGATGTACTATTATCATTACATGTTCAGCCATTACGGTGCAACTGAAGAGGCAGGGGTGTTACACCATATCTTTTTCATCCAAATGTCTGGTTCTCACTTGTAAGATGTTTTGCGGTTATGCACGCCTTCTTTGTAATTTGCACTGGACTGTTCCTCTTATTTTGTCATTTGCACTAGACAGATAATAACTTCACTTCCACTGGCAACAACTTCAGCAATCATGTTTCCACTTTTCAAGTGTGGTCAAATCCAGGCTGATCTTGATGCAGTTGCCAGCTTAAAATAAGGACAATTAATCAGCAAGGAATTTAAAAGGGCACTGGCAGGACAAAATAAGATGCTGGACACTCTAGTGGAAATACTAGTGGCCAAGGGTTACTGGAGGTGTCAGCACTCCAGCCTGAGCTGCTGGTTTCTCCCTGTCTGTCAGCATGGGTGTGTCTTTTGTTTATTTTTTCCCGTGCATGTGCTTTTGTTTTGTTTTCAGCCATCGCCCCTCCTCCTGTCCTGCCTACCTGCCTTGCTGCCACGCCCACCACCTGAAGCCCATCCTGCACACCTGTTCCTTGTTCTCTCATCACCAGCCCATGTATATTTACCCTGCTGTTTCCTTTGTTCTTTGCCTGATTGCCTCAGCCTTGTTCCTGTATCATTCTTGCTGTTTGTCAGTTCTGCTCTGTTTGGTTTTTTTGACTCTGCCTGTTCCTGATTCTGCTTTTTTTTGCCTGCTGAGGTCTTTTTGGTTACTGATTTTGGACTGGGTTTTGCCAACCCCCACAGGAGGAAAAGTCACCTGGGGGTTATGGAGAGATATCCACAAGTTGGTATATATCTCTCCACAAATTTTAAGCTAAATTCACTAAATGAGACAGGAGTATTAGAAATGCTCAGGAGTGGGAGAGAAGAGGTATTCAGTGCAATGACAGGTAATAAGACACCAGGAAGGGTTTTATGTTGATGGGTACTTCATTCAACCAAAGCGTTTCAGGGAAAATAATTCAATTTAGAGATGAGAAAGCACAGAGATGGAAGCAACTGTCTGGTAGGAGAAGATAATCTCAAGCGACAAGATCAGTCTAGGTGGAATATATGAGGAATGGGTAGTAAGGAAGAACAGTGTTTGAATAGAAGAAAAAATAAAACACCATTGAAGATAAGTGAATATATGATATGAGAACAAAGAAGTAATGAACAAAAGCCAAGCAGCAAAATCAGCAAATGTGGAACTACAAAAAATTAGGGTTAAAAAAGGCCTTACAGGAAGTTATGTAAAATCTATCATGTTGTTGGCACTGGAAGAACTCTTTATTCTTTTTGGTGTACCAAAAAAAGAAGTTGCAGGAACAAGTCTAAGAAGAGACATGCTATGGGGATAATAGGGAGGATATTGGAGGATCGTAATACCAGGACTGTATTAGGTTGAGTAGGTGACAGACTCCAAACCAACAGTAATCAGCAAACATCTGCCTAAAAATGAAACAAGGGGCAATGGCTAGGCTCATAAATGACGGACACAGACAATACACAGCAATGGACCCAGAGCCTTTGGGGGCTTACTTCCCTCTCCTCTGCCCAAGACAAAGGAACGCAGATCTTCTCTTACCTGATTTATGAAGAGAACATGGGCCCTCAATCCAATGCACACAAACAAAGGAAATGGGAATGGGGGAAGATGCTTGGGATCAAATGTTATTCCACTAATTGCATCCAAGCAGCTGCAGTTGTTCAGCTAGAACACAAGAGACCAGTTCAATTTCCCACAGAGGCAGCCATAAGCAGTATGTAAACACAACTTCAATTAAAAAAAAATTTAATCCAGATCTACAATTCTTATTTTGATTTCACTAGCTTCCAAGTGTTGGCTTCCTAGTTAAATAGAACTGGCTAGCCAGATAAATGTTTGCAATATTCAAAATGAGCTATTCTGACAGGTTGGTGTCTCACTACAAATCAACTAACTGAAGCAGTGCTCACAAATTTTAGAAGTCCACTTCCTTTGGAAAAAAGCAGTACTTAATATGCAACTAAGAGTCAATGCAGCTAACCAATAGTATTTCAATGCTTAATAGCAAATTTGTCACTGGACCTGACATAGGGACATAGGGAACAGTGGGACACAGCTTGGCAGTGTTCACTTCCAACTTCCAATTCATGTGTACAAGTAGCAGGCACATTGGAACTCATTTCAAGAGAATGGCACAAACTGTGATCATGAAAACCTACGCAGATTTCCTTTTTTGGCATTTTTAATGTATTTTTGCTACATTCTGTGGCATCTCTGAGACAGCTGTTGGGTTAGCCTCATTCAGTCAGTTGTCTCCTACGTGTCGCACTTTCTCACTGTCTATTCAGTGAGATGTCACATTACTGTCGCACCCACGCCTGAATCCCTCTCCCATACGGTCTGGGTTTTCTTCTACGGCAAGCCTTTCTGATGGTTCTGCCATTAAAAGCACGGCGTAAAGTGGCACATACAAAGGGGCGCAGCTGTTGTCAGTTCAGATATCAAAAAAACGAAGGAAATGGAATACAGGAACAGAGACCTCCAAGACTGTCACTTTGCATAATGAAACTAGTTTTAGTTCATTACCCAAGTGCCTCTTCAGTCAGTGATTGAAAAACCTCAGCAATTCCCCAGTCACAAGACAGACCTGGAAGTCATCCATGAGCCCAAACTTTGGAGTGCTTCCTGTAGTTAGATGACTTTTAATGTCCTTCAGTATTAATCTTTGCCCAGGCTGATGTCGGGGACCTTTTCATCTTATTACATGTGATGTTTCTCATTTGAGAACATGAGAAAGGGACATGCTTTAATGAAGGAAGTCACTGGTTCCCTGATACAGTTCACTGTTAAGATTTTTCAAAAGTTAACTTTCATGTCATGTCACTGAATTAGCCTGTGGGGAAAAAAAAAACCTGCGCCACAGTATATAAATTAAGATTATCCTTGTCATTTTTTTGTACTGAAGCACAAACATGCAGGTAAATTTGAATGATATTTGATGGTATTATTTCTGAATTTAGTATTAGCTTGACTTGCCCAAAAATATTTTCTTCATTTTTCATCAAATTTCACTTTCAGTTTTGACTTTTAAACATGTGTCAGGGTAAAACTGTTTCCTTACTTTTAAGAAAATGTCTTCTGTGCTAATACAAAATCATCATATACAGCATTTCATAAATCTGCCAAGTATTGCACCCTTCCTGGTGGAATTGCCAAAAGCACAGATATCATTATGAACAATTTAACTGAAAAATATAAGCAAGGAACACTAAATTGTGACAGGGCACATTAAATCAAAACATTAAAGTGAGAACTGAGAATTGATCAGAAATATGAAAGATGTGGCACCTGAATTTTTAAATTTTTTAATCCCAATAGCCCCCAGCCTCTTTGAACTTCTCATGCATCTAACAGCAACATTCATATCAAAAAGGCAAAATAAAGCCACAGTGTATTGCACAGCTGTACTAAAATAGGCACAGAGTGTGAGGTAACCTGTGACATAACTGCAAACAGAATTAGTGAAGGTGGTATTAACATCCACTAACTTGATCACTGCATGCTCCTTTCTCCATAGGACTAAAAATGACACATCATTTGCTGTTCAGCTTGATTTTTCTTTGTTTTGGTGTGTTCTTTTTTCTTTCTCAGATTAGTCAGATACTCTCACTGGCTTTAAATCCTTAAGCATATTTTTTATTTTATTTTGTAGTATGTCTCTCCTCTGGTATACACCGTAAGAGATTTCAGAATTGAATAATACTTTTCAGAGTTACCCAACAGGACACATAAAATAAATACATAATGTCTTATAGCAAGCATCTCATTTGTCTGTATGAAGAACTCATTGAAGAGAACTAATAAATAAGCAACAATCTCATTGGCTACCTGCCAGGATGTGATGTCACAATGAAAGAGAGAGAAATGATGGATGCTTCAGATAAGACAGAGGAACAGCAGAGGACAGAGTCATCTGAATAATCTAATAGATTTAGGTGGATAAACTTGGCACATTACATGGCAGTTGACTTAGAGCATACAATGTTGTCATCCCAATCAGGAGACTGGTGTTGGCTGTAGCTCTTTACATGGATGGCACCGAATGGTTAATCATGAGCCACCCCACTGTTGCCAGGCAACCAAGCAAATCCAAAACACAGGCCTTAACTTTCCCTGGTCTCCCCTTGGAATAATACTATCATAAAATGCAGAATGAAATTTGTGAAGCGTACATTGTGGTCAGGGGTTGAGACCCAAGTGAGAAAATACATTGATTCTAAATGAATTAGTTAAATGACTTAATTAAATAAATCCCTGACAACACATATGCCAAGAACCACTAATAGTAGTTTTCAGTTGTCAGAGTACTGTTGCTTTTTTTCCCCACAGGGAACTGCTATTAGAGATGATTTTATAATTGTGCAATTAGTTGTTTGACAGCTTTTTTTTTTTTTCTGGCCTGGATTAAAAGGAAATATTATTAACGCCACTGTTCATTGGGTCATAAACAGGATGTCAACCTGTGGTCACTGAACTGTGAGAGGCTGCTACTTCCAATGGACATCCAGCACAGCAGATGTTCCATTCGATTAAACAAGCCTTCCAGAGAAGACTCTCAGCCACCACAAATATATTTTGCAATGCATGCTGTGCAGTATTGCATATCACAAAACTGGTTTTGTGTTAATGAGGTTAACAAATGCCTGTGAAAGTGCTTGAAGGCCTTCCTCTTATAAATGATGATAAGCTCTTTCCAGTGGAAGGGGGCTGTATTATTATTCAATATCATGTCCTTCTTATACTCATTCTCACACTTTCACCTACTGAAGTTGCATTTTGCCTTGGATAACTTGATTTGTTGCCTCTGTATTTTGTTTTTACCCATTTTTGCTCTTTCCAATGATAAAAATTCATTGTTAGAGTTTTTGACTTATTTCTTGTATATTTGTATCCACCTGGATATACTGTCATCACAGATAAATTACCACCACCAGATGACGTGAAACAAGACATGGATCACCGCCTCCACTTCACTCTGCCAGGCATCATACAATAGGGTCGGTTTACTCCCATCTCCCCTCACAATTACATTTCAATTTAAATTGTGCTTGAAATTGCTGCATTGATGTCAGAGATATTTGCCTTGTGATCTGTCACAAAATTCTTTGAAGGCCGATGACCAAGTCACAGCGAGTTGCATTGTGAGCGAGATGCACTGTTGGAAAGAGGCACGAGGCTGACATCGACAGGGGAGTGGCAAACAAGCAATTAAAAACCTGTCATCTCAGTCGTGCACCCTGGTATTAGAGCTCTCGTGGTTTAAGATTCATGTTGAGACACATCTCTTTGTAAACTGCTTCTAATCCTGAAGGGGACTGAACCGATCAGTCACAGTTAATGCCTTCATTACTAATACCAACTTAAACCTGATGTGAGGAATACAGCCCACGCTGAGTGCACCAAAGCAAAATCCTCTGACTGTTGTGAATGAGGTGCACTGGCACGGTTGTGAGCTTTAATGCATCTTGCATGTCTTCCCCTCCATCATACTTTAAATATGACATGATAATTCTACATAATCCATAATGGCCATCTGGCCCCATTTTTGACAGTTCACGGAGGTAAGCGTTACAAGACAAGACATCTTCTGTGTCAGTGAAGCAAATGTGGTTAAATTCGGTTGGGATTGCAATAGAGGCTGCTCTTTTACACTAAATGGCTTTAAGTTCCGGTGCTCAGAGTACATATTGAAAGGTTAGTGACTGCGGACGGGATGTAGGAATGGATATTAACAGTGCTGTTTACTGGCTGGCTGTGCATTTGCACTTGGTGTTCCCTGGGTCAGATTTCATTAACCAAGCCACATTTCACTACCCGGGAGCCTATTTAGTCAGTCTGACAGTCTTTGCCCTATCCCCACCGTCCCCTTTCCTCCCACCCTCTCACCCCACTTTCCTCAGCACATTTTTCTAACATTGACGGTTATCTGCTTTCACAAAGATTTCCCTTTTCTAGAGAATATGTTTGTATTTCCTTCTTTGATTATAGTATCACATGTGCAGCTAAGGCAAGCAAATGTTGAATGATGACTCACAGGCAAGTTTTATGATTCAGCTCAGTTTACCACAATTTAAGTTTTTAGCCATTAGGCTGACTGCCTCCGTCATCAGGGCTCCCAACTTGAGCGCCGGCTGAACCCTATGATCCAGGTTTGAAACCAGTTGTGTCATCTGTGGACAATGAATGAGACCCCAAAAGTGTTTAGGGTTGATAGATTGGCCAGGATTTCCTTGTCTATCCTATCCTCTAATTTTCCCCACTTCACTGTGGTGCTCAGTGTAACTTGTACAATGAAAAATATCCACTGGTTATGTATCAAATGATTGCATTGAATGTATTTTCTGTGCTCTTGCACTGCAACTAAGGTTTTGACAGTGGCACAATCCTAACATACAATTTATTAGGCCACATTCCATGGATTCCCCAATCACCAGATCATTATGTAACATTCATGTGAAGGTCTGGAATGTAGGGTTTGGAGTAGATGGCCAACTCCTTCATCTCTAAAAGAACTGGAGGCTTTCCTTTTTAAAGAATGTCTAATATCCCACTTTCAAAACAGTTCAAAACTTATATAATAGCATTCTGAAAATGACTGAAGATTCACTGAAGGCAAAGGGTGGCCCAACTCCTTATTAGCTAATAAATATTCATATATTGTTTGGTGTTTCTCTTGTTTTTTTGCTCTGTACCTCCCCATTTTAACATATGAGAGAAATGCAACAAAAAAACTGTATACCCAATTCAAAGCAATAGGAAGAAAAAAAACATCAAATACAAGAAGCCTTTCTCCTCCAACATGACCTTCTCTGAGCAGTCAGAAAAACATGATTTGGAATCAGTCATATACCAAAGTGATATTTTAAATTATACTCTCCAAACTTAAGTCCTATGGCAAAACTCTTTCATAGACACTGAAAAGTATTGAGAAGTAGCAATTAAAGATGAAAGTGTTTGCTATAATCACAGCATGCTTTCTCCTTAACTTAGGGTGAAACATTTATTCAAGCACAAGGGGATATACGTTGCATTTGAACATTGGGGGGACCACAAATAGTTAATCTTCTTTATGATGATTATGCATAGGTGACAATGACACTGCAACCACCCAAACAATCCCAATGTGGAAAAGCTAGCCCAATGTTTTTCATGAAAAAAGAACATAGGAGGAAACTGCACAAATACAAATAATTTACTTTTAAAAATCTACAAAGTGACCTGTCTGAGAACACATCTAAACTTCTCAAAACAAAGGTGTGCCCTCTTCTACCCACACCTGTATTTAACTTACCCTTAATTTTGGCAGGTGAAACACACATCATCATCATCAAAGCAAAGCAATTTGTACTTTCTGTCAAGCTATCTCTTCCTCATTGACTTACATTTATTCTGTGACAAAGTTACAGTTACCATCTGTAAAAGTCATTTTTTCCCAATAATTACTAACACTTTATTTTTGTTTGTGTATGCAATTATTTATGTAAATTATATTCTTTTAACAATGATACTAATGCTGTTTACCTTAAATATTTTCCTTGCCCAACAGGCTGATAGACTATATTTAATACTAACCTGGGGATTAAGTGTTCAAAATTCATTGATTAAGTGATGACACATTTACTGCCCCCACCTTTCATGTTTGGAAAAAAGTGTTACCCTTGGGAGTAGATACCAGGAAGGAGACATTTTCACTTCCCTGTGTTTCTTTCAAGTCAAAATGTCAGTACTAAAGTCATTATCATAGGTATCAGAATAGGTCTGTTTATAGAGAAGGGGATTAAACAAAGCATGTGGATGAACTTTATGAAGTTGCTACCTCATTTGCATTTCCATTAGATTCTAGGAAGGAGACATTTTAATTTTACAGTGTTTCTGTGCAGCCAGGAGTATCCGTAATAAGTAAAATCATTAATATGCAATATGTTTATTAGAAGGGGAGGGATGTGAACAAAAAGTACACTGAAAACTGAACATTAATAACTTCAATGTCCAGCTTCAACCAGTCCTTGTGCATCTTCATCTTCCTCCTTGGGATCTAGGAACCGAAGGCAGCCGGACTTGAGCCAGATCTGTCCTAAGCTGGAGCCATAAGTAACAGAGTACCCAAGTACTGTATACAAGTACAAACTCTGTGGATGCAGATGAGAAATCCACCCACCTGTGACAGGCTGTTGGGGTCTCTGGGGTGAGTTTCTCCGTTAAAGCCATAGGGCCCTCTGGTTGAGCTGGTGCCATCTTCTAGTACCTCCAGAGATTTAAGGCCACAAGGTGGCATTGCTAGATGTTCTGATTTACTTGAAAATTGCCTCTCAAAAAGTCTTTCTCAAGTGGTCACCATAAACCTTCACCCAATAACAGTCCTGGAATGAACGATTTGCCTGATCATTTTTGAGACCGGCCACAAGGGGCAGACTAAACCACTACTTCCCCCTTGCTGCCACTCAGTCCAGGCCTTTCCTTTGGCTTTGTTCTGTCAAAAGAGCAGTCATTGTTCACTGCAGCATGCAGAGCAGGTACCAGCTAGGTAATCATTATTTTCCAGGATTCAGAATTTGCACCCAGGGCAAAAACAAGATAAGATGGAAAGCTATGTGACACAAAAATAGTCTACTGCACTGTGAATTAGATAACACAGAAGGACACAGTGAACTACAGTAATCAAATAATTGAAAAAGCAAAGCAATGTGCCAACTAAAAACAATACATTGCAGCATACAATAAAAAGGTAAGCAGCGTAAATCATAATATCTGGTACTGACAGTAAAGGAAAGTTATAGTCTGTGACAAAGAGTACTAGGTCCTAGAAGCTCAGTGGCAATAGTGTCCACTTAGGGCTTGCTGACTGTGGTGACATCCTGTTTTGGGTCCAGTGACCCACACCCTGACTTAGGAAGCTGCTGTTAGAGGTACTTTGTCTGCATGCTGTCAGGGTTTGATTACATTAATTCAATCTACTTCTTCATTTAAAATCAATCTGCCTCATCACCTGGGGGCTCTCCCCCATGCTCATAATGTATGCGTCATATATTTTATTAGGCATGGCTTTTATGATATTATGCCTAAGGGCGGCTGGGGTAAATTCAGCTGGTGGATAACCAAGTTGCCAGGCAACAAAGTACAGGATTAGCCATGTGTTGCCATTTCTAAGGAGATGTACTGCACTGGTCTTTTGGGATGAGTTAACTGTACAATTCAAAAATTATTTTATCCATGTTCAGAAATTTTACAGTGTCCACATGGCAATGCCTTCTGTGTCTGAATGAGGTACTGCCTACTACAGTTTCATGGCAATAGATTAATGCACTATGTCAGTTTTTTTAAGATGTTATCTCACTCTCAGTAGCTAAAATGTGTAATTATTGGCAAATAAGTTTTTTTTTTTTTTTCTTGTTTGCATAAATTGCATGATGTACTATATTTTGTAACTGTGAATGGTTCCACATCTCTGGATAATTTATGTAATGTAGTGCCTTATGATTCAGTTTCATTTAACCCAGTATCTATTTCTTTCCCTCCCTTTCTGTGAGCTGGTAATCTAGTATGGTTCTACTGTTACCAAGCCTGCCTGTAGGTACAGCAAATGGGAGAGGGCATTCAGTCATACATATGAGCAGTTATTTTCAGGGATACATAAAGGTTAAATATGAATTACTGTGGGGAGGTTATATGCAAGAGAGAGGGTTACATAAAGGAAATAAATGTAAAGGAGATGTGGGAAAATATCAGAAAGACAGCTGAAGATTGTTAGTTGTTTTTTGTAGTTAATGAATTCATCATTTCAGGCAATTTTTACATATAAATCCACTGAGAATCTTAAACCTGTGTTTTAGGCATGCTGTTAAATTTGTCAGTCAACAAATTCAGGACAACACGAAGGAGACATTCTCATTATAGTAGGTCATGCTATTTTTACTGACTCCCAAACATGCTCAGAGAAAAGATTTACGTGCCAGATTTTCTTGTTTTTTTTCACCAAAAATGTGTGAGCAGATGCTGAAGGCCGCACTCAAGCTTTTAGACTATTCGGGGACATTAAGAGTCACATATGCCAAGCTCAGTTTGACACCTCCTTCGCCAAGCACTTGAAAATCACTGAAGTGGAAACTGACCATATGAGACAAGGCTGCTTTTTAAAGTTCCATATTGTTTTTCTTCTTTTAAAAATGATTGGGAAAAAATGGTAAAACTGATGAAATAGGACCTACCATGAGATGAGAGAAAAGAAAATAAGAAAAGAAAACTAAGCAATGGACAAAGACAGTAGGGGCATTTAGGACAGACAACAAACAGAAAGAAAGTGATCTACACACATTTTAAGGGTCATATTTTCATTCATTTTTGTCTTTTTGCACTTTATAAGAAGAGAGTTGAAAACTTCCAACTGCACAGTGGAAAGTTCTCAGGCAGGGGTGCATGTGTTGGGGAATCAGATGATGTACTGTGCTATTAGCCATGCTTACACCAAAAATTACAGTAATTTCGTTGAATTGTTTTTGGTCACATGTAAGGTAGATTCTGCAGAGAACTTTCAATAGGAATAATAATTATGATCTTGATTTCTAAGATGCATTTCAACGATCTTGAAGGGCTTTACTGTATAGAGGGTGTAGGTTATATCAACTACCTCTAGCTTGTAGCATAGCAGCCATTTTGCACACAGAATACTCACCAACAACAGAGAAAAAGGGAGGGAAGTATATATTTTGCCAAAACAGGGATGCTTCGTTGGTTTGTATGAGAATTTGGGCAGGGCAGGACAGGACAACGAGAATCACCACAGCTCTTTTGGAGAGACACAATGAGATCTTTAACTGCCATAGTGAGTGAGGGATTCCTTTTAATGTCTCATCAGAAAAATAATGTCTCCTACAGTGCAGTGTCCTGATCATCGCTTTGTTGAGTTTCATATGTGGCTCAGAGGAAGGAGCCCCCCCTGGCTCACCAACACTACACCCAACACCTGCATATGTTTTCCAGGCATCCTGTTTATCAAAGCCCAGCTCCACATACCTTTTTGCCACTTGGTAAGAAAAATTGCTGGGTGGTATGGCTGTATTGATGAGGACTTTTCAACAGTGATTCATATTTACAGGGAAAGACAAGCTTGTGTTATTGTTTATTCAATTTTGCATTGGGAATGCTTTTGTTTTGTTGATTGAAAGCACTGCTGCTTTGTTACAACCTAATGCCACTAATGCTGTGTTCTGGCAGATTTCCGTGTGAACGTATGTGTGGGCATGGTAAGCTGCTTGTGTGTGGCGCTCAATAAAGCTGCTAGTTTTTATTCCACTTCCTATTCTGGATAAATCCAGTATTGGGCTAGTCCAGTGATGTTTAGTGGATTGCTATTGGGAAAGTCAGATCAAGGTGGATTGCCACATAAGCAAGGTTATTCCTTTGACAGAACAAACATGATTGCTTTGGTCAAAGGTAGTGGAGAGTTCAATATGGTATAGAGATGGCTGAGCTTTACAGAGGTGATTGTTTGAATGAGAACTCTTCATTTGGGAAAAGCTTGAGATCCTTCTGTCTTTCCTCTTTGCTTTGTCTTTAACAGCTTTTTGATTTCTCAGATGAGAAGGGACTGGCACGATTGCCACCGTGTTCCAGGGACTTGAGGGGTCCTGATGAAATGTCAAATTTCGATGGGGAGAAGTTATTGCAAGCCTCTGAAGAGCCGAGGATAGAGCAGACATACTTCAATTATTCACCACGTGAGGTCTGAAGTGGCCAAGGCAGATGCTGTGCAAATTTCTTTGATTATACTGGATGGGAAATAATGGCATAATCGCTGAAAAAGCAGTGTCCTCGTTTTCCTAAGCCTGCCATACCAAAATTTCTCATATGTGTTCAAAGTTCAGCCTCACATCTTAGAGAAAGTATATCAAACTTTGCTTGTTGAGGAATTCTGTCCTTGTCAAAGCAAAAAAGAAAAAAAAATGGAGGCATAGCAATAGTCAATAATGAGGTCATTGAGAGTAGTGCTTTTAAATTGTATTGATTTCTACAGTATGTGGCATAACCTCAATACACTTTGTTTCACACCTTTCCCTCAGGCCCCAATCAGTCTTTTCTGTTGTGGATTTTTTTTTACATTTGCCAGGAAGTGTGTTTGAATGACAAAAAGCATGCTACAGAACTGCAGCTATTCATATGTCCAGGTATAGGTATACTATTCAGAGAGGGGCAGCAGCAGTTGTTTCATTTCAAAAAAGGTAATGGCCAAAAATAAAAACCAAGAGCCCTGATTTCCATTCTGAGAATATCCATTTAGAGAATAAGAAAGATAGGGATACCATCTGGCTCAATGTAAAGTTGCTTCAATCATGTAAAGGGTAATGATGCAAAGGGTGTTCCATATGCTCATGACTGGACCCAAAAAACATTGAAACACTTTAGAATAGCTGGCCACAAATGTGTATTTTTTAATGTTAATCCTAACTCCCTGAAAGTCCTTCATTAAGTTCAGCCCCTAAGTAAACTTTTGCCTGCAAAGTGGACCTGTCAACTGTATCGTGCTTGTCACATGATAAATACTAGATGCAGTAATGTAGTATCATACATTGGCAGGTCAACAGTGATGAATGTACAGTTTTTCCAGAAAAAAATTACCTAAGATGAGACTTATCATTGTCTTTTGCAGCCCCAGCAGTATGCCATTTCCCATGAAATTTGAAGTAAGAACCCTTTACCAAATGTCCTCTCTCAAATCTAAAGTGATCTAAGGAGTATAGATGGACCTCTTAGAGAAAAATCATAGAAGCTTTTAGGATTTTTTTTTTTTTGATAGAAAAATATCATATTGCACTTCATAGGATTAGTTCACCACTGGAGACCCATTTCCCCCATTAAAACTGCATTGCCCTGCCAAGGTTACCATGAATGTAATGATTATAAGTAGTCTGAGATATTCTGTGAAACTTCTGAAATGTTAAAAGCTTATCATTGTTGTAGTGCAGTCAGCACCCTGTCATGCTGTCCTCATGCTACTTATTTTTTTTAATCATTATTAAACCAGGAAGGTCATATGAGAGCTTGTTTTTTCTTTGCAACCTATGGAGATGAGGTAGAAAGGAAATGCATGGGTGTTTCGTAGCTAATCAGCTGTAGGGTGGGTGCTCGGGTGGCCAAACTGCAAGATCCATTTCAAGAGTGAGAGCTCAAGTTGTGATAGCCATTTTGACAAGGACATGAGGGGTTCACATCTGTTCTTCCCAGAAGTACCAATGGGACATTTAATGACCTCAGTGAATCACCACATTTTGACAGGGCAACAGAGCCGCATATGAGCTGAGAAAAAGTATTTAATGAGCTGCAGGTGTGAGGAAGGTGTGACCGAGCGCTGGCCAATCGGGACGTAGCCACCTTAAAGTACCTTTAAAAGTGTTTGCCCTGGCACCATGAATTTCCATGAACAATGGACAATAGCGACAAGGTTAGTGGAAGACAGCAGCATATGAATGATAAGCTTTAGCCAGTTGCTGAAACCCCTTAGTTCATGAAAAGAATGAAACAATAATTTAGTAATTTTTTTGTTTTTTTTTGGCAGCACCCAGGTAGGGAACATGGATAAACACTTGACAATCTGAACTAC
The DNA here is from genome assembly GCA_019176425.1 of Megalops atlanticus. Lineage (NCBI taxonomy): Eukaryota > Metazoa > Chordata > Actinopteri > Elopiformes > Megalopidae > Megalops > Megalops atlanticus. The sequence continues at coordinate 12,846,101 of CM032898.1, read as the reverse complement.
TCCTGATATTCCTTCTCTGGAACTGAAAGGAAATCTTTCTGTAGCCTCTACTTACTGCTGTGCTCTTCATGATCGTCCCTCTGATCAACAGATGTGTATTGTGTTTTATCATAACAGACGGCTAGTTGAGGGAATATCACTTAATACATTTTATGGTCTTTTGACGTTTGAAAAGTCACAAGTGAGTCTTAACTGGTTGTTTTGGCAGTTTTTTGTATGGCTTTTTGTCCCCCTTTCTCTTGTGTCTGTGAGGAAGGTCTGTTTGAACCATATTCATCTTGTACTTTGCTGTCAGTGTTTTAGCAGCTGACCACTGAAGACTACTTGATGAATTCATTATTGCCTTTCATACAGAAGTCGGAATTAATTAGACATGGTTACAAACCACATAAGAGAGCTGATCTATTTCTATTTCACAATGGCTGGTTGGGGAATGAATGCATCTAGTTTAGATTTTGAAACTTTAGTTTTAGCACAAACAATGATGGTATTGAAATTATTTAAAAAATTTAATTAAAGGTTGATGTTTATCAGCAGATGCTTTTCCCATGTCTCTCATTGTTTATAATTATTTTTTGTTTCACGCCCCCCTGTTTGGGGCACACACTGTGCTGGGCTCTCTGCCAGGTCTCACACAGCAGAAACACAACTGCAAAAATGCATTGTGCCCAATATGCTACTGCGCCTGGAATATTTATCACCCTCTGATTTTTTTTGGCCACCACCCATCACCCTCATGTAATGTCAAATTGAGTCCTGTGTCTCTTGCACTATGGTATTTTCATCACTGCTCTTGGGGAAAAGGTTTTATAGTTAGACCAGAGGGAAGACTGCCCCCTACTGTCACTAACAGGTTCACTTACTACACCAATCTGGTCTTCCTTGGAGGTCTTCCATGCATTTAGTAACCAAACCTAGTTCTTTTGCTGTAGGAGAATGCTACATGGTAATATTTCTGCTGACAAAAACTATGGTTATGAAAGTCTTAGGTCTTGAGAGACTAGTTACTAGTTAGTCCTTTTTCAGTCCAAGTTCAATGGACTTTTAATTACCTGTGCATTCCCTGACCTAATTCTCCAGATTGTTAATGTGAACACCATGTCACATGGTGGCAACATCACTGGATTGATAGCCACCATCAGCTCAGTTCTAAATGACTGTCCTGAGAATATACTTCTGTATGGAGTTAGAAGGTAGCTCAGCCTGGACAAAGCCTGTTTCCTGTTGTGAGACATGTCCCATTGAAGGTCTAGTGTAATTTGGTATTGGTTGTCTGTCAACAGCACAGTATTCTTCTTGCAGAGTTTTGGAGACTGAACAAAGCAACTTAATACCCTTCCACAGCTAATTGCCATTTTTCCCCTACACATTATAATAGTGAAATTGGGGTGGCAGATACATCAAGCACTGTTCACTAAGATGTCATATATGATTGTCATAATTGGACATACAATTGTGACAATTTAGTGACAACTGTCAAGACATTGGACCTCACTATTTGTTAGAAGCCACTCCAACATGGCAACCTCTGGATGACTTTCCATCTCTTTTCTGTGAAAGCTGTCTGAGTGTCAGGTGATTAATCTTTCAGGGTGCATTTGATCATGCTGACATGCACTCCTCTGAGCTTCACCTTAAGTGAGTGTGGCAGAGAGCAAAGAGAGGTGAGAGTGTTTCTAGGCTCAATACTGGAGATGTGTGCAGCTCAGGGAAATCAGTGAGGTTTGATTCTTTGTAGCCTCAACAAAAGTTATACTTTATAAAATACACTCTGAATCTTTTTGTGGACAAAAATGATGAAATCTTTGACAAAAGGTTTACCATATATGTTTGGGACATAAGCAGGCAATTATAGCATAGGAAAGGTGTAGCCTGCAGTTCTGCAATCATGTATGTGGACACTACTGAAGATTGGTATCACTGGTTTAGCAAAAGGGCTGACAGTTTAAACAGCAAAATGTTCAGACTGTTGTATGACAGTTAATAACTATAAAATATCACATTTGAATTCTTTAGCTTTTCTATAACTTCCTCCACATGGAGTTGAAATCTTTTTGTATACAAGGAATGTCTTAGTTGTGCATGCATAACTTTGAAAACCATATTATATTCTCCCTGTAATAATGTTCCCAAACATCCTTAAAATTCAGCAATTATTGAACCACAACAGCTAAAACAACAACAAAAAAACAGATTCCTGTTGCTGCTTTGGGGTTATAAATATCAATTCCAGACAGAGTGTTGGAATACGTCTGACATAGGAAATTTCCCGGTGTGCACATCCCGGTTCCAGAAATAATAGTACACAACCACGAAGGAGCCATTCGGTTTGATCAATCTGCTGCTGAGATGTCCAGCCTGTTGTATGTATAAATCCAACTCACGAAGAAACAATTTCTTTCAAGTGTTGTTGGATCGATTGGTGCAATTGCACGTTGGAATTGCTCACAATCAATATCAAGGTGTTGCAACACGTGTGACTTGAATCTGTCTCTCTGCGCTGACACATATGATCTTGCTCACATGCTGTATTTGTGTATACTTTTTGTCCGTCAGTGCTCCTGAATGAGCCTTTTCTCATCCGGTTAACATGCTGGAGTGGCGTGAAAGCAGCGCATGTAACCAGAAGGTTTCAGGCTTGGTTCTTGCTGTGCACCCTTTTAGAAAGGAACTCCAGGAATCATCCACAATGGGCAATATCTCAAATGTGCCGAGGTCGTGACTCACTGGCCCTTACATGTCCTGTGCCACTCATCAAAAGAGCGGTGGTGAGTCAGATTGTCCTAGTCAGATTCCCAATCTGTTGCTCTGCTTCAAAAAAGGATAGGAAATAAAGAATGTGTTGGTTTAAAATAAAACAACCCCTTCTTCCAGAGCCCCTGGTAGCAACCCCCTGGCTCAGTTTGGCACGGTGGGGTTACTTGGGGAATGACGCATGCTTTAGCTCACATTGCTTGGTTGCAGAAAGATTTCTGGATCACTGACTATTAGTGACAAGGTCATGGATGCAGACTTCCTCGTCCTCCTCTTTCTCCTCTGCTGCAGCCTATTATTGTATCCTGATCTGTGGGAGTGTTATAATGTGTAAAGGGTACCATTCAATCAAACCACCATTGTGGTGCTTTTTATTTACCTTTGAGTAAGTCTGATTTGATTTAAACAGCCATTACATCTTTTATTGTATTCTTGCTCATCAGCAATCACTGAAATTCACTGACGATTTGAGGAGGAATGTAAAATGTAATACTTAAGTTTTTATTAAGTTATTAATAAATAACTTTATTACATAATAAAAAAATAAATCATTAATAAATTAATGAGAGAAAGAACATGCACCATACCAGTTAGGTTAAAATGCTCTCCTTGCTCAGGGCTTTTACTGGACAGCTAGCAGCAGAGGTGCCACCTGAAGCAGAGCAACACAAATAAACAGTGACCCTTTAAAGGGATGAGGTTCAGGCAGGAGGCGACATTTGAGATTTTATTGATTCGCGTGGGTGGTGGGACACCGAAATCATTGTTCATTGGTCAGCTGGTGATTAGCAAGTGTGGCGCAGCAGAAGATGTGGCAAAGGTCACATCCCACACAACCAGATAACACTCTAATCAGTAATGTACACCACTTGGAGTAGGATACTCTGGAACTGAGGCATGAGCGATTTCTCTCATTTTTTGAGGTCACTGTACAAAGCTTTGACCTCAATAAGTAGAAGTCGAAATTTTACAGGTTCACAATGGAAAAACATGCATTACAGTGTTATTTGCTTTTTTATAAGTGCATTTTATAGCTAAATCAAATCAAATAAAAATGATCCAAAGTATGAACTGCATATATCTAATTTCATAGTTAAATATGTCAGGAAATATTTAAATTTCTTTCTTTTTCTAATGAGGAAAACCATGTCATTTTCTGATAATACAAAAAACAAATAATGCATTATTTTACTTTTCCTTACTTTCATTTATTGAACAACTGTGGTGTGACCCTGGGATGCTTTTCATCTTCTTTTGTTACAATGTTCAGTTCTACTGGGATATTTTCAATCCTAGTGTGACATTTTGTATTTGGCTGACATTCAGATGGGCATGTGCTCATTTTTGAAAATAAAGTCATGTAGCCATGTTGCATTACTTAGTTTCCCACCCACTCTCTAATTAAGCCCATCAAGGTCTCTATCTGTGGGCTGGGTGTCTTTGTAATTAGCAGCTGCCAAATAAATGCCTTGGTTGTCGTGTTTTGTTTTTTTATCTGGTTATTGGGTTTCCCACGGCTTAAAAATCTCTCAGCCAAACATTTAGATGTCCTCAGTGGGTCTGAGATGGTACACTGTTGCATTTTTTTAAAAATGCATACAAAGAAGCTGGCAGGTGAAAGCAGCACTTTTTTTTAGGCTTTTTTGTCATAAAATACTCTGTGCTGAAATGAATGGATATGCAGTGTTCCACGCTGATTTGGCTTTCATTTGCAATCCATTTGTCTTATAGAGGGGTCTCTAAATAGGGATTTGAAAACTGCCACAAAACAGACTTGATGAACAGCCAGAAGAAAGTGTGGGAACATTTGCTCCAGTCGAGATTTCAAACTAGATACTCATTTAGTATTCGATGAGACTTTTCATAAAGTAGTCTTGCAGAGCATCACATAGCTTCTTGCTGATATCCTAAGTAATGACTTCTTGGTTTTAAATCTTCTTTGACGCTAGTATTTGTACATGGTACAGTGATGAGCAGGGGAGCTGGTTTAATTGCTCTGTTGCATTTGATGACTTCCTTTATCCTTAGTTCAATGGAGAGGACTATGCGTCTTGCAAGAGCCAGTGGAACCAGGTTAAAAGTTGTTTTCCTTTCTTGAAAAATGTCTCACTTCATCTATGATAAAAATGACATCTATATAATGTTCTGAAAGGTGAGACTAACCATGAACGCAATCAAGACCAGAAGTTGATATTTAAAATTTTCCCTGCACTTTCTTAGCTTTGGTGTAACATTCTGCTGTGCAGCCACAGAATACCAATTAGCATGTGCTACTATGAAAATAAAGGGAAAAAAACTTAAAAGTACAGGGCTAAATTAGCTATGGTCCCTAGATGGCAATAGGTATAGTAACCTCTGGTGGGGGCATGCATACCGACTGCCATGGAGGATGGACTCTCAACCAGGCATGCTCCATGTTGGCCTTGGACAGCTCCAACGGACGCATGTTTTCTTTCAGCTCAGGACCTGATTGTCATAATCATGCTAGTTTAGCTCCTCACTCTGGCTCTTGCAGTCCTGGTGGCTTAAAATCATCCAGAAAACTGCTGGACTGCTGGAAGTTTAGTAGCTCTGGTCTGTACTGTTCTGTCTAGTCCTATATGTCTATGTATTCTTTTTAAGTTTTAATGAATGAATGAATAGGAAATTAATTTTCCATGTGCAGCAGGGCTCGGCAGACATGGATATTATGTCATTTGTGTGTCAGCGCTTTATCTTTTATGTTATCTTTTATCTTTTATTTCATTATTTCATCTTTTATCTGTTATCTTATCAAGTTGTAACCAGACACACATACATACACAAAACTGACATAATATCTACTTCTGCCTTTTGAAGTCCATCATTACAGAACAAAACAAATGACAGAGTCATGCAAAAACATCATATGGTGCATTTAATTGATGTATTCCAGCCTAAAGGCATCCACCGTGACCAAAATAAATTCTCCATACCATACGGTAACATATACAGCAATCCAAAGTGATTAATTGATTTCTCTCATAGCCATATGGAAATAAAGCCTGAATCTCTCACAGGAACATCTTGGTGCAGAAAATTAAGTGCTGAAATTGCTGTGCATGTGCTTCAGTGAGCTGTGCAGAGGATGCTGAGAGCTCGGTGTTATATAATGTGAGTTTACTCTGTGATTCGCTTTTTGCAAATCAAATGTCCTCCCTAGAGCCAGTCTTCATGATCTATGTTGATATTTTTTGCAGTCCACCCTTGTCTTAATGCACCTATATGTGACATAAGCACTGCCTACCACACTCTTGATATTTATGCCGAAAGACCACGACTTTTCAATACGTTCTTGTACAAAGCTGAATAACTGTACATTTTTACTGTTTCCACAGTCCCGGAATGAATGCTGATAGGGAAAGTTTGCTCATTTTTCCCCTAAAATCATCCACTAGCTCCTTGGTCTTGTTAACATTTAGCTTCAAATAATTGTGTTCACACTGTAATACAAAGCTTGCTATTTTGCTCCTACAGTTCACGTCATCTCCTTGGAGGATACATCCAACAATAGAGGAATCATCTGAGAGTTTCTGTAGATGGCAAAGAAATATATCTGCCTGCAACCTGCTGTATGCAACGTAAACAAAAAGACACTGAGGGGCACCCTGAGGGGGTTGTTAGCATCACCTTGTTAAGTAGCCTTACAGACTGAAGTCTATGCTCCCAAGTAGGTCATGGCTTTCATCTTACGTGCCAGTAGGTGAAGTTGGACTGTGTTTAAGGTTTTTTGTTGTTGTTTTTGTTGTTGGTATTGCTGATGCTAACAGCTCACATTTTACTCAAGGGAGGAACAAACATGGCCTTAAATGCCCGTCAGGAGTTCCAAAAATAATCTGAGGAGAAAAGAAGTCTTAATTTTTCGGTCTGTATGAACTTGTTTTTGGATTTTATTCAGCTGAAAAAGGAATTCTGTGTGCAAGGGCTACTTCAGAAATGACCCACCCCTACCTCCATCACCATAGGTTTGGAATTTTGTACACTGCTTGACGCGATTAACATAACATTCAGAGACTAATGCCATTGGATAAATGCTGTTATCACATGCGTACGCATGTGTGCATCAAAAGCATTGATATTCATTACCTGTATCCCTGCCAAAGGATTGACGATGTACCAGTTCCGAACACCCCTCTTTTTGTTTTTTGCTAAGTACTGTATAACCTTCTGCATTCTCCGCTGGTTAGAATGTGCACCTGCTTGTAATTGGTTTGATTAATTGCACGAGGTACACACTGCAAAGGCTGGCGCTAGAGTGAGCTCCACATACAGAGGTACAGTTTGCTGGAAACAGGGGGGAGGAAGAAAAGTATAAATCACACAAATAGTCCTTGGCTAATAGATGAGTGCTTCACCACAGAAACGACTGGCCACCTGTACGCACGTAATGTGAGATGCGCCTGATGCTATGAATGCCTCTTTAGGGATACAAAGACGCACGTGCGCGTATCATGTGGCAGGTGTCATATAAAGCAAGGCGGGATGCCAAAATGGACTCCCTTCTCTTCCGGTGTCCTGGACTGGAGTTATGTTGAAATTGCACTTTATAATGCAACATTTAAAGGCTGTAAATACTTTGTGAGGATTAAAGATGAAAATATGGGCAGTTTATTTTAGTTTAATGTATCTACATACATCCACCAGGTTATGGGCAGCTATGATATTCTTATAGTCTGCCTGGTGTTATAATTCTGCAGGATGTCTGTAATCTCTCTTGCCATAATAGTTTCAATCTCAAATAACCTATTGTATCTTCAGAAAGATAAGTAAGACATAGTAAGTATATCCAAAGACCACTTACAGAGTGTAAATGCATAGGAGTTTGAATAATGATGAATTATAAGCCTCTGATTGCCTTGCTTCTGATACTCTGAGAGATTTGTCATTCTATACCTGGGTTGCATTAAAATTTAAGATAAAGCTGAAGATGATTGCATAAGATACACATCCTAAATAGCTTGGAAAAATAGTTTTCAATGGTATTCAAGAAGTATCGCTGTTGTGGATTTGAATGCTGAAAAGTACTCCGTTGGTTGCATATTTATTTTCCTGAGTGGTTTAAGGGGCTTCAACTGAGACTGGATGATTTAGGACTAAAGAATTCTCTCTCTCCTTGCTTGATCCAGTCATAATAGTAGGCCTAAGATTCCTCAAAATTCCACGCTGGCTTTGGTTGTTCAAGGCTAAGAAAATTCCAAACTGTGGTTAAACAAACTGCTGAGAGGTGTGATATTCCATTTTGTGTCATAAACCTTCATTATTGACTGTGACTGATATTGGCTCCAGCACTGGATTTTAGCAGGTAATAAGCCTGTCAATATACTCACATGCTAAATATTAGTTTAAGTGAGGCCCAAATTCAGACTTGTGCAATGCAACCTTTGTCCTTAACTCTGAGTGAGGAGTTTAAGGATATTTTACATTCCATTAATTCTCACATATTTCATGTTAACATGACTGACCACTAAAATGAAAAAAGTAGGACTTTCTTAAATTTATTTCTCAAAATTAAAGGCAAAGTGCATTCCAATCAGGCTGAATCTCACAATATCCATCCATCCTATTTATACAAATAAATTCTCACTTTCAGCTGCATTTTCTTTCTTTCAGATGCTGTGCAATGGTGAGTGGATTTTGTCCTTGCACTAGAGAAAAGTGGGTTCATGTTCCTGAGGACACTGCAGCTTTGCCACGGGGGATTGCCATCATGTGTGTAGGCCTTGGTTCCAGCCAGGCTCTTCACCATGAAATTCCAACCATTGTTCTGTTTGAGGAATTAGCGTTTTACACAGAACTTGTTTTTTTTTTCAGAGCTGAAAAACCTGCCACTCTTACAGAACTGGAATTGAGTAGCCCTTTGTTAAAACATCCAAATAAATAATAGGGAAACAAACTACATAAAAATGTGTGTGCGCCTGCATGCATTTTCTCTATTAAGATAATTGCTTCCAAATGGCATCACCACTGAATGTGTTTTCGGCACCAAATTAGGAATGTCTCTTAATGATGTTCTGAAAATGGGCTACAGAAACAATTGCTGGTGTGACCGTTAATATCTGGGTGAAGGACGCTGACACGTCATTTTGTTTTATGTGCACTGGCATGGTTCTCAACCTATGCTAGGTCACAGGGATAATTGTTTTACACAATGCTGTGACACAGCATTTCTAATTGGAAATTACATTGCACAACACAGTGTGTAAAATTAACTTTTTTAAATGAAATACCCCCTTAGAGTTGGTTGTAAACACTGATATGGTGACATGTTATTCTCTGCCATGAAAATGTAATAGGAATAGTAATAAGTATGGTTAGCAAGAGTAATAATATGAATGGTTTTTACATTTTATTTGCATACTGTAGCTCTTCTCTCAGACTCAGTGTTTGACATTTAAAAAAACCAAATAAATCCAGGTGAAAATAGGCAAACATGGCAAAACAAATTATAAACAGGGCAAATTAGAAACAGAACAAAAAATAACAATACAAAAACTATGAAATACAGATCAGCAACAAGTTTATAACCCGTTAACTATGCAGCTGCCATCTTACAGTTGTACAGTTAAAAATTGCTCTGAAACTCATAATACAGTTTCTTAGCAATATTCAGTTAAGAGACTTCTCATTACATCAAGCACACTCTGCTAATAATATGCTTTTTAAAACAGCAATGTCTTGCATCCAAACGCCGCTAAGCCTAGAAATGCTATGCAATCTAAAGCAAATGCCCTCAAACCACATGCCGTTATGTATGCTTTGATCTTTAGATCATTGTAAGAAAATTGTGCAGCACTTTGGCAAATTCATTTCAGGTTTTTACAGAGTTTGACTCAATGTTATAAATGCACTGAGGAAAGGTACGTATAGGGTTTGAAAAAGGATCGAATACTTGGAATGCAAGCTGTTTCAACAACGACTGTGGCTCAGTTAATGTCAGCACAGAGTTCCATTTCTGCCACAAACATAAAAACTATAAAAAGCCATGAACACCTCAGAGAACATTCAGACCTAACAATAATCCCTGGGCAGCCGAGGGTGAGTCATACTCTTGGGGGGGAGGAACAGAAGGGGACACAAACGCTGTGGGATGAATTCAGGAGGATAATAATGGCTTCCGTAGTAAATTGCGGGAGACAAGTGTGTACATCTTCTTTTCCGTACAGTATGAAGCCAAAGGAGCATTTCAAAAAAAAGGTGTGCTGTTCACATAATAACAGAACAGCTTTTAGGGATGGCAATCCTGCACACAGTGTTTCCAGTGCTGATAAATCTTCTAATGCATTGTAAAGTTGTGCTGTGGGTTTAGCTTCAGAGCCTTTTGGCGTTTTCTGATTGAGTGGTTGCACTTGGTGGCCATTGTCTTTTTTTTGAGGTTTCTGAAAGCTTGAGCAAACTGGGCTGGTTATTAGAAAAAGATGGGGCTTCCACATGTCTATTTGACAAGCAATAACCTGCTGCATGATTGGCTTTTCTCTGTAAAGCAACTTCCATTTGCTGTGTACCTAGAGCAAGCAACCGTCTCATCTTGACCACCCTCCAGGCCAACGGGTAGTTGCAGCAGGCAGTCCACAATTCCCAATCTATACCCCATTGTGGATCTTTCCTGCATAAAGTACAGAAGTGGTCCTATTGTATTTAGAAGTGACTTCGTCTTCTTCTTTTGGCTTCATTTTAACTCACTCGGGAGTACCACGGGAATATGCCATCCATTATTCTGTTATTAGAACAGCATGTAACAAAAAAAAAAAAAAAAAGTTATTTTTCTATATATTCTAATAGTTTTATTTACTTTTTATAAATTTACTTTCAAATTTTTATTAAATAACTGTGCATTCAGTTTTTGAGAGTTTAGACACCAGTGCCAGGTGATATTTTCAAACATAGCTGTAGATGGAAGACTATTTTATGAAAAATGCATGAAAACAAGTTAGCAACACTGTGGAATGTGAAACTGAAGTAACTCAACACAAGTCTTTAGTAAAGAGTGTTTACTTGTATTTATTCCCCCATTATTTATTACATTTGCCACTGTTGTGTCATTCAAATGCTTTGATGATGAAAACGTTTTCAAATCTTGAAATCTTTCAACGCTGAAATCTTGCCTTGCCTTCAGACTTCAGACAAGTACAGTAAATCCCAACACTTCAGTCATCTCTGAGCTCTACCATAGAAATGTCAGTGGTACAGTGCTTGCATTTTTGACTGGCATAATTGAAGACCAAATTAATTTCAGCAGTTTCCCAATTAGCCACAACAGTATTGTACCTCACTTGTAAGTTGCTTTGGATAAAAGCGTCTACCAAATGAATAAATGTAAATGTAAATATAAACTATTAACTTTTTATACTCTACCTTTGATTATGATGCCTTTGTCTTTGGCATGGGAGTGTGATTTCCACAGTGACCTTGCTTGACTTTGAAGTGTGTAAATGGTTGGTATGACATTCTTAACCATAAAAACCAAAAAAAACGATTACTATATGACAAGTACTAGTAATGTTACTTCTCACAACCTCCCCCTTCACAAGTTACTCACTGAAATTTTGTTCTTTGTTGTTTAATGTTTAATATGAATCATATTTAATATTTTACATCCCTTTAATTTTCCACAGTAACTACACATTACATAGCAAAGATACATGAGTAAAGACAAATACAAGCTTTTGCTTTTAACATTTGCATATTAGTTCTCAGCACCGGAAAAAAAGAAGTTTTAGCTCCATTAAAAACCTAGCTAAAGAGTGCAGTAATAAACACTTCAGGGGAATGAATGTGGGACAGATTTCTGCAAACCAACAGGGCTTTGACTATTATATGTAATGAAATTTAGCCCTTCTTCTGTCAGTGAAGCAGCATGGGTTTTCTGGGTCAGACAAACAAAAAAATGCATGACTAATGGAAAAAATGCACTCTGACACTTACCTGAACTCATTAGTCAAATTTAAAGGAGTGGAGAGCTGGTCTAAACAGCTGTCCTGACATCACCTCACCTCCTTGCCTGAGCGCTAACCGCCTAGCCTTCTCCCCGCTAATGCCAGGGTCAAGATACTGCCATCTGGAAAGGGGGTGATGCTGATAAATTTAGTCTTCCACAACAAGTGCTTGTATTCTACGCAAGGTGCCTGGTTATTGTCCTGGCAGTCACACCGGCCTCTGGGCAGGAGATGAGGAAGGGAGAAGAGGAGGAAATGGTCCTTATTCACACTGGCAGCTATACTGAACTGGAAATGAAGTTATAAGGACATGCACAGAGGTAGCAGTCACTAAAGTTAGTGGCTGGGCAACACATTCAGATGGTGTACCATCTGTCAAAGACAATAATTGATGAAGAATTTTTTTTTTTAGTATTTTGTCCTACTGTGTGATAGATTGCTTTGCTGGCTACCCTGTAGCTCAGGGGTAGAAACTGGAAGTAAATAATTATTTAACCTGTTCTGTGTTTTTGTAAGCTTTCTAACTACTTTTGCAAGATGGTTTGGTTGTTAAGATACTTGGATGTATTTAATTGTAAATTTTAGTTGATCAATGACAGCTTAAAAAAAGTATTTTGTAGGCTACTTTGCAAGCTAGTAAGCATGCTAGCTAACAAGGTTGCAAGCATTTCATATGGCTTTGGTTACCAGTCATCAGCTGCATGTCTGGTGACTTGCCCAGCAACCAGTGAGATGAATAAAAAAGTTCCCTATCTTGACTGAATCAGGCTGTGGAAGGCATCTCTCTGGAATTCAGTTTTTTTGACAGTTAAGATCACTGCCCAAAATCTTCCCAAAAGTGACTTCCGCTTCTCTGTGATTCTGTCTGTGATTCTGTGATTTTGTCTCTGTGATTATGTATCTTACAAGTTGATATGGTGATATCAAAATAGACATCTTTTGTTTTAGTCTGATATGCTAGACATTGTACTAGCATTCATCCCAGTAAAGACAATGGAGCCCTCAGAACTCTTTCTTCTTAAATCATCAGTTACAAGGCAGCCAGGCATGTGTGTGTCAACAGTTTGCTTGTTACTAGAAAATAATGGAAAAACATGTGACCTGAAAATCCCAGCACTTTTGTGGCATGTGGATATTCACAATGAATAAAAAGGTCTCCAGACTACGTGAAAGGGTGATTATAAAACTCCTAATTGATTGGTGGGGAGGTTAGGATGGTCCAGTGAAGATAACGTTCAATGTAGTCTAATCAGACAGTTCCTTAGGCTCATGAAAATTCACAGTCACTGCATCCCCTCCGATCCATGCTTAAGTACGTAGGTGATAGATTGCCGGGTTACTGATTTTTAATAATATTTAGATATGGGTTTGTGAGTGTCAGCCCTGAGGGCCAAAAGGTCTCTTGTTTTCATTTTAACTGAGCTGCAGATTACTTGGTAGAATTCATTTACGAGGTGATGGCAATCTTATGATTTGCGCTTGTTGAGCATGAAATCAAATGAAACTGTTGTGCTAGGAACAAAAAAAAAAATGTAACGGTACCTTAAATTTGTTATTGAAAGTTTTAGCCAAACCACATTGCGAAAGGAAAAAACTGCAGCCCATGTCCCTTTACCTTCACAGCTTACAGCTTCACCCTGTCCTGTCAAAGCCCTTCTTATTAAACCTTATAAACCTAATTATTAAACAAACCGAAGCATGTTTTTGAAAAAAAAAAAAAAATCCCCCACTGTTAAGACATAAATAGAGCATTTTCCAGTCACTACCAAGATTTATGGGCGAGAAGTATTGCTCTGACATTTTGTAACAAAAAAAGAAATAATATCGTCAAGTAAAACATGATACATGTAAGTGCGTTTTTGAAACCCTGAAGTATTTGCAAATAGCGGACCAAAATGCTCCCCAGGGCAAACTACCGCTGGCTGACCGTCAAATAAGCCTTTGGTTCTCTCTGAAGGCTGAGCCGTTCTGGTTCTCCTTGCAGAATTGCACCTCAGCTCTCAGACTGCAGTGGGAACACAGTGGATCTGCTGTATACGGCTATGGTATGTGGTATTTTACGACTGCAATCATTTAAATTTGTGGCTCAAATTTTACCTAAGGATTTCCTTGCTTTATCTACTATCTAGTATGTTTATGTGCTGGGGCATGTGTGCATAAAACGTTTATGTGTCTGAATCCTTTAATATACATATATAAACTATAATGTTTTTCATTTAATTTTTGCAGGGGCTTATTTGCAGCACTCTCTCTTGTTACACATTTGTT